>OZ020307.1:28223367-28859423 GCA_963971305.1 Arcuatula senhousia | reverse complement strand
CATGACAAGCTAGCTACACACGTCATGGATCAAGTTGAAAAGCAAATTGACACAATAGTAGAACAGAACCTGTCTTGAATACTGCAAAATAACCACTATGAGGTTGAGGCACCAATACATAATAACCATATCAACACTATCGGATGTTTGTTTTTTATCATTGATAAAAATAATATCAATATGTGGATCGTGTCTTTCTGGTACATATTCCATATTCTTTCATTTTTAATATTTCAGAGCTTGGCTTTATTACCGTGTGGAGGTAGTAGAAAGCTTCCCCGTGCTTTAGTTGTATGCTCTTATATATAATTTCGAGTACTGGAACATTTGTTGGAAAGTCACTGTTTACATATTTCCATTTCTTTTGACGTTCTGATCTAAAATGATGGCTTTCTCCAATGCAGTTGATAAGTTTACCTCGTTACGTCATTGTTGTATTTTTTTTTTTTGGCTTTAGTGTTTTGTTTGTTCAAATCTAATGTCCTAACGGTCTTAAAATCATACGACCCCTAGCATGTCTGATTACGGTTAGTCCAGACAAGCGCTTCACACGCATTGAATGTTTTTTTTTATCATTTATAAAAATAATATCAATATGTGGATCGTGTCTTTTTGGCACATATTCCATATTCTTTCGCTTTTAATATTACTGCAGATAGAGAGACCCAAGACCTTCGACATGGATGAACAGGAGGCATGGAAGAACCACAACCAATAGGAATAAGCGCGGAACAAAATCGTAATATATGAATACAACATCATATTCCTATTGCACAAAGGCAAGAGCAAAACATACCAATAGACCAAATGCACCCTCATCAAATAGGTGTTATGACATTTCAACAGGCACACACTGGCACATCAGTATTCCTCAGAGACCTCTGAGGTAGCAAGTGAAGATACAGCAATGAAGATCGTATCCTTTAACTGTAAAAACGCAAATACTAATATATATACCTCAAGCAAGTTAATAGACGAAAACGACATAATATTGCTACAGGAACACTGGCTTTTCAGTGCTCAATTATTTCATCTACAAGAAATATTGAAAATACCAATTATGCATGGAAAGGAAGCGATGGAAATGATCCAATTTCACAAGTATGTATGCCTAGGGGGCACGGCGGAGTAGTAATAATATGGAGTGACAGACTGAGTAAGTTGGTGTTTTACGCCCGTACAACGCTATAAAGGTTTTTACAGGCGATGAACATGAAAAAAAATGATGATAAATGTACTATGGGGGTGGGGTGGGTGGTAAACAAAGGAACTGTCAATTTTGAAGAACCACAGGAAAAGGGGAGAGTTGGGTAAGGGGCGGAATTTAGCCTATGTGGTGCATGAACCGTGGCACTTTCCACACATGGTCGGCGGTCAGGGTTTTCGTATTTAAGACCTGACAACCCCCGCGGACGAGAACCACCCTATACAGCCACCTAGGGTACACACTTGGTCGCCCTTTGGGCTCGGCACTGACCCGACGTCAGAATCCCAATACCCTTAGTCGCCTCTTACGACAAGCTAGGCTCTACTGCGGGCCTTTTCGCCACCGAAAAACGTCATACACAGTAAAGTTAGACCTCTGGCCAAAGGAAGAGAAAGAATCCAATGCGAAGAGAGAGAAGGGGCCGATTCTAAATTACTACTCATCTCTGTAAACTTCCTCTCAAAAGGATGAAGAAATCATAGTCTGATGGATGCACAGATGTGCTCGATGCACCAATTTAATGAAATACTACTCAAATACCAAGATACACATGTAATTGTTATTGGGTTGACCTAAATGAGGGCCTTGTTAATAGTGCAAGAACCAACAGACAAAGAAACAACTTACAAAACTTAATAACAGAAAAAACTTAGGTTTGACAACATTGGAAAGACATTTGAAGAATGCTCCGAGTTAGACTACTTCCTGCACAAACTTCAAACGACAACGATAAGTTACAGGGATATTCTAAAGAACATCATAGAACCCACTTTACCACTCTAACCTGTAAGATGCCACCTTCAGTATCAAGTAGCCTTGCTTATATACAACAAAGAGACAAACAACCAGCAATTAAGCTCCTTTATAGAATGGGATTAAGTACACCATGATCTATATACAGCCATCGGAACAATTAAATTGAAGAAATTACCAAGTATCCTCTTGAATCACCTGACGATGTTGACCATCACCAATCCCTAAACAGCGCAGCTCAGGAAAGTACACCTAAGAAGTTTAAATATAAAGCTTAACCCAAATTTTGAACACCTAAGATTAATTGTTGCTGGTACAGCTGGTTGTGGCAAATCATATTTAATCAAATATTTGGTCAAAGCTATAAGCATGCATTTTCATTCTAATAAAAGTGTTAAAGTTCGCGCAACTGGAAATAGTGCAAATTTAATAGCTGGTGTGACCATTCACAGTTTTCTAAAAATTCCAACAACTAACAAAAGAGAGTTTCCCGGTGGAATAAATGGTGAAACATTACAAACAAATTGTAAAGGGTTGAAAGTACTGCTCGTAGATGAGCGTTCATTGGTTGGATGTAATACTCTAGGATGGATGGAATTTATGTGTAAATTTGGAAGAGTTATGGGGTGGGCTTCCTGTGGTTGTTTGCCTTGGAGATGATGTACAGTTGCCCCCTGTTTTAGACTGTCCTGTTTTTAAATGTAATTCAAAACAACAACCATCAATTCATGGATCCTTGGTTTGGAAGGAATTTAATTCTGCAATTGTTTTAAATACTGTTATAAGACAAGATGAAGACCAAAAAATCTTTGAGAATGTCCTCTTTTCATTAAGGAAATATACATTATCCCCAGAACAAGCAAGATGGCTTCAAAATTTCCAATGGGAGGATCTAAAACATATATATGGTTTGAGTTTCACAGAAAACTTGAATAGAAATGGTCTATTTGTTTTTCCAACTCATAACAAACCAAAAATTATGAATTAAATGAAGAATTTCCAATTGCAAACATAGATGCAAAATGTCAGGGGCTGCATTCAAATAAATCAGCTAGTGAAGGTACTGGGGGACTTAAGACTGTCTACCTTTGCATAGGTTGTAAAGTTATGTTAACATCTAATTTTAATGTTAAATATGGTCTTTTTAATGGTTCCTCTGGAACTGTAATTGACATTATTTACCCATCAGGCAAATTTCCACAAGACTGCCAACCTATCTGTGTCATGGTAAAATTTACAAAATATACTGGTCCTCCCTTTATCAATGACAACCCAAAAATTGTCCCCATTGTACCAGTATCAAGAAAAGTAGAATGTTCTCGTCACTCTTGCTCAATCCTTCAAATTCCCTTACGGTTGGGATGGGGAACTACAATCCATCGCTGCCAGGTTATGACTATAGGAGACGGTGAATCAAATAGATATATTGTGATGGCAGTAGAAAATTTGAATCACTAAACCCAGGGGCTCTCTTTGTTGCTCTTTCTCGAGCAAAAACTGCTGGAGGTGAAGGAAGTTTCCCTGACTTTGCATGGCATCCTTCTGTTTTGGTTAATCAGGATAGACTCTGTCATGTAGTAAACACTCCAACAACAAAAGCAAGGAATGCTGAGATATTAAGAATTCAGAAATTATCTACAGACATTCTTAGAAAATATCATGATCTTACAGAAAACTGTCAGATTCAAAGATTCGTTGATACTGTGATAAATTCCCAATTTCAGAAGACTAATTTTATTTTTGATCAATTTGAAGCATTTGGGTGGGGGATGCAACTTTCTCTAACCCATGAAGCCTTGTAATTTTCAAATTTTTAGTATCTTCTCCAAATTATTTAGAAGCAACAAATTAAATTTTGTTCTTTAGTGTTATAGTACGTTTGTGTATAGATTATATATATAAAGTATTTTGGGTGGGGGGATGCAACTATCTCTAACCCTTTAACTTTGTAAGTGTTTGTTTCACTAATTATGATATTGAAAATTCATGGAGGATAAAATTAATAATCAAACTTCTATTTTTTTCATCATCATCATCAACTACAAAATTTTACTTTTATATATACACCAAAACATGTACAGACGATGTAGTGGAAAACGAAAAACACTTTTTGATGAATTGCACATTGTATGACGATCTAAGATACGATTTGTTCTTGAAAGCAAGACTGTTTGTCAATGATTTCGATTTACTTGATTTAGACACTCAATTTAAGTTAGTTAGTTATTGCTTTACTCCCAAGCAGCACGATTTCGGCTATATCCGGGAGATGAACATGAAAATGGTGATACAATGAACATGAAATGATGATGAAGTGGAGGAAATGGGGACACAAGGCCAATCGGGTAGGATAGTTTTGACTGCCACTGGAAAAATGAGTGATGGGTAGGGACGGGAAATTTTGCCTCCTGCATGGGGATCCTACGGGTCCTACTCTTACCGAGACCTGCAGCAGGGTTCTTTAACGTGCGAGGAACGTGACATTTTTCCCAACACGGTGCACCACTATGGTTTGCGGTCAGGTTTTCCGCATTATCGCCTGACGACTCCGCATCTCTCGATGTCAAGGCTGCCCCATTCAACCACCTGGGGCACACATCCCAGTCGCTTTGTGGGCAAAGCGGCCTGACCCCGATGTCAGGTTTCTGAGCGCTCTTTAGTGGACTTTTACCGACAAGCTTAGCGCTGCTGTGGGCCTATTCGCCTCCCGGGCACCGCACGGGATCTCAATTTAAGAGCATTATGAATTGTAGCGATATCCAATTCTCTATGTCATATACGATTTTTAATTTTTACCAGAGAAGGAAACGTTTTAGTGGTTAACTTTTAATGTTTATGTGTTGATAATTATTTTACGGTATTCTGAAAATTAATATTTTTGAGAAAACTTTTAAAGATAAATGTTTCTTTTTTATCTTTTTAAGCTTAAACTTAATTTTATATTTAAACACTCACATTATTTTATTTATTTAATTTATTTATTGTTGAAATTACATCTAGAAATATTCTCCCTGTGATAAATTGGTGATCTCACAACCTATGTATAAATATTTTCTCTGATTGTAACTTATCTTATGTGCCAAAGTTTCAATTTTTCTTCAATTAAATATCTGCTTTAATGTTGTTTATATATTTTTTATAATTGAAGATGTGTATCGTATGTATTTTTAATGTGTCTCGTAAGCCTACTTTAAGGCTGGGTATCTGATCATGTTAATTGAGGTGTTGCTAATTATTTCATTCTGAATATTAATATTTTAAGAAAACTTAAAGATAAATGTTTATTTTTTTTTTTTGAATATTCACTTATAAATTTATTTATTTCTATTTAATCTTTTTTAGCTTAAACTTAATTTTAAACACTCACATTATTTTATTTAGTTTATTTATTTATATTTGAAATCATATCTAGAAATATTCTTCCTGTGATAAATTGTTGATCTCACAACCTATGTATAAAATATTTATTATGATTATAAATTATCTTAAGTGCCAAAGTTTCAATTTTTCTTCAATTAAATATCTCTGTTTAATGTTATATATATATATTTTTTATAATTGAAGATGTGTACTGTATATAGTTTTAATGTGTCTCATAAGCCTATTCTAAGGCTGGGTATTTGATCATGTAAATTTTGTATAATTATATGTCTATGTTGTCAGATCAAATATGTGACACTATAATAAAATATTTAATTATTATTATTTACATGTATGCAGCACAGGTAGTTTCTTCTTCACAATTTGTGCATGCATTATTAACATGTACTTCGTACTTCGAATTCAGTCATTAGTAATACTGTACCTTAAACCAGTGTATCATATATGCAGCTTACCATGTCATTAAACATTACAGCTAGCTGTCTATTATGCAACTACCAGCTTGACTATGAGATTGACCATTCAAGTTCGGTAGTTTTGTTATTAACTTTATTTTCTAATCCTACTATTGTAATAACTTTTCATTGTTTTTAATACATACATTGAAGATTTGGGTGGGGGATACAACCATCTTTAACCTATTTTCAATGTTTGTTTTTTTGTTTTTTTTTGGGTGTGGATAATCTCAAAAATCAAGTCCAAATACTTTACTTAAATTATTAATAATTTAAACAAAAATATGTCTTTTCCTATTCTCTTGTTTTATGGCAGTCATTATATCATTTTTCTTCAGTGTAACAAACATGCCTGTTCGCTTAATTAATATTTGGATGTAGTTCTCGGGAAGTTAAGCTCCCCGCCTTTTTAGAAACTCGTCTACCATTTCAAAACTACATTATACACACTATAATAAAGCCAGGTGGGAAAATAGCTACAATTCGAAAAAAGAAATTATAAATACAGTCAATAATATTCAAACATCACACGGAAAAGACACTGAAATTCGTGTTATTTTTACAGGAGGACTATGCAATTTTACAACAAAACTGAAGCATGAAAATGGCATTGAAATCACATACAACCACAACCAAGACACAGTTGAAACCATCATTTCAAATTTACAATCATTACTGTAACAACACAGCTTTTACCATGAACTCAACATATCAACTACTTTTGCATGCATTCCCCCAATCAGTATTGCAAATTATACAGATGTTAACTTGATGAAATTCAAACTTAAATAAAATATTTTCACTGATTTTGACATTCACATGCAACAAATAAATATACAAAAAGACTTGTGTCTTGTCAATGACAAAATTATTGCTATGAATGAAGAAGTAGGAGCTGCATGCATCAGATGGGACAAATCCATTTGCACTTTTAAGCATAAAAAGCGTGGCCGTCATGGTCAAAATCTTAGAAAAACAATAAAAGTTTTATTTCATTTGACAGTTTATTTGATAGAGTGCATCCAAAGGATAGTTTGGCTTGTAAATGGTTTGCAGATATGTGCTCATCTGTATTGCATAATATTACAAACTATCTGAAATGTATGAAGAGTCTGGGTCAAAAGATGATTCATGGGATTTTAAAAGAATTAAGTGTTAAAAATGTATCAATGCAAAACCTATAGCTTCTACATTCTTTCGTATTTAATCAAATGGTGGACTATTACTTTTTGTTTTACTATTGTGGACTAATATGAGAAAGACATTGCCTTAAAAGCTCGCGTAGATACAAAAATATAATCTATTCCTTTGATAATTTCGAATAATGCCTGGGACGAGATAATTTGGGACGATGTATTACTATTTCGGGGCGAATAGGCCCGCAGCAGCGCTAAGCTTGTCGGTAAAAGTCCACTAAAGAGCGCTCAGAAACCTGACATCGGGGTCAGGCCGCTTTGCCCACAAAGCGACTGGTATGTGTGCCCCAGGTGGTTGAATGGGGCAGCCCTGAAATCGAGAGATGCAGGGTCGTCAGGCGATAATGCGGAAAACCTGACCGCAAATTAAACCATAGTGGGAAAAATGTCACGTTCCTCGCACGTTAAAGAACACTGCTGCAGGTCTCGGTAAGAGTAGGACCAGAAGGATACCCATGCAGGAGGCAACATTTTCCGTCCCTACCCATCACTCCTTTTTCCAGTGGCAGTCAAAACTCTCCTACCCGATTGGCCTTGTGTCCCTATTTCCTCCACTTCATCATCATTTCATGTTCATTGTATCACCATTTTCATGTTCATCTTCCGGATATAGACGAAATCGTGCTGCTTGGGAGTAAAGCAATAACTAACTAACTGTTTTACTTTTGTCTGTCTTTATGAAAATTTCCCTTTTTATAGCAGAAACAGTTAAACAAATAAAGGTAATCTTTGACTAGCACTCATGGGCCATTGGGGTAGGGGGCATCTGTGTTCCATAGACACACTTGTTTTTTTTTTCCATTCTTAAAAAAAAAAACCCAAAAAACTTTGAATAGCAAAAAAATATATAAATTAAAATAAATAATACATTTGTATTGAAAAAAAAATTAATAATAATTTTCAATTTTGAATTTAACTACTATATGAACTTCAAATAGAATTTGGGGGGGGGGGGGGCACTGTAACATCATTAGCATGTTCAAAACTTTTGTACATGTCAATTGTATAACTTGATAAATAAGTTAATTTGGAATATGATGCTATATACTTAAGAGGTGTGGAGAATCATATTGATTAGGTGGGGGGCATACCGGACTATGATCAATAAAAATGTATAAAAAATGGGCCAAAGACAGAAATGGCCGGATTTCGTTTAACAAGAAGTAGATGAGCGACAGACCTGAAATCATATTCCACGTTATGGGAGCCCATGTTGATGCTGCGATAAGTAGTTGCTAAGAAAACTGTTACGAAATTTTTCTACTATTGGACATTATTGTCAAAAATTAACTAAGTCGGTAAACAGGAAGTAGATGAGGGACAGACCTGAAATCGCATCCCACGTTATGGGACCTCACCCTGATGCTGTATACCAAATATCAACTGGCTGTGATAAGTAGTTGCTGAGAAAACTGTTACGAAACTTTTCTACTATAAAATTAACTAAGTCGGTAAACAGGAAGTAGATGAGGGACAGACCTGAAATCGCATCCCACGTTATGGGACCTCACCCTGATGCTGTATACCAAATATCAAGAGGCTGTGATTAGTAGTTGCTGAGAAAACTGTTACGAAAATTTCTTCCCCGCCCGCCCGACATTCACCATTTTATAACCCGGATTTTTTACTCCGTGAAATCCGGCCAAAAATTGGTACAAAAACAAACTTATTTCATGTTTTCAATTCATATATACATGTCGGACACTATGTGTACAAAAGTTTGACCATGCACATGATGTAACTATTGTTTGTCATATATGTACTTATTTCTGTATAATTAAGAACACAAGGTAAAAAGAACAGTAAAAAACACTTGCACTAACTATAATAAAATGCCTTTAAGAGACCTTTTTTTCTAAACCTCCAAGTAGTAGGGTGGAAACTATTCTCAAAAAGAATAATTTTAAATACAATCTGTTTTTTTTTAATTAAACATGTTTAAAAAAAAACTCTCTTAAAAATCCTGCAGAATACATATACAAATTATTCACTTTTTAACACTACATGTAATTTTTCAATTGTTAATTTTCACTTTATTTTAATGGTTAAAAATGAAAACAGAAACAGACATTTAAAAGAGCATTATTTATCACGCACAAATTAAGAAAAAAAAATCTTTTGATTTACATTTAAAATTCATTAAACAAAGCAATTAACATTTAGAAGAATTTATTTTGTACATACAAACAAGAAAACACACCCAATCCATACATGCCAGTATCAAGTACCATGCAGCAATAAATCAGAGGAGATTCCAGATACATGTACCAGAATAACTCTTCAGTATTAATCAGTAAGAAAAGATAAGTTGACTGTTTTTTTTTTCCCTGACAAAGAAAAGTTGACTGCTTTTTTCTTTTCGTGACAAAGACAAGTTGACTGATTTTTCTTTCCGTGACAAATTAGATTGACGAAAAATGGTAAGCCACCATTGTAAAAATTTAGAGTGAGTGAGTGAGTGAGTTGGTGTTTTACGCCCGTGCAACGCTATATAGGTTATTTACAGGCGATGAACATGAAAAGGATGATAAAATGAACATGAAATGATGATGATAAATGAAATATGGGATGGGGTGGGACACAAAGGACCGGTAAATTTTGAAGAACCACAGGAAAAGGGGAGAGGTGGGTAGGGGCGGAAAATTTAGCCTATGTGGTGCACTACTGGGCGGTCCACAAAGGGGTCTTTTACGTGCATGAAGCGTGGCACTCTTCACACACGTTGGCCCACTATGGTCGGCGGTCAGGGTTTCCGTATTATAGACCTGACAACCCCCGCGGACGAGGGCTACCCTATTCAGCCACTTAGGGTACACACTTGGTCGCTCTGTGGGCTGAGCACTGACCCGACGTCAGAATCCCAAGACCCTTAGTCGCCTCTTACGACAAGCTAGGCTCTGCTGCGGGCCTATTCGCCACCCGGGCCCCGCACGGGTTTAAAAATTTAGAAAAATCACTTATATGTATATAACACAAAATTGTTACTTTTCTAAGATAAATTATAGATGTTCTTCAAATATAACAAATTCTTACATTGTCCTACATTTGCATGTATGTTCTGTGGTGGATCGAGGAATTTCCAAACAGAAGGGTACGTAATTAGGGGACCTCGTGTTTCATACAGATCCTAGCCATTTTTTGTCAAAAAGGATGGTGCGCGCCCATCAAACCAGTTCTAATCCCCTTTGATGTAGGCTTCTTGTGATTTTTTTTGTATGATAGTTTAAATGTTTAATGCGTGCATGCATGTTCATCCTTTCATTAATATTATTTCTTGATTTTGGGTTAAGTACATGTACACAAACAATGTATGTATTACCCATTTTCAGTTGCCATTTAACTTGTTTCCAGAGCTTTTCACTTCTTTTATCTTATTTTTACTAACTACACTTTCAGCTTTACCATAAAGACATTTCACCAGTGAATATATGTAACATATATACCTAGTATACATACATATGTACTTAAATATGATATATAATGATAGATTATCAGCAGAAATTAACTATCTAACATATTTTTAGCATATTTTATAAAGGATAAAGGCACTGGGATGAAGATCATGAAGATAGTTCAATCAAAAATAAAAAAATAAGCTGGGATGATGAGATTTCATATGAACAAAAGTCAAGATGGATAAGTACACTATCTTTCATTATAATTTATAGTACAGGTATGGGCATTGACTTCGTCCGATTATAGGCTAAAGCCTACTCCATATTATACTCTAAGCGATTGCATGTTCTTGATAGTATGTTGCTTTTTATATTTTCAGATCAATCATGTTACCTGTTAGTTTGAAAGGTGTATTGATCGTCGGAATGTATCAACAGAGTAAAGTACAGAAGGTGTTTTAAATTGTACACGAAGATAACAAATGCTATTGCAGTAATGGATGGACGAAACATTGCCGCTTATATTATTAATTAGAACCAATTTAGTACGAGATACATGTTATCTGATGACAAGCAACACTGTAACTTAGTGACACTAGAGGTTCAGATCAAACTTGTACACATATTAATTAAATTTAAGATCGACAACAAGAATATTAATAGGGGCAAAGATTTTGTTAAAAGGTCGACGTTTGAAATGTATTTCAGATAATTGTAAGTCAGTTTAAAGTTTAAGTGGTTTATAACACTGGTTTTTTTTTCACTTTATTTTATGTTAATGTTAGCTTTTCGGTATTTTTTTTTAAATCTCCAAAGTGGTCGAAATTAACATCCATGCGGTCGAACTTACAATGTAGAATAAGTGGTCAAAAGTACAAGAATTTTGTTGGTGTTTATTTTGTACTTTTTAAATAACTTTCCGATGAAAAACGTCAAAGAAAACGCGAGTAAAAATTCATTAATTAGATCTCAAACATGTACAAAACAAGAGGCTCCCAGGAGCCTGGGTCGCTCATCTGGTCTAGATGTCAACCCTTTGATGAACTTTGTAGAGCTAAATAAGTTGAACATTTAAGCAAACAACAGCTTTTCTCTTTCAGCAATAGTTTTCATTCTGTAGGCAAAAAACGTGCAAAATGTTATTTTAAGGGTTGTCGTAACACTTTTACTCTATAGAGACTTTTGTTAGTTAGTTAGTTAGTAATTGCTTTACTCCCAAGCAGCACGATTTCGGCTATATCCGGGAGATGAACATGAAAGTGGTGATACAATAAACATGAAATGATGATGAAGTGGAGGAAATGGGGACACAAGGCCAATCGGGTAGGAGAGTTTTGACTGCCACTGGAAAAGGGAATGAATGGGTAGGGACGGGAAATTTAGCCTCCTGCACGGGGATCCTACCGGTCCTACTCTTACCGAGACCTGCAGCAGGGTTTTCCCAACACGGTGCACCAATATGGTTTGCAGTCAGGTTTTCCGCACACATCCCAGGCGCTTTGTGGGCAAAGCGGCCTGACCCCGATGTCAGGTTTCTGAGCGCTCTTTAGTGGACTTTTACCGACAGGCTTAGCGCTGCTGCGGGCCTATACACCACCCGGAACCCGGAGGTAGAGGAAGCGGGGAACGTGGGTGGAAGGAATTGGGGAGCGAGGCGGACAGAGGAGACGGGGGTACAGGGGTTTAGAGGTTGGGTGCAGGGATGGAAGGGGCGGGGAAAGGAGATGGAGGGCGCGGGAGCGGGGGAAGAGGACCCCCTAGACCATCCCCCCAACATTGTTATCTTTCTACTGCTACGGGGTTGCTCCCCTTCTTGAGTAGATTTAAATAGCCAGCCTAAGGAAGTACTTCTTTGGTTTAGAGGTGGAGCGTCTGACTGTAAACTTAGATGCCCCGGGTTCAAGTCCGGTTACACTATTTTGATCCTGAACTTTACTAACATCAAGTTTAATCCGAATTCGGCAGTTTTGTGCGTTTTTTTGATGTCATAAAAATGTTATGAAATTCAGGATCGAAATTATATTTTAACAATATAAAGTGCAATCAAAATATAAAGAATATTTCTACAGCAACTAACGTTGAACATCGCATCAAAACGCTATCAAACTTAGATCTTACATTTGAAGCGGCGGAACTCTTGCGAGTATTAAGCGACCATAAGATGGTTTTATTCATAAAACTACACCATTAGAAGCTTTTTCTGTACGTACTTAAATTAATTTTGCTTTCAGTTACTTCATCAGTTTATGGTCCTTTTAGAATATGTATAGGGAAGTCTGGGGACATTTTTTCCAACACGGTGCACCACTGGTTTGCGGTCAGGTTTTCCGCATTATCGCCTGACGACCCCGCATCTCTCGATGTCAGGGCTGCCCCATTCAACCATCTGGGGCACACATCCCAGTCGCTTTGTGGGCAAAGCGGCCTGACCCCGATGTCAGGTTTCTGAGCGCTCTTTAGTGGACTTTTACCAACAAGCTTAGCGCTGCTGCGGGCCTATTCGCCTCCCGGGCCCCGCACGGGACAAAATGTCACGTTCCTCGCTCCTCGCACGTTAAAGAACCCTGCTGCAGATCTCGGTATGAGTAGGACCAAGAATACAAGAATACAAGTTTATTGACCAATTAAGGGCCCTCGAGGGGCAATGACATTACAAACAATTATGATTTAATGACATAGATAACATATAAATATTTGAACCTTTTAACTGGTGTAAAGTACATGAATTTATATAATCAGTCAAAATATAAAACAGTGGTGTAGAGGACCCGTAGGATCCCCATACAGGAGGCTAAATTTCCCGTCCCCACCCATTACTCCCTTTTCCAGTGGCCTTTTATCCCATTTCCTTCACTTCATCATCATTTCATGTTCATAATATCACCACTTTCATGTTCATCATGTTCATCTCCCGGATATAGCCGAAATCGTGCTGCTTTGGAGTAAAGCAATAACTAACTAAATAACTAACTGATTTTGAGAATTTGATTTTTTTAACAATAAAACTCAATGGCTATTAACAATACAGCTCTGAAGTTTCATACACATTCCATGGAACATGCCTTAGTGGTTATAATCAAAGTTGGTATAATTTTTAAAACACTTTGAATTTTTTGCCGCGGGGCCCTTTCTGATTTTGTCAGTGTTCTAGTTTTGTTGCTCGTCTTAAGGTCTTACATGTAACTAGCTCTAATAACGAAACTCTCCGCCTTATCAAAAATATATCGAAGGAGCTACATTATTGCAGTTAGGTGGTGGGTGCTTTCGAGTGCTTGATATGGAACTGGTATCTTGATGCCTTAAGACGCGCCCTGGTTATGAAACATATGGATTAAGGTTTCGAATGAAGAAACATCTTGACATTATTGATTTGGATTTTCTTCTGCAACTCCATGGACAGCTTATATGTTGCATGCGGTCCGTAGCATGTTATATGACTTTCCGATTCCTCTTAGGTGTCAGCTTTGAAGTAACAATGAAACAATGTCCTGCAGACAGGGCACAGTTGATCTGGATCTTTCTTATATGTTGGATGATACGGTTCTGCCCTTTATATCGATGTTAATTGGGATTGAAGCCAAATTTTCTGTTTCTCGTCTAAAAAAACAAAGAAGCGGACTCGCCACGTGAAAATAATACATGGTGTCCCAGGTCATAGTCAATCCAGCCAAACATTTTCAGTAGTTAAGTACAGACATTTATTCAATAGTCATATTTTATGCAGACTTTTTATTGACAAAAGTCGCCTTTATATGGGTTCATGTAATCATGGTTGACCGTCTTAGTACCACCTGCATCTAACTGGATTTGGTAGTTGATATCATCGAGCTTTCTGGTTACTAGACTCGGACCGATGTACATGGGTTGTAACTATGTACTGATCCCTGTTTTCCTTGACTCATTCAGAACAATACTTTATTTGTTTCTTCATAAATCTTGAGGTTTGTCTTGTCATAAAAACCTTTACGTCATTAAGCATATTTTGCTAAGTGTTATACTGTGAGCTTTTCTAACTTTTCTCTTAATTTCTTTGCATAGTTTCCAGATGAAAGTACGTCTGATTTACGGGTTGTCGAATCTAAGCATTAGGTAATCTGAAGTGGCGATTTAATGTTTCTTCAAATCATCATCATAATAGGTCCCAGTCCTGTTGATTAAAGCGGCGCTAATATATATGTTTGCACCAATCATACTAGGTAATAGTCCCTGTCTGTGTATTTATCACAAAGGTAGGACTTTAGGCCAAAGGCATCTGTAAAACCTGTTAATGTGTCCATTACATTTCGTCTTTTTTCGCAATAGTGCAGCACTCCTACACTGTTAACATAAAAATGTTTATTTCAAATAAAAGTGTCATATTATCCCTTGCCACCAGAAAAAAAAAACAATTCTGATCTTTTCATTTATTGCTTAGGATTTTCTGTGGTTGATCAAATGATTTTCTTTTCAATCTCAATCATTTTCTTTTTCTGTAAACATTTTCTGTATGGAGTATGGAGGTCACCGCTCTTCTTGTACATACGATTGGCAGCGGAATCATAAAAGTAATTTTCCAGGTACTTACGAACCATTCTTTCGTTCAGGTTGGTCTTTACATGTTTGAGAATCTTACCCGCTCCCTATTTCGGATTGGCTTTTTGAGATCGAAAATTTCCTGCTTATTAAAAAAGAATGGAAACCGCAGGTAGAAATATCTGACTTACTTTGTCATTAATGAGTCTAAGAAATGGGCACTTATTTTGCACCTTTCCTTGCTGATTTGTTTCTTCATTCATGTGAAGCAGACCTCTTCTAGACAAAAAAGATCGTAGACTAGCTCTCTCTTTTCACCTCACGTTCCTTTATATTGAAAATGTCCTTTTACGTGAGTGAGTGAGTTAGTGTTTTACACCCTTTCAACGCTATATATGTTATTTAAAGGCGATGAACATGATGAAAAGGATGATAAAATGAACATGAAATGATGATGATAAATGAATTATGGGTATGTGATGTAAAAAAGGAACAGTAAATTTTGAAGAACCACAGGAAAAGGGAAGTGGTGGGAAGGGGCTGAAAATTTAGCCTATGTGAGTCCTCAAAGGGGTCTTTTACGTGCATGAAGCGTGGGACTCTCCACACACGTTGGCTACTATGGTAAGCGGTCAGGGTTTCCGAATTATAGGCCTGACAACCCCGCGGACGAGGCAACCCTATTCAGCCACCTAGGATACACACTTAGTCGCTCTGTGGGCTTTTCCTGTGGTTTTTCAAAATTTACCGTTCCTTGTTCTCCACCCCACACCATATTTCATTTATGATCATCATTTCATGTTCATTTCATCATGTTTTTCATGTTCATCGCATGTAAGTAACCTATATAGCGTTCACCATCTCACTCACTCCTCCTAAAAGCAGAAGTTCATGTATATCTCCAACTGTTTCGTAAAGTAAGAATAATATTTATGTAGTAATTAAATGGTTATTCAAAATTGCAATTGAATCTCGTCTTTTTAACCTTTTTTGACTACAGCTGTCAGCACAACTAAATATTAATTGTAAATATAGCATATACAACTTATGAATCTTGAGATCGAGTTTATCACTGGTAAATGGTTCACCCGAAGGTGTAGATGTAGCAACAGATACAACTTACAACAGTAGAAACCAAGCAGGATGTGAGGCAGGAACTCAATCTTTGTGTCCTGTAATTGGGATTCTGACGTCGGGTCAGTGCTCAGCCCACAGAGCGACCAAGTGTGTACCCTAGGTGGCTGAATAGGGTAGCCCTCGTCCGCGGGGGTTGTCAGGTCTATAATACGGAAACCCTGAATGCCGACCATAGTGGGCCAACGTGTGTGGAGAATGCCACACTTCATGCACGTAAACGACCCCTCTGTGGACCGCCAAGTAGTGCACCACATAGGCTAAATTTTCCGCCCCTACCCACTTCTCCCCTTTTCCTGTGGTTCTTCAAAATTTACCGTCCCTGTGTGTCCAACCCCATCCCAAATTTCATATATCATCATCATTTCATGTTCATTGTATCATCCTTTTCATGTTAATCGCCTGTAAATAACCTATATAGCGTTGCACGGGCGTAAAACACCAACTCACTCACTATAATTGAAAAAAAAAAACAATAGCATTGGCAACAGCCAATAAACTTTGTAAAACTGTGCAAAATCCTATAATACTGATGACTCGCTGGCCTCAAGTGGAGGCAAACTTGCGTTGCAAAATTTGAAAAAAATAGATAGTTTGAATATTGTACAGGTAAAATTGGATAGTTTGAATATTGTACAGGTAAAATCGGTTACAAGCGATGCAAGTGCTCAACTGGGAAAAGTTTTCAGGCAATTTGGTCAACAGTCTAACAACCCCATACGGTATTACCAGTGCTTTGTTCACAGATTGTGTACTGTTAAAAACATATTAAAAGCATAAACATATTAAAAGCATAACTTTTTCAAAATTGCCTGCCTCATGGTTATTAGAGGGAATTTTAAGGATTTTTTTAGGCAAAAATTGGCAACATGCTTTCGATCTAGACTGAGGCTTGACTTAGTACGCACAGAAAAAAGTGTCGTAAGAGGCGACTAAGGGTCTTGGGATTCTGACGTCGGGTCAGTGCTCAGCCCACAGAGCGACCAAGTGTGTACCCTAGATGGCTGAATAGTGTGGCCCTCGTCCGCGGGGGTTGTCAGGTCTATAATACGGAAACCCTGACCGCTGACCTTAGTGGGCCAACGTGTGTGGAGAGTGCCACGCTTCATGCACGTAAAAGACCCCTTTGTGGACCGCCAGGTAGTGCACCACATAGGCTAAATTTTCCGCCCCTACCCATCCCTCCCCTTTTTCTGTGGTTCTTCAAAATTTACCGGTCTTTTGTGTCCCAACCACCCCCATATTGTATTTATCATCATCATTTCATGTTCATTTTATCATCCTTTTCATGTTCATCGCCTGTAAATAACCTATAGAGCGTTGCACGGGCGTTAAACACCAACTCGTTCACTCACTCACAGAAAGAAGTGTTCAAAGCAAAACTTTGTTTCAACTGACAGGCAGCTATCAAATATATTTATACCCCCGCTTCGAAGAAGAGGGGGGTATACTGTTTTACCCTTGTCCGTCCGTCCGTTCGTTCGTCCGTCCGTAACATAATTTCCTTCACAGTTTTCTCAGCAACTACATGATGCAGAGGTCTGATATTTTGTGTACAGCTTTCTCCTATATTACCATATGGTGTATACCGATTTCATGCTCCTAGGTCAAGTATTTCCTGTTTACCAAATACTTTGATTTTTGCACATAGTGAACATGAATGCAAAATTTTCGTCAAAGTTTTCTCAGCAACTACAAGAGATAAAGGTCTGATATTTTGCATATAGCTTTATCCTATAGTCCCATATGGTGTATGCCGATTTTATGTTCCTAGGTCAACTACTTCCTGTTTACTGAGTATTTAAACTTGTGTGCATGGCATAGTTTGGGGAGCGGGGGTATCACTAGTGAGCATTAGCTCACAGATTTACTTGTGTTTCTTGTTTCTGTGGAAATCATTCAAATTGTTCAGAAAAATCATATGCTTGTCTTGCACATTTAGATACATACAAAACAAATTTCTACCGTATGGGAATTATTTGGAACTTAGTGTGGAGGATAAGCGAAAATTGAAATCTGTCTTAAATAAATCCTTGGCAACGCGACGGGTGTGCTATAGCAAACAGGAACTGCTTACTCTTCCGGAGCACCTGAGTTCACTCTTCTCTTGTTTCGACTGGAGTTCTCGTTGTTGATTGATATTCAGTATTTTGTGTTTCCGTGTTTTACATGTTGTCTGTTTTTGTCTCGTTCTTGTTGGTGTTTACTGGTTTTGTCTCTCTGCCCTTTTGGACTTTTAACATTCGGATACCCAATTGGTACCTCTGCTTCTTTCTGGAAATTCTAAATAAAATTTTTAAAACTTCACACAAAAAACCAGTGTGAGAGCTTGCATCATCGGGTTGTCACCTACGCGCCAAAAAGTGTACTATTTAAACGAAATTTTAATGGTCTGTGTCACTCTGCTACGTACGATACTGATATCTTTAATTCTGTTGGCAAAGTCACTTGGGCTAAAATTCTCTAGACAATCACCCTTCATGAAGCATATGGTCAAGATATTATCGCACTGTATCATGCTCAAAGGAAAAAAAACTCACAAGGTATAAAATCCAACGATATATTGGAAAGTGCAAAAAAAGGTGAAAAAAAATGAACAGAAGGGCAAGACAGGGATCTCTATATTCTGATGAACATAATTCATTAGTGAACTGTTCTCTTTGAGATAAATACTAGAAATAAATAAATAAACTGTAAAAAAACCTGTTCAATTGTGCTTACATATCATGCCTATAAATTGCAGTCGTTAAAGCCTACATGGCCTTTACAGGTCCCATTTTTACATGTTCTTCGGTCCTTCTTAGTTTCCCTAGGCTCTAATGACAAATGTTGTAGTCTACTACACAGTCTATTGTGACACAAGTGGGACACATGATAATCAATATTAGTAAATGAGCATTTATTGGCTAGTAAAAAAATGAGTCTATGAACAGTAAAAGTATGTATTTTACCACAAAAAAGGCATTATAATAGCATATTCACAGCTGTTCTTCATCTAGTACCAAACATGGCAACCATATTCATTCTCATTAAATTTGTACAGTTTTGACTGTTAGAAAGCCTGTTCCTGAACCACAAATGAAGTTTCATAAACATAAGACATTACATGTATATTTTTAAAAGTTATGTATAGAACAAGTAGGCTTCACAATTAAAATAATGTCTGTTTATCTGTAAAAATAGCAAATACACATTTCAACAGTCATGTGGCCAGGATTTTTTTAAAACAAGGTAACTGAGAAATATCACCCTTCCTCGCCCTGAAGTGATATTTGTAAATGGTTTACTGATGAAACATAAATTTAGATTGGTTTTTGCTATTAAAGGTGAAAAGGTGCCAAAATAGGGTATAAATCCATGCTTTTAAAGGGTATAGTTTTATAAAGTGGCGTCGTCTGATCAAACCAATGTCTTTTCCCAGGCTGGAAGTAAAAATGTCATCAGATGAATCATGGACGATTATCAATTAAAAGATAAAAGTAGCCTCCCAACATATATAAAGAAAATATGAGTGGTCGTTTACTGAAAAAGCCCCCAAAATTGACAAAATAGGGGGGGAATTTCTGATGAAAATCCCTTCCATGCAATTTTCGAGGCCTAGCAACACTTACTTGCGAAAAAAATTATAAAGTCCATTGCATATAGGACAGTTTCTCGGTTTTTCTTAATATTCACGAATCAACGTCTGTTTGATGAAAAGAAGAAAACAATATTTTTTTAATAGACTTTCGGTATTTTTTTGTAGAATTAAAATTTATAGGCAGCCTTCCTATTATGCTGTGCATGGATAATATTTCACTTTCACCTTGTTTTATTGCGATAGAATCCGTGCGGGTTCCGAGTGGCGAATAGGCCCGCAGCAGCGCTAAGCTTGTCGGTAAAAGTCCACTAAAGAGCGCCCAAAAACTTGACATCAGGTCAGGCCGCTTTGCCCACAAAGCGACTGGGATGTGTACCCCAGGTGGTTGAATCGGGCAGCCCTGACATCGAGAGATGCAGGGTCGTCAGGCGATAATGCGGAAAACCTGACCGCAAACCATTGTGGTGCACCGTGTTGGGAAAAATGTCACGTACCTCGCACGTTAAAGAATCTATCTGCAGGTTTCGGTAAGAGTAGGACCCGTAGGATCCCCATGCAGGAGGCAAAATTTCCCGTCCTTACCCATTACTCGTTTTTTCCAGTGGCAGTCAATACTCTCGTACCCGATTGGCCTAGTGTTCCCATTTCCTCCACTTAATCATCATTTCATGTTTATTGTATCACCACTTTCATGTTCATCTCACGGATATAGCCGAAATCGATAGAGCTACACGGCTGACAAGCAAATTTTGAACACAGGGGTACGTTGCTCCCAGGTTGTTGTCATCACTCAAGAAATTTTACGGACGACATCATGTGCTTGTTTACAAATACGGGATTTCTATCTCTCAGATGAGCACAGATGTTGGTTTGACATAGAATTTTGTAATGTCATCCTTTCCGGATTTGACCAACACTTAATCGATTTTTTGCAACGTGACGGGTGTGCTATAGCAAGCAGGAACTGCTTACTCTTCAGGAGCACCTGAGTTCACTCTCGTTTCGACTTGAGTTCACGTTGCTGAATGCGGTTTTGTTGTTATGTGTGTGTGTGTTTTATGTTGTTATGTGGTTTGTTTTGTTGTGATGAGTTTTTGTCTGCCGGTTTTTTCTTTGTCTTTACGGTTTTATGATACTGATTACCTCTTTGGTACACCTTTGCTTCGTGCTGCTTGGGAGTAAAGCAATAACTAACTAACTGCGATAGAATCCATAATCAATCAACTTTGTCATGGTTGTTGTCATTTTTTTTCGAACACATTAGCACTGCTGGTGGAGTTCTAATTCCCCGAGGTTAGCCCGCTCCGGCACCAACACTTGTGTTGGAGAACACATCAAAGCTTAAAATTATCCGTTTAAATTTCAAAATTGTCTAACCCTAAGGTTCTTCCTACCCCAAACATAGGTTGATCATCTTAGTAATAATTTGGTTTCCCATTTTGGTATTTTTGGTTTTATTGTTCTATGATCTTCATAATCATAAAGTGTTTTGCATTTTTCAATATTTTTGGCAGAGCGCCTCTGATGAGTCTTGAATAGACGAAACGCGCGTCAGGTGTAGCAAAATTTATTGTCTGTAACTTTGTTTTAGTTTTTGTTTTTAACTTCACATGTATATGGTAGAGAAAAAGTTTAATTGACACGAAAATTGTCAAATTGTCAAGTTCTTAATAAATGCCAGATATGAGAGGAAATGAAGTAACACCTGGTGGATGGTGCATTTAGAAAAGTGTTTCGAGACACAAGAAAACGCTTAAAAGTGCATCGTTTAGTCATTTATATGAATTGTAACTCCTCTTTTAACCCTGTTTTTCGTGTTAGTCATTTGTGTCACAACAAACTTTGTATAAATATTGACCTCCTCTCATATGAGCACACATCTGTAAATGAGGCTAGAAATACTTGTAAAAGAGATGGGATAGTAAGGGACACAGAAGCTATAAAAGATGTCTTCTCGGTTGAAGTTAAGTAATGAAGTTGTGTAATTAAAAAAATCATTTGTTGACAATAGACATGATAGACAACAAATGAATTTTAAAAAAATGACATAGCTCTCCTGTCCAGCAAAAAAAAAAAGATCAACAACAAAGGAAGTTTAACGATGTCAGCATACTTTCCCATTCGATTGGCCTCGAAATTAATGCACAAAAAACAAAATGTATGAGACTATACACAAACACCAACGGACCTATCACCAGCACAAATGGAAATGAAATCGAAGACGTCAAATCCTTTATCTATCTAGGTGCGATGATAACAACCAGTGGCGGAACAAATGAGGACATCAGAAGACGATTAGGCCTTGCAAAAATGACATACAACAAACTTGCACCTATTTGGAACAACAGCCAACTATCAAAGAGAACAAAGTTCTGTCTATTTAACTCAAACGTCATCTCTGTTCTTCTATACGGAAGCCAAACCTGGAAAATGACAAAAAACGACGAAAACATGCTGGACACATTCCTTCATAAAAGCTTAAGGAGAATCTTGAAAATATATTAGCCACAGAAAGTAACAAACGAAGAAGTAAGAAAACAAGCTGAGTGTGAAAAGATCAGTGACACCATCAGAAGGAGAAGAAGAAGGTGGAAATGGCTTGGACATGTGCCAGGATTGAGAACAACATGCATACAAAAAAATAGCCCTCACATGGACCCAGGGTTTCCGCTGGCGTGGGCCACTTGGGCCATTGGCAATATTTTTTTCAATTCTGGCCCAAAAAATATAATTTTGGCCCAACAAAGTGGCCCAAAATGTTATACCCCCACTCGTAAGAGAGGGGGCTATATTGCAATCACCTTGTCTGTCCGTCCGTCTGTCCGTCTGTCTGTCCGGTTCAATTTCTCTGCTTCTACTGGATGGATTGGTTTCAAATTTGGTACACAGCTTCAGCATGATGAGTTATACTATGCCTACCCTTTCCAGGTCTGTCCATCATCTACTTCCTGTTTTCCAAGCCGACTTAGACTTTTTCAGAGGAAAAAAAAATGAAATGTGAAATTTTTCGTAACAGATTTCTCGGCTTCTACTGGATGGATTGGTTTCAAATTTGGTACACAGCTTCAGCATGATGAGTTATACCAAGCCTCCCCTTTCATGGTCAGTCCATCATCTACTTCCTGTTTTTCGAGTCAACTTAGACTTTTAAGAGTAAAAAATTTGAAAAGTGAAATTTTTCGTAACAGATTTCTCGGCTTCTACTGGATGGATTGGTTTCAAATTTGGTACACAGCTTCAGCATGATTAGTTATACCGTGCCTCCCCTTTCCAGGTCAGTCCATTATCTACTTCCTGTTTTCCGAGCTGACTTAGACTTTTTATGGGTCAAAAATAGACAATTTTTGTAACAGATTTCTCGGCTTCTAGAGAAGGGATTGATTTCAAATTTGGTATACAGCTTAAGCATGATGAGTTGTACTGTGCCTCCCCTTTCCAGGTCAGTCGGTCATCTACTTCCTGTTTTCTGGATGGCCGAGTGGGGGTATGCTTAGCACGACTTAGTGCAACCCCTTGTTGGTTCTGTATTTTGATCGACAATGTCATTTTCGTGTCATTCAAACTGACAACAAATTTATATTGATTTATGACCCAAGCTAACACCGTTATTAATTAACTGTCAATTGTGTAAAGGGGTCAAAATAACAGGTGCTTGACCATCGCTGATTGATTTGGATTAATTGATAGAAATCAATCATGAATGCAATATAATTGACCAATCAGGAGTAAGTTTATTTTTATATCAGCTGATTTAAATGGCAATTACGTGCTCTGACCATCTTGACCAAATGATAAATATTCTTGTGTAAATATCAGAAAAACTGGAAGTAAACATAGATGAAAGGATTTACCTTCATGAAATTATTTTATTAAGAACATCCTGTAATCCAAACACATGCTTTTTCATGCATCAAATTGGGATCAGATGAAAAAACTTTGTTTACATATTTACGATCTCTGTCTCCTCTGTAATACCCTCATTTTGATAGGAGCACAAGAGTGGCTTCTGATAGAGGGAAATGGAAAGGACTTGTCAATGGCCCGATTCTCCTCTAGGAGAAACGAAAATAAGTCAATTAAGCCAAGACATGATTGCCATTTCATACAATAGATATTTCATTTGGTAAAGAACTTCGGACCAGTTTTTTTCTTCCTGAAGATATGTCTTTTGTATTTGTACTGAGGAGTCCGTTTGAGATTGAGGTGGTACAAATCTCTTATGTCTATTATTCCATAAACTTGCACCGGAGTACTGTGGTTTAGTGGAGTTCCAATGATTGATTTATTTTGTTAAAACAAAGTTTTTTTTATTATATTATTTTTTTGCCCATTATAACAAAAACAAAAAATTCTAGAAAGATGTGTATAGTACATTTTAAAAAAAACATTATGACAGTTTGTTAAATCTTAATATGATTAACTATGATCAATTCAACAAATGTTTAAATATATCTTATTGAACATAATAATAACTGTTGTAATCTGTGTGCTTTCCTTGGTACTGAAAATATAATATTAATAATGATTTCAGGCCAAAACTCAAAAAAACAATATTGGCCCAATGTCATTTATGTTGGCCCAAAAAATATGCATTTGGCCCAAGGGATGGCCCAATGAAAAATACACCCAGAGGAAACCCTGCATGGACCCCAGATGGAAAAAAGAAAAAGAGGGCGTCCAAAAGAGACCTGGAGGACTATAGAAAAAGAAAGGAAAGAACTTGGATTCAACACCTGGACAAAGCAACAAGAGTGGCTTCTGATAGAGGGAAATGGAAAGGACTTGTCAATGGCCCGATTCTCCTCTAGGAGAAACGAAAATAAGTCAATTAAGCCAAGACATGATTGCCATTTCATACAATAGATATTTCATTTGGTAAGGAACTTCGGACCAGTTTTTTTCTTCCTGAAGATATGTCTTTTGTATTTGTACTGAGGAGTCCGTTTGAGATTGAGGTGGTACAAATCTCTTATGTCTATTATTCCATAAACTTGAAAAAAAAGGATCTAATTTTGAATATTTCATTCCAATGTTTTTAGCTATGAGAAAAGCAGATTTCATAGTTCTAAATGTTGCCTTATGTACTGCCGAATGACAAAGTCCCGAAAAGTTTTCTGCTCCAAAACGTATTTTTAGGGTCGTAAGTAAAGACTCTGTGATGCAAGCTCTCAGCTTTATTCGTATTCAGAAGACGAGAAATTTTTTGGCAACTTTTCCAAAGATAGCGACATTTGTAAAATTGTATTAAGATTTTTTTTTTGTCTTCTGGCGTCAAGTTTAAATGTGTCCCATACGGCAACACAATTGTTTTGTATGCAGCCAAATGTGCGGTGCAGACAAATGTATTAGTTCTACAATTTTGGTGTTTTCCACTTAAGCAAATCATTACTTTTTTATTACTGTCATCGTTTTATTACAAAACATATCTTCTTCTTGAAACCTTTGTTTAATGCGAACTAATTCTGTTCACACTCTTGATCACCTGCAAGTGCCTAAATGTTGTAAAAATATGTCTCTGTTTGTATTAGGGGGAGTGCGAATTAATTTCATTTTTTTTGTAACGTGCGCATTTTCTGTATAAAGTATTATAATGCCGAATGGTGTAGCCAAACGTGTTGGAAGTTTTACGGATTTTTTTTTATAGCTGAACGCTAGCATCACATGTCATAGAATTTATTTTTAAAATACCACCTGCATTAACATTTTCTATTTTTTGGGGGGCAGAATTTGCTTCACTTGATGACATGGACTCATCAGTAATATATTTTTTTACAAACATCAGTTATGTGTCGACAGCTTCTGTTGTTGCATAATTTATTTTTTACATCAATTTCAATGACAAGTTTATTTAAGTAGTTTTTTTTCCACAAGTGGTGTGAACGAAAGTGTCGCTGCTTCCCAGCCTGCCTGTGGCCTGTTTTTGTAGGACGTATCTGTTTCTACATCCATATATTTATCATGACCCAGTAATTCATTTACTTCCTCTACAAAATTCTGGTTATTTGTCATCGTTTTTTGTTTTGTTTTCCATGATCATGCTGTCTCCAACTTTATTTTTAATTCTTGTACATCATTGAATAACTAGGAGACTTAATATTCAAACTTGCTAGAAAAAAAGCGAAATCCGTTGGGCTGCATTTTGTTTTTAGTACTGGAATCGACGGCGCTTCATTAAGAAACCCGGGGTCTTTTCCAGGCTTTTGGTTTTAGACTGTATCATACATGTTTATAGGTTTGGATGTAGAATTACAATTTTGGCAGTATTTGTAATGTTATGCAAAGCCCTCTCCTTTTCGTTATTGCCGTTTTGGGTACTGGGATAATGCACCTTTCATTATCATGCTTTAAAACATGCCACTTTTCCATCAAATGTCTCCAAACTGACAAAACATTTTCTTTCGAATTAAATTCCTAGATACCAATTAATGGAGTCTTCTCTGTCTTCTGTGGCAGCTGGTCTGAGTTTTGAAGGCAGGATAGTTACCTGTTTCGGATTGATTCCGGCCTAATTTGCTTAAGTTTCGATTACTTCGTGGTAAATTGATTACTTTGGCTGTTCTAATCGAAAGTTAGCAGTAAAAGAGTTCAAAAAAGAAAAACAAAGTTCAAGGAAGAAGATTGAAAGTTTGAAGATGTACATGGAATATTTTAAATAGATTGTTCAGCTTTGGTTTATACTGTTCTCCTAACTTCAAATGCTTATTCCCTGGTGTGTCACCTGTTTTGAATGTTGTTTCTTTCTTTAAGCTCATACGTTCTGTTCTAGACCATGTTGAAGTGTCCAAATTAACTATGACGTTACAATGGGAGCTGTTGACGTCACTATTGTGATTATAACGTCACGCTTTATATAATTTATATGGAAGTATTAAGAGCCGTTCTATGTAAAAATCCAAGAATGTGGCCCATGCTGGGACATAGTAGGTCACAGATTTTCATGATTTTTATATTACCAAGTATTCAAGGTATGCTTACATCAAAATTAACCTCAGTTTATCTTTATTGACTACCGTTGCCATGGTTACCTCAGCAGCCATTTTGAACTCTGTGGAATACCATGAAATAGCCATTTTTTATTAAGATTTTTAATATAAAACTGAAAACCAAAGAGCCTATTGTTTATACGCACACCACTGAACAATATTTTCTGTCTCTGTGACGTCCTTTTCACCAACTTTTTCTTACGCCATAAATCGCGTTTCATTTCGCGCATATTATGTCTATTCAAGGTTGGTTCGTCAAAGCTACAGAGTAAGATCGAAGAAAAATTGCAAGTTAGAATATTTCAAACCACAAACCACAACAAATGTACAAGAAACCTAAGAGGAGCAAGAGAAACCAGAAGACCAAACGTTCCAGACTGGCATAATGGAATTTAAGAGAAAGTAGAGTGTTTGAACCAGCAGAAGTTCATCGGATACTGAGTCAATGTTGCGAGATGTCTGAAGATGTGCTGAAATTCACGAGCATCGTTTCAGAAACTTTATTTGTCAAATATAACTTAAATTGTTCAAGGACGTTCAATGGAATCAGGCATTTTCTAAAATGCGTTTATATTACAGATTTTTATAGGTTACTCATTTGTTTTTCATTAAAATAAAAACAAAAATGTAGCCTGATATCATCTTCGCTAGCCAAGGGTTACGATCCGCTATCTCTCATCTTCACCCTTGGCAGATATAGAAGGATTTTTGTGGTCATAAATTCTCTCATCTGATTGGATGCAGTGAAAGTTGGCTGCATCCAATCAAATTGCTCCATTTCCATTTTTTAATAATCTGTTAACAAACATGTGGGTTTACAAAGGTGATAAATAATTATTATTTTTGCCAAAAAAAAAAAACAGTCTCAATGAAATCTTACTAAAATTACCTTTAACTTTATTTTATTTTTAGATAATTATTTGTTGTTAATGGAATGAAATATCTCCTATTTTTGCAACTATCTGGATGAATTTTTTTTTTAACTAGATATTGCTTCAAGGGAGATAATCAAAATGTTGAGATTACAAAAATCTTCTATATCTGCCAAGGGTGAAGATGAGAGATAGTGGATCGTAACCCTTGGCTAGCAAAGATGAGCCTGATATATGCTACACAAGTTTTCGTAAAAAAAAAATCAAGAAAATACAGAAAAGAAATGTCATTTCATTGTCATCTTTATTTTGACTATGAACCATTGAAAGCTATTTAACAGACCTTCTGTCCACGCCTACAAACCAAAATTCTTAATGAATAAGTGGACAACTTAATGAATCACCCGTGCGGGTTCCGGGTGGCGAATAGGCCCGCAGCAGCGCTAAGCTTGTCGGTAAAAGTCCACTAAAGAGCGCTCAGAAACCTGACATCGGGTCAGGCCGCTTTGCCCACAAAGCGACTGAG
This sequence comes from Arcuatula senhousia, assembly GCA_963971305.1. Classification (NCBI taxonomy): domain Eukaryota; kingdom Metazoa; phylum Mollusca; class Bivalvia; order Mytilida; family Mytilidae; genus Arcuatula; species Arcuatula senhousia. The sequence continues at coordinate 28,831,429 of OZ020307.1, read as the reverse complement.
ATGTGTGCCCCAGGTGGTTGAATGGGGCAGCCCTGACATCGAGAGATGCGGGGTCGTTAGGCGATAATGCGGAAAACCTGACCGCAAACCATAGTGGTGCACCGTGTTGGGAAAAATGTCACGTTCCTCGCACATTAAAGAACCCTGCTGCAGGTCTCGGAAAGAGTAGGACCCGTAGGATCCCCATGCAGGAGGCTTAATTTGCCGTCCCTACCCATCACTTCTTTTTCCAGTGGCAGTCAAAACTATCCTACCCGATTGGCCTTGTGTCCCCATTTCCTCCACTTCATCATCATTTCATGTTCATTGTATCACCACATTCATGTTCATCTCCCGGATATAGCCGAAATCGTGCTGCTTGGGAGTAAAGCAATAACTAACTAACTAACTTAATGAATCAATTGTCGAAATCTGACCTGACAAAAAGTAGGTTTTAATTTAAAACACAGTGGTGAAATATGCACATTGACACCGAAGGGTGCTGAAACAAGCTTCAGAGTACAAAAGGCGGGAATGACTTCTATGACGTCAATGATATATAGAAAGACTGTTTAAAGAGGAATAACTCTTTTCGTGATAAAAAAACAATGAAAAACTTTAATTTTTTTTTTTGAAGTCGATGACATATGAATTTTATTACTGCAAATTAAAGTGGACACCAAACATATAACATATATACTTTATAAGTGGAAATAACCGATAGATATTTTTATATCTTAGTTTTTAAATGTTTATTAAAGCATGATTTTTTGGCGGGAAAGAACTTAACTGACTTTTTGTATGTGACACTATGTGGTTTTAATAATGTAATGTTTTCTAATAAATCCCACACCTTTCAGTTATGATGAAAAATTCGTTGAATGTTTTCTACTAAATATTTATGAAATAATAATAGATTTATTGATATGACAAATAAATCAAATTTTCGTATTAATAACACAAATTGAGATTGCCATTGCAACGAAAAAAGGTCGGCGACCCCATATTTTTTTTCTTCTTATTGTTCTAAAAAAATCTTAAGCTTTTTACTGGCAAAGTTTAAAGAAAGTATCACCGGTAGAAATAAATAAGCGGTTTGGTCTTTAAAATTATTTTATATTGAATAAATAATAGCTTTAATTGTGCAAATAAAAAATGAATATATTTTATTGTGTATGTTAATTAAAATGAACAAAATGTTTGATAAATAGATCTGAATTTTACTAAATTTGGTTATACAAGTTAAAACTCTGTGATTTAAGCTCTCGCACTGGTTTGTTGTGTAAAGGATGGGCAAGTTTATTTAGAATTACCAAAGACAAAGACTTGTTTAGAGTTGTTTCTATTTTTTTGTCTTCAACACTAATGTCCAAATCCTTTCTTCCATACGGTAGAAATTTTGTGTCATATGTGTCCAAATGAGCGCAGCAAGCAAATGATTTTCCTTTGCAATTTATATGAATTCCACAGAAACATTAAACAATATTTTTGATTGCTGCTTGTGCTTTAAAAAAAATCAGCCTGTGTACAGTTTTTGTGAATGCGTACAAACTCTAGTCTAACCTAGACCGAACAAAGCCTGCCAATTTATGCCTAATATATCTCTGTCATAACCTCGAAGTTATTTTGAAAATTTGATATCTTTTACATTTTTTTGTACTGTACGCATACAAGGCATTAATAGTACCGTACGGAGTTATTGCCAGATTTTTGCCCAAATTCTTTAATAAACTTTCCCAGGCGAGCGTTTTGCATCACTGGTCACCGATCTAATTTTAACAATGTTTGTTTTATTTATACAATTCAGATTTTTAACAGCAAGTTTAGACTCGCTAGAAGATATATACTTGTTAGTACTGTTTGTCTTTGAACACTTTTCATGGGAACATTGTTTTTCATTACTGCACAGTTTGTTTGCAGTTTGCATTGATAGTGTCAGATGTTTTCCTGTATTTTTTTGAAAAATGGTGAAAACGATTGCGTCCCTGCTTCGTAACCGGCTTGGTTTCTGTTGTTGTAGCACGTGTCCATTTCGACATCGACTTTATTGTTACCATTCAATACCTCCGATACTTTTGCTGTAAAGATCTGGTTTTCAATCATGGATTGATTATTTAAATCTATCATTACATCAGCTATCTTTTCTTTTTAATGAACGGCTAGATGGTTTGATATTCATACATCCCAGGGCAAGCTGCAAATCATTTGCTCCTACTTTGGACTTTAATACGGCTATCGCCAGTCCTTCATTTAGGGCAGCCAGCTGCTGGTCCCCCTTTTGTTTATTCTGACTTTGTTTCAGTATACAACTTCTGTTGTTTAATGCTAAAATGACATTTAGAGCATATGCTCTCTAAAGATATACAAAGTCCCAAACGTTTAACTATAGTTGTTTAATGTTGTCCCTTGCAACGTTTGTGTTTCATACACAAGTTCATAAAATTTTGTAATCGTTCAAAGTTAATGATTACATTCTCGGTGTCACCAACATGTTCCAACGTTTCCTCTTGTTTTTTTTCTTTTATAGGGTGTAGTACAGAGGAAGTTTCATTCGGAGATCCTGTCCACTGACTGGTGGCCCACGTAAAAACATCATCAGATATTCTGTATAACTGTGTAGGAGTCTCATTAACTGGTTCAATAGGATCCCCATCTCTAATTTCAGGTTGGTTCATGCTATTAAACCATGAAGTTCTTTTTGACTGATCGTTTTGATCTGTCTTTGGCAGGCTTTCTTATGTTTGTTATTGTAGTTTCTTTACAGATTTTCACTAAGGATGCAATTGTGCACTATGACGTCATAAACGTCGCTATCGCGTCATAACAAAAAAAATTATAAAAATTATAAAATTAAATGTGATAGAGTTTAATAACTTAAATGATTTAGACAATGAAAAGAAACATTTATGGTTGAAAATTGTTGAATTATCTCCCTTTGACCACTCATTATCTTGTAGTGTTTCTATTGCTATCAATATAGGTAAATATGCTATTTTATTTTCAATGACCATTAGTTTGTTGTCTTGTTAGGTCGTGTATTTCAAAATCTTTTTTTAAATGGATTGCACATTTAAAAGCAAATGTTCTAGTGTTACTATTTTTTAAAGTTTTTCTTGAGTTCCTTTGAAATACATGCAACAGTGAAATCGCATATATAACCTATATAGCGTTGCACGGGCGTAAAACACCAACTCACTCACTCACTCACGAAATCGCAATACCCTGGTATCTCGGTCATGTCGTGACGAATTTCAACAATGTATATATCAAAATGTTCAGAAATGAGTGATAATTTTGATAGACATTAACACCCGGGAGCGATATTGCTTTAAGGATGTGGTACATGGTTTCGTATAAAATCTAATGTCTACAAATAGCTTCAGGCAGCTTCCCCGAGGTTAGCCCGCTCCGGCACCAACACTTTTTGAGTTGGAGAATACATCAAAGCTTTAAATTATCCGCCCCCGTGCGGGAACCGGGTGTGAAAAGAATAGTCCCGCAGCCGCCCGTAAAGCTTGCCGTAAGAAGCGACTAAACGGGTCAACATGTTTGCCGTGTGTTGCGACCTGTGTCGGGGGAGGACGGGATCCTGGTCCACGTATGTGGGCTTTGGCCCTTACTTCTCCTAGACAGGCGGTCAGATTCGGCTCGGTCTGATCAATCGGCTGGTCACGCCAAGCCCTGTAAAGCACCTTCTCGTTTATTTCAAACTCTCATTCCGTAATATATGAATTTATAACTTGATGTCAGTTATGCTTTACAGAAGGCGGTGGCTCATGGGTCAATCGTGTGGATGTTATTCTGGAGAGTTGTATCGCCGGGTAACCCCCGGCACGATGCTTGTCTCCCTAAAGGAATACTCTGTGCGAGTATGCTGTCCTTGTAACCCTGGTGCTTTCAACAGGAGAGCCGTTGTATAACAGCATCGCCCTTGTTGGCGCTCCATGGCGGGCGGGGAGCAAGGCAGTGAAACTCTCTTCTCTCATCATGGCTTCCCCCAAAAAACAAGCAACAAGTTCTAGTGAAAAGTATAAACGACATATTTCATGTAGTGATAGTGATGATCAGGATGCACCAGCTTCTTCAAAACGTCAAAACACAACAAATGATAGTTGGCCAAAGTTTATTGTACTTTCAAGCAAAGATGCCACTCGTCCTTTGACAAAGGTTTCGCCCTTTGTCATTGCGAAAACAATTAAGGGTGTTACCGGAAGTGATATGTCCCGTGCGGGGCCCGGGTGGCGAATAGGCCCGCAGCAGAGCCTAGCTTGTCGTAAGAGACGACTAAGGGTCTTGGGATTCTGACGTCGGGTCAGTGCTCAGCCCACAGAGCGACCAAGTGTGTACCCTAGGTGGCTGAATAGGGTAGCCCTCGTCCGCGGGGGTTGTCAGGTCTATAACACGGAAACCCTGACCGCTGACCATAGTGGGCCAACGTGTGTGAAGAGTGCCACGCTTCATGCACGTAAAAGACCCCTTTGTGGACCGCCAAGTAGTGCACCACATAGGCTAAATTTTCCGCCCCTACCCACCTCTCCCCTTTTCCTGTGGTTCTTCAAAATTTACCGGTCCTTTGTGTCCCATCCCATTCCCATATTTCATTTATCATCATCATTTCATGTTCATTTTATCATCCTTTTCATGTTCATCGCCTGTAAATAACCTTTATAGCGTTGCACGGGCGTAAAACACCAACTCACCGGAAGTGATGTTCCCAAGGTTACGAAACTCCGATCCGGTAACCTCCTAGTAGAGTGTGCCAAACAACAACAAGCAAAAAACATTTTGACAATTTCATCCATTTTAGAGGTACCAGTTTCCGCTGAAGCTCATCGATCATTGAATCGTTCGCAGGGTATCATTCGAGATAGAGACCGAAACCTTGCTGATTTATCAGAGCAAGAAATATGCTCTGAACTTTCATCACAAGGTGTCTCACACGTTAAAAGGTTTACAAAAAAGGAAGACAACAAAATTATTAAATTAAATACATACCTTATTACATTTAATTCCGCAGCTCCACCAAGTCACATTAATCTGGGTCTTTTCAGAGTGTCCGTAGGCATATTTATTCCAAATCCTCTCCGTTGTTTTAAATGCCAACGTTTTGGCCACGGGAAGGCCACCTGCAACGGGAAGGAAAAATGTGTAAAGTGCGCTGAGGAAGGCCACTCGGATTTCAACTGTACGAAAAATCCAAAATGTGTTAACTGCAGTGGTGATCATTTTTCTTCTTCAAAACAATGTCCAACTCTTCAACGTGAAAAAGAAATTCAAAAACTTAAAGCAGAAAAGAACATTACCTACCAAGATGCTCGTCGTCAAGTCTCTATCTCGAGTGATACAGCACCATCCATGTCTTACGCGGAGGCTGCTAAACCCTCTAGGACATATGGTTGGCAAACCATGTACACTTGGCCTGAGGGTGAAATTAAGCCCCGTACTTGCAACACCAATGGATGGATGTTTGGTGCTGACTGTTTCGTGGATGATATCCCAAAAAGCAATATCAAATACGCGAGGCCTTGGAAGGAATTGTGTGATAATCATCCCCCACCACGTAAGTCAACAGCAGGTCCGAATAATGATTCAATGGTCGATGAGGATTTGTTTATAATTCCACGAAAATCGTCTTGGACTGGATTTGGAGCTCCAACCAAAGCTTCTAATCCTCAACCCCCATCAATTTCTCTTTCTTCCAAACAGAGTCAATCGTCTTCCTCAAGGTCGTCATCTGCTGCTCAACCTGGAAATAGACAGCAGCGACCCTCACAGCCAGGAAGACGCCAGAGTTCATCGCAGCAGACGTCACCGCTTAAAATGCGTAGATCAAAGAAGGCCGAACGAGATGCAATTCATATGCATAATCGTTTCGGCTCTCTTGGTGACGACATGGAGTCTGATATGGATCTATCGGAAACACCCGTCGACCGTTCACAGAGCCATTCTCCACAGAGGAGACGTAGGCGATCACTCGGTAGACTTTCTGATCCCATACAGACTCCAAAATGAGTACCATCATTCAATGGAATTGCCGAGGCCTTAAGGCCAACTTTCTTGAATTACAACTTTTAGTGCAGTCTTTAAATCCAACTGTCTTTTGTCTTCAGGAAACACACCTCAAGGAAACTGACACGACTTCCTTGAAGGGTTTTTCTATGTATAACACATTTTCTAATACAGAACGAGCTTCTGGCGGATCCTCCATCTTAGTTAAGGATCGTATTCTCCATAGTTCGATTCCTTTAACTACCGATCTGCAAGCAGTTGCCGTTAGAGTTTCATTACATCAAACAATAACTCTATGTTCAGTTTATATACCACCTAATGATAACTTAACTTTAGTACAACTTCAAAATTTAACGGATCAGCTTCCTGCTCCATACATGTTAGTTGGGGACTTCAATGCCCACAACCCATTATGGGGCAGTGCCAACTTGAATGATAAGGGTAAAAAGATTGAGGATTTTTTATCGAAAGAATCTCTTTGTATCTTTAATGATGGTTCTTCTACATTTTTACATTCTGGAAATGGAACATACTCATCAATTGATCTCTCAATATGTGATCCTTCTCTTTTAACAGATTTCTCATGGCAAGTCCATGATGATCTCTGTGGAAGTGATCATTTTCCTATTATATTAAAAGATCTTTTTGGTGAACCTGAACAGAGAATTCCTCGCTATAAGTTAGAGAAGGCCGATTGGCAAAAATTTTCAATACTTTGTTCGGAAAAATTAAGACCAGAAGTTTTTGATCAGGACCAAGAACCAATAACAACATTTAATCAAACTCTTATATCTATAGCTGATGAAACCATTCCTAAGACCTCGGCAACTCCTAAAAAACTCAATAAACCTTGGTTCACAGACGAGTGTGACAAGGCTATCGACGATAGAAATAAAGCTCAAAAACAATTTGGTAAACATCAAACAAAAGAAAATTTGAGTAATTTTAGAATTTTTCGGGCAAAGGCTAGACGAACTTGTCGACAATCTAGAAGAACATCCTGGCGAAATTTTGTATCTGGTTTAACTTCACGAACTCCCATGAATAAAATTTGGAATTTCATACAAAAACTCAAAGGTAAAAACTCTAAATCCTCGGTAAAACATCTGAACGTTGGTAATTCCACTTTAACATCTGAAAAGGACATTGCCAACAAACTAGCTGAGACTTTTGCTAAACATTCATCTTCATCTAATTACAAACCTGACTTCCAAAAATTTAAACGTACAGCTGAAAAAACGAAATTGAACTTTAACTCCGACAATTCGGAGAGCTATAATTCTCCTTTCTCTTTAGATGAACTTAAAACTTCTTTAAATAAAGCCCATGACACTGCATGTGGCCCTGATAGCATCCACTATCAACTTTTAAAACATCTTCCTGATATATCGATGAAGACTCTTCTAAATTTAATGAATGATATATGGATAAATGGAAAATTGCCCGAAATATGGAAGCGTGCCACTGTTGTTCCTATCCCTAAGCCGGGGAAGGATCACACAGATGCTTCCAACTATCGTCCGATAGCCTTGACAAGCTGCGTCTGTAAGACTCTAGAACGCATGATCAACGATCGGCTCGTTTGGTTCCTCGAGTCCAATGGACTCATTTCGAATATCCAGTGTGGATTCCGCCAAGGCAGGAGCACGCTTGATCATTTGGTCCGTTTTGAGTCTTTTCTTCGAAATGCATTTGCGAAGAACGAACATGTGGTGTCTATCTTTTTCGATCTCGAAAAAGCTTATGACACCACATGGAAGTATGGTATTTTAAAGGACATTTCTGATATGGGGTTGAAAGGAAGGTTACCAACTTTCTTGGCCGACTTTCTTTCTGACAGACACTTTAATGTTAAAGTTAATAAGACCTTTTCTGAGGAGTTTGATCAAGAAATGGGTGTGCCCCAGGGAAGCATCCTTTCTGTCACTCTCTTTAGTATTAAAATAAATAGTATTGCAAAAGTTCTCCAAGATAATATCGAGGGTTCGTTATATGTTGATGATTTTTTAATATGTTACAGCGCCAAAAACATGAATACCATTGAAAGACAACTCCAACTATGTCTCAAACGGATCGAAAAATGGGCCTCTGAAAATGGTTTCAAATTTTCAGAGAGTAAAACTGTCGCCATGCATTTTTGTAAAAAAAGAAAACTTCATCCTGATCCAGATCTCTATTTGTATAACAAAAAAATTAAAATAGTTGAAGAATCAAAATTTCTTGGCGTTCTTTTTGATAGAAAACTTACCTTTCTTCCCCATATCAAAATGTTAAAATCAAGATGCCTAAAAGCTCATGATGTTTTAAAAGTTGTCTCCAGTACGGACTGGGGAGCTGATAAATCAGTTCTTTTAAATTTGTATAGGTCTATTGTACGATCAAAACTGGATTATGGTTCTATTATATATGGGTCTGCAAAAAAGTCGTACTTACAAATTTTAGATGCCGTTCATCATCAGGGATTGCGACTCTGTCTCGGTGCATACAGAACTTCTCCTATTGATAGTCTGTATGCGGAGGCAAATGAGCCATCCCTGAAACATCGCAGAATCAAACTCGGTCTGCAATATGCCACCAAATTAAAAGCCTTTCCTAGCAACCCTGCCCACGACTGTGTTTTTAAACCACCTCTCAGGAATATATATGAAAAACATGAAAACAAAACTCCTCCTTTTGGTATTCGTATCGAACCTCACCTGACTAATCTGAAGATTGATTTAGAAACTATAAAACCTGTCAAGCCTTTGAAAGTCCCACCGTGGGAACTTTTAAAGCCCAAATTTATTTTTGATCTTCGTAAACATAAAAAATCTGAAACAAATCATCTACTTATTCAACAAGATTATTCCGAAATTAAATCTAGATATCCTGGTTTTCTAACAGTTTATACAGATGGCTCTAAAGATGGTGATAGCGTTGCTGCTGCTGCTGTCTCAGGGAATAGCACGTCAACACAACGCCTCCCATCTACTGCTTCCATTTTTACAGCTGAAGCAAGAGCCATCATTTTAGCCCTCAAGCTAATTGATGCTTCTGAGCACTCTCAATTCTTTATCTGTTCCGACTCTCTCTCTTGTCTTCTGGCAATTGAGAATTGTAAATTGAAAAACACATTAATTTCTAAAATTGTATATATGGTTCATCAATTGATTAGAGGTGGCGCAGAATTGATTTTCCTATGGGTACCCAGTCATACTGGTATCCATGGGAATTCAGTTGTGGACAGGGTTGCGAAGGAAGCCCTTCGTAAACCGGTGTCAAATTGTTTTATTCCTTATTCGGATTGTAGAAATACAATCCGAATATATGTTCAGACTTTATGGGATGAGGTTTGGGCTGCCGCTGAGCACAACAAACTTCATGAGCTAAAACCACAGCTCGGGGAGAGTCATGTTTCATTTCGATGCCGTCGAGACCAGGTGGTCATCACTAGATGTCGTATAGGACATTCTAGAGTCACTCATGGCCACCTGATGACACAGGAGAAGGAGGCCCCGATGTGCATTCCCTGTGACTCGCGGTACTCTTTGAAGCATGTTCTTCTCGACTGTGTTGATCTTGCTCCAATTCGCATGAAGTATTTTAACTGTGCATCCATGCACGATTTGTTTAGCGGCATCCCAGCCGATGCCATTTTATCCTTTTTAAAAGAAATCGGTCAGTATTCAAAATTATAGTTTTTGTAATCACCATTTGAAAGTTAATTTGTTGTCATAATATTTAGCTTATTTTTGTTAAGTTCTTTGTTTTCCTATTGCTTTAAATGGTTTTATTGTTTTAAGGTGTTATTTTTTAATGATTATTTTATCTATTTATTTTCTTGGCATACTTTTTGTTTTATCTACGGTCTTTTGACTTTGTTTTATATTAACATGTTATTAACATAATTATATCAACTTGTTTATGTCCCGATGATGGCTGCAATATCGCCGACGGGACATAAAGCAACTAACAATCAATCAATCAATTTAAATTATCCGTCTAGATTTCAAAATTGTCTAAACCCTAAGGTTCTTCCTACCCCAGACATAGGTTGATTATCTTAGTAATAATTTGGTTCCCCAGTTTGGTATTTTTGGTTATACTGTTCTATGCTCTTCATATTTATACAGTGTTTGGCATTTTCAATATTTTTGGTAGAGCGCCTCTGATGAGTCTTGAATAGACGAAACGCGCGTCAGGCGTAGCAAAATTTATTGTCTGGAACTTTGTTGTTATTTGTATTTCGAACACACGTGAAGGTTAGCACTGCTGGTGGAGTGTAAATTCCCCGAGGTTAGCCCGCTCCGGCACCAACACTTTTTGAGTTGGAGAATACATCAAAGCTTTAAATTATCCGTCTAGATTTCAAAATTGTCTAAACCCTAAGGTTCTTCCTACCCCAGACATAGGTTGATTATCTTAGTAATAATTTGGTTCCCCAGTTTGGTATTTTTGGTTATACTGTTCTATGCTCTTCATATTTATACAGTGTTTGGCATTTTCAATATTTTTGGTAGAGCGCCTCTGATGAGTCTTGAATAGACGAAACGCGCGTCAGGCGTAGCAAAATTTATTGTCTGGAACTTTGTTGTTATTTGTATTTCGAACACACGTGAAGGTTAGCACTGCTGGTGGAGTGTAAATTCCCCGAGGTTAGCCCGCTCCGGCACCAACACTTTTTGAGTTGGAGAATACATCAAAGCTTTAAATTATCCGTCTAGATTTCAAAATTGTCTAAACCCTAAGGTTCTTCCTACCCCAGACATAGGTTGGTTATCTTAGTAATAATTTGGTTCCCCAGTTTGGTATTTTTGGTTATACTGTTCTATGCTCTTCATATTTATACAGTGTTTGGCATTTTCAATATTTTTGGTAGAGCGCCTCTGATGAGTCTTGAATAGACGAAACGCGCGTCAGGCGTAGCAAAATTTATTGTCTGGAACTTTGTTGTTATTTGTATTTCAGGGAATTTTGGGGTAATTATGAATGAAACGTAAATACAAGTATTTATTGCATGAATAGTAAAAAAATGAGTGTCTTCTTAAAGAAAAATAAAGTTTAAGTTTGATTAACATTTTAATAAATAAAATGATTAAATAAATAAAAATAAAAGGGGATAATTATTGTTATTTCCTGTTTTAAAAGAGAGGTAAAGGAGTATGTTCGGAAAGGGCCAAAAACGGCACTAAATTTCAAATTCGAGACATCTACAAAATAATGCTGCTAGAAAGATCATAAGACTCTATACTTTATAAAATGACATAATTTGTGCATGAATTAATTACTTTTGCGTACAACAGAGACCTTTAAAGTTAGTGAAATTCTTTAAAAATCGCTATTTTTGACATATTTAGTCTATTTTTCTGTAAAAAATGATGAATATAATGTTGGCCGCATACTCTGACCAAAATTATTTTTTGGCTCAAATATTCACTTTTAAGTAATAAATTGATAAACAAAAATCTATGTTGGTCAGAGCATGCGGCCACTTTTGATTTTGAAACAATAGTGGTGAAAAGGGGTAAAAAATCGACAAAAAAGAAGATTTTCCTATTTTTTCTCATATTTAGGGTGTCATCGAAGGAAACAGCACAATTTTATCACTAAAAAACTATTATATTTGTTAAATATAGATATTCTGTGAGTTATTTCCAATTCATTCATTTGAATTTCTTGAAAATGAAAAATCAGCCCAATTACAGGGCCAATTATAGGCCTTTGTGAACATACTCCTTTAAATTTTTTTATACGAGGTAAGATGCTGTTTTTAAAACACCCTGGTCTATAATACGGAAACCCTGACCCTGAGCCAACGTGTATGAAGAGTGCCACGCTTCATGCACGTAAGACCCCTTTGTAGACCTACATAGGCTAAATTTCCGCCACTACCCGAATTTTCACTTATCAGGATAAGTAAAAATTCGGGTAGGGACGGAAATTTAGCCTATGGCATGAAAATATTTTTGGGCATCTGAGACGAAAAAAAATTATAGCCAAACATTTAAGCAAACAAAACCTTTTCATTATGTATTATAGGTTTAATCTGAAATACAAAAAAAACAAAATTTGACAATAAAGAGCCATAGGTTTTATAAGGAGTCATCTGCCAGCTTCGGCTTAATGTCAACAATGATATTTTTGTACAGTTCAGTGAGCCGAAGATTTAAGCAAGCAGCAGACTTTCTCTATCTGTAATAGTTTCATTAAATAGGCATAAAATTCGAAAAACGCTAATTTCACCTTCAAATGGCCATATCCCCTATAAGGGGTCATCTGACAACATCAACCCAATGAATACTTTCGTAGAGCTCATTAGCTAAAGGTTAAGCATGTAACAGCTTTTTTCTTTCTGTAACAGTTTTTATTCTATAAGCCAAAAACACGAAAAACGCCATTTTACATTTAAAGGGTCATAACCACTATAAGAGGATCAACTGACAACTTCGATCCTATGGGTATAGCTGAATGAGGTGGGGAGGTAAGCAAGCAACATCTTTTCTCTATATGTTATAGGTTTCAATCTATAGGTCAAAATACATGATTTTTTTTTCACCTTTAAAGGGGTATAATTCCTATAAGAAGTAATCTGACAACTTTGACTCAATAAAGACTTTTGAAACCGCAATGAGATGAAGAAGGAAGGTTGCTCCAGGTTTTCTCTGTCTATTATACTTTTTGATTTATAAGCCAATAATTAGGGTTGACCCCCTGTTTTATTTTGAGCAACGGCGGCCATGCCTTTTTTTTAATAGCGGTCACATTTTTTTTTCAATTTTGATAGAGAACATCCCATAAATGATGTGTGCAAAGTTTCAAACCAATACCTTCGGTAGTTTTAGAAAATAAGATATTAGAAGAAAAGTTAACCACGATGACGACGACGGACGCCAAGTAATGGCAATAGCTTACATGACCCTTCGAATCAGGTAAGGTAAAAACATGAAAAAACGCCATTTTTTACCTTTATAGGACCATAACCCCTTTAAAGAGTCATCTGACAACTTCGATCCCATGGAGACTTTTGAAGAGCTTTTGGTGCTGAAGAAGGAAGGTTGCTTCAGATTATCTCTATCTGTTATATAATTATCTTTTTCGATTTATAAATTTAAAACAGTAGGTCTATTTTAAGCAACGCCGACCATGTTTTTGACAGATCTAAGTTGCATTAAATTCTGTTCAACAGTTTCAGAGAAGATTTTTAAAAAATGTTAACAGACGGCGACGACGATAGACATCAAGTGATGGCATTAGCTCACAACGACCTTTTTTTTTTTTTTTTTTTGTTGTTGTTGCAAAAGAAAGTGCATTGAATATAAACACGAGATTTCTACATATTAGCATCTTCGCTAGCCAAGGGTTACGATCCGCTATCTCTAATCTTCACCCTTGGCAGATATTGAAGGACTTTTGTGGTCATACATTCTCTCATCTGATTGAATGCAGTGAAAGTTGGCTGCATTCAATCAAATTGCTTCATTTCCATTTTTAAACAATATGTTAACAAATATGTGGGTTTACAAAGGTGATAAATAATTATTATTTTTGCAAAAAATAATAACAGTTTTGATCAAATCTTACAGAAATTTCCTTTATTTTATTTTTAGATAAATGTTTGTCGTTAATGGAATGAAATATTTACTAATTGTGCAACTATCTGGATGAAAATATTTTTTTAACTTGGTATAGATATTGCTTCAAGGGAGATAATTAAAATGTTCAGATTACAAAAATCTTCTAGATCTGCCAAGGGTGAAGATGAGAGGTAGCGGATGGTAACCCTTGGCTAGCGAATAGAAAATAAAGAGATGTGGAATAAGTGTACGCGACACAACCCACAATTAAACGGCAATTTAGAAAAACCACAATGGACAATGGAAGATGACATATTAGATGAGTACACACGTTGAGTTGTTATAGTGTTTGTGCGGTCAAACTCTACCAGATTTGAACCACAATGTAACAATCTTTTTCAACATACGTGGCAAACCACAACTGGCTTGAGTTTTCGTTGCTGGTTGAAGGGTGGACGCTGCGTCAGATTTTCTCTATCTTAATCACTTTCACTATGAACCAAAAAAATGACCGACATTACCATATACAGTTCGTATTTGATTTTTAGAATCTGATGATGACTGTAAATTTACTGTTAATGGTCTGTCTTTTTCTATTCCAGACTGATACAGGTCTTTCCAGTAAATTACAATATTGGTCTTTCTACTGTTTTTCTTTGTTCTGAACTTAATCAGTTAATATCAGTCAAATACAGTTACTTTGTGTCACTGTCTTGGTCTTTTATTCACTGTATCAGAACTTTTAAATAATTACCTTGATTTAAAATGACTGATGCCAACTGCATCCGTTCACATCAGTGAACATTAGATTTTACCTTGATTTAGAATGACTGATACAGACTGCATCTGTTCATATCTGTCAAAATCCGATTTTACCTTGATTTAGAATGACTGATGCTGACTGCATCATTCAGCTTCAGTGATCATTGGACTAACCTGGATTTAAAATGACTGATGCTGACTGCATCTGTTCAAGTAAGTAATCATTGGATTTTACCTTGATTTAAAAAGACTGACGTTGATTGTATCATTTCAGTCTGCATTGTTGGATTGACATTATTACACTCTCAATATTAATTTTAAGTTAATAAATCTGATATGGAGTTTAAAATCTTCAACCTAAAAGCTTGGTTGGTAAACAGTTCAAATTCAAACCATACATGCATTTACCATTGGGCGATCTGTAGAAAGAAATGTTTTTTTATTAGCAGGTATAATTCATTTAGAAAATAACGGTGTTATTTATATATTTTATTTCCAAAGTACAAATTTTGCAGCCTTTACAATGTAATTAATGACCTCAACATGCATGACATGTACATGTATTATACGAAATTTGTACCCTAACCAAGAACTTAACCAAAGGGAATGGAGAGACGGTCTGGCCGACGTACAATCAAACAACATACGTTGGCGACCATTATCATTGAAAAAACAACACTTTAAGTTTATTAAATGTTAATGCGAGTCAACCTTGGAAATCAGCGACCATTCAAAATGAAAAGAAAAAACAACGCTTTTAAATAAAACTTTGTTTTATCAATTGAACATTTAATATTTGCTAGTAGCATAATATGATACCTACCGTAGTGCGACAAAATTATTTCATGTATAATGTTTGGAAGTCCATATTAAAATAAACTTGAGTGGAAACCAATTGTTGCTTGTTTCATCTGTTATCTCCTGAGAAGTGAAATCTCTATTATTATTGCCGACATTTTCACAATTCTGCTTCAGTGGGGAATCGAAGGGAAAATCTGTTTTCCTAGGATCAGAACCAAAACTTTAGTGTTGATTTTCGGTAAAATTGGTCTTAAAACTTCCGGCGTTCATAATGGATTTTATGTTGACCCCTCCTTTTCTTAAATTTCTGCAGTTTGTTATACATTTATATAGTTAATAGATAGGATGTGCTATACAAATTTATACATGTACATTGTACATGTGCCTAAATTGTAAGAAATTTCGTCAAAGTTAAAGATCCTTTATAAATCTGTTACATGCATATGTATCTCATCGGTACATATTTACGTGTTCCGGCTTCATGGGGCTACAATAAACAAGTATTTCACAAGCGCAAATTGTAACGCTCAATCAGTTTATACCATACTTATATTCATGTTTGTGTTTATTAATAAGATTTAATTACTTTAGAAAAGTCACCATCAGGATACTATTTGCTTTGAAGATTTGAATGCAGAAACGGCAATAGAGACCATTCAGTGTGTATTTATTATTTGTTTTATTTGTTTATTTTTGATAACAATTATTTTATTTCATATGTTTTTCGACTGTGTAAATAAACTAGAATGTGTCCAAAAGACATAGTTCCCCATCTCGCAACATTTAAGACGGACGGACGAACAAACGGATGGACGGACGGACGGACGAGCGAACAAATAAAAGAAAGAAGAACTAATGAACGAACGGACGGACGGAAGAGCAGACACGAACACTAAATGCTCCACAACTCTCGTTTATTGGGCATAAAAAATTATTGGTTACATATTGTACTTTTAAAGAGTAACAAGAATTTAAGGTAATAAGTATTTCCCTCTTATGAACTATTTTTGAATCTTATCATTACGAAACCTCTATTCGAATTAAGACTTAAATTTACAAATACGAAGAAAAAAACTAAAAAAAAATATCAATGATTCTTATACATATCTCCGTTCGTTAATAAATTTGTAGGTTTCGCACTTTATTTTTTTTTTTATGAACCACAATGTCCCGACGTTTAGTTGAAAAGGGGCGAATATATTTTCCAGGACACTAATCGTGCTGGCATGGTTACAGCTTAACTGGTTTGTGTGTTAACAAATTATTTGTCTATTGTATCCAAATTTGTTAGGTTTAGCTTTTGGAATTTTGTGGACTCTGTAGATAAATTTTGTTCATCTTACGGAAGAGTGAGTGAGTGAGTTGGTGTTTTACGCCCGTGCAACACTATATAGGTTATTTACAGGCGATGAACATGAAAAGGATGATTCAATGAACATGAAATGATGATGATAAATGAAATATGGGGTGGGATGGGAAACAAAGGGACAGTTAATTTTGAAGAACCACAGGAAAAGGGGAGAGGTGGGTAGGGGCGGAAAATTTAGCCTATGTGGTGCACTACTTGGCGGTCCACAAAGGGTTCTTTATAGTACTTACACGCGTTCTTGGAAAACCGGCAATGATCTTTCACTCGTGATAGAATTTTTTGGGTCTTTTGACTCGTTCCGCTGCGCTCCACTCGCAAAAAGACTGAAAAATTATATCACTCGTGAAAGATCAGCCGGTTTTTTTCCAAGAACTTATGTAAAAACCTATAATTCTTGCCGGGTGTGATATGCAACCAAACAAAAGTGGTATTTTTTACAAATTCAATAAAAAGTTAAACTATTGCAAAAGTCAAGCGATCTGGTATAACAACAAAGAATACTCAGACTTCGACTGTTTCAAAAGTATGGAAAAAAATGAATAGATCTTTAAAATGTCCTGCCATGAAGCAGGCATATTAAATTCATGCTTAATTCAACGTTCAATTTTGTAAACGTTAACGTTTTAAAAAGTTTACGGACGACGGACGGACGACCGACGCCAAGTATGTCTCGCCTGAAGGCACCATCACTATTCAAATACCTAAGCTACCATTTCTTGATATAAACACAAAAAGTGTCAAGCAATTCATTGCCCACAAAAGTATTACAAAAATTTTACGGCCTGAAAAAAAAAACCTAGTTTCACATTTAGTTATTGGAGCGTGAAAATGGGGTCAGGGTCACACGGCATGGTAACAGTTGTGTAGACCATAACCTGAACTCTCTGTATACTCATAATCAGAAGCATAGATATTAGACGTTTAAAAAAAAATCATTGTCCACAAAAGTCTTACAAAAACTGTGACATTTACGACCTGAAAGAAGACCTAAGTTCACAGAGTCATTGGAGCGTGACATGGGTCAGGGTCACACGGCATGGTGACAGTTGTGTAGACCATAACCTGAACTGTCTGTATACGCATTATCAGATGCATATCTACTATTCTTTACAAGCAATTCATTGTCCACAAAAGTCTTACAAAAAAGTTTACGCTGCCTCCGTCGCCGTCGCCGGATAGTAGTTACCTATATTGTTCCCCCTTCCGCGACTATTCGTCGTAGGCGAGACAAAAATGACACATATCTTCAGATTTTCAGCCTCATTATCCGGTAAATGGAAGATATTACTTATATTCAACCATGAGACAAAATGCGAAATATTGGTTTCTAAATCTGTTTTTATTTATATTAGTCGAATGGTTATACAATTTGTCATGATGCTATACGACCCGGGGTATACGACCCTCTCAAACAAACTATTCTCATGTAAAGTTTCCAATAAAGCGCGGGCAAATGGTTGGACTAGGGTTAAACTTACTGTCCAAACATATCATAGAACAGAAATGCACGGATACGGATACCCAGGTCTTTTTCTTTTTAAATTTCGGTCAATGGGAAAGAAAGTATAAAAATGGATTGTATTTAAGTGCACAATGAATTTTAGCTATAAATGAACTTGCATGTAGTGTTATAGTTATCTGCAGAACCTACAACAGACACACGTTTTTACGCTTTAAGAATACAAAGTTATAACGTAAGTTTTTATTCAATAAGTGTAGTCTTGGTGACAGTCTTTAAGGGACATAAAAGATCCTAAAAGACAATAGATCATTTAGCACGAACCATTTTCATACGGTGGGGGGGCTGGGATTTTGTAACCTGATATTATTTTTTTTCTGTCCAAATCAAAGTTACATTTTTTTTCTACCCAATGCAAAATCATAATTTTTTTTCCAGACCAATTCAGGATTATTATTTTTTAACATTTGTTTTTTGTTTTCGTAAGTTTACAGGTCTTTTATCAGTTGTGTGAATTAGGCCAGTTCTTTGATTCATTTATTCTCAATGTGAGTAACATTCACATATTTTAAAGACAAATGGAATATGTGGAATAAGTCAAACATACAAACTCCCGGTAGGAGATGAAATGAGCATTGGACTATTGTATTTTGATTTTGAATATGCATATTCAAAAAATACATATATTTATAGGAAAATGGGATATAGGGAGACATGGCGAATATGTCAGCCAACCTCTATTGAAAGCAGAAAGTTTGTATTGAAAGAAAAAATGAAAATAATTAAAAACTAGAATCCCCCAAAATAAACATTCAGTACAAAGCAATATTAATTTGAATGGACAATAGATAAAGTTAAATAGCTGGAGTCACGTGCGGGGCCCGGGTGATAGGCCGGCAGCAGAGCCTAGCTTGACGTAAGAGGCGACTAAGGGTCTTGTGATTCTGACGTCGGGTCAGTGCTCAGCCCACAGATAGACCAAGTGTGTACCCTAGGTGGCTGGATAGGGTGGCCCTTGTCCGCGGGGGTTTTCAGGTCTATAATACGTAAACCCTGACCGCCGACCATAGTGGGCCAACGTGTGTGGAGAGTGCCACGCTTCATGCACGTAAAAGACCCTTTTGTGGACCGCCAAGTAGTGCACCACATAGGCTAAATTTTCCGCCCCTATCCACTTCTCCCCCTTTCCTGTGGTTCTTCAAAATTTACCGGTCCTTTGTGTCCCATCTAACCCCAATATTTCATTTATCATCATCATTTCATGTTCATTGTATCATCCTTTTCATGTTCATCGCCTGTAAATAACCTATATAGCGTTGCACGGGCGTAAAACACCAACTCACTCACTCACTAAATAGCTGGATATCCAAAATTCAAAATTTGTTTCTTTCATAATATTTTTTTTCAATATCTGAAATCTTATTCTAAAACTTATCAAGACTAGAAATACAAATGACAACAAAGTTCCAGACAATAAATTTTGCTACGCCTGACGCGCGTTTCGTCTATTCAAGACTCATCAGAGGCGCTCTACCAAAAATATTGAAAATGCCAAACACTGTATAAATATGAAGAGCATAGAACAGTATAACCAAAAATACCAAACTGGGGAACCAAATTATTACTAAGATTATCAACCTATGTCTGGGGTAGGAAGAACCTTAGGGTTTAGACAATTTTGAAATTTAGACGGATAATTTAAAGCTTTGATGTATTCTCCAACTCAAAAAGTGTTGGTGCCGGAGCGGGCTAACCTCGGGGAATTTACACTCCACCAGCAGTGCTAACCTTCACGTGTGTTCGAAATACAAATGACAACAAAGTTCCAGACAATAAATTTTGCTACGCCTGACGCGCGTTTCGTCTATTCAAGACTCATCAGAGGCGCTCTACCAAAAATATTGAAAATGCCAAACACTGTATAAATATGAAGAGCATAGAACAGTATAACCAAAAATACCAAACTGGGGAACCAAATTATTACTAAGATTATCAACCTATGTCTGGGGTAGGAAGAACCTTAGGGTTTAGACAATTTTGAAATTTAGACGGATAATTTAAAGCTTTGATGTATTCTCCAACTCAAAAAGTGTTGGTGCCGGAGCGGGCTAACCTCGGGGAATTTACACTCCACCAGCAGTGCTAACCTTCACGTGTGTTCGAAATACAAATGACAACAAAGTGAAAGCAATATTCATTTGTAATTGCTCTGGTAACCTTGTCACATAGGGGACTTATCACATGGTTACCTTTTAGGTTCACTTTTTGGCTTCAAAGTTTTCAAAAGTTAATTTCCCTGAAACACCAGGCCAGGGGTTGAAATAAGTCCAAGAAAAGTACAAGATGAAGCCAATAAGGGATCATAGAAAAAAAGCCTTTTGGTTTGGTTAGGGATCCTGCATAACTAGCATACTAAACAGACATGGGGATCGCTGAAGGCAAACGTCTTGGGTGAATGATGCAAAATCATCCATTCTTTTGATTTCCTGAAAGCTGATCATGATATTTAGATTTCATTATTCATTTTAAAAAAATCATCATATGAACTACAAAACAACACAAGAATGCAATTGGAAATGTAAGAAATATGTGAAGATTGACCAATGCCATCTTATAGACATTTCTGGATCTACAAGTGGGATGGTGAGGTTTTTAAAAAAATAAATACATGTATATAATTCCATTTGCCAAGCGGGACAACAGGTTCATACCATAAAAGAACAAAACTATCGATGTATGCATGTACTAAACATATTAAAAGTGATACAATTTTGTAGCACATTATAATTTCAAAATTTGAAACTTTTGCAAAAGGCAATGGTGAATAAGGTGATGTATGCCTGAGAAAAAAATTTAGTTCAATTATCTCAGTGTATGCCGAGCGAAGCGAGGCAGAAAAAAATCAGGCTTTTATCATTTGAGTTCAAAGGATATATATTATATAAACATTTTTTGAAATTTATGAATATTTATTTTTTTTCAGCTCCATTAGGAGCATTTTTATTTTTTTCTCTAAAAATTGGAATTAATATTTAAACAAGGAAATGTGTCAAGATGACACTGATGCCCCGCTGGCAAATAAAATAAAACTGTTATTTTTACCAAATTTGCTAAGTCCAAGGGCCCTAATTTGGGTCAGAATCAGTGGACCGGAACGAAACTCGAACTTGACCTGTAACTCATCATGGTAGACTCACATACCAAAAATCTTTTGAATATATGCAAGGATGTGGAAAAAAAGTGCGGAAAACTTTTTTTTACAAAATTTGCTAAGTTCAAGGGCCGTAATTTAGGTCAAAATCAGTGGACCGGAACGAAACTCGAACTTGACCTGTAACTCATCATGGTAGACTCACATACCAAAAATCTTTTGAATATATGCAAGGATGTGGAAAAAAAGTGCGGAAAACTTTTTTTTTACAAAATTTGCTAAGTTCAAGGGCCGTAATTTAGGTCAAAATCAGTGGACCGGAACGAAACTCGAACTTGACCTGTAACTCATCATGGTAGACTCACATACCAAAAATCTTTTGAATATATGCAAGGATGTGGAAAAAAAAGTGCGGAAAACTTATTCTTACAAAATTTGCTAAGTTCAAGGGCCGTAATTTAGGTCAAAATCAGTGGACCGGAACGAAACTCGAACTTGACCTGTAACTTATCATGGTAGACTCGCATTCCAAAAATCTTTTGAATATATGCAAGGATGTCGAAAAAAAGTGCGGAAAACTAAAGTGTGACGGACGGACGGAAGGACGAACGGACCGAAAAACTATATGCCCCCCCAACAAAGTTGGCGGGGCATAAAAAAAAAAAAAAAATCCCAGCCCCCCACCAAAAGAAAATGGTTCGTGCCTTATGCTAACATGAAAAAAATAATACGATCAGTACACGTGCACTTTTAAATATTCAGTCTGGATTCTCGTCTTTCAAATAATATTGTCAATATCATACTAGCCCCCCAGGTAAATGAGTGAATATTTGTAACTTTATATTTAGACATAGACCCCTGTATATAACATGTATCTTATACATGTTATATACAGGTCTATAAATTGATTTAATGCTATGAAATAATGAAAGATCAAAATAAAACCGGACAAAAAATCCATTTAGTTATCTATAATTAATGCTTTTTGAAAATTTAAAGCACTCCTGTTGCATATAAAACGTGTCGTAATTTATTTTTAATTCTCTCCCTTAGTTATTTTTATTATCTAATTCTTCTAATACGCATAATGAAATTATTAAACATTAAAAAGTTTTCTCACAATGTTTATAGGTATTATTATTTGCATGAGAATGTGTTTTTATTATAAATTGATATATAAAAAAAATTTTGCAATAGTAAAAACAAATTGACACCTTAAATTTTTCATACGCATTTATGAAACTGACACAAGGCTGGCTCTTTTATCTGCAATACACATTCTATATGGAGAGGTTAGATGTACCATAGCAGATGCAGAAAGCTTACCTGATAACTCCCCTACTCCCAAAACGCCAACCGAATTAGTAGAGTTGGAAGAGGAGACGTCTCGGCAGGTTGACAAGGATCAGCCGAGAGTCTCACAAGGGTTCTCGGTTAATCTCCAATCGGAGAGTAACGGAGAAGCCCCAAGAAAGTATGGTATACGTAAGAGTTTAGAAAAGATGGAAGAGTTAGCCAAAGCAAGAACCTTAGTGGTTCACGCCCCAAAGGCTAACTCATCAGTAAGCTCAGGCTTAAAAGCAAAAGTAGATAAAAGAAAAAAAATTGTCCGTATCGTCTGAAGAAGGAGCTGAATTAAATCCAGCAAAGAAAATTGTAAATTAGAATTGACAATAAACTTAAATAAAAACAAGTGCTGAAAACATTGTGCGACAATAATTATCAATATATTATGCATATGGTTTTACTTTCTTTGCTCTTGCTAACCTGCACCCTTTACACTATGAGTTTTAAAATTGTAACTTTGAATATTAGAAAGGGTTTCAATAAGAAAATTTTTGATATTGTTGAAAAATTTGAAAACTATGATATAATCAATTTACAAGAATGTGGAAGTATAGATGATACTACTGTTAGAGATATTGAAACACAAACACATTTTAAGATTTATATTTCTCATGTTGATATTCATAAAAGTATTTCAATTTTGATAAACAAAGATTATGAAAGTTCTTTACAATATATTCCAGAAGATCTTAAAGGTAGAATTTTATTTTTGAAATTTAATTTTGAAAATGAATGTTACAATTTATTGAATTTGTATAGTCCTGTATATGATAGAAATGGGGCAAGGCCTTCTATTGTTTTTTATAGCAAACTGTATGAATTGTGTAAGCATTTAGACAAAACAGACAGATTTATACTTGCTGGAGACTTCAACTACAGAGAGACCCAGCTAGATAATAAAGGTAACTTTCAACCTAATGTAATACTTTCTGATTTATTAAATAACATCTACACAGAATTGGGGGTCAAAGATGTCTATAGGTGTAAATTTCCAAACCAAAAAAGTTACACCTTTTCAAATACTCAAGGACAAGCCAGCAGAATCGACAAGATTTGTTTAGATGTAAATCTTATTCATCTGGTTGATTCTGTTAAGCATATGCCATATAAAAACTCTGACCACAAGGCAGTTTGTGTTAATATTAAATTCAATAAGGAGAAGTGGTGGAACAGTTATTGGAAATTTAATGAAAGTTTACTAGAAAATGAAAGGTATGTAGATCAAATTAAATCATTTTGGCAACGTTGGAAAACACAAAAAGGTCATCTTGAACTGTTCGAATGGTAGGAAAAGGGTAAGTCAAAAATTAAAAATATCAGTATATCCTTTTCCAAAACCCAAGCTCAACAAGATAGAGCGATTTTGGAACAACTTTATTTAGATTTGGAAAACGAGGAAAATAAACAGGTAATCAACGAGCAGGTAGTTTCCGATATCAAGGAGAGAATTATCACCATGGAGAACAAGAAGAATAAAGGTATTATAATAAGATCAAGACTGGAATTTTACGATGAAGACCATAGCAACATCGAGCTATTTAAAATGGCAGAAGAAAAAAGAGGTAGGAAGAAAGAAATTACATCAGTTTTAGACAAAAATGGGGTAAGGTTAGATCGGAAAGAGGACATTATTAGTAGGGTCACAGAATTTTATAACGAATTATATACAACACAGAATATTCAGGTAAGTGACATGGACGAGTATCTAGATAAGATCAACCTAAGGCAATTAACAGAAGACCAGAAGTCAAGTTTAGAGGTATTTATTGCAGAGGAGGAGTGTTTAGAGATCATCAAGAGTTTTCAGAATAACAGATCACCTGGAATTGATGGGTTAGGTAAGGCTTTTTATTTATATTTCTGGGAGGATATTAAGGAGGATTTGCTAGATGTGCTTAACAACATTTATTTACAAGGTAAGTTAACAGAAAGCATGAGAACAAGCATCATTACACTTTCATACAAGGAAAAAGGGGATCGAAAGGATTTGAAGCAATGGCGACCAATCAGCCTTCTGACATTTGATTATAAAATTGTGGCAAAGTTTCTATCAAGGGGTCTTGGTAAGGTAATAAATACACTCATTTCGGACACACAAACAGGGGCTGGGCCAAAAAAGGTAATGTTTGATAACTTATACTCTTTGCAGGCATTCTTGAATATATGGAGGTTAGTGAAACAGAGGGTATATTGATATCATTTGACCAAGAAAAGGCATTTGATCGAATTGAACACTCTTTCATATTGCGAGTGCTTCAAAGGATGAATTTCCCACCACATTTTATCAAATGGGTTGGGATACTCTATCACGACATCAATAGTAAGGTACAGGTCAATGGTTTACTTACTGAGCAAATAGATATCACCAGATCAATAAGGCAAGGCTGTCCCCTCAGTCCCTCCTTATATGCACTTGTAATAGAGACATTGGCCTGCAGCATAAGGGAAAATAATGATATTAAAGGTATACAGCTTCCCAACACAAGAGACAATATGAAACTTTTCCAGCATGCAGATGATTGCTCTTTGGCAACTACAGATATATCAGATTACAGTAAAATGTTAATGGAATTTAGAAATTTTGGAGCTGTGTCAGGAAGCAAAATCAATGAAAACAAAACTGAAATACTGAAAATAGGCAACCCTGACACCACACATTTTCCCGATGTTGCAGCACTTTGCAAAACCCAAGTCAAGATTTTAGGTATTTGGTTCGGGGAGGAGTGTGGAGACAAAAATTGGTGTTCTGTCGTGAGGAGTGTGCGGAATGAGACGACCAAATGGGAAAAAAGAAAACTGTCTTTTAGGCACAGAGTTCAGATTATTAATACATATATATTAAGTAGAATTTTATTTGTAGCACGAGTTGTTCATCCTACAACAAGGGTTGTAAAGATTTTACAGGGATGTATTTCAAAAATTTTTTGGGGTGGAACAATGGAAACAATTAAAAGAAAAAGTTTATACCAGGGAAGGGATAAAGGAGGACAATGTGTCCCAGATATAAATAGTAAGATTCAAGCTTTGTTTTTGGAAAGAGTTAATCAAGTATATACTGGCAAAATAGCACCATGGGTTAACATTTTTACTTATTTTTTAGGCTACACTGTAAGAAATCTTATACCAAATTTGGCATCTAATAACTTAACTCACAGTGTAGAAAGTGTAAGTGTACATAAAATTATTAAGAACTTGTACTTGCAGCACGGGGAAGTCCTATCCTTTCCTTGTGATGCAAGAGACATATATTGGAAGTTGGTACAGTTCGGAAACACTAGGCATAAGATAGAAGAGGATTTCCCTTGCGTGAATTTTGACCCAATTTGGGAAAAGATTCACCAAGTAAAAAATTTTGAAATCCAGGATTTTTTATTTCAAGTTGTGCATAGAGGTCTAGTAACAAAAGAAAGACTGCAAAACAGAAATGTATATATACAGGATAGGAACTACAACTGCAGTCTATGTAACAGCCAACTAGAGACGGATAAGCATTTGTTTCTGCACTGTCCAACTTTAAAACCTTTTAGAGACCTTGTATCTGATATTATTAAATTGGATTTTCAAATTGACAGTTTTTCTTTTACAGTAGAAAACATTATTCTTTTGAACATTGAAACAAAATTTTATCCTTACATATATGGTTATATATCAACCATTTGGTATATCCGACACATATCTGATACATCGAATTTACATAACATTCTTGTTTCTTTATTTTTCAGACACGAGAGAAGATACAGAAGACTTAATAATTTATAGTAAATAGAAATGTTGTTTGATTTAGATGGTTTAGTCTGTAACCTTCTGTATTTTCTCAAATTCTAATATCAAAGTAAAAGGCTCTCTGTAAAACAAAAATAAAGCTTTCTGCTTATTTTCCTTTTCTCCTTTGAAGTCTGTCATTTTAAGGCAAGCTAACCGTGTGCTTTGTTTGCATCGGGATTGCTGCTAGAGTTGACGTGCCGCAGCTCATGTCCGGGACCTCTGAAGTTGCGGCAGGTCATCACTATCAATCCCATGTATAACGGCCCGATAAGCACATTACGGTCAAGATTATACTAAACAAATGTGCTCTGCTTTTGTCAAATGGTTAAAATCTGTTTTTAAAACAACATACTAAAATAACATTTAATTTTCATTATTTCTTTTTATAAATTAATTATTTATGTTTAGTTTTCATATTTTCCTACTATATGTATCTCTGTATATGTATAAGCTGTATTGTAATGTGTGTGTCTTGTCCCTCTATGTATTGATGTAACACTAATATTACTTTCATTTCAGTTATAAATAAAACATCTAAAAAAGAGCACGATGATGATATTAGTCCCAACCGTATATCCTTATTTGTGAGTTTGGATTGGTCTGTGGACGCCCAAAATTAATCATTTTGGCTTAACACCCCTCCCCCTTTTTGTTTGTTATATGTATTGTTTTGTTAATGTTTTTGTTTTTGTATATGTATTGTCACTTTACTTCTTTCTTATTCTCTCATCTTTGCAGTCTGCTAGCACAACTATATTAACAACCCTATCTCTTTCTTTAGAAGTAAGGGCTCTTGATTTTGGAATAGCTAGGGAAGTGCGGGGAATGCACATCAAAAGTCTCTGGGGATAAAATATTTTATGTGCAAATATATGTATGACTTTGGACTATCAAAAACTTTATTTGAAGTATGTATCTGAGTGCTCAGAGAAAAAAAAAAAATAGATGTACCATAGCAAAATATGATTCTGTAACATTGATGATGATCATCAGTTGGTTATTAAGTTTATATAGAACCTGTTTAACCATTGTGTAAACTACAAGACATAAGATTCCTATTCTATGCTAAAGTTATAGTTTCATTCAATTGTTTCTTTCAGATATCTAAATGTAAAAAAAGGATGTTTTGTTACATATGAAACTGCACTGCCTTGTTCAATGTGTATAATGATTTACTTCTTATTGATGATACAATGTCTCAATCTGTGATATTATATTTTATATGCCAAATTACGACTAGACTGAGCAATAATCCAAAAAGAAGTATTTTATATTTATTAATTTTGGCTGACGTAAAAACAATGACAAACATGCAAATGTACATACTTGGACATATAAAACACCACAACAATTTACATAACTAATTAATAAATCGAACATTATTACAAAAGAAGAAAATACTATTGGCGGGCATCATAAAATTGAGAAATATCCGCCAATATAATAAACACATCTGAAGCGTATATTGTCATATAAAAAGGGTATCAAATTATAAACATATAAAAATTTAGGGGCAGGGAGGGTGGGAATCTCGAAATCTAACATCAAACTGTGACGTCAACATGCACGAGGGCGGGAAATCGAAAAGTAAAGTGTTCATTTAAAACAATTTATAGAACATCCCCCTTTTATAAAACAATATTATTCCTACGTCAGCATAATTACTCATTTTAATAGTAATATATTAAAATTTCACCATTGTATCTTTCGGAAATAAAAGTTTGAAAAATAAAAAAAAGATTAAACGGATTGTCTGAATAATGCTACCCTGACCAAACATAACAATAGTATACAATTGTTTACTGGTCATGAGGGAAACAGTACATTTGTTTCCACGAGGTACTTACTATTTCACGAGTCGCGTAGCGCCGAGGGAAATGGTAAGTACCGAGGGGAAACACATGTACTGTTTTCAGAATGACCAGTAAACAATTGTTTTATTATACTGAATAGGCAAACAACTTAACTTAAGCCACGCCTACTGCTCACTCTTTTTTCCTTTATATACAGGGTAGCCACGCCTACTGCCAATCATACAAAAAACCCGCGAAACAGTATTACGGTGCTATTACCCTAAGGAAAAAGTTTTTACTATATCCCTAGGGAAATAGTACTTTTACCAAATTCAGGATAAAATAGTCAAAATGTTTACCTGTATTTTATATAGAAAAAATCTACTGAAGTATAATAATCCATTTTATTACCCGAACATTACTTCAAAGAAAACAACAATAAATGGAAGTGGTAGACAGCAGTCTTATTCTATTATGTTGTGTGTCTTTTCAAAATTATACAACGGTCGTTTTATTCTTAAATATAATCAGTTTGCCAGCAATGAAGCACAGACAGTTATACCCCGTGTTGTTGAGAACATGATCATTTTAAGCAACTCTTTACCCTCTGAAACAGCCTTAAAAAATCCAGCATGTCTTTTATTAAATGCCCGAAGTGCCGTATGTTGCATTTTTCCCATTGTTATAAATACTACAAAATTTAATGCTGCGTTTTTGTTCAACATAATAAACACTTTTTTAACACAACATTCATTATCAGTTTTCGTAGGTGAATAAAAAATGGAAAATATTTTCTCTCGGGGGAAAATATGATTAATCAGTAAATGCTACATTTATGATCGCATGTCGTCCCGGATATTTTTTTTCGCGGAAGCCCCGCCCTCTCCAGGAGTATACTCGGCGGAAAGACATACCGCCTGTTTCTGTAAAAAAAATGTTTAAAAAATCGATTTATTACCTCTAATATCATGGATTCTTGCAGGAGTGGATCCAGGATTTTAGTCTATGGGTTGCTAAAAATTGTTTCGTGAATATTGTTAAAGTTTTTTTTCGGGCATTTTGAACAATAAACCTTTTTTTCAGTCTTGGGTGACAGGGAAGGGGGCGCATGCCTGGTACGCCTTGCATGCCCTGGATCGGCAGCTTTTTTGTATGGAAAGAAAAAAATTGTGATATTTGATATTAAACTAGCATGCTTACATCGTGTACAGATGCAGATCTAATCTGTTTTTCAGACCAAAGAAAAGTAGCAAGCATAAATCGATAACTTATTGGTACCGAGTTTATTCCTTGAGAAACACCATGAACGTTTCCCAAACAGGAAGTAGATGATCAACAGGTATTAGATTCCTACATACCAGCACTAAATGGTACATATTTATCAAATAGATTGAGGGAATATCACTTTTCTGTAATATGTACAAAATATTTAACCAAGCAAAAATAAAAAGTAAAGACATTAAGTTATAGGGGATTGAATCCGTCCGCCTGTTACACCTTAAGTGATACCATTTGTAACAGTTATTGAAAACAAATAGATCTAGATCACACATTGAATTAAATTTTCCTAAAACTTTCAATAATGAAACGAACCTCCTACATGTATATCAAACTTTTAGTGGGGGGCGGTTCTAAAAGTATAAAAATGACATTTTATTTACAAAACGTAACGAATAGGTAAGGTTTGTACATGCTTCAAAGACTTTATAATTTTTATAACTGGTTCATTTTTCGCTTAAAATGTCTAAATTGGTAATTTTCTAAAATTGTGAAATCCCTTGAGTGTAAATTGTCTCAGGTACACGTTTGGCTACCAAGACAGCAGGCATGTAGTTCACAATAAACATCCTGTCTAGGGTGTTGATAACTCAGTAGGATAGCCATCATTTAATTCACAGCAGTTTTTATTGACCTTATAATTTGTCTAGATATGGTTACTTTAATTTTATAGATTGGGCTTAGTGACAGACCTTTTAATTTGAAAAAGGGGGGATTGTTATAGTGTAAAGGAGTTGTAAATGTACTTTTAAAGTAATAATTTCGAAGGTTACATGTACGCACATCTTGGGGCGAGACTATTAAGGAAACAATTCCATTTTTGACCTTCATGCATCTGGAACAGTAAAATGGTGTAACTTCTTTTTAAATAAAAACTTGAAAAGGAACCTTTTCATCAGTCTCTTTTGACCCCATTAGGATTCATTACATGAACAGATGCAGTCAGTATCAGTCATTGTAAATCAAATTAAATCCAGTATTCACTGAAAGGGAATGACACAGTAAGCATCAGTGATTTTAAATCAAGGTAAATCCAGTACTCACTGAAAAGGAATGACACGGTCAGTATCAGACATTTTAAATCAAGGTAAAATCGGATTTTGACAGATATTAACAGATGCAGTCTGTATCAGTCAATCTAAATCAAGGTAAAATCTAATGTTCACTGATGTGAACGGATGCAGTCGGCATCAGTCATTTTAAATCAAGGTAATTATTTAAAAGTTCTGAAATGATCTGATACAGTGAATAAAAGACCAAGACAGTGACGCAAAGTAACTGTATTTGACTGACATTTACTGATTAAGTTCAAAACAAAGAAAAACAGTAGAAAGACCAATATTGTAATTTACAGGAAAGACCTGTATCAGCCCGGAACAGAAAAATATAGATCATTAACAGTAAATTTACAGTCATCATCAGATTCAAAAATTCAAATATGAACTGTATATGGTAATGTCAGTCATTTATTTGGTTCATAGTGTTTTTGCTTTTTAAGGCAAAAACTGTGGTTTTACCCCATTGTCCTATATTTAACAACTGCGACCAAGTTGTTCAGTCGGCAGTCACCACTATCTTGGTAGAAGAAATCCCTTGTATGACGTGTGTAAAGTTTCATCACAATCCCTTTAGTTGTTTCAGAGCAGAAGATTTCTAAGGGATGGTTAACGACGTCATAATAGACGACGTACGACAACGACGGATGCCAAGGAATGGCAATGGCTCACCTGACCATTTGGGTAAGCTAAAAATGAGAATAAAAGATACATAATGATTTTGTGGACTTTTTTCTCAATATTTACACATCGTCTTTCAGTCATTATCGTTTTAAAAAAAGTATTTTACAATTATCTGTATAATTCACATTTGTGTCCCTGCTAATTCGTCGATTGTACTATCGATGCAATAATCGGATTTATCTCCCTTTGATTTATCGAAGCTGACGTCATTAATGGTGTTTTCAGGTTCTAGAACCTCTATGAGATAGCTGATATTTTTACCCCGGATGTAGCTGTACGTATTGTCAAAGCGTACGACATCTGGAATAGCAAAAAAGGCTTCATAAATAAAATCTGTAAACAAAACCTTCATTGTAGGTTTTTTTGTACATTGGCAGCTCAGCTCATTTCTAGCGAGTTTAACCGCAACTCGTTTATGTCCTTGTAATGCAATATGGCCGAATGGACAAACAACCCAATCATATTCGTAAAACATTTGTGCGTTAGAAGAACTTTCACATACTTTTACCTACCATATAGCGGGTTATTTTCGTGGAGGTTTAATTTTCGCCGCGAAAATAACCAGCTATACGGTATATGTACTTGCTTGTATTTTGAAAAGAATAAACATGCAAATTAAAAATTCTATACTCCTGG
This sequence comes from Arcuatula senhousia, assembly GCA_963971305.1. Taxonomy (NCBI): domain Eukaryota; kingdom Metazoa; phylum Mollusca; class Bivalvia; order Mytilida; family Mytilidae; genus Arcuatula; species Arcuatula senhousia. The sequence continues at coordinate 28,799,788 of OZ020307.1, read as the reverse complement.
AGTACTTCAAAACTGGCTGAGCGTCCTTTTACAAAGCTGAGTTTATACTGCATCTTCAAAGATTAAAAAAAGGTAATAACAAAATTACCGAACTTGGAGAATCAATCTCAAATGTCCATAAGACGAGAGATACCTATGTTGTTTTTTGACAAGATGCGTCCAAACCTGCACACTTGTCAAATGAAAGAAAACAATGATAAATGCAACCTCTACTTTCCTGTAGGTAAACTTTTTAAAAAAAAAATTCTGAATGCCGATTAGTTCTGTGTGTGTGTTTTATTGAAAAGTTTTTGTCAATTTTTCTTTATTGGAAATTTGATTTACCCCTATTTGCACTATGGAGCTCATCATGATTCATCTAATGTTTGTTAAATATACAGGTTTGTAAAAATTTATACATAGCTATATAACTTACACGACCCAGGCTGTTTAACTGCAACACTACCATCCTCAGGAACAAGATGGCTGTCGACTCTCTGAGTCGGAACTACTGGTATCATGCTACCTACGTGTTGTTTCTCATCTTTTGTCTTTTTATACACACCAAAACCTAAATCGTACCCTTCAGTCGTGAACTGCCATCTGATTTAAAAGGATAAAGGGAGATGGTATTGTGCCTTTAGACAAATGTGGAATTGCTAAGACTTTCAAATGAGAACAATGTCATATGGATCATTTTCCTCCTTGAATTGACAGTAAGAGAGGCAACAAGAAAGAATTGCTTACCCTTTTTGAGAAGCTGAGTTCACTCTCGCGAGTTACGAATTAAATTGGCTGTGTCAATTGTAACGCTAAATGTTGTTGTCTGTTTCATAATGTTGTGCTCGTTTGTGTTTACTGGTTTTGTCTTCATTATATTGTATATGAATATTTATTTACAAAGAGCATAGTTTGTTTGAAATATTAAATTATCGAGAATCAAAAACGCTTAACATATAATCCATGCATTTTATAACGAAATGTCAAAATAATTGACAGAACCTAAACCATTAGTATTAAAAATTAAAAATACCATTGACCGCCATGAGGTATTTTAAACACAAATGATCTTGCAAAATATTAGAATAACATGATGCAGGTTTAACCTGCTTAGCTCCCGCAGATAAAATCACTTTCATAAAATAAATGATAATGGTACCTCATACTTTAACATATTTAATGCAAGAACTCATTATCTTTACATAACAGCAAGAAATGCAAGCTTTTGCATCATTTCAAAAAAAAACGGAACGCACCTGCAAACAGAAGAACGAAGTTTTTTTTTCTAAAATCAAAATGACGTCACGATATATATGATTGGTTAATTGTTGGTTGCTTAATGTCCTGTCAGCGATATTGCAGCTATTACCAGGACATACACAAGATGTTATACTCTAAATAAAAGCTTTATATGAAACAAAAGCAAAAGACCGAAATTAAAACGACAATTTTTACTAAATAAGTAGATAAAATCAAGTAAAACTCTATAAAGAATAAAAACTGTCATAACGCTTAAATTTGAGAAAAAAACATGTCAATATAATATCAAATTAAGGAAAATTATAACAAAACAGATATAACTTTTTTTCAAAATTGTCTAAACCTAAGGTTCTTCCTACCCCAGACATTGGTTGACCATCTTAGTTACAATTTGGTTCCCCATTTCGGTATTTTTGGTTTCATTGTTCTTTGCTCTTCATAATCATATGTTTTTGGCTTTTCAATATTTTTGGTAAAGCGCCTCTGATGAGCCCGTCAGGCGTAGCAAAATTTAATGTCTGGAACTTTGTTGTCATTTTAATTTGAATACAATTAAATTTCTTCCAAAACTTGATTATATGGCATCGTTTGGGATGCCGCTGAACAAAGCTTGCATAGACACACAGCTAATATACTTCTTCCGAATTGGAGCCGGATCAACACAGTCAAGGAAAAATGCCTCAAAGAATATCTGTAGTCACAAGGGATGCGCTCATATGAGACTTCTTCTCTTTTGCAATATATATGATATATGGTGTTTTCTATGATTTCCGAAACACTCTTTTTTTTTACAAATATACATGATATATTGTAAAAAGAGACGATTGTTTCGAACGTCACAGAAGACACTAATAAAGAATTTCTACTTTAATTTTTTGATGCAAAGGCTAGAAACAACATAACAAAAACAAATTAATTTGTTTTCTGAGGCGGACGAGGTACGTTAATATAACGAATGCAGGGAATAAATGATATCTGCTGAATTCTTCAAGTTATTTATTTTGTTAACATGCAACACTTTTTTGTCTGGCTTTGCGAACTTAAATGACAGGTTCCCGTTCTTCTGTTATTTTGTTTTGAAAAAAAGTTGACGTCAATAAAATAATTCTTAAATTTTCTTTACAGTTTAAACATCTCTTAGCTGGGAATACTAAAAAGATTTAAATTTAAACAACTATTACGTATTTTATTTTTTAAGCAAATTCACATACATGTAACAGGAAATTAATTTGCATTCTGTTGTATTTAGTGCGGTCGTTTGACTAGCTCTTACGGCATTATATTAAGTCATTTTTTAAGTGAGCCCACCTTATAACACTACCAGGAGTTTTGATATCTACATCTATTTGAACAGAAGACCCCCTGCCAACGTTTACTGTGGTAAAATTTTCCATCTCTTCAGTGTTGAGTTTGAGGTAGTAATCTTTTGGGACTTCTCCACCAAGAACAATCTACTCATACATTGAAATTAAAGTATTCTTTATTAAAATTGTGAATTTATGATCAAACATGTAATTCAAACATGAACAACAGATTTGAATTGGTTAATTCAAAATATCAATAAACATCTTTGAACATACCCATAATAACATACAGAAGCAATAAATGATACAAAATGGGGAGAGATGAATGTTAAAGGGTTGAATCTAAGATACTTACAAAAATGTAAGTAAAAACACAGAAGAAATATTTTTATTAAATTTAATGTGGATCTAATGGAGCAATGTTTTGTTGTATGTCTATATTGCTCTTGATTTCATGTGATGTTTGACATTTTCTACGTTTTGGCTTAGGCAAAGGCGTTCCGAAACTGTTTTATAATCTGATTTATATAAAGCGAAAAGAAAAACAAATCACTTTATTTTAAGATTAACTGATTTTATCATGAGAAACTATCAATTCCATATGTGTACTGTATAATGTTTAGAAGAACATTATAAAATGTGCGTAGAATTTAAGAAGTAAATAAATGTGGTTTATAATGTAGTGTTTACTTGCAAGTATAAGCGCTGCAGTGGATTTTTTTACAAACCAATAATCTAATTGGGTCAAGATCTTAACTAAATACCTTTGATTTACACTTTACATCTCCATCGAGATCGGTCTGAGTACCACCCCAATAAACCGGAAGTTGGTCAGCATCAATGGTTTTCAGAAGTTCCGGTTTAAAGTTTGCTTTTAAAAAGAAAAAAATCGTAATATTGTTTGCATTTTTTTATGACGATGTTAAACAACTTAAGCCAGAAAAACTTTTAGCTTGTGTTCAACAAACGGGTTGTTTTTTTATGGATTTTAAATTGCAAATCTTATAGACAGCAAATGTGAGTTATAAATAATTTTTTTTTCTGTTTTGCACATTAATCTTCATTTTTAGCTGTTTTACTGCACTTACCTCCAAATATTTTCACCTTATTTGCAGTTTCCTCAGACAAAAATGGCCGTACAATGTTATACAATACAGGAAACAACCTTGGAGCTGAAACATCAAATGAGAAGTCTGGTATGCGCATCACTTAACAAGTTTTCTTTTGTACATCGAAAGATGACTAGTAAAGTTTAGAAAGGTTAAATAATAGGAGATTAAGGATGAAAGTATTTTGGAAATTAATTGGAAAGAAATCAAATTTTTAATGAAAGATTAGCTTCTATATTTCTGGTATATGCCCTATGACCTACCAATGTTAGTAAATGAAGAACTAAAGCTTTATTTTGTTAACCCATCTTTATACGTAGGATAATGTTACTGCAAAAGAATTTTTTTTTAACTTAAACCATAGACACACGTACAGTTGAGGCCAGTTCTAACATCTCATTAGAACTGACAGAAACTGTCAGGAATATATTCTAATTCTGTTCTGCTGACAGTTCTAGGACAGGTTATGACAAGCCGTGTCCTGTCATAGAACAGTTCCGGACAGTTCTGCCACATGAAATATTTAGAACTGTTCTAAGCCCTGACAGTTCTAAGCTGTCTTACGCCCTGACAATTTTAGTTTATTTGAGTAACCTTTTGTAAGTATTGTGTTGTTTAACGTTATTTATTTATTTATCTATGTCATCATAATTAGTTTTAATATTGTAGTTTGTTCTTTATCACTAGTTTTATGTTTTAATGTGCTCTTTTTAGTTGGTGTTTTTATCTAGTCATAATTTTTGTTTTATCGACGGTCTTCTGACTTTGTTTTATACTGAATTTTTAGTTATATATCACAACTTGCTTATGTCCTGATTATGGCTGAAATATAGCCGACGGGACATTAAGCAAACAACAATCAATCAGCTCTAACCCGTTCTGCGCCCTGACAGTTCTATGCCATGACAGCTCCTGGCAACTCCTGACAGTTCTAAACCCCGAGGTTTTAAAACTTTTCTGGTTCATTGTCTTAAGGAATAAAAGTTGTATGGCTATCGGGTATACAATTTTAACAGACAGCTAATAATTTTTAAAACAAAATAGCTGACAAAACATTACAATACACAACACATGACGTCATTTCGAACTGTCAGAGCCCAAAGCTCTCTTGGACTAGAGGAGTTCTAAGCTGTCAGGGGTTAGAAGAGTTCTAAGCTGTCATGGCCCAAAACCGTTCTAGATGTCTCAGGGGCTGGGACAGAGTATGACAGTTCTGCCCCAGAACAGATTATGACAGTTGGTGTCCTGGGTTAGAACAGTTCTAGAACTGTCAGGAGAGCCTGACAGTAGAGATGTTAGAACAGATCTCAACTGTACATGTACGTCGCAATTCAGAGGAAAAAGTTAAATCGCAGTTAACAAATCGAATCCATATCAGGTTATATTACCATTTATAACATAGCATGTTTTAAGGGTTTCTGGATAATTAGCTTCAAACAGCTGAAGAAATGTAAGTACTGCATCCATTCCTGCAATGAAAAGTACAATTCTATTGTAACACTAAATTTTAATGGTCAACTTTATCATACTATTTTTTTTTCTTAATAGCAATTCTGTGATAAGTTTTGTTACGCACCAAGATTCGAAATAAAGAAATAAATGTGAAAATAAAATAGCGTTAAGATTGTTTGACGTACCATTGAATTGATTATATTCATAAGCCAGTACTATTGACTGAAATCTGTAACAAAATAAATTTTAACTCAAATTTTATGACGGAGTTGTAGAATAAACGAGAAAGAAAACGGTTTTGCAAGGCACATACTAAAACAAGAGGCTCCCAGTAGCCTGAATCGCTCACCTGGTCTTGATGTCAACCCTATGAAGACTTTTGTATAGCTAAATGAGCTGAATGTTTAAGCAAGAAAAATGCTTTTCTGTATCTTCAATTGTTTTCATTTAAATAAGCAAAAAACACTATTATTCACCTTTTAAGGGGCTGTAACCCCTATAAGGGGTCATCTGACAACTTCAACCCAATTGAGACTTTTGAAGAGCTAAATAAGCTGAACATTTAAGCAAGCAACAGCTTTTCTGTATCTGCACTAGTTTTCATTCTATAGTCCAAAAACACGAATAAACACTATTTTTCACCTTTTAAGGGGCTGTAACCCCTATAAGGGGTCATCTGACAACTTCAACCCTTGGAGACTTTTGAAGAGCTAAATAAGCTGAACATTTAAGCAACCAACAGCTTTTCTCTATCTGTAATAGTTTTCATTCTATTGGCCAAAAACACTATTTTTCGTCTTTAAGGGGCTGTAACCCCTATAAGGGGTCATCTGACAACTTCGGTTCTAAGGAGACTTGTAGAGCTAAACGAGCTGAACATTTAAGCAACCAACAGCTTTTCTCTATCTGCAATAGTTTTCATTCCATAGGCCATAAACACCATTTTTCGCCTTTAAGGGGCTGTAACCTCTATAAGGGGTCATCTGACAACTTCAACCCTATGGAAACTTTTGTAAAACTAAATGAGCTGAACATTTAAGTAAGCAATAGCTTTTCTTTATCTCCAATAGTTTTCATTCTATAGGCCAAATACATGAAAAAACCCGCTATTTTTGACCTTTAAAGGGCCCTATCAAAGGTCATCTGACAACTTCGACCCAATAGAGACTTTTGTAGAGCTTTTGATTGTAAAGAGCCTAAGATCCTTTGGATTTTCTCTATCTGTTATGGTTGCTGAGTTATAAGCCATTTTAAGTGATTTTACCCTATGTTCTATTTTTAGTAACAGCCGCCGTGTTTTTTAATGAATCATTTTAAAATGAGGATCGTTTGTTGCCAACATAACATATATCATTCCTGCAAAGTTTCAGTTAAATTGGTTCAGTGATTTCAGAGAAAAGATTTTTGAAATTTTTAACGGACGACAGACGACGGACGACGACGGACGCATAGTGATTGCATAAGCTCACATGGCCTTTGGCAAGGTGAGCTAAAAATCAAGCCTCTCCGTTATCAAATAGGAATTGAATATGATAATTTTACCGAATAACATGTGGTTTACTTTTACTTTTAATAAACTAAATAGAATGGAAGAGGGAGGTTTGGCGCCATAAAACCTGGTTTAACCCCGCCACATTTGTAATGTGCCTGTCCTAAGCCAGGAATATTTATCAAAGCTTATGTTTGTATTTAGTCGAATTTATATTCTTTGTTTTTGTCAAGAAGAGGGTCTTTCATTGCACTTAAGGATTGGGCTTGAATCATATGTAATTTATTTTCAATCCTGGGGCCAATTGAAAAACAGCAAGCAGCGACTACTGTTCACATTGAAGGCTGCTGGCTGTTTTCCATTGTGGATGTTTTAAATTTTCGTTTATATTGTAGGTTGTGTCGTGTACACTTATTCCACATCTCATTTTCTTCTATACATGTACATGTAGCTGTTAATTTAACAAATCAAATTCAAGCAACAGCAAGAAAACATTTATGCAGCTTAAGGTTTGAGTATCAACCCGTGAGACATGTGTCTACTAGAATACTAAAAGGATCTTTAATCGTTTCGTGATCAAAATATATAAATTGTTTAGAAAGCAACTATATCTAATACATGTAACATAAAAAAATGATTCCGGATTTTAACTTGTTTGACTATGTATCATAAGCAAATAAGAAAGCATCCACTTCAATTTTCGAATATATGTAGATGGGTTTTAAAGCTTAAACTTAATACTGATACTGAAACTTTTACCTGGTTTCCATAAATGTCTAATGCCAAAGTTCTCGAGATCATATATTATCACTATTTCTTCTATTTTTCTTCCAAGCTACAACGCCAAAAGAACATTAAAAGTCAGTTAATGACAATATTTAACAAGTTTAACATCGAGAAGATGATAAGTTTGGCTGCTACAGTTTATCTAAGACGTTTCCATTTTAAAAGAGCATTTTCAAGACTATCCATGTAAAAACCTGAGAAAAATTCCAGAATACCCAAGAATAACCCAATAAATGATCAATAGATATACGAATAGAATTATCCATGACAGTATTCTATCTCACAATGTTCAGTCACAATTGCATATTAATTAATTTTCTATAAGTTTAAATATATAAAATACTTTACCTTTTTTGTTTGTACTTTAAGTAAACCCTGTACATATTCTGCATTCTGTATTTCTTTATAAATTAGGTCTTTCTTTTTGGCAGACCTCAGAAGACCTTCGAAAGAAATATTTCTAAGTAAACAGAATGAGCAGGTGATGTTTGAGTTTTTTATTTGCTGAAAATTTGTCAATTATTCATGTATCTATAACATTTATCTTACAACTGAACAACTTTTCATTACAGTGGTTATTATTAAAACTTCCAAAAATACTTGTATCATTCTTCATTGTTTTTCTTAATTTTAAGTTTGATGTTAACTACAAAAATAATTTTATGAATTATCTTGATTGTATGACTACTTTTTATCTCAAATTTATTCCAATTTTATAAGTCACATAAAATTTGACATGAAAGGTATTAACACTGGTGATTAGCCAGAAAATTCTGATTTCTTTTGGCAAGAACGAAGAAAATTGCAATGTTTAACTCGTTACATGCACCAGTCATTTTTTAATAAAACATGATCTTTGATATAAATTTTGATTTTTTCACTTTCGGCTGACCATTCCAAATAATATTATACATGTGGTACAGTTGTAACAACGCTATCGATATGAATTATTTTATGTTCTTCAAGTTTAGCTCCCATTATATTCGTTCTGCTCGGTAGTAAAGCAGTAACTAACTAATATACTACCTACCTTTAGGATCAATACTACCAATAGGATCTAACCATATAGGACAGTCCTCCTTGTCATATCCAGCAAGGCCTCCTGGGTAATATTTTCTCACAACTTCCGGAACAGATTTTGTGAGTATGTTGTCTATGTCTTCTTCTTTTCGCCATATAAAATGCTTTAATTCAATATAATAATTCTGATTAATTGAAAGACGTAAAATATTTGCGAAGCAAAGTGTTCTATATTACAGGTGAGAAAATTTTAAATTCTGTAAAAATTTCAACATGTTATTTTGTTACCCAAGTATGACGAAAACATCCCCATTTATATAATAAATACAAAGTTATTTTTTACCAAGTCAATCATTAAAAGTTCGTTTCTTTTTTTTTTCTTTTTTTTTGGATCTTTTTCTTTTCTCACAATCCTCCCTATTTGTAACATACCTACCTTTCGGATCATGTCTTCGGATTTCTTCAGGTCAAAATTCCTAGCTTCGTAAAAAAGGCAAATAATAATTACTTATTGCATCAATTTATAATTAAATTGCCCATGGCCAGTTGCTAGTTAAATAACAAATTTCTATTTTTTTCTTTAATATTTAATTGAATGGTTGTGATATTTTTCTACAAGTTGATCTAAGAAAAAATACCCTGAATCTCGCAATGCACACTTATTATTTTAGAGTAAGAATCTAACGATAAAGTTATAATGCCATCACATTCCAATGCAAAATTTGGTCTATGTGTTCATTGACGAAAATGTGTCAACCTATCACAAAACTTGTTTACATCTTAGAATAAATTTATTTTGATAAAATCAACTTGTACATGTAATATGCATTTCGATTTACAAGCTGTTCTATAACAAATCAACAGCAAAGGTTCTACCATGCCTTTAGAGTTGAAAGAACTTGCATCAACTGTTTGTATCTTATGAAAATACACATGTAAATGCATATCATTGTTTGTTTAATGAAAAATGCTTGTCTTGCATTGTTTGTGATATTAGTAATATAGCTGTTGTAAGACTTAAAGTTTGCTGTTTCTTTTTATACACAAGTAAGACAAACCTCTTAGCCACCGCAACAAATAGTGATCATCATGTTCTGGCTTAATAACATCCTTCACATTTTCTCGAAACTAAAACATGTAATAAAGGACATCATTTATTTATTCCGTTACATTTGGGCTATTTACAACATTGCCAAAGGTTGGTTTTCAAAAATATTGATCCTTCTTTGGAATCTTTAATGTGTTTATCAATATAAAACCAATACTAACTTTACTTTCAAATAACTTTTGAGACTTGCTACTTTTTACTTATAACATTTTGAATATGTATTATACATTTAACAGAAAGAGAAGTTGGTATCTATAAGATTAAATGATGGCCCGCGTAGTAAAATAGCAAAAAGTCTGTAACCAACAGACTCGGTATATGTTATACTTTCAATAAAACGGGTGATATTTTACCTCATTTTATAGTCCAAATGAAAATATATGTTAACAAAATATGGCATATCAGTTTGTCCGAGTCAAATTTACTCATATACGGGTGCGTTAACTTGATCGGCCAACTGTTAATACATGTATACCCTGCTTTATTAAAAGATTAGTTAACATTTTAGTTTTTTAAATACAAATATAGATGCTGTTATTCTTTTTTTCTATGCTGGACTGTGTTCATAAAGGTATAATTTTGGCCACTTTATCCGAAACATACACATAGTAATTCTGAATGATCAACAGATCAGAATCATCAGGGTTAAATATGGTATCAAAATTACACACGATATTTGATAGACGTTTATAAATACATCAAACGAGCTTATTATATCCCTTTATGATAACGTGGGTGTTTGTGTACACAATGTACATACAACGGCTGGTCTTTATAGAAATCTTAACATTATGAAGAAATATTATAATGTCTATCGGTATTGAAAAAAGTCATAACTCATACCGTCATAGAGGTAAAAATGATATGATACCACCTTCAATATTTGTCAACATAATTTTGCATGCAATTTACATATATTTTCAACAACTGCAAGATGGTAGCAAAAACCTAATCATTTATATTTAAATTCATAATAATAATGTATTGCAATATTTTTTACTTTCAACTTTACCTTTTCAAGAGTTTCTTTTTGTTTTTCGCTGAGACCTCCTAAAAATCCGCTCATTACGACAGTTTAGTAACGAGTAAAATTTTGACTTTATCATCCCGTATCAGAGGTAGTAAACATTAAATTAATGATGAATACCCGAGGTTTATATAATATATCGGACACCTTTCCATATCAATAGGAAGACTGAATTGACCTGAAGTTTTATTAAGGATATTATTTTTAAGACTTGTTGCAAAATTTATCTATTAGGGACGGACCATATAAATTGAAAACGGGGGGGGGGGGGGGGGGCTTGGTTTTTGTTTTGGTCAGAAAGATTATGCAGTACTATATCTCATATTAAGGGTAAAGTTAAAATTCAGTTTTCGTATTTCGAGTTCAATATAAAGGTAATATGATAATTTTATCACAAATAATGAACTATAAGATACTCTACGTCAAGATGCCCCATTTGATAAAATTAAACTAGTAAAAAAAAACCATTGAAAACAATACTCATGCAAGTAATTAATAGAAGAAAATGAGATGTTGAATAAGTGTACGCGACACAACCTACATTATGAACGTAAATTTAAAAAATCCACAATGGAAAACAGCCGGCAGCCTTCTATTCACTGCTCGCTGTTTTTCAATTGGCCCTGGATTGAAAATAAACTATATAATTATGATTCAAGCCAAATCCTAAAGTGCAATGAAAGACCCTCTTCAATAAACATAAATGAGACTAAATACAAACATAAGCTTTGTTAAAGAGTCCTGGCTTTGGACAGGCACATTGGAAATGTGGCGGGGTTAAACTATTTTTTTTTTGGCGCCAACCTCCCCTATTGATAATCAATAACAAAGCACAAACTAACACACAGTAAAATAGAGTTCTAGATAAATGTTTCAATTTAAGACTGGCAACTAGTATCTTTTACATTTACATACATGTAGATTGAAATCTGGTAAAAATCTATAAATTGCATGTTTATAAATATTCAACCAATACTTCCAAACATATTTGTTGGTTACCACTTTCATAAATTTAAGAAATTTATTTTTGAGGTCAGCTACGATGTGCTTTACTTAATGCAGATGGTTTTTGTGTTTTGCAAGTGCTGAGCACTATGTTGCACCAATTAAAATATGTTCTAAGAGTTAACATTTTGTTTAGCAGAAATCCTTCTTCAGAATAAACGGTATCAACAACAAGAATATGCCAAAAAGACATAATGACCCATCCCGCAATTTGGGATGGACAGACAAACAGACGGATGAACAGACCCTAACACTATAATTATGCCCCCTAAATGTGGCATGAAAATTCACACCTTTTTCCTTGTCAAGGATATAATAAAACATTTTATTGTTAGGACAGGGGGGTCGTGGGTTACAGGTCGGGTTTTGATAAAGGACAAGGTTCACGAAGGGGTGATTTTTGCCTTACCTTACAAAATGTTCTTTTTGTGATATTCTGCTACAATAAGGTACATGTATTGTATTGTGTAAAATGCATTTTTTATGTATTTTTTGCATGTGGGTGATTTTTTGGGACAAAACTATTAAAATTACTGAATTATCACTGATTTTTGGATATGCTCAATAAAAAGAGGACAAAACTAGTTATGTTCCCCAAACGAAGCGTGGGAACATATTGTTTTTACTCGGCCGTTTCTTACTATTCTTATTATTCTTCTTCTTCCGCACTCTGCCAAACGCTTGTCCGGGTATAGCCAAAGAGATGTGAAGACTGAGCTTTATGAAACTTTCCACAGTGATAGGGCACATATCAGAGGTGTGCACAACGTTTTCGAAATTTTCAAAATGGCCACCGTTTCCAAGTAAACAGCGAAAGTTCATTATATAGGACATTGCTATATCTCGGTAACCTAGGTAGTCAGGACCTTGAAACTCAGTAGGATTATAGAGCTTGATGAGTACTACAAAAATATCAAAAAAAATTCTGAAGCGATATTTACGTTTTTTCCGCAAAATGCGAAAATGTGAAATTTCAAAATCCAAGATGGCCGCCAAAATTTAAAAGTGCTTGGATTTTGATAAAAAATAATATTCTGGTAGATTTTGATGTCGCGAGTAATGCTCCACATCAAAGGGTTCCATAAGGACTTCGAAATTTTTTTTAATGGCCGCTTTTTTTAATAAATAGCAAAAGTTCATTATATAGGACATTGTCATATCTCAGTAACCCAAGTGATGAGCACCTTGAAACTAAGTGGTATTATAGAGCTAGATAAGTACGTCAAAAATATTTTAAAAGTTCTAAAGAGATATTTACAGTTTTTCCATAAAATGCAAAAATGTGAAATTTCTAAATCCAAGATGGCATGTTTAAACACATCATTGACAATGCCATGAACATTATACATATATATTCTATATTTGTACATCATTTGCACATTCTATAAAACTGAAAAAGGCAGTATTTTTGCTGCTTTAAAGTACATCTTGTTCGTTTGGGGAACATCTGTGACGGCTGCCGTCACAATCCGTACTCGTTTTGATTGCAATGAATGGCTTAAAACAACTGTTTCAATTTTTAATTTCGTAATAATTACATTTGTTCCAGTAATTTTTACTTTCTAATGACTTTTTGGGGTGAAAATGCTATTTTTAAAGAAAAATCCATGATTTCTGGAAACATTCAATTAAAAGAAGACAAAACTAGTTTTGACTAATAGCTTTAAACAACTGTTTCTTTTTCATGTTCATAATAGTTACAATTTAAACAGTATTTTTTACAATCTAAAGACTATTTGTAAAGAATAAACACTGATTTCTGGAAATATTCAATACTATGAAGAAAAAAACAAGTTTTGACTCAAATGTATGGATTTAAACCAACTGTTCCATTTGTAACGGTATTTTTTTTTTATCTAAAAATTTTTCTGGTAAAAAAGCTTCTTTGAAGAAAAAACCACTTTATTGACTTATTGCAATTTAATTATTTCATTATTAAATTCATTTATTGTATTTCTCTCCAGTAATTTATTTATAGTATTTTCGTCACCTATCAGTGACCAATTTGACCTTTAAATTAACATTTATTATCATTGGGAAGTTTCCCGCTTAAATTGTACACGAATTTTTTGATACTGCTTCAATCGTGCGTATAAAAGTTTGAACTTTCGTAGCTACTGTCCATTCGTTAACAATACTGTGGAGTACATCACTGGAATAAAAAACCCACCCTCCCCATTCTTTTTTGTGAACATTTTTTCTGCTGTTTTAATTTATTTTACAGATTGGTGTTTCGTCAGAAGTTTTTTCGTATAAGAGCTGCTATGGTGACCCGAGTAGTTCATTCCTGTAAGGACACAAGAGTGCTAAAAGAACTTTTCTATGACGTTTTGATGTGATATTGGAGGATTTCAACGTCATGGCATTAAATGACATTAGCGGAATTTATCGGACTTAATCTGCTACGGTGACCCGAGCAGCTCATTTGCTTACGCTGACTGGTGTACCCTTCAGTAATCCATCGTCAACTTTGTTGAAGTTTGTTGACAAATATGTGTTGAATAAAATGCCATGGCGTGAGTGAGTGAGTTGGTGTTTTACGCCCGTGCAACGCTATATAGGTTATTTACAGGCGATGAACATGAAAAGGGTGATAAAATGAACATGAAATGATGATGATAAATGAAATATGTGGATGGGGTGGGAAACAAAGGACCGGTAAATTTTGAAGAACCACAGGAAAAGGGGAGAGGTGGGTAGGGGCGGAAAATTTAGCCTATGTGGTGCACTACTTGGCGGTCCACAAAGGGGTCTTTTACGTGCATGAAGCGTGGCACTCTCCACACACGTTGGCCCACTATGGTCGGCGGTCAGGGTTCCGTATTATAGACCTGACAACCCCCGCGGACGAGGGCCACCCTATTCAGCCACCTAGGGTACACACTTGGTCGTTCTGTGGGCTGAGCACTGACCCGACGTCAGAATCCCAAGACCCTTAGTCGCCTCTTACGACAAGCTAGGCTATGCTGCGGGCCTATTCGCCACCCGGGCCCCGCACGGGACAAAATGCCATGGCAAATAAATGCCATGGCAAATAAGTAGCTAAAAACAGTATACTTGTCTTTTATTCAAATCATTAATTAATATAACATGTGGAAAAATGGTACATAATTTACATAAACATAAAAACACATAGAATATCATAGTTTTGTTTGGTATATAATCATAAATTTCCCTGAAATCAAATCGAACTGTGATATGTTTTAATTAGACAAAGCAATATACAATAATACCTTTATTTACATACATGTAAATGCAAATGGAAAAAGATTTTTCTCAGAGAATCGTTGAAAAAAAAACCTACAAAATTCACAGAGTGAAATAAATAAAATATATAGAAAAAGTTGATGCCAATCAAATGAGACAGATACATTTTTAATGATTTTTGTTTGTTCATATTCTTTCATGTATATGTGTATTAAGTTTCATGATGATAAAATATTTCATACTCATAGAAAAGTAACTTAAACCTGTAGGTAAACCTATGTACAACATCCCTTTTTAAGTAATCAATCAACGACGAAGTTGATGAAACAGATATAATATAATGATGATTGTTGTTTGTTCATATCATGATGTATCTGTGTAATACTGTATAGTTCCTTGATGGTATACATCCTTTGTGGTAAAGTAATTTTAACCTGAATGTAAACCTGGGGAGACAGACAGACAAACAGACCTGAACACTATATGGTCATCTACTTTTGTAGAAAGGGCATAAAATCCAAAGACGTACAGGTACAATTAATGACATATTTGGGAATTAAATATAAAATATAAAAAAGTTTAATATATAACAATTGTGCTAATAACACTTAACAAGAGGCTCCCAGGAGCCTGAATCGCTCACCTGGTCTTGATGTTAACCCTATGAAGATTTTTGTAGAGCTAAATGAGCTGAATGTTTAAGCATGAAAAAGCTTTTCTCTATCTGCAATAGTTTTCATTCAATTTTTTTTCATTGTTCTATGCTCTTCATAATCATATGTTTTTGGCTTTTACAATATTTTTGGTAGAGCGCCTCTGATGAGTCTTGAATAGACGAAATGCGCGTCAGGTGTAGCAAAAATTATAGTCTGGAACTTTGTTGTCATTTGAATTTCTAAATAATCAAAAAACACTATTATTCAACTTTAAAGGGGCTATAACCCCTATAAGGGGTTATCTGACAACTTCAACCCTATGGAGACTTTTGTAGAACTAAATGAGCTGAACATTTAAGCAAGCAACAGCTTTTCTCTATCTGCAATAGTTTTCATTCTATAGCCAAAAACATGAAACAACGCTATTTTTCAAACCTTTAAGGGGCTGTAACCCCTATAAGGGATCATCTGACAACTTTGACCTTATGAAGACTTTTGTAGAGCTAAATGAGCTGAACATTTAAGCAAGCAACGGCTTTTCTCTATCTGGCTACTTCTATGATATACAGCCCAAAATACAGGACAGCAGGGTCAAATTTTAAAAAGCATATTTTCCCCTCAAATTTATACTAGAAGGTTTCATTAGAACCTAAAATATCAAAAAAAAATATTCATGGGATAGTTCAGGTTGGTTTGGATTTTCTGTAGAAGCTACACTGAAAAGCAAACCTTGATGTAACGCATGTAACATGGACGGAAAAAGACTTATAATTATTGTCTTAAAATACCCAAATTATGGTACAAGATGGGTTTTTTGGGCAACATTACTTATTCTACCAACATTTTCATCAAAATAAAACAGGGTTATCAATTTCCCACATTCATTTATAAAAAATAGCATTTCATCATAAAACCTTGATGGAAAGATGGATAAGGACAGTTTGGGGACAACCTTTCATTCTTAGCTATCATTATAAAATTTGCTGTATTGGATTGTCTGAAGTCTATTATAACATAAATCTATGCTGTTTTACAGACAAATAAAATTGTTCATTGTGAAATTAAATAAAAATATAAATTGATGAATTTGTAATTCATGTAACAAGGACGGAATTTCATGTAACATGGACGGAATGTCATTATGGAAGAAACCATAATATAAAGTACAGAACTAAATTTCAATGAATTTTGTGCAGACTTCATGGATTTTATCCTGTTTTCAATGTATTTGAAAAATTCTACTAGATACAATGTATTAGCCTTTTAAATGTAGCCTGATAATTATTGCATAGCCGCTCTGTACTGCACTGTAAGAATTCATATCATCTCAAAATGAAATGCTGTGAAGGACATCACTCTTAACATATTTGTTCAAGTTTCTTAGACACACATTAAAATTACAGCTGATTTGTAGCTGCATTATTTGGGCCTTTATGTAAGGAAGCAATGTACAAAATTTCATGATGATCTACCTTGTAGTTCCTGAGAAACTTAAAGTATGGTGAACAGACCGAAAAACTAGATGCCATAATATGGTGGGACAAAGAAAGACAGAACTTTTGAGTGCATGTACCAGTCAAAAACATTACACAAATATTTTTTGCTTTTTGCAATCATTCATGAATTATATGATATATTTTTTTACATACATATGTTGTCTTTTGTACTTCCAATTAAACATGTGCATGTATGTGTCAAGTTGTCAACTAAATTATACACCTTTTAATCACTTATTTGATATTGCATGTTGTTTGCTAGTATGCTAGCTAGCTTTTGTAACATAACTGCAAGGTGTGCACTTTGTTCATGTGTGTATAGGTCACTAACCAGTTAATCCTAGCACAATGGAAACTGGGGGTTCTAGCTAGTGTTGTTGAAATGGTTTTGATGATTTCAAATATCTGTCCTTTATTACACAACCACTATTACCTTTCCCAATTTGACGAATTGCTTCACTGATTTCATCAATGACCTTGGCTTCTCAGCAAGTTATTGGTTGATATTCCTAAGTTAGTGAAGCAATATATCAAGGTATGTTGTTAAATACTCTATTGAACTATGTTATCAAATTGGGAAAGGTAATAGTGGTTGCGTAGTAATATCAAAATTCTTTTTTTTACATTAATTTTTTTTTTACATTAAATTTGTATTTTTTATGTTAAAATTTCTAAATCATGAACAAATAAATATATACAATTTCAATATCTTTTATTTATTGAACTAATAGATGACCTCCAATTTTCTCAGGTCCTTTTGGAAGTTCTGGAAAGTATAAGAAAAAGGAGGATTAGTAGATTATCAACAATTAAAATATTTCTATCTTCGTATACAGTCAAAAATGAAAATTTACTAAGATATAACACGTATAATATATTCAACTTATGCATATTTAGAACATCAAATTGTATATTAATGAAATGTTTACTTCCACAGAATCTTTATAAAATTCACAAGCAACATAATTTGCATATTGTAAAGAAATATGTACAAAATCATCAAGATTTTTTTACTCACCATTAAACACATAGAGAAATTTTCGGCCTTTTGCCAACATGTCCGGGGTCTGTAGAGTTCCAACAACATCCTCACTAAGAATGGTATACTTGGTCTCATCTTGCTCCCATCCCTTGAATTTTTTATTGTGATGAAAATAAAAAATCCAGGGCCATCCATCAACCTGCAAATATATCATTATAATTAATAAATTACTAAATGAATTTTCTTTATATAGCTTGTCTATGTCTGTGATTGCTACTTTTAATCCTGTTCAGATGATTAACAAAGTAACCTTTAAACCTATCCTGCAAATATAAAAAAGAAGAAAAAAATAAAAGTAATTGAAAGAAAAGTTACAGGAAACTCCAAATAAAATACGATATCTACTGGTTCCATTTAGTATTTTCAGAGAAGTTCCACTGACTACTTAATGTCAGACAAACCGAAAGACATGACTAAAACAATATATCTCCACATCAATATGTGAGAAGATATATTCCCGAAAGCCACCCTGATCATTCGACATACTACATGTATATCACTTAAAATTCACTAAGAAACATTGGTATATTTAATAGTTTGCTGTCTACTATGATTTTTATAAATAAATTTTCACATTCAAACAAAACCAGTACCCTTTTCACAAAGTTAAAATTTGTCATAGTGTCTAAAAAATCACTATCAGATGTGTTCAATTTCATATATTCAATGCATGCCACTTATTTCGATTCAGTGAAGATAAAAAAAAATATTGTTCACAGCAAGCAAACTCAAATAAACCATAAGAAACAAAAAATAAAACAACTTTGTACTTACAACAGCAGGAAGTTGATCATTTCCAAATTTTACTAGGAGATATTCTCCTGTTTTGTACCTTTCAATAATCAAATATTATTTTTTTTATATTTGTATTGCCTATTTAAACAGTTTAGTCTAAAATGTGAAAAAATTGTCAGACCAGTTTGACAAATATTTTGAACAATCCAAAGCAGATTCTTTCTAAATTTTCTTTAAGTTTCAAGATATTCTATTAAAAGATTAAATAATGCAAGGGAAATCCATTTCTGTCAGATATAAACTAATAATAAATAAACTAATTATCTTACATCTTTGTCCCTTTGGCAGTGACAATCTGATCACGGGCAGGTACCGTCTGATCCTGTGCATGGACAATTTCATCTTGGGGTGCAGGAACCATCTGATCCTCGGCAGGCACCATCTCTACATCCCTAAATATCAAAGTCAAACACAAATAAAACTATATTTATGATAGCAGTCTGTGCCAATAACACTAACTCAAAGACTGCATGAGTCTTGAGGGTAAAAATTCCTTTGTCTGATGAATATTTCCAATTTTTGTTTGAACATATTTTAAATTTCATAGAATTTATATACAGTTTTAAAATGAAAAGTTGTTGGAACAGTCTGTGATAGATGTATTATAAAATTCTAACAAGTAGGACCCTCCATTGAAAAAATGGAATTTTCATGGGGCATTCTGCAGCAGAGATAAGAAACATCTAATATTTCCATATAATTGTGATTGGGAAGGACAAGCGTCATTTGACAAACATAGAAAACAACACATTCCTTATTCAAAATTTTTATACAGAATATTAATAAATGGCCCATTCAAATTTCCATTCTTAGTTAAAATCCACCCATAAACAAACTTACTTCCCAATTACGTTAAAGTATGAAAATGAACAAAAATTAAGCTGACATGCTGTATTTTAAGTCATACTAACTTTGCCTCATTTGCAGAATCTAAAATCTGAATAATGGTTTCAATTTCATTAGTGTCATTAAAGTTTACATCTGAGTCGTTAAAAGACATCTCAACGGTCATCATGTTGTCACAGGATTCATCTACAAAAATAAAATAGTACTTTGATTAGTTTCATGTATTGCTAGAAAAAGATATTGTAAATATGATCATATTATATAAGATATTCATACCATACAATAAAATAGGTGTTATACATGCATGAAATAATTGCAAATGAATATAAAAAAGATGTTGAGTAATTGTATGACATACATAAATGTATGTTTTCAATGACAGTCAAAATTTTAAAAACATTTCCATACCGAAATCAAACGGGATCAGCCCATTTACATCAACATCGTTTGAAACATCCATGTCATCAATTTGAGCATCAGTTTCAGTGTTTTCAGTTTCAGCATTCTCAGTTTCAGCATTTTCAGTTTCAACATTCTCAGTTACAGCATTTTCAGTTTCAGCATTCTCAGTTTCAGCATTTTCAGTTTCAGCATTCTCAGTTTCAGCATTTTCAGTTTCCGGAGCATCAACAGCATCCATGTCAGCATTTCCTGAAACATGATATTAAAAATGCAACTAGAAAAATCGGTCAAAAACCCAAATTTCCTTAAACAGGAAGTAGATGTCCGACACACCAGAAAATGAATCCCACCATATGGGATCCCAATCTGAGGCTGCATACACAATTTCAGAATGTAATTTAACACATTAAATGTTGATTTTCTTCTCATAAGTTTGCTTATTCATATGTTATAGATCTCAGATCTAAGTATAAATTTATTTGTTGAAATTATTAATGCAAATGATCATCTTAATTCAGAACCCCCCTCTTTTTGAAATTAAAATAAGTGCTGCTTTAGTTGCTTTATAATTTTATACCTGGTCGAACTCCTCTTCTTCTAGTCGATTTCAATATGGTTTCCTCCTTCCATCCTCCAACATATTGTTTGTTCTCACATAGATCATACTGTAGTTGAAGACAGGGTTTGCAGAAACACGATAATCTTCGGGTCAGAAGTTTTCCTCTTGAAACTCCTCTAATGGAATGTAATTTTCTTGTTCCTTTCAAAACTTTTATATTTCGAAACTCTCTGGTATGATCAATGGTTTCTTTACCAACAAAGATGATGTGTCGCCTCTTGTGATTGCATTTTCCATCTGATAATACCTTCACTTTGCTTAAGTTTTCCTTACAATAGTCTGCAAATGTTCTTGCATTATTAATCAGGACTCCATTTCTAGTGGCCCTACCTGCAGCAGATTTTAAAACACCTCCTTCCCCATCACACCTGTTCTTTCCGTGTCTAGAACCATTATAGTCTCTTTGGCTAGTCACTCCTAAATCCTCGACACCATTACTTGCATCCATAAATGCAGTCTTACATTTATATTGACTCGCGCAACCATCGCTAATGATTACCATTTCTTCAATCTCTATGTTCTGTTGCTCTGTCAAATAGGAATGACCAAGGCGTATGAACTTGTTAAAAGCATGAGCATCATGGTTGAGATCGTCTGTAACAATATCTACAGCTTCTTCTACAATTTCACCGTCTTCAGGGCATCTGTAGTTAATTATTGTTGGATGAATAGTTACAGAATTATGGGTCCAATGTGCCCCTTGAACCTCATTTTGATTGAAGCAAGTGTAATTTTCTGCAAAATCGGCAGTTATCATTACTTGTTTGTTCTTTATAGATCTTGAAAGGTTTCTAAACTGTAGTTGTTGCCATCTTGCTTCAAATAGATGAATAGCTAAAAACTTCAATTCTTCACAAAATTTTCTAATGAACTCAAGTGGGGTCTCTTCTCTTTGTACGAGCTCTCTTTTTGATGAGGATTTTCCAGTTTTTTCATTTACATAGGGTACAAGGTCCCAGCTCTGATATGCAACCACTGGAACATCTTTAAGTGGCTGTAATTTCAACTCAATGTACTCTGTCGAACAAGCATTACATTCACCATCAATACATTCCAACCTGTACTCTTGATCATTTTCTTTTGGGCAAAGTATCTTGTCTACACAATCATATGCATCTTTCATTTTCATATCTTGTTTTTTCAGCTGAGAAGAATACTTATTGATGGCATTTATTTTCAATTTTACAGACTCACAATATTCACACAAGCATACATGAAGTTTTCTTTTACTCTGGCAAAGGACATTTTTGGGTTTAAGCTGAACAAATTTTGCAAAAGATAGAGGTTTTTCATGTTCTGTTTGAAATTTCTTATATGCATCTTTGTATGAATTCTGAAGTACAAACTTATTCTCGTTGTGTTTGTTGACTGATTTTCTGTTTGGTATATTGATTGATACATCCTCTTGTCGGAAAAAATCCTCTACCTGGTTTGCTTCTTCTTCTGTGATGGCATCTTTTCGTCTCTTAGTTTCAAAACCATGCTTTGCTTTTTCTAGAAATTTTCTATTAATACCTAGCTCTAGACATAATTTCTTTTTGTTTTTCTGTTTAACTTTTAAAGCCATCTGTCTAACTAATTCTCTTCGTGTATGTAGAGCCTGTTTTCTCCTCCCCTTTAAAGCATCATATGCATCCTTTAAAGCATCTGTTATTTCTTTAGTTGATTTATTAACCCCTTTCCTTTCTAAAGCACGGGTTTCTGCTGGTGATGCTTTTTCTATCAACTTGGACACAACTGTTGCAAATTTACTTGCTGATCTTGGTAGTTTTGCCTTAGCACGACTAACAGCTTTGTTTAGAGCAGTCATTGTGCTGTAACACTCGTCATCATCACTACATGTAGCAGGAATTCTATTTTCTTTATCAACAACTGGTGATCTTTCAATTTGAACCTTTTTAGTTTTACGCTTTCTGTCTTTTTCACGTATTCTCCTTTTCTTTTGAAACGATAAGTTGCTTCTCCACTCTTGTTTTTGTTTTCTCCATTTTTCTCTTTGCAGTTTCTGTTTTTCCAAGTCCTGTCTGGTTCTGATGTCTTTTTTGTCTTGTTTATCAGAAGATTTCTCTTTTTGTTTCCTTTCCCTATATCTCCTCATTCTCTCTTTGCTAAGAATTCTATTTCTTTCTTTCTCTTCCTCAGTCCAATTAGAGCGTATTTCTCGCATTTGTTCTGCATGAATTTGTTAAAAGGTATCATATATTTCAGGATTTTGTTTCATTGTATTTCGATAATCTTTCATCCGTTCTTTTGCTCTGTTATTTTTGGAATTTGTGGGTATCGCATCTTCATTATCGTCATGATCTTGCAAGCAAGTCTTGCCTTTATGCCGATCCTTGGACCGTAAATTAATCCTCATGATTCTGAAAATTATTAAAAAAAAAACAGTCAGACACAAAAACCCAAAATTCGCTAAACAGGAAGTAGATGTCACACCTTATGGGACCCAAACTGAGGCTGCATACAAAATTTCAGAACCCTATGATTAATAGTTTCTGAAAAAAACTGTTACAAAAAAAATACCATTGGCCCTAAGGGAGTAAAATCGCGAAGTCGCTAAACAGGAAGTAGAATATAACCCTACACTGAGAAAACTGTTACGAAAGTTTTTTCCCCTCCTTCCCATCATTAACCATACTACATGTATAACCCGTTTTTCACATATGTGAAATTCAGGTAATAATCCAAGCAGCGGTTTCCAAGGAGTTGCTACCACAAAAATGTGACCGACGGATGGACGCACACCATTACTGAGTCCATCCGCACTACTTTCAGGGGCTTAAAATATGATAAAATACAAGAACATCAGTTGACGGATCTTTTTGAAAATATCTACGTACACTGTCACTCATACTGTACATGCAGATCTCATATGGAATGTACCCATAGGGAAACCCCCCTTTCTTCCCCCCCAAAATATCACTTAATTGTCTTGTGGTTAGCTCAAAACACTTTAGATACTCATGAAAAACAGAAATTTGAAATAAATGTTAAGTAATATCTGATTTTTAGCAACGCAACACAGACGGAAATGGGTGTGACTTGCAGAAAAACGAACGTAAAATGGACGGAAACGAACGTAAAATGGACGGAAACTAACGTAACAGTGACGGAATATTAAAATTCAGATAAAATGTCTTTGTTACGTTCATGTAAAAACCTAATAGGACATAAAAGTTGTCAATTTATTGATCGTGTCAATAACGAAGTTTACTTTCATTGCATGACATTTCTTAAAAATATTTTGTCTCGATAATTCATTTTCAACAAAGTCAATCTTTCAGCAAATAAATGACATTTTTCTTTCATATTACGCAACAAAGACGGATTTTGATTTTCCGTCTGGGTTACGTTCCTTTATAAATCCATTCCGTCCAATGTATCACAAAGTTTGCAACAATTTCAATCCGATCATTTTGACAGACACCGTAGATGTGTGAAAACAATAGGGTTTGTTTCTTAATTCATAAATGTCGGACACATGACGACAGTTTGTCGTGGTGTTTTCAAACTACTGGGTTTTTATGTAACTTACGTAACAATGAATATTCACGTAACATCCAGACAGAATCACTAATCAACAAGTTATCCCCAATTGTAGTCCTCCCGATGTCCCAAAACTGTACCTGATGTCACGAGGTCATGACACTGAAACGTTATCACCGCTGCGTTTGATGTTATGAAGCAGTATCATGTGCCTGGGAAGCTTTCAAAAAATTAACGTAACAACAAAATCGGGGACGGAAATGTAAATAATTTTTTGAAAAATCGACTCCTCCTTTTATTTTCTACAGATCGTATTAAAACCTCACAGAATCTTACTATAAACATGGAGGTTTCATTTTATTACTTGGGTAAAGCCAGCAAACATTAGCCTTGGATAATAATTAGCATTGCATTCAGCTTGTTTACTGGACGGAACGTTACGTTAAATCATGCAATGTTCCAAATTAAAAAAACACACATAAGCAAGCTTATGTACGATATATTTCTTGTGAAATAAACAAATGATACTCCTACTTTCATACTTAACAACTAGAATCATTATTTTGTATTTAAATAGCAAATGATACCAATTTCACTTTGCAGGATATGGAATGTCCTATTTTTCAACCCAAATTTAGGGCCGTTTTTTGTACACTTTCTTAAATAACAACAAAACCACAATATATATCAATAAGATTTTA
This sequence comes from Arcuatula senhousia, assembly GCA_963971305.1. Lineage (NCBI taxonomy): Eukaryota > Metazoa > Mollusca > Bivalvia > Mytilida > Mytilidae > Arcuatula > Arcuatula senhousia. The sequence goes on along the minus strand of OZ020307.1, from coordinate 28,774,999 downwards.
TTTCAAGTATATCTTTATTAAATAAACAAGCAATAAATACAAATACAGTGGTAATTAGACATGTAGAGTTTCCATAATTTTGAAAAATACACATGAACATAGTTTTGGGCTGTATATCATAGAAGTAGCCATCTGCAATAGTTTTCATTCTATAGGCCAAAAACATTATTTTTCGCCTTTAAGTGGCTTTTACCCCTATAAAGGGTCATCTGACAACATCGACCCCATAAAAGACTTTGGTAGAGCTAAATGAGCTGAACATTTTAGCAAGCAACAGCTTTTCTCTAGCTGCAATAGTTTTCATTCTATAGGCCAAAAAAACTATTTTTCGCCTTTAAAGGGCTGTAACCCCTATAAGGGGTCATCTGACAACTTCGACCCTATGGAGACTTTTGTAGAGCTAAATGAGCTGAACATTTAAGCAAGCATCAGCTTTTCTCTATCTACAATAATTTTCATTCTATAGGCTAAAAACATGCAAAAAGGCTATTTTTCACCTTTAAGGGGCTGTAACCCCTATAAGGGATCATCTGACAACTTCGACCAAATGGAGACTTTTGTAGAACTTTTGATGCTGAAGCAGTAGGGTGGCATCAGATGAGCTAAAAATGAATAAAATTCTGCTTCAACAAAGAAATACTCCAGTTCAGTCAAGAAGAAAAAATATATGACATTAATATTATTGTACATACATGTATTTAATTGATATAAACCAATCAGGTGTGAAATAATTAATAATTATTGAAATATAGACTATAAAAATACACCCCCCAAAAAATTTATAAAGTTTTAAGACAAAAATATTTATAAAGTGAATAAAAAAATACAACAAACAATGGTAAGATTTTACTGAACAGAAGTAAGTTAGCAAAGAACAAAAATGGAGACGATTAAGAACTTCATGCTGATGATAGAGAGACTGTTTTAATTAAATTGGTGTTTACAAAAATACTATGAACAAGAATATGTCCAAAAGACATATAATGCCGGTCTTGCATCATTAGCCCCTCCACCCTGCAATCTATAAACCATGAAACTATTTTTCGTGATGATATCATGTTCCTTTAATAGAAAAGTAATTTAAAAAAGTATATTACCCCCATTTTTCTGCAATCAATCAACCATGAAGTTGATGAGACAGGTATTGATTGCAGAAAAAAGGGGGTAATATACTTTTTAAAATTACTTTTCTATTAAAGGAACAATTAGCTTGATGTCAGTGTGGCAGTGAATCTAGGGGGCACTCAGGGCCCCAGAGACTCTGGAGGTAAAAATTGCAAAAATCTAGCATCCTGGGGTTCTCCTGCATCTTCTTGACACCTTTGCACTTTCTTGTACATAACAGTTTTTATGACGTTTCATTCCCCTATCATAATTTTCCTCTAGACTTTGACCTTTTTTAGAGTAAAACTACCTTCATTTAAGTTTCGAAAGGTAATTGTAATTGTCTATCATAATTTTCTTCCATGGAAATCTGGAAATAGTCATTTTTAATTTTTACAACACATTGGGAATTTCTCCTTTTCTACAATTTATTTTGGGGCCGCTGGGACTTCATTGGGACCGTTTAGTGGCCCTTAATTGTATAGTAGAATCATCCCTGGTCAGTCACTCTGAGTATGTTGCAGATGCAGATTTTTTACCAATAGACATTATTGATGGATCTGATAGTGACGGCAGTGCCACAGAGTGTTGACAAATTTATATAGGAATGATATATACATGTATGATATTGATATACTAGAGAATATTATACTACATGACTCATTAATCTAGAGCCATATTCATCTTTCCATGAGTGGTTTTGGTTATTCCTCATATCTTATAGGATACATAGAGACCCATTCATGCAGATAAACATGCGCAACACTTAAAATGTAATTAAATGAACTAACGTATGTAAAACATATAAATCCATAAATACTGTTATTCAATCATAAATTAGTCATTATATGTCTGCCAGTCCATGGATTTAGTACTGATAATATGGTGATATTGTTTGTTTGTTCATATCCTGGTGTATATGTGTATACAGTGCCGTGTTGAAGGTAAGTCTGTTGGACAAAATGAAGGACAAGTGGACTTGAACATTATATGCCCCTTTCTTTTTTAGACATGGCCAAAAAGTCTTAACTTTATGCCTGTTGCAAAATATTCACCATTATCACCTCACCAAAAATAAATCAAATCAATCAATTATGTGTGATGTTTTAATGCTATGCCATCATCATGAATACTAGTAGGTCATGTTGTTTCTGATACATGGATATGAAACTAAAGACCCATGTAGACCAAGAAATGGGTCTAAATTATATAAAAACCTTAACATGTCACCATAGCAAAACGTATTTATTGGTAAAACCAACCTAATAGTTAGTAAATCAATCGATGTATAAGGCCCAAAAGCTGGTTTTCATACATGTAGTTCTTTGAATATACAATGCATAATGAAAACTGACCTGTAGAAATTGTCAATACACAAGCAAATCTATCTGCTTAGAATCAGCAGCTAATGCTCAAAGCATCATGAAGATACGATTATCAACTTATGGCCTACGAAAAATCCATGGACTGGCAGACATATAATGACTAATTTATGATTGAATAACAGTATTTATGGATTTATATGTTTTACATACGTTAGTTCATTTAATTACATTTTAAGTGAGTGAGTGAGTTGGTGTTTTACGCCCGTGCAACGCTATATAGGTTTTTAAGTGTTGCGCATGTATTTCTGCATGAATGGGTCTCTATATATCCTATAAGATATGAGGAATAATCAAAGACACTCATGGAAAGATGAATATGGCTCTAGATTTATGAGTCATATAGTAAAATATTCTCTAGTATATTAATATCATATATATCATTCCTATATAAATTTGTCAACACTCTGTGGCACTGCCATCACTATCAGATCCATCAATAATGTCTATTGGTAAAACACCTGCATCTGCAACATACTCTGAGTCTCCCCAGTTCTTCACACCATAGGAACATTAATCGTCCTTGCAGTGATACAAAGCTACAAGCAGCTACGACTCGCGCCCCAGCCCTGCACTAACAATTCCAGGAGTTAATACAGCTGTCATTGAACTGATTCCAAAGTTGGTGTTTTCTGGGTGAGGTGTGTCGACTTTGAATCTTTACTTTAATTAAGTTAGGAGACTCCTTGTAAAAATACATCTCGTTTTCCTCATCTTTATATTCTGGGATGTAACAAGATGCTAGCTTCATTTGATAAACTCCACATGTGATATTTTTTTAATTCTTCATCATCATATTTCGGGAAATTAACCATAAAGAGGGCTTTCTAGCAAGATTATTGTTTTGTGTAGGGGCAGATCCAGAGGTCTACGAAAAGGGAGGGGGGCGTTATTGCTGAAAAAGTCAGGTTTGGATGAAAATTTGAAGTTGCTTGGTCAATTTGATACAGAAAAAATAAAATTTCTCAATTGAAGGGGGACGTACGCCCAACTTCCTCCTCTGAATCCACCACTGCAACAAACTATTTCAGAGTGTTGGAGTTCTTCGCAAAGTTAAGCATAAGGTTAGCTTCTTGGGCCTGGTCTTTAACGACATCTACACATTGGCTCAATGGTGGCCAATATTTATTGGATAATGCACAAACAATCCTGACATAGTCTCCAATAAATTGAATATGATTTGTTGGTAGTGTATATGCAAGATATTTGAATGATTTGATTCTGGCGTTTGATGACTCGACTACCCAACGCACCTACAACATAGAAACGGCTGAACTAGGGGTTGGTTGTACCAGCAATAGCACCACATACACAGCTGCAACACTGTCTAAGGAGGAAATAATTGACAATCACAAATCTGTCATTTCCTCCTTCGAACTCTCTGTTGATGCTGACAATGATGGCATGCCTCTCTGTATTCGATTCCTAAATTACATAAAAATCCATATATACATCGTTTCAATGCAGGGCCATCAAAATAAACCACTAAATATCTTTCAGTTCTGTTAACTTCAATACTAACGGCAATAAAATCAGGTCTCCAGTAAATTTTAGCAATGCAAGTAAAAAACAGCTTTTCTTTATCTGCAATAGTTTCCAGTTCATAGGCCAAAAACATAAAAAAATGCTATTTTTCGTCTTGAAAGGGCAATTGCACATATAAGGTCATCTGACAACTTTGGCTATAAGGGATGTTCCAGAATTCAATGCGTGAGGCGGCGTTGGTAGGACCTTTTTTTACATATATGGAGGGTGGTGGGTATTTTAGAAATATTTTGTAAAGAAACAATGATAATTTTTTTAAGGTTGGCGGGATACAGCATAAAGTGCCTTCCGAACCTCCCTCCCCCCCTCAAATTTAATAATGGAGCAGCCCTAAATGGAAACTTTTTTGTACGTGATTTATTTTTGTACTGAGATGACCCGCGTGGGTTCCGGGTGGCGAATAGGCCCGCAGCAGCGCTAAGCTTGTCGGTAAAAGTCCACTAAAGAGCGCTCAGAAACCTGACATCGGGTCAGGCAGCTTTGCCCACAAAGCGACTGGGATGTGTGCCCGAGGTGGTCGATTAGGAAGCCCGGAACATCGAGAGATGCGGAGTCGTCAGGCGATAATGCGGAAAGCTGACCGCAAACCATAGTGGTGCACCGTGTTGGGAAAAATGTCACGTTCCTCGCACGTTAAAGAACCCTGCTGCAGGTCTCAGTAAGAGTACACATGTAGGATCCCCATGCAGGAAGCTGAATTTCCCGTCCTCGCGAATCACTCCTTTTTCCAGTGGCGGTCAAAACTCTCCTACCCGATTGGCCTTGTGTCCCCATTTCCTTCACTTCATCGTCATTTCATGTTCATTGTATCACCACTTTCATGTTCATCTCCCGTATATAGCCGAAATCGTGCTGCTTGGGAGTAAAGCAATAACTAACTTGTCATTTGAATAACTAACTTTTTCTTCATAATTCTATGGGAATTTGTACGACACATATATACCCCCTTTCTTTTTTGGGGGTTCATTTAATATGTACTTAAATAATAAACTGATACACAGTGCTAGTAAGTCTGTAGGACCATCATACTGGTTCACTCAGCAACGAAGTGTGAAAACCAGGTACTTCATATGAGTTCTCACTGACAGCATCTAAAGGAAAAAAATCTGTAAACTGGGTATATATCTATATATCTAAGGTTCAAAATATGTATTGAACATGTAAATATTTGAATTCTGACAAAACCAACAACATATACAGTAAGCAAGCTAATAAATAGCCCCATTTTATATATGATTTTAGGTCTGTTGCTTATCTACTTCCTGTTTTTCGACATCATTAACTTTTGAAATAATTGATTCAGACTTTGTGTTACAAATTCTCTTCGTACTTTTTCTTAATTACAAGCTGGTTTTTTTTCTGCTTTGCATTTTCTACATATTTTATTGGATTTTGTGTCATGCATATTAACCCCCCTTTCTTTTTTGGGTTCATTTAAGTACTTGCATAATAAACTTATACACAGTGCTATAAGTCTGTAGGATCATCATACTGGTTCACTCAGCATCGAAGTGTGAAAAATAGGTATTTCATATAAGTTCACACTGACAACATATATCAACCGGGTTTATTTCCATATCTCCAACCCCTCAGTTAATTAATAATGACCGTTTTTTAATGTTTACAAACATCTGGCCTGTCAATCACTATTGTATTTTTATTCACCCGTAGAGTTGAATACACAATTATTGAAGCTAGAGTTTTGGATCCAGAAGAAGAACAACTTGTTGATGAGACATTTGTGGATGTAGAAAGAGGTTCATGATCAATACTTGTGTTGCTTATAACGGATTGCGAAGAAGTAGAACTTGGTACAGGTAGGACAACTGACTATTGATCACTTACAACTGGTGATGCCGTAGATATTTGTCGGGGCGTGTCACTTAGTGACTTTATTTTACTTGTTGAGCAATCTCTGTTGTAACTTCTTACCGAACTTTCATTTTTGTGTCCAGAAATATTAATTATATATCAGTTCATATTCGGCATCATTTAAACCTTGTATATCTCTGGCTCTCAAGCAATGCGGGGTAAAGTTCTTTAAACAAGAAGCGTTTTTCGAAATATCCGCAATAAATCTTGAGAAATGATATTTTAATAGGTTTATTTATGTACCACAATTGTTCCTCGTCCGGTAAGGCCAATGAACTTTTACTGGTGTGATTGAATAATAATGAGACCGACGGGTCTATGTATTCAATAAAACGTTTTAAGGATGTGACGGACGACGGGTAGTAGTCCGGCAGATATGTGCAGAAAATCCCTTTGGGAGTAAGTTTGTATACATCATGTATATCTGTAGATGATTTTAAGCTATGGACCCACATTCAAAAATCCAATATGGCCGCCATATTCAAGATGGCCACAAGACGGAATTTATAATTAAGAAATATTTCAAATAAAAAAATCATTAAAAATTGTGCTTTGAAATAAACGTACAAAATTGTGAATAATAGCAGTGCAAATATTCTAAACAATATATTAGAAGATGATTTGCCTTATATTGAAAATGGCTGCCATTTTAAAGATGGCCGCCTCAGAAATGGCATACGTATTTACAATATCGAATCAGTTTTTTTATATAAAGTCATGTGTGACACAAATAGGCACGAACAGCAATATATACGTGCTGAAACAAAAATAAATGACAAGTGTTAAGAGAATCATGATTCTGTATGAAAATATTAGATGGGGGGTGTACATGAATATACTACATATCTAAAATTAATAAGCTGATAGTAGTAAAATATGTTGATATGTTAAAATTATTTTTTGAAAAAGCTGGCAGACAATCCTACCTTTTGAAGTATTATATAAGCAATACTTGCGATGTCTGTCCATATGTCTATCAGTTTGTCCAACCTGGGGCGCTAATGTTTTGGACCTTATTAGTTCTGACCTGACCTGACATGATTTGAGCCATTTTCAATCCCACAAAATGGAGAATACGCTACTGTCAATTCTTCTCCATCTTCCCCTCCCTTGAAAGTTGGTCCAGGCCGTCCCATGTATGACAATTCTGTCATTTCTTTTTCTGGGATCTCCTACATGCTAGTTTAGGTCTTTTTTCCTATCCCTAATGTATGATTTAACTCTTTCAACCTTCTCTCCTGTATTGCTTTCTTTCGATGACAAAAGGAGTTTAGTTTGTTCTCTGTCAAAGGTCTTGGTTGGTAATTTTGTTAGGCCACCACATCTGCAGGATGATTCGTAGACATTTTTTTAAAAATGCCTGAAATTTCTTCACGTTAGCCACTATGAGGCTCCATCTGTTTGACTTGTGCAGCAAGACGGATTTTACGTTACTGTTGAATAAACTAAGTTTTGTCTTTGTTGATACTTGTCTTGATTTCCTTAGGTTTGTAAGCATTCAAGGGGCCGTATCATCATCTGTTTCACCAAGGTTTTTAATCACACTTCCCAGATATATAAAAGATGTTATTCTTTCAAGATGAGTGTCATCTATTTTTACGAATATTGATGTTTTGCCAGTTTTCAAGGTTTGTATGGCTTTGATAATTTCATCTTAGGATGGACCTAAACAGTCAATGTTAAGGTGGTCTGCAGCAGACTGAATCTATGTTAATGTTTCAGGTGCTAGTTGGTTAAGTTATTAAGTAAGATGTCCTGTCCATTTTGCTCTTTTATTGAGGTTAACGTGATCCTATTTTTTCCTCTTTTTTCAAATGATTTTTCTTGTAGCTGTCTTATTGTTTTTTCATACTTCCTTGTTCTTCTGCTTCAGTTGCATAGAAGCATTTCTTATGGTTTTTCACACTTCTCTTAACTTCTTGTCATAGTAACTCCGACTTGATTTTCTTTATCAAGTCTTTATATTAAAAAAAATGTCCGTGTAATCTTGGACTTTCGTCCAATTTTGGATTGTTTGCAGAGAAATCCATGGTTTGTTCGATTTTTTCTATTAACCGATTCCCCTATCACAATCAGATGTAAAACATTTCTCTATATCAGCCCACTGATTTTCAATTGTAAGTCATCTTTAAAAAAACAAAGGTAATCTATCGATTACGAAGTTCACCTCGTTAAGCATTATTGTCACTAAGCGTGAATTTACTTTATCTTTTCAAAAAATTAAGTGCTCACCAAAGCAAAAAGAGGTCACATCCATCATCTGAAGCATGTATCTTGCTAAGTATCTCTAGATGCACCTACCATACCACTTTATATGATGTGGAACTTGTCAGTTAGCAGGAATGGAGTTCTATAAGTGGTCATCAATGCGGAAAATATAGGTCACAGCCAGTATCCGAAGCAGGTATTGTGCTTAGCATCACAAGCTGCACCTACCAAACCAATATTATTGATGTGGCAATTCTCAGTTAGCTTGAATGGACTTTAAGCACTCTTCTATAAGTGGTCAACTGTGCGGAAAATATAGGTCACAGCCAGCATCCAAGGAGTTCATAGTGCTAAGCATCACTAGGTGCATCTACCATACCAATTTCATTGATGTGGCACTTGTCAGTAAGCGTGTATATCTTAACCATTTTTCTGTAAATGGGTGCGGACGCTGATGCAGGGGTATCAGAAAAAGCCACCCCCACTTTCGTAAGGTGAGCTAATAATGGTCGTTTTGAATTGATAATTTCACTGTTGATAGATTGAGTACCTCTTTAGTTCTGCCGTATTATATATGACAATGTTTACATCCAAACACAATTTCAATGTTCTTAACTAGATATCATCCATATGCATTGTCTTCCTGTACACTCTCCGCCTGATATTTTCATACATATTCGTGATTATCTTCACACTTGTTAGTAGTCCGCTACCGGCGAAAGCCGAAGGGGACTATAGGTTTGCGCTCTGACCGTCTGTCTGTCACGCCTTAGTTTTCCGCACTTTTTTTCTAAACGCTTATAGATACATGTAATGAACTGATTCTTGGTATGTGAGCTTACCTTTATGAGTTACAGTTCAAGTTTAAGTTTCCTGCCGGTCCAAAATTTTTTTAAGGGGGTTATGGCCCTTTGAACTTTGAAAATTCAATAAAATTTCAGTTTTCCGCACTTTTTTTTTGTAAATGCTTACAGATAATGAACTGATTTTTGGTATGTGAGTTTACCTTGATGAGTGACAGATCAAGTTTGAGTTTCGTGCAGGTCCACATTTTTTATGGGAGTTATGGCCCTTTGAACTTTGAAAATTCACTAAAATACCCGTTTTCCACACTTTTTTTTTCTAAACGCTTATAGATAATGAACCGATGTTTGGTATGTGAGTTTACCTTGATAACTTACAGATCAAGTTTGAGTTTCGTGCCGGTCCACAATTGTTTTGGGAGTTATGGCCCTTTGAACTTTGAAAATTCATTAAAATTTCAGTTTCCTGCTCTTTTTTCTAAACGCTTATAGATAATGAACTGATTATTGGTATGTGAGTCTACGTTTGATGAGTTACAGATCAAGTTAGAGTTACGTGCCGATCCACAAACTTTTATTGGAGTTATGGCCCTTTGAACTTTAAAAATTCACTAAAATATCATTTTTCCACATGTTTTTCCTAAACGCTTATAGATAATGAACTGATTTTTTGTCTGTGAGTTTACCTTGATAAGTTACAGATCAAGTTTGAGTTTCGTGCCGGTCCACAAATTGTTATGGGAGATATGGCCCTTTGAAGTTTGAAAATTTAGTGCAATTTTCTTTTATAAACTTTTTTATTGTTCCTTGTAGATAATAAACTGATCAAGTTTAGGTATTCATTCCTTTGACAAATTGTTACAAGTGACTGAAATATGAGGCCGGTAGGGGACTAAGTATTGTTTTGCAATACTCTCAGAATGCTTGTTAAATTTTGTTTAAGCGCATATCTATTGCTATTCATTCCTATTTGGGTCATAAATCACCTTAAGTAAAAAAAATATTTGATATTCTAGATACATATGCTATTTCTCAGGCGGCCATATTTAAAATGGCAGCAATTTTCAATAAGAAGCAAACCATGTTCTAATATATTTTTAGAATATTTTGCACTGTTATTAGAAACAGTTTGGTGCTTCTATCTTCAAAGTACAATTTTTAATGGATTTTTATTTGATTTGTTTCTTAATTCTATGTTGTAAATTACGCTAAGGGTTAACGTCGCCTTTCGCGGCGCTGCCGCTATTCTTTTGGGACGTCGTTTATGTATATAATTGTTGGTGAATACAAGCTAGAAACTTTTAACGTAACTACCAAAGAAAACCATAGCCAAACCGCACAATTCAAACACAACACGAGCCTAACCAACACATTGGTACCGAGTGACCAGGAAGGATGGACAGATTGAAATCCTTTAGAGCCGGGAATAGAGCGTCAGTTACGAAGACCTGTAGGAAAATTGAGGACATCGTCGGATCCGGAGATTCTTCATTCGAGTGTGAGTGAGTTGGTGTTTAACGCCCGTGCAACGCTATATAGGTCATTTACAGGCGATGAACATGAAAGGATGATAAAATGAACATGAAATGATGATGATAAATGAAATATGGGGGTGGGGTGGGAAACAAAGGACCGGTAAATTTTGAAGAACCACAGGAAAAGGGGAGATATGGGTAGGGGCGGAAAATTTAGCCTATGTGGTGCACTACTTGGCGGTCCACAAAGGGGTCTTTTACGTGCATGAAGTGTGGCACTCTCCACACACGTTGGCCCACTATGGTCGGTGGTCAGGGTTTCCGTATTATAGACCTGACAACCCCCGCGAACGAGGGCCACCCTATTCAGCCACCTAGGGTACACACTTGGTCGCTCTGTGGGCTGAGCACTGACCCGACGTCAGAATCTCAAGGCCCTTAGTCGCCTCTTACGACAAGCTAAGCTCTGCTGCGGGCCTATTCGCCACCCGGGCCCCGCACGACACGGAAGAAATCAAGAAATTACCTATTGCAATAGACAATAAAAAGAAAACACTAGTGTCATTGGATGAACAAATTCTCAATGAAGTATGGACACGGAAGAGTATCATCAAGAACTAGATGGTAAGATTCGCAAATACAGAAAACAGTCGAAGCCCAACACTACACCCGCATCCACATATCTACGAAGCACTGCAACAGTATTCGTACCAAGAACTAGTTACAATACATGCACATTCACACCAACTCAAGAGATACCGCAAACCAGTAGTTCAACCGCAAGTCAAAATCATCGCCTACCAAAGCTATCACTCCCTTCATTTAGCGGCGATATTTTAGAGTGGCAATATTTTTGGGATTCCTACGAATATACCGTACACCTAAATAATACACTCACAGACGTCCAGAAATTTTCGTATTTGAAGTCATTACTACAGTTCGATGCAGCTTGTGTAATTTCAATTTAACCATGACAAATGCTAACTACCAGACAGCAATAGACCTACTCAGAAATCGCTATGGCCAGTCCCATTAAATCACCAACGCATACATGAGATCTTTGCTAGATTTACCCGCACCGCAAGATACAATCACAAGTTTGAGATCATTTCATGACAAATCAGAAGCATTCATACGCGGTCTCGAGTCCATAGGACAAAGCCAAGAGATGTTCGGATCACTACTCATACCAGTAATTCTCGGTAAACTACCACCGGAGTTTCGTAAAACTGTCACAAGAGAAAACGGAAGCGACAATTCGGAAATCAAAAAACTCCGCAAAACTATAACCAAAGAGATCAAAATTCAGGAATCTGGTTATATAGATTGTACCTATGGAATCAATGCAGCAGTTCCTAGCGCAAGCTTTGTAACAAGAGTAAGACGTGACTACAAAAGAAAAGTAACGCACATAGATCGTCAGACAAACCGAATAAGAAAGGTTGCATATTTTGTAATGGAGACCATTGAACAAACGAATGCAAAAAAGTGGTTGACTGCGAGAGGCGACTCACCATAGTAAAGGAAAAGAAGCTTTGTTTTAACTGCCTAGAGAATCACCAAATAGAAGAATGTCATTCAAAAAGTACATGTAAGTCGTGTCACAAGAAACATCATTCCTCTTTATGTAAGAAAACTGCAAGCAACATGGATGAGATACGTAGTAAGAAAGCTGAAAATGACACGTCCATGCTTTATACCGCAAGTAGCGAAGACAAATCCACAGTTTTACTGAAAACCGCCATTGGTCCCGTAGTTTACCAAGATACATGTATTGAGGCTAACATTTTGTTCGACGAAGGGGCACAACAGTCCTTAATAACCGAAGAATTAGCAAAAACGTTGAACGTAAGACGAGAAGGTTCAATAAGTCTTAGCCTATCTACCTTTGGAAATACAGAAAAAAAAAGTCAAAAACCTAGATAAAACCACCATACATCTAAAGTCAACAGAAGGTGAACTCATACCCATTAAGGTATTAATTGTACCTAACATAACGTCACCACTCCAAAACTAGACCGTTCCGCCTTCAAGAAAATCTTCGAGGCTTACAGTTAGCGCATTCTGTTATGCAAGGAGACGAGTGTGCAATTAGTCTACTTATAGGCGGAGACTTCTATTGGGACGTGGTACAGGACGATATAATACGAGGAACTGCAGTCAGCTCTAAACTGGGATAATTAACTATCTGGACCCGTCAGATCAAAAAATCCAAATGCATCAACTTCTATGATGAACATACTTGTACACCACAAACAAAAAGAGTGTGATTTTGAAAAATTCTGGAAGCTTGAAAGTAACAAAGAAAAACAGGACCCCAAGATGAGCGAGATAATAAAGAACTACATGGACAACTCCATTAGAAATGCAAATAGTAAATACGTAGCTAATCTACCTTGGAAAGAAGACTCATCTGAGCTACCCACAAATGAGGAAATTGCTAAACGGAGAACTGAGACCGTAATACGACGCCTTGAGAAAGATTCAGATATATTCCGCAAATACGGAGAAATAATTGCAGAACAAGAAAAACTTCGGTTTATAGAGAAAGTAACCGCAGATAACACTACTTGTAGTAATAGAGTACATTACATACCGCACCATCCTGTGAGAAAAGACTCAGTCACGACTCCTATCCGCATTGTATACGACACGACTGTAATAGTCGACAGACTACAGAGAGCCTATCTTTAAATGATTGTCTCGCCTCTTATCCACCGATAATGACAGGTCTGATCGAAATTTTAGTACGTGATGCACAAACACGCTGTTGTAGCAGATATTTAGAAAGCTTTTTTACAGATCGAGCTTGATCCCATGGATAGAGATGTTACTAGATTTTATTGGCTAAAGGACCCTAGCGACTCGTTAAGTCCGTTAATCACTTATGGCTTCAGAGCAGTACTTGTTGGTGCTATGTGCTCTCCTTTTATACTAAGTGCTACGCTCATGAAACATGCCCATCGAGCACTTCAGATGAGCTTCAGAGAACCCTTTACGTAGAGAACGTTTTAACCAGCTTAAGAGACGAGAACTCTGCATTGAAATTCTACACCGAAGCAAGAAAGTTACTATCAGATGCCGGATTCAACCTCCGATCATGGAACTCAAACTCAGAAAAAGTACGCACACGAGCTATTACAAACAATGTAATGAACATCGATAAACTCGTTAAAATACTAGGAATGAGATGGCACGTTAAGACGGACACACTTGAATACCAACACGTAGACGTTTTAGGAATTGATAAAACGATGACAAAACGAGAAGTCTTGCGATTATCTTCCCGAAATTTTGACCCGCTAGGATTAATAACTCCCGTAACAGTGTAAGCTAAATTGTTTATGCAGGAGCTATGGTAATCAAAGATAGACTAGGGTGAACCTCTAAACGAAGATTTGAGTTCGAAATGGAACAAAATCAGTCAAGACATTGAAAAAGCAACCGCTATGAGCTTTCCGAGAACTCTACTTGACACCAACGCGAAGTCCGGTACATTACATATATTCACAGATGCAAGTCAACTAGCCTACGGACTATGTGCTTATTTAGTCACCGAACATTCATCACTACTAGAATTGGCCAAAAACCGTGTAGCACCCGTGAAAGGTATTTCACTTCCACGACTAGAGCTTATGGGAGCAGTCATAGGAGCGAGATTGGCGACTTATCTACTAAATATACTGAACACCAAGGTAATATACATGTGGAGCGATAGTCAAATCGTCTTCAGTTGGATAGCATCTACTAAGAAATTAAAGCCGTTTATTGAGAACCGACTTACCGAGATAAGATAATTAGAAGGACATAGCGAATGGAAATATTGCCCGACAAATGATAATCCTGCTGATTATCTTACGCGAGGGATTGCAGCTACACAACTAGAAGGAAACATGTTATGGTTAAATGGGCCAAATTGGATTATACACAATGAAAAATGGCCGACTTGGAATCGTATACTGCAAAATTGTAGCTCACTATCAACGATAGCAGAGGAGATCGTGGATGACAGGAAACTGGACACAAACGTACAAATGAACCAAACACAACCTTTCATAGACGCATCAGGATGTAGCTCATTACAGAGACTTATTCGAATTACCGCACATGTGCTTCGTTTCATCAGGAATTCGAGAGTATGTAAATAGAATCGACAAAACGGATATCCGAAGTTAAGCGAACTGAACTCAGCAGTAACTGTACTAGTTAAATCCGTACATCAGGAAGCATTTCACGATAAAATCAAAGGCATGAAATCGTCGAAAGTAAGGAACCAAACATCGCTTGTTCGACAGCTCAAGTTGTACTTGGACGACAGTGGAATTTTACAATGTGCAGGAAGGATTCATAACGCGCCTGTCGAAGAAGAGACTAAATATCCGTCGTTGTTACCGACACATCACAGCTTACTGCGTTAGTTATAGCCGACGATCACAAGAAAACACACCACGGAGGAGCGAACAGCACAATTTCTTTCATTCAACAAAAATACTGGATCCCGAGAATCAGACAAGTTGTTCGCTCACTACTTCGAAAATGCGTTACTTCATGTACTTGTAGGAAGATTACAGGTAAACCGTATCGGACACCTGATCATCCACCTCTACCGAAAGACAGAGTGAATTATGACTTTCCGTTCTCAGTTTCAAGAGTAGACTTCACTTACGCACTAATAACAATAGGAGAAAAGAACGATCTCGTAAATTCGTACATTTGTTTATTCACGTGCGCCGCAACAAGAGCCATACATCTAGAGATACTGAACGATTTAAGCGAGGAAACATTTATGTTGGCGTTCAGAAGATTTTGTGCGAAAAGATCCGTCCCAAGACTTATACTTTCCGACAACGCTACGACATTCAAAGCAGCAGCCGAACGAATTACACGAGCTAACCGAAATAACAAACTTTAAGAGAAACTCAGCAACCGAAACAGAATGGAAATTTATCCCTAATCGTGCGCCGTGGTTCGGAGGATATTGAGAACGATTAATCGAACTTCCTAAGAGAGCAATAAAGTGCACCCTAGGAAAATCATTCGTTAGTACAGAAACGCTTCGAACTGTTGTGACCGAAATAGAAGGAACTTTGAACAATCGTCCGATCACGTACATTTCTATCGATCTAAAGGATCCCGCACCCCTTCCGCCGTCGCATATGTTACATGGACGTAGATTAGATTCACTGCCGGAAGAATTGACATTAGAGAATAGTGTTGTGCCCGACAATTTACACGTTAAACTCAACATTAACTTGCGTAGACAAAATGAACTTTTACTAAATTTTGTAATAGATGGAGTCACCAATACTTGACATCACTCAGAGAATATCAATGTGCAACCGGTAAAAACGAACAATGCATCAATGTTGGAGATGTCGTACTTGTACACAACGACTCCAATCGCATAACGTGAAAACTTGCCGTCGTTCAAGAAAAAGTACGCGGGAAAGATAATTTAGTTCGATCCGCCGTCATCAAAACCGACACCGGGTGAACAAACCGTCAAATTGTGAAGTTATTTCTGCTAGAAGTCCGAAGTGATGAATCCTAGAAGATGGTCGTCCAAAGAAAGATGACAAAGTGAAATTATGGACTGTAAATATGAATAGAGACTTTTAATTATTTCAATGTGAGGTTTTTCATATTATTTGATGGACATTAATTCATTAAGTTATTATACAAGCAAGAAACGTTTAACTACCAAATAAAACCATAGCCAAACCGCACAATTCAAACGCAACGCGAGCCTTACCCACACATTCTATATCCATTCAGGCGGCCATCTTCAAAATGGCCGCCATTTTGATTTTGCAAGATGGGTCCATAGCTTATATTGTTTATTGGGCCAATCACTAATACCATGGAAAATATGGTGCTTTCTTCTCAAAACCACGATTTTTTCACATATCTGCTGGACTATTGTAGCATTTTTTTAATTTTTAGGCATCTCCATAACAACCATATACAATTTTGTTCCTGTTAGAGCATCATGAAAAGTCATATGGCCACCACTGTGGACAACCAACCATGATGTAATGTAGGAATTTCACCAAACAACTTTAATTTCACAGTTTTACCATTAAAAAAAAATATTAGTGTTTTACAAAAAATAGATTTAAAAAAGTATACAACAATATTTTTGCCTGAATCAAGACATTTACTGCTTTACATATCTTCAGCAGTGGAAACGCTGCGCATCTTCTTCGCGCCTCCACCCATTACCTGTATGGTCAGAAAATCAGAGACGACTATTTAATTTTTCACATAGGTGTCGCTAAAATCGGCATTGACCACGATGTGAACAACATTGCCAGCACTTATTTTTTCGTGTTTTATTCACAAAAGCTGATCAAATGAAAGTTTAAGAGAGCACAGAAAGGTAAAATAGTAAGTTTTACACATGACTGAACTAGTTTATCATCCCATGTTTTCTTTTGTACGGGCATGTGTTGACTGAAAATATGGCGTGGAAACCCCCTTTCCTATAAAAAAAATGGCACAAAGGCGTCCCATTGGCTAATTATTTAAATAAACCTTTAAAATAGATTCTTTTCTAAAAATACCAAAAAAGGACCCATCATTCGTCGCGAAAACGGCAATGAGGCTGATCAAAGGAAGTGCCCTTTCTGTGCCATATTTTGAAGGAGAAGTTGGACAGAACATTATAAATTGTAATTTCCTAGCCCTTATATTAACCCCTTGTTTATACACTTTCCCCATCCACTGTTCTTTGTTTTTCTGTGTTTATTGACCATATTTCTTTACATTTCTTTCATACACCAAAACAGAAATGTAGTGGAGCTGATAGCAGTTATTGACCCTCGTGTGCAGTTTTATATTTGTCCTCTTTAAAATCATTTCAGATGTAGAATCAACGATTTTATCATGTAGTACACAGTTTATTTTCTCATAGTGTTAAATATTCAAACACTTGCAGTGTTACTAGCTGTTAGTGTTTCGAAGTTAATTTCCATCAACATATGGACCTTATTCTTCTTCATCTGTAACTTTATCTTACATTGTATTTCCTTTCTTGACCATGTAGCCCATCGAGAATATTAAATAAAGATATTTTTACATGTTTTTGAAGTCTGTAGTCTGAAGTTTCATCCCTTTTCAATTTGACTTGAATTCCAGATGTGATGTGTTATGTGTGTGCCCATGGACCCATTCCAATTTTTCATTTTTGTATAATGCTGGTCATATTTCAGAGTTTTTCTTATTTTCCATGTTCTTGTCAAAATTGTGATTATACATGCCATTGATGTCTTGAGGTTACTAATAGATAAATTAGATTAACAATTATCATATAAGATTTTACAAGTATACATGTAGTAGCTAATCTTAAATTTTGAACCATTAATGAATTGCAATTTAATAAAGATATAACTGTAACAATATTTATTTTCACACTTATCCATTTGATCTTAACTTGAAACATGCTACAACCTGATAAAAGTTTTATGTTTATTAAATGGTTGTTACTTTGTTTTTGTTTTTTTTGTTTCCAACATACATGTACATGTTACACTAAGCATGTTCCTCAAACATTTGTGAAAATATCCATGATGTTTAAAATTATACCTCGTTAAAAATACTTTTCTCGACTAATAAAACATTTTCTTATAGTCCAGTATGTTTTTCCATTTTGTTGGCTTAACTTTATTATTTAATATGAAGTAATAAAGTAAAATTTTCAATGTAATTGCATTTTTATATTGAAAAAATATATTCAATACTTGTCGAGTAAAAAGGAAAGGACAGACAAAATATCGAGACAAAGTTTAAGCTGTATATATTGCAACAAATTTTGCTGAGCTTTACTTTATATATGAATTTCTTGATTATCATGTTCTCATAGATATGTTTGGTGACTAAAAATGCTTTTACTCTGTTTTCCACAACTAAATAAACACTGGATAATTTTTACTTAAATGAATTTAAGATATTATATTTTTAATGCTAATTCATAAATATACTTTAATTACTTTTAAACATTGAATTAAATATTTTAAAAGTTTACCACGTGTGCATACATGGCATATATTTAAAGATAAAACACAAATAGATAATGAAAATAATTCCATTCAATGATTTTTTTATTTCAAGATTAAAAGAAAAGACTACCGATACTAACATGAATTAAGTAAGAATTATGAAATTGGTAAAAAAAAATAATTTAAGAAGCAAAGGTACCAATGGGGTATCCGAATGTCAAAAGTTCGAAAGAGTAGAGACAAAACCAGTAAACACAAAGAAGAACGGGACAAAAACAGACAACATGTAAAACATGGAAACACAAAAATAACTCAATATTAATCAACAACGCAAACTCAAGTCGAAACGAGAGTGACCTCTGGTGCTCCAGAAGAGTAAGCAGTTCCTGCTAGCTATAAACTAAACATATGCTTAAAATAGGGCATGCTCTTGTACCACACATTTCAATTCATTACACGTCAAGGTAAAATGTTATAACATTTGCCAAGCTAAAAAACTTTATAAGCTTTATTGATATTTATGTATCTGTTCTTTTTACACCAAGATGTACATTCACTTTTCCTTTAAAATTCCAATATCATCCATGGTATATTTAATATTATCAGATTGAAATATGGTTTATTGTCTCACAAATATTTCTTAAAATACGAAGTGCAAAGCTGTTTGTAACATAGTTCAGCTGTATAAGCATATTTTAAGGATTAACATCTCATCAGCAGCATTTGAAGCAAATAATAACCTCTCATCAGTAGCATTTGAATCAAATAGTAACCTATCATAAGCAGCATTTGAATCAAATAGTAACCTATCATAAGCAGCATTTGAATCAAATAGTAACCTCATCAGCAGCATTTGAATCAAAAAGTGACCTTTCATTAGCAGCATTTGAATCAAATAGTAACCTTTAATCAGCAGACTTTGAATATAAGTAATTGGAATTAAAATCCAAAAACCTTAATTGTAAAATTGAAGCACTTGATTACTTACAGCATTTTGAAAACAAGTTTAATAAAAAAAGTAAATCCTCATGCTTGTTTGAATGCTTGTCATTCTGTCTTTGATAAAACTTAAGTGAATGCTAGTCATCTTGTCTGTCAAGCTGGTCATTATGTCTTGCGGGGAAAAGCGGGCATTGTGCCTTTAGTACCAACTTTATGTGAATGCTAGTAATTCTGTTTTGTCATGTTTATATGTGAATGCTGGTCATTCTGTTTTGTCAGGTTCATGATAAATGTATGTCTACATATGGGAATTTAGCTTTCATCAAAAGAGTTATTTTTATTTATGCAATACCAATTAACCTTCCTTTATTCGTCTTCGTCCGTCTAGTCTGCGTTGTCTGTTAACTTTAGTGTTCCCAAAATAACTTAAGTTCTAGTTATCCGATTGCTATGAAATTTGACAATGATGTTCTTTAACATAAAAGGATGAATGTGATTATTTTATAAAATTGGAACTGAGAAAATCAAAACTTACTTTAGATTAGAACATAACGCATTTTAGAAAGAGTAGTTTAAATAACGAAAAATCAATCTTACACGTAAGATGGTGTAGACATGCAAATGAAGTCCATGCGATTCAAATAGCTAAATAATAGAACCTCAATGTAAGGTTACAGATCAGTCTAAATGTCCAAGCAGAAAATGATTGTAAAGATTAGTCCTGATTTCTAATTCTGTGCTGCAGCATATTGCACTTATCCTATTGGCATGTAAAATGAAGTTGTGTTTAAACATCTATTTCTTTTTCTTGGAGATTTTTTTTTCAAATTCCTCGATATAAATTTCCTCTTCCACTTATTATCATAATTCTCATGTAATGCTAGGCAATTAATCTTATCTATATGTTTATTTCATTAACTTAATTGTGTAATATAAATTTAGAGTTTTTTTTCTTATTCGTTATGTCAATAATTCTGGAATAGTCCGTATATTATTGATAAAATGCTTAAGCAAAATATCCTTAGTAGCACAATTATTTTGTTAAAACGAAGAAATAAAAGAATTAATTTTTTCTAAGTTTATAAATGGAACTTAATTACTATTATTAAAAGAACTGTACATAGTTCTTTTTACACATAAACATGTAAGTGAAAAAAATATCAAGTTTAAAAGAATTGAATTGGACGCAGATCTATGTAAACATACATTGTATTGCGGAAATTTCACAACAACTCTAATTTGGATTTTTGCTTGACATCATATTTTACTGGTTTCCTTTATATAGTTCCTATACATGATGAATTGGTTTGCACTATATTTTGAATGTATTGTAGCGGGATTGTTTAATTTCTGTTTTATTTTCAATTGTCTCCCTTTAATTTCCATATTCACTTATTCATTTCAAGTCTTAAGTATGTTTACATTTGAGTAAGATAAAAGACATGTTTTGAAATTTTTCATTGCTAACGGTTTTTATATTCATTTTTGAAAAATAAGTAAAGTTAGATCTTGATTCTCACCTTTGAAAAGATAATTTTTATTTTGAATAAGTGTTATTTTAGATTTGTGATTAGACAGGTCGAAGATTCTACCTTTTAAGGAAAGTGTTTACGTCAAACTTTTGACCAATGGTTTTTGAGAGAATGTAAATAACTACAATCACCAACACGTGCTTTTTAGAAACAATTCAACAAAAACTGACTCGCAGGACAAATTTTAAAAATGAGCGGTGAAAAAAATAGTTGGTCTATTGGCATCAGTATCAGATAAAAAGATAAGATATAACATGTATAAAGGACACCAGTTTTTACCCCGGGGAGCACTGACCAGTAGGGAGATTTGAGTGTTATTTTCACCTTTGTTATTGCCCGTTGACCAATACGAAGAATGAAATAGATGTCAAAATGTGGAATATTTCATTACTTTACAAGGAGAATTTACCCATGCTTAATGAAATAAGGTTTAAAATCAACAATTTTTGTTATTGACAAAATATGAGCGAGGAAGTTATAGAAATTATTTTAATGTTCAGAACTTTCCTTTAAAAGCGTCGAAAAAGTTTTACTATTTTTCCCCATCTGAAAGGTCATTTTTAAAAATTTTGATTGATTGATAGGTCAAATATAATCTAGAAGACTCGACCTGTTAAATGTCGATTATCTTGTTTCTAAGCACTAAGGTCATGAAGGTACGACCATAGAAATTATGTAAATAATATTGCTTGCTCAAAACTTGGTAAATTGGAACCAACTAAATATGTCTAAGTTTTAAATCAGAAAGTTCCAAAGATGTGTATTTAAGTTTATATGGAATTACAAAGTAGAACCTTTAGCAAGGAATACAATGTATTTAGATAAAAACTCAGGTGGTCTGGGTGTTGTAAATATTGAGTATAAACTAAATGCTTTGCGTTTAAAACATTTGGGTGATGTCATTGAAAAACGACTTTTCAAGTTTATTTGCTATTCCTCCTCGCTTCCAGAAAACATGGTAAAACAAGAGTTTTTTAATCAAGTTATGTTTATGATATACAAAAGTATGTCTGTATAACATAAAATAAAATTGCAATAAGAAATTTAAGCAAATTTTGACATTCATATTTAAATCATGATAAATAAATAATAATGAAAAACCCCAATAATTTGAATTCAATAAATGATTACTATTTTTCATGTTTTTGTCCTAGAGAATGAAAACTATCGCAGATAGGGAAAAGATTTTACTTACTTAAACCTTCATCTCATTGTGATTTTCTGAAATCTCAATAAGTAAGCAAATATCAGATGACTCTTTTTTAGTGTTTATCGGGTCGGATTGACTCTTAGATTTTATAATCAATCATTTATGTCGTTACATTTTGCTCATTCTGAACTTGTGTCCCCTTTTTATAATCATTGCATTGAGGTTTATACTGAGTTTAAAGTTGACTGCCCTGATGCTAATCTAAAGGGAGCAACTACAAAATATCTGTATAATATCATCTTAGAAAGTAAGGAACATATTCCTAAAATTGTTGAGAAAAATACTGATGTGGAATTTAAGTTTATTTTTAAGAATGTGTTTAATAAATTCATTGATCGCTTTTCTAGGGATGTATTTTTTAAAATTGTCCACAACATCTTTCCAACTAATAGTCTGTTGTTTAAGTATAACATATATGATTCAAACAGGTGTGCGTTTTGTGCTCGTGAGCCAGAAACTTTACAACATTTATTTTCAGAGTGTAGCTATGTAACTCAATTATTGTCATTAATTAAGAACTTGATCTTTGCTTTATCTAATTGTAATACATCATTAAAGTTCTCTCATATTTTACTGAGAGATGTTAATGCCAATACTAAAAAGACAAAAAGTGTTATACTTTTATTGATAGGATTGTACTGTAAAACTGCTTGGTATTAAATCGTAATGAGAAAAAAATTGATAGAACGCATATACTTCCAAATGATATTTATATATTTTTCCTCCAGCAGCTAAAGGTTAGAATATTAGCTGTTTATGAAAGATTGCCTTTAGAATTTTTTTTTTTATCGTATTGGTGTGAAACAAACTTATTTTGTACTGTACAGGATGACAAATTAGATGTAACATTTGTAACATTCTTCTGAAAAAGTTTTGTAAATTAGAGTTAAGTAACGTCCTGATTTAATTTTTATTTAATATTTTATTTACTTCTTTTGCCCCTTTGACATAAAATGGGCATGGGCATCTTGTATGTCACAAATTTATGCATATGCATTGCACTTGTTTTAACTAGTCCAATGTAAATTTAGAAAGTTATACTTTACTTTATATCAGTTCTTAGACTTACCTGTAAATATGTTAATTATCAACTTACTATTGTACATTATTATATAGATTAGGTGAAATATCGTGATTTCCGAGTTAAATAAATTTCTACGATTTTCACAGAGTTAATTACAGGATTTATCTAACTCGCGTGCGAATTTATCTAACCCTCGTGAAGTTTCCCGCGAAAAATACGTAACATCGATTAATGCGCAATACACAATTCATTAATCAATAATTTCTTTTGTTTTCATTATTTGATGATCTTTTAGTCGCGTTTTCGAAATTATCTATATAATAAATAGTATAACTAATTCGGGGTGACGAATATCAATATTAATGTCACTCGTGTCGAATAACGCTAGGGGATTCAACTCGTGTTCCGCGCACTTGTTGAATCCTGGCGTTATTCGAGACTCGTGACATTAAAATTGATATTCACCACTACTCATTAGTTATACTATAAATGTCTCACTGTGATATTATGATTGTATTGTTATTGTACAAAGTATTATGATTTGTTTAATAAATGTTTGGAAAAAAAAAGAAATTATGTTATTTAAAAAAAGAAAAGAAGAAATTCTGGTAAATTCTGCTAGAAAAACTAATTTGTTCTAGATAATCACTGTCACCTCTATTTTTGGAAATCTTTAATACTATTTTTGGAAGTCAAAAGTTTTTATCATTTTTATACGCTTTGAATTTTACAATGGCACAATATAATTTTGATGCATATTTCTGATACCTGCTACTTAAATTTTTGCTATTTATTTACAATGGTTATGTTATCACACTATTAAAAGTTAAACCTGCTTGTATTTTCATTTCAACTGCCAACGTCCTACGAGCTCAAATCCCCGAGGAACGAAATTGATATGCAAATACAGATGGTCTAAAGTACTAATTGAGGCACTGAAGTCATTACTGAGCATCCAACGTCATGTTTGTAGTTTTTGTTGTTGGATATTTTGGGGCCAAATAAGACCATTTTGTATTCAGCAGGGATGAGCAAAGCATAGTTGTTCAGACTTCCTGTTACATTTTATGGTGGCCATTGCGGGGATTTGAGTTAAAACAGTGGAGTGTTGGCTAGTTAAACAATAAACTTTTTGTTTTCTCAACTATTTTTAAGTAAAAATGCATTAAATAGGAACAGTTTACTTCAATTTCTATATAAATGCTTGGTGCAATTATTTATTGCAATGATATAATTAAAGAATGCTGGGTGCAATTGTTTATTGCTAAGACAAAATTAAACAGAATCACAACATAATACAGTTTTAACATATATATATAAAGCATTAGCTGAATGTAATGTAAGCATAGAAGCACATTATATCAAAACATAATGAAAAACCCATAATGCAATATAAAAGCCAAGCATACATTTGTATTTTAAAATATTTAATAGCATGATTTAAAGCATATTAAGTAAAGCAAAAGCAGAGACTATACATGTATCTACAATGTATTGCAAAAGCAACCAGCCAATAATCTATTGGTGTGGGTGGGTGGGTTTAGCAAAAAAAAGCTCACATGGCTTAGGCGGAAGTGAAACAATGAAGTTAAGCCAAAAACGGAACCGGAAGGGCTCCAAAATTATTCTTAAAAAAGAATTTATCAAATTCCACTTTACTTCAATTTCTATATAAATGCTTGGTGCAATTATTTATTGCAATTATTTAATTAAAGAATGCTGGGTGCAATTGTTTATTGCTAAGACAAAATTAAACAGAATCACAACATAATACAGTTTTAACATATATATATAAAGCATTAGCTGAATGTTATGTAAGCATAGAAGCACATTATATCAAAACATAATGAAAAACCCCAGACCCAATTGGAATGAAAAACAATAATTAAGTGGAAAATGTATAAGGAGGGGAAAAAAATAATAATAATACCCATAATAATATAATGCTAACAAAAACATCTTAAGCAACAATTGTCAAAAAAAAAATCATTCATTTAAGCCAAAACTTAACCTACTTGGCTTTACATTGTAACATGTTTAACATAAAAAGTATAGTGACCTGAAAATACATGTACATGTAATGGCGCATATTGAATTTACATGTGTTTAGGCAAATTGTGTCCAAATTTCCTAATGGCAGCGGATTTACTTTGCAAAGAATGTTCTATATATCTAAGATAGGCATCACTCTTCCACATACCGATTTCTTGAATCGCTTCACCTGACAAACCAGCATTAAATGCCCAAGTGGCGCCCCCACGACGAAAAGAATGCCCAGTCAACTTGCAAGAGTACCCTGCTTTAGACAATAAGGTGTTAACAAAGGCTAAAAATTTGTCACAAGATAATACTTTGACTACAGTTTCACAAAGCAAGGCTGACTGGCCATTAGAGCCTAACAGTAAATGTAAACTAAGAAGACTATACAAGGCTGAGGCTGGACAGAGAGGATGGTTCTCTATATACGGAATCACAACTCTCAATTGTTTCTCACGGAACTGAATTGTCTTGGAATAATCAAAATCTATGATATAGTCCAGGTTATTGTTGCTAATCTGATATATACGGAGCACAGGAACATGTGGATCTTTGTAAAGGAAGTTGCCTGGTCTAAGCATACCATAAAACCCGATTAAACAGGCACACCATACAGATAAATCTAGAAGTCGGTGTAAATTTAAGAGTCCCTTAATGCATAGTAACATGTCCGGAGTAAGTAAGACTGCACCCTGTTGAGCGTTTCCAATTACTCTTTTAACACCTTGAAGTAAATGTTGCACATGCCAGTTGTCTTTAACAGGATCCTTAAGGCCACAAGAAATATGTAGATGCTTAACAATGACTAAATAGTTTGTTATGGTTTGAAAATGAAAGGATTTCACCGTGGCTAAATACGCGATGTAGAGAGATATTCCATCTGTAGATATTGGTACCGGTAACAAAGACATGTCGTTGCAAAATGTCATATAGCACTTCAGCTGTGATCGGTAAACACGTTTTGTACTCTCTGCCCAACCCTGCCTTCTAAAGCTATCCACAGCCCTTCCTAGGATGTTTTCGTCTTGAAAACCACCTAGAAAACACAAAATTAAATGACATGTGATTCAGTAATTCAAATACAGTAAAAGATTCATAACAAGGCAATAAAGCATACACTTTACTAAGTCTATTATCTTCATGTATGCGCGATATATTATCAGCCAAAATATTTCGAGTACCTGGATAATAAATTGCAAAAACAGAGAAGTTACAAAATGCTTGCATAAAAAATAGTAACCTTATATATACCATTACAACTGAGTTTTTGCATGACATCTTATTGATAGCACTCTTGGCCGTCATGTTGTCTGTGTAAATAATCACTTTTTTGTTTTCCAAGAAATTACACCACCTAAAAATTGCAAGTATTATAGTTATAGTTTCTTTTGCATTTATGTGGAGCGGATAAATATCTGGCATATCAAGCTTCCAGTTAATGTACATATAATCCCCTAAAAAGGAAGCACCTCCACCCTCAGTACATGCATCACTTTGCATTGAAGTCACTGGCTTGGCATCTAAAAATTGTTTTTTCCCATTAAAGATTTTCAAAAATAAGATCCACCATCTTAAGTCCGCAAAAAAATCGTCACTTTAGATAACTTTATCTGAATGGGAAACCAGTTTATTCTTCAAGTCAATCATACGGCGCAAAAAGGGTCGACCACCCTGAATAACCTGCGCTGCCCAGTTCAATTTACCAATAAGTGATTCTAACTGACGTTTAGTTGCTCGTCTTTTGCAATTAAAGTTCTGAAGCACTGAATAAAAATCTAAAAGTTTATCATCTGGGAGTGATAAAGTCATGTCAATTGTGTCAATCATCACACCAAGAAAAACAAGTTTCTGTTTCGGGCCTTCTATCTTAGAGTAGTTAATATGAAAACCTAACGATCGCAGAACAGATAATAATTTTGTAAGTGATTCATTACATCTTTCATAAGATTCATCAATGATGAGGAAATCATCTAAATAAGCAATTACAATGACATTTTGTATTTTCATAATTCTACAAACAGCACCAGATAAAGATTGAAACACACTAGGGGATTTTGAAGCCCCAAAAGGGAGCTTAGTATCGTAAAAATATGTGTATTCAGAATCCCCCTCAAACATCCAATGCAAACCAGTAAGCTTATAATTTGAATCGTGAATTCGCACACTCCTGTAAGCATTTTTTAAATCAACTTTGCATAAATAATCGCCCTTTTTTATAAAACTACACGCATGGCGGAGATCCATATATGAACATGATTTTTCTTTCACAAGAGAATTTATATTATTTTTTGCGGGCATACTAGCATCATGAATAAGACGGACAGAGTTGTCTCCTTTTGGGACACAACCTAATGCACTTGTAATAAGAGGCTTAACTTTTGTAACCACATAATTTCCATTTCTAATTTCTGATTTAATTGCATATTCTACTTTACTTTTATTTGACAATGCTGATCTATAATTATCGCAACACAACAATTTATTAGAATCTGGAAAAGAATCCACAATTGAGAAACCATTTTTTACTCCATCAATAATAAACTGAAATTCTGGATCAGAGGACGGTAACAAAGAGGCCCATGCCTGTAAATTCAGACTATATTTAGGCATGGGTTTAATATTTGCAATGAACACTAAATCATCAAACCAGTCGGTTTGGACTGATTCACACTTGGCAATTCCTTTTTTGAATGCTCAACTGCCTTGTGGTCACGAGAAAAACATATGGCACAATTATGAGCCATTCGGCAATGCTCCAAATCACACGATCCTGAA
Organism: Arcuatula senhousia; assembly: GCA_963971305.1. Taxonomy (NCBI): domain Eukaryota; kingdom Metazoa; phylum Mollusca; class Bivalvia; order Mytilida; family Mytilidae; genus Arcuatula; species Arcuatula senhousia. The sequence goes on along the minus strand of OZ020307.1, from coordinate 28,747,093 downwards.
TTAAACTTGCGGCAAATTTCACGGCCATTAGGCATAAACGGACCCCGCCTTCTTGGTTGCTGCGACTGCTGTCGGAATCCTGAAGTTTCCCTATTAGATGGTTTCGTGTTGGCTGACATTGAACTCAACGCTTTCATGGTAAGCCTGTTAGGTTTTGGAAACAAATGAAAGTCCCGCAAATCTTTCTGGGGCTCTCCCCACTTAAACCCTTCTTTCGCTTGTGAATCTCTATATTCCTTATCGTACAATAATACGCTGTGCCAAATGTAATTTGATGCAAGGCGAAAGATACTTTGGGTATAGTTTATGTATCCATTGATGTCATGTAAGGATAGATCACCACTTTGAACCAAATCCTTCATGATGCCCAAACTAGCAAAGCCCCACTGTTCTAAAGAAACCTGGCTAAGTGGGGTTTTCTTCTTGTCAAACTGTAGTTTTGCCCCGTTACCGATGTCGACAACGTACCCTTCATCCACAATCGAATCTAGTGACGTCAAGAACAGGTAATCTACGATTTGTTTACTTTTACACAATGTTGTTATTGTTAACCATACCTGTAGCTGTGTTAATCACAGATGTGTTAGTAGGCTGCAACTCTGAGACTAGACACTGTGACAAATCAGCCTGGCGTTTCTGCAGTCTGGCTTGTTCAAGCTGCAATTCAAGTTCATCACATTGGGCCTTGAGTGTGGATATTTCTTCCACTAAAGCACTTGTTCGTGTTGTTGCAGGTTTTGAATGAGAGTCTCTTTGGCTCAGTTGGGCAGGATTTGTGATGGGGGTGTGTATGGTTGCATTCATTTGTGAAAGTTCATGTTGTAAACCTGCGCCAGCACCCGGGCTGGAATGGCGATTGTCATCATGATCGATATTTGCTCGCACTACTCGGTGTCTGATTGTTTCTCCCCCGTTCAGTGCCCGCAGCACGTCCTCATAATGGTTCCCGGCATTTTTTCTGGGTGTTCTCTGCATATTTTTTAGCTTAGATGCAATATTTTTAGCAAAAAAAAGCTCACATGGCTTAGGCGGAAGTGAAACAATGAAGTTAAGCCAAAAACGGAACCGGAAGGGCTCCAAAATTATCCGTAAAAAGAATTTATCAAATTCCACTTTTAATTTCTAAGAATAATAAACCAAAATAAACATAAGTCATGGCAAGCTCTAATCGATATTCAAATTATCCTGAAAGTCGACGAGAATATCGTCGAGTTAGCTTCAGAGATTTCGATACTCCGCCACCAAGGCCTCCTCCGCCGAATTTTGACGATTCGAGCTACGTTGTACTGACAACGCCCTCATTTAGAAGATGACAAGCCGACAGTCTAGATTATACACGCGAGAGTGATGTACAGCTATCATTCCGATTCGCGCCGTCATGTACTTTATCACAGTACTCCGTATAGCGATTATCAACAATCACGTCAAAGCCGAGTACAGCAGTCGACATACGGTCCGCCTAGCATTCCTGAAAGATTAAGTTCAAGAAATAGCTTTAATGACATTTTTATGGTACCACTGTTGCATAATTGACGTGAAAAAGAACCAGAAAAGTTCGACGGGAAAAGCGTCGACTGGAAAGACTACATCGTCCAGATTGAACAGGTTGCGGCATGGAACAATTGGACAGAGTTTGAAAAAGCGCAACAGTAAAGCATGTGTTTACGTGGCACCGCACAAAAACTATTAGGCAATTTAGATTGTTCCGTCGTGAATGATTAAAAACTATTGGAGTCCATGCTCGCACAACGGTTTAACCAAAAAGAAAGGGTAACGGCTTCACGTTGCGAATTTGCGGCTCGAAAAAGAAAAACAGGCGAAAATCTCTACGATTTTGGTTCTGCGCTACGCCGTCTTGTCCCATAAGCATATCCCGATGGAGAGTGTAACTCGGTGCTCAAACAGGTTGTAATAAATCAATTTATTAACGGGCTATGCCATACTGGTATGGAGAGACACGTTCAATTCTCTCATCCTGAAACTTTAGAGGAAGCAATAGCGTCTGCTACTGAATATGAGGCATTCACTAGTGCTCAAAATGTACCTCGAAAACCCAGAGAAGACAATTGCACAATCAGAGCAATTAATAATTATGCAAATAAAGTAAATGTAGGAAAAGAAAATTATGAAAAGCAAAGTCAAGAAACTGCAAATAATCAAAATGAAGGTTTAAAGGATATGTTCAAATCTTTTTCTGACTGCATTGATAAAATGAATGAGAAGTTAGATCAAATATCAAAATTTACTAGAAATAAAAGAAACTTCAGTTCAGTTGAATCTTGAAATTGTAAAAGAAAAGGTCACATTGCCAAATATTGTAGGTTTACTGAAGAGAAAGATAGGTCCCAAAATGATAAAAAAAAAATCAGGTTGCTTATTTGCAAAGACAAAGATTCGAAAATTACAATTTGATTTTTTGATTGATATGGGATCACCAGTTTCAATAATTTCAAAACATACATTTGATAAGCTTAGGTTGTCCATGAATTCTTTGAGCGAGGTCTCAACGACCTTTAAATCGGTGAACGGTGCGGATGTGAAAGATCAAGTTAAACTTAACTTTTCAATATCAAATAAAGTTTTTGTTCATGATTTACTTGTTGCTGAAACCTTTGAAACTGATGCAATATTAAAAATGGATTTTCTGAAAGCATATGAAGCTGATATCAAAGTTGCCCAACGTTTGATGTTTTTAAAAGGTTATAAGATCAAACTTTATAAATTAGGATTTTGTGGCCTCTGCTCATGTTCAACTAGCTGAAAAGGTTAAGATTGAACCTCAAACTGAAATTACGATAAAAGGACAAATTTTTGGTCCACATTTGAATTCAATGTCTGTATTTGAACCTAGCCTAGGAAGGATTTAAAAAGGAAAGGTTTAATGTTAGCAAGAACTTTCTGAGAGGAATCTGACAATTAGATTGTAATAAATGCAGTAAACCTAACAAATGAAAGCTTGTATTTAGATCAACATTCACTGTTAGGCAAATTAGACCCAGTTGATGAAGTAGAACCCATAGATTTTGATGATAATAAAGATCATAATACCAGTGATGACATAACTTTACCAGATCATTTGAAATGTCTAGTAGACAACGCTAGTACTTAATTAAGTTTAGATCAGAAATTTCAACTTAAGAAGTGTATTTTTAAATACCAGTAAATTTTTACAGCTCCTGATGGAAAATTAGGTCGTACTGACATTGTGAAGCATAGCATTGACACTGGAAACTCTAAGCCTATACGTGTACCTCCAAGAAGGGTCCCATTGTCCCAAAGAGTAGTTATTGAAAACGAGATTGACAAAATATTAAAGAATGATGTGATAGAGCCCAGTTCAAGTGCATGGTCTAGTCCGATCTTATTAGTGAAAAAAATAATACAGTTCGTTTTTGTGTAGACTATCGTCAATTAAACAATCTTACTATAAGATGCATATCCCGAATAGACCCATCTTTAGATGCTTTAGGTGGAAACAAGTGGTTTTGTACTATTGATCTCACTTCAGGCCATTGGCAATGTGAAATGTCACCTGAGAGTAAAGAGAAAACCTCTTTTTTCATCTCACAAAGGTCTTTATCAATTTAAAGTTTTACCCTTTGGACTATGCAATGCTCCTGCAACTTTTGAGCGCTTGGTGGAATTGGATTTAAAAGGATATCAATGGGAATATTGCCTTTGCTATTTGGATGATGTCATCATTTTGGAGGTACTTTTGAAAAAAACTTTGACAAATCTAAAACTAGTCTTTGATAGGTTCAGGTTACACAATTTAAAGTTAAAACCAAGTAAATGCAGTATGTTTCAAACACAAGTTTTATTTATAATATTTATTATGGCTCAAATGTCTTACGTTTCGGCTATTCAGCCTTCATCGGGAGTGGAAAAGTTGTGATCCAAGCAAAGTTGACACTATAAAAAAACTGGCCAGTTCCTACTTCAGTGACAGATGTAAAACGTTTCCTAGGATTAGCTGGATACTACAGAAAATTTATTCAATTTTTTTTCTGAAATTGCTTCTTCTTTAACATCTTTGACAAAGAAAGCTCGGAAATTTGGATGGTCCGATGATTGTCCAAAAGGTTTTGAAAAGTTGAAAGAGTTATCAATTACTTCTCATATTTTGTATATGGAAGAAGGTGAATTCATTTAGACACTGATGCAAGTGGTAATGGAATAGGTGGTGTATTATCTCAAATTCAAAATGGACATGAAAAGTCATAGCTTACAGCAGTAAAACTCTCAATGAATCACAAAGACGATATTGCACAACATACACAGAATTATTGGCTGTTGTAACGTTCGTAATGCAATTTAGACATTATCTGTTTGGTCGTCATTTCAAAGTACGAACTGATCATGCTTCACTCATTTGGCTCAAGAATTTTAAAAACCCCGAGGGCATCGTAGCTAGGTGGATAAGTGTTGACACTTACGATATGGTACTTGAACATAGGCGAGGTTCTCTATATGTAAACGCTGGTAGTTTGTCCCGAGGTGTATCAGAGAGGACTGTCCTGATTGTACTAGTACTGTATTAGTATCTGCTAACAATGATAAAAACTGTAAAACTGAGACAGTGCATCAAGTTTTAGCACCTATTCAGGTTCAACCACCTGGGCTGGGAAACAATTAGGATACTTCAGATGAAGATACATCTTCACCCATTCCCAATTGGTTGTCAGTCTTGTCAGATGAACAAATTACAGCTTGGCAAAGTGAAGATCCTGATATTAAAAGGTTTTGGAACTTAAGAAAACAAACATAGAAAAAACCGTCTAAGCAGTATATTCAAGGTTTTTCTCATACAGTTAGAATTTTTTGGAATCTTTTGGATCGTCTTTTTGTACAGAATGAAATTTTATATTACATATATTTGTGTAGAAATTCAGAAAACAAGGCTTTGTTGGTAGCTCCCCATGCTGTAAGAATTGAAATTTTGAAACAGTTACATGATTCACGCATTGCTGGTCATCTTGGCAGAGAAAAAACTTTAGAATCGGTTAAGCGTCGCTTCTATTGGCCTGGAATGTCCACAGATGTTCGTAATTGGTGCAAATCTTACAATGAATGTGCTCAAGCAAAAGCTGGTCCTGGATGTGGTAGGTTTCCACTTCAACAGTCTGCTACAGGTTGTCCTTTCGATAGGGTTGCCGTTGACATAGCTGGCCCATGTCCTGTTAGTGAAAATGGAAATGAGTATTTAATTGTCATGACTAACTACTTTTCAAAGTGGACTGAAGCCTTTGCTGTTCCATGACCGTGGCTGATAAGCTTGTTACCGAAGTATTTTGTAGATTTGGGGTATCAAGCCAACTTCACTCTGATCAAAGGCGAGAGCTCGAATCCGAGTTGTTTGCAAACGTCTGTAATCTTTTAGGTATAGAGAAAACTCGCACCTGACCCCAGTAAGACGGTCCTGTAGAAAGAATGAATAGGACTATTATTCAAATGATGTCAATTTTTGTCAATGAAAACAGAAACAATTGGAATGACCATCTGCCTTTCATTTTAATGGCTTACAGAGCTTCAATACAAGATAGCACATGTTTTAGTCCTTCTAAAATGTTTTTTGGTAGAGACATGAATGGCTGGCTGTTTTTCATTGTGGATATTTAAAATATACGTTAATAATGTAGGTTGTGTTGCGTACACTTATTCCACATCTCATTTTCTTCTATGATTTGTCCAATTTATATTATTTGTGGTTTTACAGTCAACGGTGTTAATTTATGTACCATTGAGTATGTTGAATGGCTTAGATTCACTTTAACTACAACTTACAGTTCTGCATACGAAAACCTTTCCAGGGCTGCCTCTCGCGAAAAGAATATTACGATCGAGGTGCAAAACCTCGGGGGTTTGGCAATGGTAGTTTTGTCTGGAGATGTTATCCTCCAAGTGCAGGTCTTAGTTAGCATTAGGTTGGACTGGTCCTTACTTCGTAGAGGCAAAAGTTAGTGATGTCTTGTATAAATTAAGCTTTTACCTACCAGCAAAAGCCTCATTGCACATGTTGATCATTTAAAACCATACACAGGAAGAAATGTGCCTGATGGATGGCAAACTGAAATTCCAGATTTTAATGTCAATCAAGAAACTGAACTAGGTGAACAATCTGAGAGTGATGTAGATGATGAATTAAATTTGCCAGATGATCATTTTGAAAGTTTTGAAATTCCTAGTTATTCATTTAATACTCCAAAAACACCCTTTTTATTTTAAGATGGAAATCCTGTAACTCTTATGAAAACAAGATGTGGTCGTCAAATTAAAAAGCCATTTAAATATTCTCCTTCTTTGTAAATAGCTTGTAAATTTTTAATATGTCATAACTTACAGTCAAATGTATAATTGCTGAATATTGTTAAAGCAAAGTGTCACCCTGCAATCAAAAGGTCGAATGTTGAAAAGATTTTAATATTGCTTCGTTTTTTTCATAATTTTTGTCTACAAGATAAATTTTATTTGATTCATGTTGCACAAATTTCTGTCATAAAATACAGAAGAAAAACTTATTCTAGTACATGTAGGGATAAAGCTATTTTATTTCCGAAAAAGGAATAATATTTTTGAATGATTTTGTTTATATGTAAAAGATTTTTTTTTATTTTTGAGATATATAATTGTATTTATATAAGTGCACGATATAGATGTGATTTGAACCAGAATTGTTAAATTTTCATAAAATTAGTAAGGAATTTATTCAAATTCTGTTTTTGATGTGTTGCTGTTAAAAATTCCGAAATTTAAAGTAGGGTTTTGTTAAGACACACATTGGTTAAAGATGATTTATTACATGTTTATTACATGTTCACATACTTGGGAAATGTTAACTACCAGTCATGTTGAACTTATGTTTTTTGAGATTACATGTAAACTTTATCCATTACTGTGAATATGGCAGAATTAGAGTTAGAAGTAAATGTGCAAGCAATGGAATTTAACATATTAGATTACCATGGCCTTCAGATGGAATGGTTTGTGATGTGGATGGCTGTACTTCAAACGTGTTCACAAATTATCGGAAATACATTAAACACTTGAAAGAAATACATACTCCTACCATTAAAACATACAGATGTGTCAGATGTGGAATGAAACACCTATATATATTTAGATTATTAAAACACTTGGTAAAATACCACAAAATGCCCCAAAAAAGATGCAAAATCTGAACTGGAAAAATGTAAAATTCAAACGTCAGATAATGTTAAATTTATATGTCCTGGGAATATTCTTCCACGGAAGAAATGTTAATTATTAATAATTTTATGCAATTTTAAATTGTATAATTACAGATATGGCTTATGAAATTAGTGTTGCTCCTTTTGTCGAAAAAGATCTAAGTATGGATGAAGATCCAAGAGAGTTTTTTCCCTCACAGGGCATGCTCTGTGAGGTGGAGGGTTGCAAAAGCCCTTTTCTTAAGGATCACACAAAATACAGAAAACAATGGAGACAATATCATGTATCCATGACAGACTTATATCTATGCCCCGAAGATGGATGTTCTTTTAAGAATAGGGAGAGATGTCTGGTGCGGAAGCATTTATTTAAAAAAACACAGAATGACCCATGACGACATTGGGAAGAAGGAAATTAAGTCCGTCAATGAACCCAATAAGTATTTCAGAAACCCAGAAAAAGTTTTGTTCCGTAAATTTATTAGGATATGATAAGTATTTCAGAAACCCAGAAAAAGTTTTGTTCCGTAAATTTATTAGGATAAACGCGGAAGCTAGAGAAAAATAAAGTGGCCAAATAAAATCAAAAATGAGGATCTTTAGAAGCATTCAAAACAAGAGCCAACAGAAAGACGGTGGAAATGGATTGGTCACACACTGAGAAAAAACAACAACAACGTGACCAAACAAGCACTAGAATGGAACCCCCAAGGACATCGTAAAAGAGGAAGACCAAAGAATACCTGGCAGAGGGATCTAACATCAGACCTTCAGAAGATTGGTAAAACATGGGGAGAGGCAAAAACAACAGCCAAAGACAGGAAGAAATGGAAAGCAGCAGTGGTCGCCCTATGTCCCCCATGGGACGAAGTGGATTAAGTCAAGTCAAGTAGAGAAAAAGCCAAAGAGGAACGAAGGGAGATAGCTGAAAACCCAGTTAGGATGCATGTTCCAGAGCCGAACAACCTTTAGATCTGCAGAGGACAGCACGTTGACTTTGATTTTGAAAATAATGAAACAAAAGTGGTGACTAGACGTTGATGAAAACCTATAGACTATGGGGGTGACACATTTATTGACATTTTTGTATATTTTTATGTTATATTCATTTATTTACTTATATTTTCGAACAAATTTCATTAATATAATTTGTTCTGAGGGGGGAGGAATGTAGCGGGATTGTTTAATTTTCCTGTTTTAAAAGTGCTTTTTCATTTCAAGTCTTAAGTAAGTTTACATTTGAGTAAGATAAAAGACATGTTTTCATTTTTGATTAAATTAGTAAAGTTAGATCTTGATTCTCACCTTTGGAAAGATAATTTTTATTTTGAATAAGTGTTATTTTAGATGTGTTATTAATTGTCGATAATCTTGTTTCTAATTACTTAGGTACGACCATAGAAATTCTGGTAAATTCTGCTATCTGGAGTTTTAATATATCGAACAACCAATTTGTTCTAGAAAATGATAAACTTAAACTTCCGATGTCAGTACGGGGAATATTTTTTTTCATATTTCTGATACCTGCTACTTAATTTTTTTTGCTATTTATTTACAATTGTTATGTTATCACCTATTAAAAGTTAAACCTGCTTGCATTTTCATATCAACTGCCAACGTCCTACGAGCTCAAATCCCTGAGGAACGAACTTGGTATGCAAATACAAATGGTCTTAAGTACTAATTGAGGCACTGAAGTCATTACTTAGCATCCGACGTCATGTTTGTAGTTTTTGTTGTTGGATATTTTGGGCAAAATAGGACCATTTTGTATTCAGCAGGGATGAGCAACGCATAGTTGTTCAGACTTCCTGTTACAGTATAAATATACCTTATACATTGTAAGACCAAACATATTTTTAAAGAAATAATTCAATTTGATCATGACTTGTACCTCAAATTCCAAGCAATTATGGTTTTCATATAAAATATTATAATGCTTTAAACTGCAGTTAGATCTATAGAGGCAAATTTAAATTTTGAAGCATTAAAGTAAAACATGTTTCAAAAGGTCGACCTTGGAAGAGAAAAATATGACCACTTATGATAGCTGGCTGTTTGTTGATTTATTAGAGAAGGGGGAAAATATATGGTAGGAAAGAAGCGAAGGTGTACCAAAGGGGTAATAGTCCTTTATCAATAAATATTCCGGTGGGCGGAGTCAAATTTCAAATCGAGGCTAAACTCGGTAGTTTGTCAACAAAACAAAATGGTCGCCGTCATATTTTCACTGTCTGAGAGAAAAACAATCCCGAAAATATGGAGGGCAAACGTTTTAAAACGCGATCGAACTATTCCAGAATAAAATAGTGTACCAAAATTAGACGGGAATACGACATTGAGTGACTGATATGCAAGAATCAGTCTGTAAACGCCCAAAACAATGGGACAGTGACCGGCGTTTCATACAAAACACATATCATAAACAAATGTAAAGGTAAGTTTGTCTATTTATATCTGCAACAAACGTAACCATTAACTAAAAAATGTAGTTGTTAAACTGTTAATGTTATGCCACAAAGAATTTAAGTGGAAAGCCGAAAAGAACTACAACTTAAATACAAATGTACATGTACAAAAATGTACACTGTACATTGAAATTTGAAGAATAAAAGGCCCCCCAAAAAGGGACAGACTTATCATTAGTGTAAAGCTACAGTCTTGTCACAGTTTAGTTTCCAGTTTAACAGTGTAATGCATTCATTGAAGATGATTCATTTTGTCTTTATTTATCAAAACATTTGTGCAGCAAGAAATTGTCCACCCTAAAAAATCAGCATAACAACATGAACAACTTGATATGTTATTGTACATGCAAGATTACATGCACATAAGTTCAAAGAGTGTAATTAAACCAAACCAAGGGCGCTGGAAGAGGCATACAAAACATATACATACATAAGATTTAAAAGATGATTGTACAAAATACATGTACATGTGTGTACAAATGTAGATGCAAAATGTAGATGCACAATGTACATGCTTGCATACCAAAGTCTGAAACCCATTGTCTGAACCCATGAAACCCACAGTCAGTATGTGTACATGTACATGTATAATATCATAACAGTTAGACTCTATTTTTTTGTGATGCCCCTACATGTATATACACTTCAATAATGTTTTATTGAACAACTACATTTATAGGATTCATTGTATACATTTTTGTCAGATACATATTACAAAGAAATACCAATGGGGCATTCAAATGTCTGTCGTCTGAAACAATAGAAAACAAAATTGTAACACAAAAGACACTCAGACAATAAAAAATGTACATAGCAACATAAACATATGGTAAATCACATATAAATAACCAGCAATGCTAACTGAACCATTTAAACTTGAGAGATGCTCTGGTTAGAATCTCAGTGTGTAAAACTTTAATTAAATTATAAACATTAGTCATTTATTTTATTTTGTTTCACTTACAAATGTAATTATAAATAAATACATGTATTTTCATTTTCAGTTTTGTGTATATTCGAGTTCCATCTAAAGAAGAGAGAATCCTAATGGCATAGAAGGACAGTAAAACATATATTTTGAGCATCCTGGTCAACCAATTTAAAGAGATTTGACATGTTTGATGTATGTATGCCCAATAATTTAATTGTTATGTACAATGTTATTGAAAATTTTTAAATTGTTCAATTTTTAATTCTTTCTGTATATTTTTCCACCATGTACATGTACATACATTTGTAAGTAAATATTTATGTAATTAACTTTTTAAATCATACATGCAGTGTTCAAGCTAACTCTGTAACATCAGAGTATTTTTTTTAAATATTCAATTAAAGTTCAATATATACCTATTCAATGATAACAACAAAACTGGCCGGAAATGAAAATGAAAAAAAAAATATTAATTAAAATAGAAGATAATGAAAAACAAAAAAAAACTGTAACCTTTTCAAGCTGTCCGTGAATTGAGTACTGGTTGTCTGTCTTGTCACTTGCCATTGGATAAATATATAACAAAAGCTAAAAATAATTAGAATGATTTGGGCAAAACATTTCTTAAATCCTAAATTTTGAGACAGCTTTTTGTATATAGTTTTCATACTGTATCTTATAATTAAGATTTTCAGGATCATGATGATTATTATTGATACAATTTAATCTGACATTATTTTTTGTTTTTAATCAATATCTTATTTTTTATCCAGGAACTGATACATCTGGATATTCATGTGCTATAACTATCCAAGTGAAGAAAAGGAGAAATGGAAAGCAGCTGTTATGTGCATTGTTGTTGTTCAACATTAATTACATGTATATACGTTGTTTCATTACCTTATACATTTACAAATATGTATTGTTACGTTAAATATACTCAATTAAATTTTACTGTATAACATGCTGGCATGTAGTTATTCTAAATTAATAAACATTAAGTGGGATATAATCTCAGATTATCTATGAAAGACCTTGTATGTGTTGTGTAAAGCTTCTGTACCAAAATGGGTAATAGTAATTTTGTTATGTTGTAATGTACAGACCTTGTTTTTATGAGTAACCTCTCATAAGCAGCATTGGGATGGAAATGATATAATACATTATATGTGTAGAAGGAGAAGTTCAAGGCAACCAAATAATTTCAGATATTAGTATACATGTAGATATACAATGTAAAAATGTAACAGAAATACTGAAAATTTGCATTAAGGGCAACCAAACATGGCCTGAACATAATGCTATTAAAAAATTAAGATTACTTAAAACAACTTCATTAATTTAACACATTCTGTCTATATGCCAGATAAGCTCTAGCCTACCAAAAGGTTTGCCATAGTAAACTATACACTGAATGTCAATGTACATGTAGAATAAACAAGAATATGTCCAAAAGACATTTAACCTCAACCTAGCTACGTACATATATATTCTAAGTAAACCTAAGTGTAACACCAACTTATTCTGTGACCAATCAACAATGATCAACTATGAAGTTGATGACACTTGCACAATTTTATGATGTGGTGTTTGTTCATTCATATCCTGATTTATGTGTACAAAATTTCATTATAACCAACTTCCTTCATGGTAAACTATCTTCAACTTGTAGGTAAACCTGATTTTGGACAGACAGATGAACAGACCCTAACACTACATGTATGCCCTCTACTTTCGTAGATGGGGCATAAACATTACAAGTCATTTAACCTCAACTTTGTTGTCATTTGTATTTCGAACACACGTGAAGGTTAGCACTGCTGGTGGAGTTTAAATTCCCCGAGGTTAGCCCGCTCCGGCACCAACACTTTTGAGTTGGAGAATACATCAAAGCTTTAAATTATCCGTCTAAATTTCAAAATTGTCTAAACCCTAAGGTTCTTCCTACCCCAGACATAGGTTGAATATCTTAGTAATAATTTCGTTCCCCAGTTTGGTATTTTTGGTTATACTGTTCTATGCTCTTCAAATTCATACAGTGTTTGGCATTTTCAATATTTTTGGTAGAGCGCCTCTGATGAGTCTTGAATAGACGAAACGCGCGTCAGGCGTAGCAAAATTTATTGTCTGGAACTTTGTTGTCATTTGTATTTCGAACACACGTGAAGGTTAGCACTGCTGGTGGAGTTTAAATTCCCCGAGGTTAGCCCGCTCCGGCACCAACACTTTTGAGTTGGAGAATACATCAAAGCTTTAAATTATCCGTCTAAATTTCAAAATTGTCTAAACCCTAAGGTTCTTCCTACCCCAGACATAGGTTGAATATCTTAGTAATAATTTCGTTCCCCAGTTTGGTATTTTTGGTTATACTGTTCTATGCTCTTCAAATTCATACAGTGTTTGGCATTTTCAATATTTTTGGTAGAGCGCCTCTGATGAGTCTTGAATAGACGAAACGCGCGTCAGGCGTAGCAAAATTTATTGTCTGGAACTTTGTTGTCATTTGTATTTCGAACACACGTGAAGGTTAGCACTGCTGGTGGAGTTTAAATTCCCCGAGGTTAGCCCGCTCCGGCACCAACACTTTTGAGTTGGAGAATACATCAAAGCTTTAAATTATCCGTCTAAATTTCAAAATTGTCTAAACCCTAAGGTTCTTCCTACCCCAGACATAGGTTGAATATCTTAGTAATAATTTCGTTCCCCAGTTTGGTATTTTTGGTTATACTGTTCTATGCTCTTCAAATTCATACAGTGTTTGGCATTTTCAATATTTTTGGTAGAGCGCCTCTGATGAGTCTTGAATAGACGAAACGCGCGTCAGGCGTAGCAAAATTTATTGTCTGGAACTTTGTTGTCATTTGTACTACGTACATGTTACTTGAATATTATTTTGTGTAGTGAATATTAACATTATTACTGTCAAAAGCTTATTATGGCGTGGGGCCACTAGGCAATCTACCCACTTTGCACCAGCAATTACATTATTGATACTAATGCCTAGGGAGGGAATCGAACCCTCGTACGCCAAAAGCTGACAGACAGAAAAATCTAAATACATGTATTATACACACAGTCACAATGGCAGAAGTGGATGCGAGATTAAGGAGTCTAATTTTACAGAAGTAATTCAAAAGTTATGTGTAAATGAACAGGTATGGGTAAAAAGCATCCAATTTTTTTTGCGGTTGAATAAAAATAGATTGCTAGAAAAAAACAAGAATATGGCCAAAAGGAAATTAAGGAATAAAGCCCTACCTCATAACATAAACCTGTAGGGACAACTATATGCCCCCTACTTTTGTAGATGGGGCATAATAAGCATGTTCATAAGGCAATGCCACAACAATGAATGACAATCGCCTGAGATTATACCATCCCCTTGAGAGATCTAGAGCACATGCAGATTTACTATGTACATGTATATTAAAGTACATGTACTTTAAAATATCAGTATTTTCAATGATTGGACACATACTACATGTACTATCTACAATCAGATGTTGGTTCATCACTGTGTCTTCACTACCCTGGTAAAATGTTTTGTCTCAACATGCTCAAGGTCGTCTAATTTCGAGTAAATGACGGATATATATGGAAACAGCTAGAATATTATGACATGATTAAACCTCTCACCAAAAATCGTACAATAAGCATCATAAACAAGGAAATAGTTTTCAGTGATTACCCGGTTTCGTTGGTTTACATTTTTTTACCTCACGAAACCGGGTCTTTTTTTGTATTATATTCAAGCTTATTTTGAGAATTAGTGCACAATTTTTTTATAAACAGATTACGATATTATCTTAACAAATTTTAGTACATTGAGAAGCAAAAGTCACATTCCATATTGCCCGTCAATATTCTGTTTTTAGATCGCATCGAGACGAAACATTTTCCCAAGGGTAGTTGAGACACAGTATAACTTGTAAGCAAATTAAGAGTCTTAATCAAATCTGCCTGACTGCCTGTACTAACAGGTACATTTTATTCAAACTTTTTAAAACTGACATAGGGACATTATACAGGGATTGGGAAGGAATGTTTAGCAAAGGGCCATTTACCACTTTTTTTAATAGAAATTCAAAATTTTAATGGGCCATTTTTTAATTATCTATATAGATTTTTTAGATGAGAGGGGGCTATTTTCATTTTTGATGTGCCAATGGCCCCCTGCCTTCCGAATCCCTGGACAGTTCTAAGTAAAATTTATTCTGTAATAATTCATCGTCAGAAAATACACATATAATATGTACATGTATGTTAAATGGCTGCATTCCATTGTGGATTTTTAAATTAGTTGTTTATGTACATGTAGGTTGTCTGTACACTTCAAATTACAACAAAATGTATTTCACATTTCATTATTGTCTATCAAGTCAACAGACAGCATAAGCATTATGAAAGCTTTCATATCCATAATTAAATTAGCACCATGTATTTCCTCACACAATTGCCAGCTATGTCACTTGTGAGGAACAAACACCCTTGTCAAGAGGCGATATAAATTTGACAAATTATAAAGCCCAGTGCCCTAACCACCCAGCTCCCTTGCAAACATGGAAAAACAAAAGCACCCTCTATAAAAAGGAAAAGACACATGAGACAAGATTTCACAGCTTGCATGAACAGGATTTGAGATTATTTACAGATTGCTAATGAGACTTGAATGTGGAAGAAAACATTCTGTATAAAGGTCTTCATGATTGCTTGTGATCCAATTTTTTTAAAGCATACTTGTGCTTGAAAATATTATCAGGGTTTAACGAGGTACAAAATTTAGACACGATGAGTAAATCTTAAGTTTACCGAATGCAATATAAATATAGATACATGACTGACATGACAGTTTTTGACATCCAAAAAAGTACAAATGTAAACAAGCACCTGCCGACCTCGGATAAATTATTTGGCGTAATTTTGGTAATTGGGGAGCTATACATCTTTATGCAATTTACTTCGACTTACATTTCTATACTTAGCATTCGGAGTATAAAAATGAAATCTAATGGATGTAAACATCATTTATCGATACAATTCCACAGTTGTTTACTCGTTCACTACAGCAGGCAGCCATTTTTTCTAGAATCTACCTAGCTTAGCTTCGTTCTGGAAAAAATTTAAATATTCATGAGCGGCTCATTGAGAAAGGTCTATCAGTATCATCGGTGGACAAAAAATCATCATAACAAAACAAACCACATAACAACATAAAACACACACACACACATAACAACAAAACCGCATTCAGCAACGTGAACTCAAGTCGAAACGAGAGTGAACTCAGGTGCTCCGGAAGAGTAAGCAGTTCCTGCTTGCTATAGCACACCCGTGTCGTTGCCAAAGATCGATTTAGTGTTGTCAAATCCGGAAAGGATGACATTACAAAACTCTATATCAAACCAACATCTATGCTCATCTGGGAGATCGAAATCCCGTATTTGTATACAAGCACATGATGTCTTCCGTAAAATATCTTGAGTGATGACAACAACCTGTGAGCAAAGTACCCCTTCGTTAACAATTTGCTTGTCATTCGTGTAGCTCTATCAAGGAAGTCGTTGTACTCCCCACATGCTCTGGAATAACGAATCAATTGTGATACGTAAACTCCATATGCTGGATCGGACGGAATGTTGCCACACAGAAAGGGAAAGTTGAAGTCATCATGTTTGTCATAGAGCTTTGTACAAAGCCTTCCGTGTGTGTCGATTTCGAGAAATAGATCCAAATATGAAGCGGACCTCATAGAATCTGTAGTGTCCTTTATCCTTTTTTGTCTAGAAGTGATTGTAAGAAGTCCGCTTCATATGAATGAAGAAGATAAGAGATTGCTTAAAAGAGGTGACCGCTAAGGCAGGTTTGACTGTACTTTATAAATATGCTGAATATTTAAAAAAAAAAACTTACTTTTTTTTCTTTTTTTGGGGTCCGATTTCTGTTTCTGGTTTTGTTCATGACCATTCCTACATTCCCTAGCCACTTTTACAATTTGATTGTATGGGATTCCATTAAATGCTATTGTAGGACGATCTGTTTGTTGGTCGTCCAGCCACTTTAGTCTGACCATCTCAACATTTAATCTCTGGAAATTAAATGGAATGACCTATAGCTATTTTCTAAGTGACATAGTTCCATTTGTTGGTTGATGATATACAATACTATTCCTAGTAAATGACATGCCATCCTCGGTGTATGACATACTAACCTCAGTGGATGACAAAATATAGTCTCAGATGACACCTTTGGTTATATACATGTACTAGTACTTACCTCGGTTGATGAGATACATCCCTCAGTTGATGACATACTATAATGGCATACTACCCCCGGTGCATGACATACTATACTCTTCTCAGTGGATGAGATAGGCCCGTTGATGACGATATAATTGCCTCGGTGGATAACATAATACCCTCGGTGGATGACACACTAATGTTGGTGACAGACATGCTAGTCTCTTTTCATTATATAACAATGCCCTCAGATGATAACTATTCCCCATACTATACTACCCTCAATGGATGACATCCTTAGTGGATGAGATAATCCCCTCAGTTGACACCTTTCACCCTTGGTGGATTACATACTATCCATTGCCCTCAATAGCTGACGTGTCTGTAGAAAAAAGATGATTTCATTTTTTATTTAATTAAAGCTTGCATGGTCCATGTTTATATTTTGGTGAATATTGAACTAGCATCTGAAAATCATGTCTCAGTATTTCTCCAAGAAGTTCGTCTACAAAAATGTAGTTAAAAAGTTCCATGGTCCTATTTTAAGCCTCTAGGTTGCAATAGTCTGAGAAAACTGAGGCACTACATATGTTATTGAATGTATCAAATTATTTTTATGTTGTATTTTGATATACCAGTGTACTTATTTCAAGTTTAAGCTTAGGTATACTTCTACCTACTTGTTGTTTCATCATACATGGGTGTTATAGCAGTTTTACTGCTATTATATCATCTATCTTCAACTTCAGTGCCAAAGGACCGATTACATCTGACACCATATATGACGCTTTTGTCTTGATTGCGTTAACTCCTCAGATGCTGGATAAGGGAAAATCTTCCTGTGGTTTCGGCAATTCATCACACTAGAAAAAAGAGTAGTTACTTTGTGAAACTTTCAACATCGAAAGAATTTCTGCAAAAGTAATGAAGAAGATGAAAAGAGGATAAAAGGCCAATCGAGGAGGAGGGTTTTGACTGCCACTGGAATTTTTCTGAGCGCTATTTTATGTATTTCTTAGACTTTTACCGACAAGCTTGGCGCTGCTGCGGACTTATTCTCAACCCGGAACACGCACGGGTTGTACGAACGTGTATATGCGAGTTGGTGTTTTACGCCGTATCTATACTAAAAAGATTGTATCAGGAGGATTACTAAGGGATAATAAAATGAATAAAAATGACGAAAATATTGAGCGTGGTCGACTATAAACATAAAATATGTGTACAGTATATTGACAAACGTGGTTAAGGCAAAGCTGAATAATGAGTACATCTTAATTCATCAGGCAAGTCGTCTCGGGACAGAATGGTATCTAAACATGCAAAATATATATTATTGATGCTTCCTAAAAATCTTTTGTGAAATAAATCAGGTAACCTTTTAATTATGAAACGTACAGTGTCTTTTTTCTCAGCTAATCAATTATAAGAATCTTATCGTCTCAGCAAGATAAAACTAGTTTGCATGTTTGCCTTTTAATGGTGGATTATCTATTTATGTAATTAATTTGTTATTCTAACAGTAAAATTCAAAAGCGGGAGAACAAGATTTATTTTGAATTTGTACAATTCGACAAAAGTCATCTAGGATGTTGTCTTTACTTGAAAAAAAAAAGAATTATAATTGTAATCGAATGCCTTTAACGTGTCAAACACATGCTTTACCTGTACGTTGAAGAAAAGCCGACAAATGCTATATGACTTTGTTTTATATCATTTTCTTTATAAATGTCCTGATAATGACTGCAATAATATTGACGACAGGACAGTTAACAAAATCTTATCAACCAATCAATTGCTTACATAAAAATAATCAGTTAAATGTCCTTTCGTCTATTACATGCTGCCTTTTAAAATATTGAATATCAATTTATGTCAGATTCGGATGATTCCCGCTATTCCTTTTATTTAATGTTTTCTAGCTTTTGTCTCTCGAGTTGTTTTTCTTTTCTTAATCGACGTTTTACCTCTCTTCGTTCTTTTGTTCGCAACAACCTTCGAAACATTTTTCCCAGCAAATACTCATCACGGTGGCTTCCATCCTCGGAAACTTTGGGGTTCTTTGGTATAAACTTAATTATGAAGGCCTGTAGATAGTATACCGAATGAGGAGTTTGTTATATAATTACTTCCTGATTATCGTCAATTTTCCACATAAGTGGTCAAAGGTGGAATATTTTCGCAACAGTTTTCTTTGGAACAGCAAAAAAATTAAGGAACAAAAATTTATAATATTTTTTTTACTAAAGTAATATTTAGTACAGTAGTACCTAAATTTATTATAGTAGTTATTGTAAAATTGTAATTACTATCATTAGTTATATTATTGAATACATATGTATATATACTTAGAAAAAATGCCCCTTTTAAGAAACTATTGGTGGTTTGAGTATGTAAGTTACTGAATTTGGAAACCCAATTAAAAAGTGTAAATGGAGAATGATATTTTTTTAAATTCATTACCGCTACTTTATAGCTACTCCAACTTAAAACTTTAATTTTCAAATTCATTGACGAAATCAACTGAAAACGATAGGTATCTGCTTCAGAATCAGGAAAATATAATTTTTATTTTAATTTTTTTTAAATTACACGCAGTACAGAATTGTTAAAAAAATGAAAATTTTCACTTCCTGTGCTTTTTTTTCATTTCCGGTCAGTCGATTTTTTCTCCCTTTCCTCATAATGAATTTAAACTGTATCCCGAAATTAAATGGCCTAGAGTTACGGCGCTTTGGCCATAGTTAGCAATAAATTTTCAGAAAAATTCTTTAAAAAGTACAGAAAATAGCAAAACACACAAACTTTAAATTTGGCGTGCACCAACGTGCATTCATCAAATAAATTGAAACTTGGCATTTTGATAGAAATTGCACAGATAAATACGAGGGATACCACTTCTCATTTCATCTACGTTAGGGTCACCATTAATTTAAGAAGTGAAATATCTACAAAATAACAAATCTCTTTATGAAATGTTTTGTTGGAGTAGCTATACTTTAGGATTAATAGTTATTGTATTGATTTTTTCACTGTTTAATTTATTTCCGTGTGATTTAGGTCTAGCTTGTCGTACGAAACCTCTTCCATGTACGGTCTTTGGTAAGTCATTTATTGCTTATCTCATTAGTAGCACGAATTAGGCTCTATCAGGGAAAAGAACATTAAAAGGGTGATAAAATGGACATAAAAGAAAATGAAACGGAGGCAATGAAGACACTATGCAAATATTGAGAGTAGTGACTGGAAAAAAGAAGGGTTGGATAGGATCGGGCAAACTTGCCTCCATGAATAGAATCCTACGATTCCTACCATTAATATGCTTATCGATAACTTCAGTTAACTCTTGAACAAGGTTATTTGGATTGTATCGTCGGATAAGTGTTAAACCCAAAGAGCGACAACGGTGTGAACCCTAGGTTGCTGAATAAAATGGTTCTCTTCCGCTGAGATTTCCAGGGCACAAAACGAAAGTCTGACCACTGACAATCGTGGGTCTAAATGTGTGAAGTATGTCATGCTTAAGCATTTTAAGAACTCTTGTTGACCAAAAAAAAATGCAGCACAGACCTCGCTTCCCATTTCCAGTAGTAATCTGAATTCATTTTAATCGCCTTATACAACCTATATAGTGAACACCCAAATGTTCGCTCTCATGAATAGGCGCAAGTCCATATGCTTTTCTTTGTTACATTGTAATATTTAAAAAAAAAAACTCCCAGCACATCTCAATAATCCATAATCAGCGCTAATCTGTCGGTGAATAACGGCATCGGATAAGGCTGCTTTGCATTCAAGGCGACTGGGATTGTGCAAACGGTGATCCAATGGGACAACAATGTTAAAATGCGGGGATCGTCAGGATGTATTGCGAAAAACTCACATCAAATTATAGTGGTGTGGTAGCAAGTGCATCGTGTAGGGAAAGTATAACTTTCATCTCACGTTAAAGAACCCTGTTGTAAGTTTTGATTTGACAAAGACCCGTAGGATTCCTATGCAGAAGGTTTTAATTGTCCAATTCTACCCATCCCTCATTTTCCCTGTGGCATTCAAAATTCTTATCCTCGATTGGTTTTGTGTCTGCAGTTCCTCCATTTTATCAGGGTATCGTTTATAGATGATAAACCCAGAAACCGTAAACGCAGGAAATGTTATATTGATGCCATACACTGCATAACAAACGGAGATACTAATCACATAATGTTATAATGCCATTCAAGCGATGATAAAAAAGAGCAGTCGGGTATTGAAAATATCTTCCTTCATCTATCACATCAGATAGCATTACTTAGCTTACAGTCTTTACTAACACAGAAAAATCAGAGGTTCTAATAGGATATCCGAATGTCAAAAGTTGAAAAAGGACAGGGAAAAGACCAGCAAACACCGACGAGAAAAAGACGAATAAACAGACAACGTAAAATATAGAAGTTCTAAAACATTGAATAACAACTAACAACGCGTCCAATGCAGGGTTCAGGTGGCGAAAAGGCCAGCAGCAGAGCCTAGTTTGTCCTTAGAGGCGACTAAGGGTCTTGGGATTCAGAGCGACCAAGTGTGTACCCTGGATGGCTGAATAGGGTGGCCCTCGTCCGCAGGGGTTGTCAGGTCTATGATACGGAAACCCTGATCGCTGACCATAGTGGGCCAACCAGTGTGTAGAGTGCCAAACTTCATGCACGTAAAAGACCCCTTCGTGGACCGCCAAGTAGTGCACCACATTAGCTAAATTTTCGACCTTTAATCACCTCTCCCCTTTTCATGTGGTCTTCAAAGTTACTGTCTTTTGTTTCCCATCCCAACCCCATATTTCATTTATGATCCTCATTTCATGTTTATTTTGTCATCCTTTTCTAAGCTTCGCCTGTAAATAACCTATATACTGCTGCAAGGGCGTAAAACACCAACTCACAAGGAGGTCAACCAAAAGTATGAAAATATAGCAGGGAAAGTCTTAAACCTGAACAAAGAAAGGTGTGAGGAGTGTCAACTCAATAAAATAAAAAAAAATAGTAAAGGTCTCGTAGTCAAACCGCTTTCCACTAAAGACTTTAACAGCAGAGGTAAACTTGATTTAGTTGACATGCAATCAATGCGGAGAGGGTGATTTCAGATTCATTATGCGTTATCAGGACCACCTTACTATATAAATTTTCTATTTAGCAAGCTCTGACGTCTAAACAACCTAGAGGTTGCATTTCAACTTTAATACATCTTCCTTCTTTCTTGTACACCCCTATACCCCAATCAAATAATGGACGAGAGTTCACTGTCCAGAGTATTTAGGAGTTAGCCATCCTCGGAAACCCAGTGGGTTCTTCACTCCTTTACTCAGTGATCAATTTTCAAATATAAAACAGCGCCGGGGACGTCTCATGTAAAAAGGGCTAGTAGTGGCGGATGATTTTTTTTCTGTCATCTTTGCAATTCAGAACAAACCATCATATCAGAGAGGACTGATGTATGACAACTAATGAAAAGGTAGGCAACAAGAATGCGTCCACGATCAGAAAAAAAACACACTTACACCAGTTGAGGTAGCTGATTCCGCCGAAACAACGATGTCAAAGGAGCTACATTATTGTAGCTACATTTGAGGTTGAAGACAACATCATTATACCAATACCGTTAATCGTAATATAGATGATCCACGTAATATTATAACTATTTTTATCTCCGAAGTAGAACACGTTTAAAAATTAGGGACCAAAGATGGGATTTTGCTCGGTTTGTATACCAGTAATCATTTTGCACTCTTTGACAGGTAATTTATTAGTATAACTGATGTCAATAATGATAACGAAATTTCACTAGGCAAACTGTAATCAATGTGTCTTTGTGTGATGGTCAGGGTTTCGTAAAGTGTGAATGTTCTGCAAGTGGTGAAAAAAGGGGCAAGATACGAAAAGATACATGTGCAAAAAATCTGGGTTAATGTGTAACAGTCGACGCCATCCGAAAATTACTTGCTATAATAAGTGAGTGAGTTAGTTGGTGTTATACGCCCGTGCAACGCTATATAGGTTATTTACAGGCAAGGAACATGAAAAGGATGATCACATGAAAATGAAATGATGATGATAAATGAAATATGGGATGGAATTGGAAACAAATGAATGATAAATTTTCAAGAACCACAGAAAAAGGGGAGAGGTGGGAAGTGGCAGAAAATTTAACCTATATATTGCACTTCTTGGAAGTCCACAATGGGCTCTTTTACGTGAATGAAGCGTGGCACTCTCCACACATTTTGGCCCCCTATGGTCGGCGGTCAGGGTTTCCTTATTATAGACCTGACAAACCCCGCGGACGAGGGCCACCCTATTCAGCCACCTAGGGTACACACTTGATCACTATGTGGGCTGAGCACTGACCCGACGTCAGAATACCAAGACCCTTTGCTACAGAACAAAACTAGTATTTTGTATTGTATTAAAATGGTCTTTGTACTCATATATGTCCTTTTAAAATTATACTCAGATGTTGTTTGTTCATTTTCGGCATTTTATTTCAGTTTTCTATATTTTCCAGGCATTTTTTTAAATGGCTGAAGATTTTAGTCATTTAACAACCCTAAATTAAGAAAATGAATCCTAAGATAATAAAATTATATCCAAACATGAAGAATCGAAAAACCGAGATCAATGTACGGACTTGGACAAAGAAATGAATTCCTGTGTTTTCTGTGGATTTTCAGTTTTCAAATACTGCAAATTAAATAAGAAATTCTGTCATGAAATTCAATATTCCTTGCCACCATAAAATCATTGTACTCAAACTAACATATAATTAAGCAATGATAACGAATTTACGTCACGTTGTACAAGTTGCTAAACAGAGGCTGAATGGTAGCATGGTTACAAAAATAAACCTTTTAATCTATTGACGATTTTGATCAATTTCGCTAGAAGCATGAATATTCAAATAAGAAATTCATGTTAAAAAGTATCTAACTTTGAATAACAAATAGTATAGAAACTTCTCCATTTTATGCTTAAGGTAAGATTTTCTGCGCCATATAGTTTTTGTCTTTAACTAGGGAAAACAAATTTTTGACCATTATTGAGTGTTTTTTTATACCTCCTCAAAACAAGCTTTATATTATGAGCTGTCTTATAATTCAAAACCTAAAATTTAATAAATAATTAATAATTTTTCTGATTAGATTTAAAAAAAAAATCAACACACCAATTTAAGTGATTTGTGAGATGCTACGACGTGTTTTACGATGTTGAGTAAGAAATTGTCACAACTTATAATCTGTCTGCAAGTTCTTTATGCTTTCATCATCACATTCTGTTGCCATTCTCTTTAATCAAGCCACCTTCATGAAGTTTATCAATTTAATGTCCTTAGGTTGCAAATTTACCTTATTAAATGAAGATAAATCAAATAAAGCTTGAAAAGATCTATGGATAGGACATCCAATATATGCACCTAGAAGAAAAATAATTCTAAAATGAAATCGTTATTCAATTACAAGCAGATCTAACATTTTAATTTACTTTCATAATGCTTAAATCATTTATTCAATTCCATTAAGCGTTTATAAACTTCACATTGTAGAAGATAGACTATTGTGTGTTTGGTTGACTGACTCTTATAGCGAGCATAGCTCGCAAGCGGGCACTTCGGAGAGCCCCACGGCATTTGTTTCCGCGAGAAATTTGCTAATGCTGATTTAGATTTTTTATGGTCCGGAAAGGGTTATTATTTTTACAGGACCGGAGTGAATGTTAAAATAATTTATAAGAAAAGAAATAATGCTTAAAAAAATAATAAATTGCGCTTTTTACAAGAAAATAATATTCTTAAAATAATAAATACACATAAGCTGATCGTTAAATATAATTTAATTATTCGATAGTAGCTTAAATTAAAAAAAACCTAAACTTACTTCTTTTTCTATGGCATGGACAAATCCAAATGCAAGAGGAAAATTTACCTATGGTTGTAGAGTTAGTTAGTTAGTTATTGCTTTACTCCCAAGCAGCACGATTTCGGCTATATCCGGGAGATGAACATGAAAGTGGTGATACAATGAACATGAAATGATGATGAAGTGGAGGAAATGGGGACACAAGGCCAATCGGGTAGGATATTTTTGACTGCCACTGGAAAAAGGAGTGATGGGTTGTAGAAGCATATCAACTACAGTTAAAGCAGGGAAATTAAATTTCATTCATGTAAATCGTCTCGGAGCTGTATGTAATATAACCATGATAACAAAATGTTTCTTTTGATCGTTCCCAAAATTTCAATCAGTCGATAGCATAAGTGTCTATGGCAACATTATTGTCATACGTTTTATTTGAATTTGTTCCTGTTCAGTCTAATTATGGCTGAAATAATGTAAATTGGACATTCAAAAAACAACAACCAATGAATCAACAATCTTTAACAAGGTTTTTTATTTTTTTTTACTTGAAATTAGTTACATGACTTTGTATTTATGGCGTTTGAAAATGTGATTATTAATGACTCTTTTTGCATTCTGGAGAAAGTTTATCCGACATTAATTTGCGAACACATTCAACGTTTGTATGAATATATGACTATTCTAACATGCTCACAATGCCATGTGTAATGTGGTCGTGAGCGTTGGAGTATCTTTAGTTTAAGTTGCAAAGTTTCCTTCAGAAAATGTCTGAGTGTAACTTTCAATCGACTTCCCGTGACTTTCATGCGGTAACAGCTATGATATACAACATATCCATACCTCTGTGTTCAAGTGCAGTGGCAACCATGACCTTTATGCAATGATACCTTTTGGCAATCATACCTAAGCAGTGCTAAAACTCTATCTGATTTGTTTTTGTCAATGTAACATGTTGGTTTGCATAAAAAACATTACTCCGATTTGTGAAATGCTGTTGTGTTCCTCACATATGCTTTTATTTTATCTTAAGATTTTTTTCCCTTGCTGCAATATCATTATTATGTTTATTTTTCTTTGGAGGTCGATTATATATCCGTTATTTTTTGCTAACTATCTTTTTTGGTAGCTTATGAAAAGAGCCACTGTCCCGTGCGGGGCCCGGGTGGCGAATAGGCCCACAGCAGAGCCAAGCTTGTCGTAAGAGGCGACTAAAGGTCTTGGGATTCTGACGTCGGGTCAGTGCTCAGCCCACAGAGCGACCAAGTGTGTACCCTTGATGGTTGAATAGGGTAGCCCTCTTCCGAGGGGGTTGTCAGGTCTATAACACGGAAACCCTGACCGCTGACCATAGTGGACCAACGTGTGTGGAGAGTGCCACGCTTCGCTTCATGCACGTAAATGACCCCTTTGTGGACCACAAAGGCTAGATTTTCCGTCCCTACCCACCTCTTCTCTTTTTCTGTGGTTCTTCACAATTTACCGGTCCTTTGTGCCCAACCCATGCCAGCCCCTTATTATTTTTATCATCATCATTTCATGTTCATTTTATCATCCTTTTCATGTTCATCGCCTGTAAATAATCTATATAGCGTTGCACGGGCATAATACACCAACTCACTCACTCACTCAAAAGCGCCATTTGTCTTGTAAGCCAAAACTTCAACTTTACAGGTATGCCCCAACCTTATTTTGTAACATCCGCGGTTCTAAGTAATAAATATCCCACTTTTATATAGTTTCTGAATGTCATGCTTTGAACTGTACTATTGTTATATTTTTTCTAACGTTTCCTTCATGTTCAACTTTAACTAACTTACTATTATCTGGCTGTATTGAAAGGACCTTTTTAAAGAAGACCTATACTTTTATTGAACACTAAGGTAGCTTCATTTAATCACAAACAACCGACAATGTATATTCAAATGGGTAATCCCCCTCCCTTTTCTAGGAAAATTTGTGCAAATTTTGGGCAAAATTGACCTGGACCCCCCTCGGGTGAAACCCTATTTCGTCTTCAGTAGACCAAGGATGAACCCCTACCTCCCCCCGTCCCGTGCGGGGCCCGGGTGGCGAATAGGCCCGCAGCAGAGCCTAGCTTGTCGTAAAAGGCGACTAAGGGTCTTGGGATTCTGACGTCGGGTCAGTGCTCAGCCCACAGAGCAACCAAGTGTGTACCCTAGGTGGCTGAATAGGGTAGCCCTCGTCTGCGGGGGTTGTCAGGTCTATAATACGGAAACCCTGACCGCCGACCATAGTGGGCCAACGTGTGTGGAGAGTGCCACGCTTTATGCACGTAAAAGACCCCTTTGTGGACCGCCCAGTAGTGCACCACATAGGCTAAATTTTCCGTCCCTACCCACCTCTCCCCTTTTCCTGTGGTTCTTCAAAATTTACCGGTCCTTTGTGTCCCTCCCCACCCCCATATTCCATTTATCATCATCATTTCATGTTCATCGCCTGTAAATAACCTATATAGCGTTGCACGGGCGTAAAACACCAACTCACTCACTCACTCACCTACCTCCCCCCTATATATTTTCGTCATTGGTCGACGTCATGTATTAAGATTACCATTGGCCGTTCTCGATATTTACTGATGTTGGATATGGCTGCAGATCAAGAGATCTCAGACTAATAATCTTACACTGAAAAGTTCGAATAACGAAAACAAACATCGTATGTTATTGTTTAAGGTTTACATGTACTATTGTTCCTGTCCCGTGCGGGCCCGGGTGGCGAAAAGGCCCGCAGCAGAGCCTTACTTGTCGTGTGAAGCGACTAAGGGTCTTGGCATTCTGACGTCGTCGGGTCAGTGCTCAGCCCACAGAGCGACCAAGTATGTACCCTAAGTGGCTTAATTGGTTGGCCCTCGTCCACAGGGTTTGATACTAATATAATTGCAATTGGCTAGTGCCCAATTAATTCAAAACCAAGTAGATTATGTACTGCTCTCATGTATTCTTCTTTTAAAATGAAATAGTGCATCATCTTTAAACTAGTGAATAGATTGTAGAAAACCGGAACTTTTCTTTATCATCATTGCATAAATATTATCCGGGATGTTTTGTGCAAAACGGATGCTGAGATATGAATAATTAATCACTACATACAAATTCATTACCCAAGAGATGATATCAAAAGGCTTTAACTTGTTTATTACCTCATATTTATTATACTATAACAGTTAAACCAAGTGTATTGTTATGGTTGTAAGAAAAACTTTAATGTTGTCATTAACCTATTATCAAATTATTTCATCACCATGCATTTACATGTACTGTAAAAGAGTACCCGAAGAGTAATAAATCATAAATATTTATTCTTACAATACGCAAATAGGTGGGAAACATATACCACCTAGGTGAATTAAACATTGATGAAAACGTTCGTTTCAGTATGCTTCATAAAACATATTGTAGACAGTTGATTTAGATAAACTTTATTATATAAACTTCATAATTGCTTATATTATCTATCGAAGCATTATCATATAAAAAGTCTTTTGCCAACTTAAACAATAGTTTTGTTGAGTCATATACTGTTGTGTGAAAACGCGTTATCAATATTTCAGTCTTCCATTAAAAGGGTCCTACTTTACGTACATTTACTTATTGAGTACATGTAGACAGGCTTTAATAAACAATTCATGTCCTTCCTTTGTGAGATAGTTATTGCTTTATTCCTTAGCAGCGCAAATTTGCCTTAGTCGGGGATATTGCAATTGAAAAGGGGGGTGTAAAATAAACATATAAATATAGAAATCAGAATTAAGTTCGATATGACACAAGATTAATCGGGGAATTTTGGAATTTAAGGGGGTTGTAATCGAAGGTAAAGTCATATATAAAATGTAAAGGAAATACTTAAAAGCACGAAAATTATAATAATGGACTGGGTGGGCAAGGGTATGATATATAGGCACACTCGGAATGCGTGGAAACAGCCACTTACTTACTCTACGTAATGCGTCAAGGGATTTGAAGTATAGTTTGCACAGCTGTTGAGAACAATGAAATAAAGATCCAATTTTCAGGATGATCCAAAAATATTTAATATGGTTTTGCCACTTTAATTTTTTTTTCAAAATTTGACAACGCTGAAATTTCCTTGTGTGAGATAGATAAAGCATCCTTTGAATTTGTTTTTACAATATGCTGTGGGGGGTATCATTTAATGTCCCATTACATGTCCCTTTTTAGGTTTAGGGTCTTAGGTTAAATATAGACGGGATATTTTAAGCTAACGGGCAACTAAAATGTTTTGAACATGTCACATTGAAAGTAATTTTGATATTACACATGAGTTTTTAATACGCCCTGCTATACGATCCTTACTTTTCTCCTTTTTCAAGTGTCGGTCGAAATTTTACTGATTGGCCTCATCCGTATGTGTCCGAGAGGAGAATAAGCCAACAGTAGAATTCTGCGCCTTGAAATTCGGACGACCGGTCAGTGCAACCCAAAAACCGTCAAACCCTTTCAATTCCTCCTTTTTGAAACTTTTGTTAAATTTGTCATTTTGTATCTCTTAGTAATATGATACAGGTTAAACCTGATAAGCTCCCGCAGATAAAGTAACTTTCTTATATAAATATGCACACTGAACAAGGAAGTAAATTGTTTTGGACGCGGACCTCGAAGAACGCATCCTTACTTTCATTTTCAAATGCAAAGCCGGTTAGAGAAAAATAACAAAAAACAAATTTGTTTACTGAGGACAAAGTAAATATATTGGCTACTGGGAATGAAATTTGTCTGCTGAAGTATTCAAGTTATTTATTTGGTTGACAATGCACCGCTTTTTTGCACAGGTACTTGTGGACAGGACCCCATTTGGAGCCCCATTAATGTTCACCCCCCTTTTTTCTTGACTTATATATTTTTTGTCTTTCTATCCTTACACTATATCAGACATAACATTATTTCAAGGAATATATGGGTTACTATCAAAAAGCGAGCTTCCCGAAGGGAAGCGAAGCGAAGGTAAGTCACTCTACTTTGTTTACATTGGGGTACCACATAGGAATTCTGCTCAATTTTCTAATTAAAAATAACTTTGTACTTACCAAACTGTACATCGGCTAACTCCAAATACATTATTCTTTCTGAAAATAGTCATTTAAAGTCACTATAAGCAACATTACCGGCGTAAATGACAACATTTTTACGATAATTTCTATAGTTTGAACGCCATTCGAGTTGAAAGAACGGAAGCAGATATCGCGGCGCCACCTGTGAAAATCGATTTCTTCCGAATGGAAATGCGACCTACGTACAATATAGAGAAACTCGAGTATTTTCGCGGATTTTCCTTGGCGCAAAAATATAAAAACAGAAAACTAATTTCCAACCCATTTTGGAAGCAAAGAGTCACATAATGAGTGAAATATCACAAAGTTCTCTGTTAAATTGGTTGTTTTTGAATTTAGATGAAGGTAGTTGCGATGAATTTGTTGATTTGAATCAAATTAAGAAAAAAATTCATTTTAAAACCTCAAGTACAGCAATTGGAAATTTGATTGGAAAACTCTTTACAAAATGCAAAGTGAAAAAGGGCAGATGTCTGGATGACTGGACTAAAACAACTCAAAGATATTATGGATTAACATGGAAAATTTCCTCCGATATCAAAACTCAATCCGAATCTGAATGTACATTTGAAAATTTGTCCAAAACTATACCCAATGATTTTTTCATCATGAAAAAAACCCTCACCAGTTATACTATTGGGTTTTTGACAGGCGAAGTTATTAATGGTGTAAAAACGATTCTTGAAATCACACTGAATGAGGATTATAGCTGGAAACTACTTGTAATGGGTAAAAAGTGTGACTTGAAATATTTAAATGTTGGTGAAAAATACAATTTGTTAAGTATTTTTCCATTAATCAGGAGTTTGATTTATTGTAAAGGTACCACTGTTATTGATGACACAAAGTCAAAATATGAATTTATCACCGAAAATGTTTCCAAAATAGATGATGAAAATTCAAATTTCATAAGATTTAAGGCAAGATCTTGCTGCCAAGTTCTCCCTTTCAAGAGTTCACAAAATGTTAAATCAACATGTAAAGACTGTATATTTCTTGGAAAATCAGATGTTACTTTACAATTACCTATTCCAAAAGCTGAAAATCATAAAGAAATGTCAAATGAACAATCAGGTGCTGAGAATGAAATTAATCCAAAGGTTACATATGCAAATGTACCTATATGTAAGACATCTGAACAGGAAAACCCTGTTGAACACGTTGAACTTTCCCATAATGATAATACTGATATGACAATAATCTTAAATAAAATATTCCCTGAATGTGGTGAAAAAATGAAATTATTTTTAAATTCTCAAAAAATGGCTTTGGAAAGAAACCCAAATGGTAGAAGATGGCCTAAGGACATTATTCGTTTGTGTTTAACTTTGTGGTGTCGCTGCCCTAGAGGGTACTCTGATTTGAGATCCAGTAATTTTTTGATATTGCCTTCTGAAAAACAGTTACAGCGGTTTAAAAACATTGTGCATCAAAATGCTGGGATTAATAAAGAGTCACTTCATTGGATGAGTAACGAGGCAAAACTGAAAGGCTTACCACCTGAGGGATATCGAGGCGGGCTAATTATAGATGAAATGTCTATCCAGTCTGACTTACAATTTAGAAAAATAAATGGTGAAATTGAACTGATTGGCTTTACGGACATATGTCCAGAAGCTCTTGTGCTGGAAAAAATGAAAACAAATAAAAATGAACGTACTTTAGCAACTCATGTGCTCCAATTTGTTTTTCTTGGATATACAGGTTTCAGGTTTCCCTTTGCACATTTCCCATCCCATAATGCTTCTGGACATGAACTCTATCTGTTACTATGGAAGGCTGTTAAAATGTTGATAAATTTTGGATTTAGCATAGACTACATAAGTACTGATGGTGCACAAAGTAATAGGGACCTTTTTAAGCTTCTGGTCCCAGATTTTAAATCCTGTGACCCTAAAACATGTTCATTTAACAATATTTACAAATTTGGAGATGAAAAAATTTCATTTATTATGGATATCTCCCATGTTATAAAAAAAATTCGCAATAATATTTTGAAGAGTGGCACTGATCCTGGATGTAAAAGACATTTACATTTACAAAATCTATATATTGAGTGGAGACATTTTCGTGAAGCATATACTTGGGACATTTCATCTCATCCATTTCCTATTCACCACAAATTAACGCAAGAACATTTTTACTTAACGTCTGAATTAAAGATGAGGAACTATTTAGCAGAGGATGTTTTAAATGATGAAATGCTTCATTTAATGAAGGAGTTCAAAATGAGTTTAAAAAATGACCAGAATAAACTTGATGCTACAATTCAACTTTTAGAAAATACCAGCATACTTATTCGAAACTTCAGAGATAGGAGGCCAATAACATTTTCAGAAGATGATAGACTAAAACAAAATCATGAAGCAATGAATTTTTTTATCAGTTGGGAAAATGAAATTAAAACCAACATGAACATCAAGAACAAAGAACGCTGTCTGATATCGCATCAAACAAGAGAGGACATTGTGTCCAGCATTCTAGGGTTCGAGGAATTGTGTAAAGAACACTTTAAAAAGACCCATGGTTCGATCATTCCCTCAAGATTGAACAGTGATGTTATAGAAAATGTTTTCTGCCAGCAAAGGACTCTACACAATGGTGCTAACACCAACCCTACATACCTTGGCTATTGTAACTCTTTGAACTCAGTTATTCTTGGGCAGACTGTGATTTCAAGGAAATCCAACACTGGAGGTGACAGGGAGGCAGCTCAACTGAAAGAAAGTAATCAGAAAGTAAGTTGTTTAGTCATGTTGGTTAATATGAAAGAAGTAGTATAAACTAGAAAAAAAGCTATTGAGATCATCATCAAAAACCCAGAGGTCCTAACAAGCACATATATGTACAGTGAAACCTGAATAAACCGAAAACCCTAACCCTGTCTAAACCAAAATGAATTCAAAGTCCAGTTTAAACTATACCATTACATTTATAATCTGTATAAACCAAACCCCTGTCTATATGGAACAATTCCCTCAGTCCCAAATGGATTTGGTTCAGACAGGTTCACTGTATTTATCCTTTTTTTTTCAAATGACATGTAAATGTATGTAAAATTTGATAATTATCATAAAGGGGGGGGGGGGCTTTTGAAAAAAAAATGGTTGCTTAATTTATATAGGAAATCACTGAACTGGAACAAAGCCAGTCTAAGTCTGTAAATGTCCCCTTTTTTTCAGACATCCTGGATCCATCATCACTGATTATCTTAAATACAATCATTTTTTCTTTTTATAAAAGCAGGAACATTTTAAAACAAGTGTTTATTTAATGTTCCTGATAAAAGCTATGGGCAACTGTTTTTGTATGATAATTAATTTATTTTCCTAAATATATTGATATGGGAAAAAAGAAACTAAAATATTTAGATGTGTAAAAGTTAAACTTGACATAAAAAAGATTACAATAAACATGATAAAGGGTACTGTATTTAAAAAAAATACTTTAAACAATTGATACTGCACACTTTGTTCAAGTACAAAATTACAGGCACAAAAAGTATATTTTTTTTAAAATGCCTTTTTGCTCTTAATAAAATGTAATATGTAATTAAAAAAAATATATATGTATAGAAAAAAACATACTGTAGTAAATTTACATGCACATCGGGCAAGTAAATTGTGCCTCTTCCTTCTGTATTTCTTCCCAGGCCGTATCATCTTCCAAGTTCACACATTGACGGTGATACCACCCTTCACAAATGTCACAAGAAATCCATTGTTCTCCTTCAACATAACCTTTACTACAAATTCCACAGTGTTCATTATCTTCCTGCTCCTCTTCCTGTCTTTTCTTTGACCTTTTTCCTTTTCCTTTTCCTTTCCCTTTCCCTCGTGTGCATCGTCTCTTACTTGCTGATTTTGATGTTTTTGTTACTGTTGTTTTGTTCTTTGCAGCTTGTGCAGGAGAAATCGACTGCTGAGCAGAAGAAACCAGTGAACCAGGCGGTTGCTCTAAAGAAGGCTGTTGTACAGGAGAAGCAGGTGGATGGTCAGAGGAAGAGGCCTGTGTTACAGGAACTGTTTGTAAACCACTAGTACCTGCTCCTTCAGATGGTAAGGGACTGTCATATTCCATAACACCTTTCATTAGGATCTCAATAATAGTACCTTTGTTTGCCTGTGTTGATATCTTTTCAAGTTTTAAGTCTTTACACAACAATATTAAATCCTTCTTAGTAAATGAATTTGATTTATCATGAAAAAAATTTTTGTTTTGAATTAATTCAGATTTCATTCTCAAAAATGACACTTGTTTGTTTACTGATTTGTCTCCATTATAAAATTTCATATCAAAATTTTTACTAGATTTCTTAATTTTTTCAGATACTTTTTTCCTGAGGGCTTTTCCTTTCTCTTTCCGCAACAATGTTAAAAAGTCCCTTCGGAATTGACTCAAACTTACTCTCAAAAACAAATCCACAACCAAATGAAATAAAGTAATGCAATTTTCACATGAAATAACTAAATCTGCCATAATTTTTTCAACATCATCTTCACTATCAACCGAAGGTTTTGACTTGGATACACAATACATCCATGCTTCAAATAATTTGGAGTCATTTAACAATCTGTCTTTCACTACTGCATATAGGTTTTTTCCAGAAACAACTAAGTTCAAATGGGTTAGTTCTTCCCTGCACCTTAATTCCAGAGTTTGAAAAAAGCCAAAAGCATAATCTGACACATTTGTAAGTCCTTCCCGACTGTTTTGTTTTCTTTTCGTTTCATACAGAGAGGAAGGGTCAGCGCATGACTCACGGAGTTCATCATATGTGGCACATAAACTAGTAAGAATGGTCATTTGATCCTGATCAGTGATGATCTGATTTTTCTTTGCTTTTACAAACAAAGAGTTTCTTATCCTTTTGGATAAGTTGTGTTTCAGTTTTGCTAACACATACCCACTGACATATCTTATTTTGCCTTTTCCACTCGAGTCAATGTCAGCATCAACTGCAGGCTTCACAATTGGTTTAGGTGGATCGAGTTTTAGGTGTGACTCTAAGTTCAATAAATATTGACTTTGTAAATAAAATAATATGCTAACAAGAAGTTGGTAAATTGGTCCATCCAAAATTTGTTGATAATGTATCAGTACATTTGTTGCATGCGATTTGTAATCATTTGAATTTAGATATGCATTAAACTTTATAAAATAATCATTCCTATGTTTTTGAGAGAAAGTTTCTGTACCCTCTGGAAAACAATTTAGGCCGACATCATCCATTATGGACTCCTGCTGGGTAAACCAGTTACAAAATTTATTTGGATTTAAATAAACAATTTCTTTGAATTTTAAAATATGATTTTCATTTGGTGTGTCTAAAAATTCAATAATTACATTCTCGAAAGCCTTCTTCCAATCTAATTCTTCATTTACTACACCTGTTTCTCTAAATAAGTCATCAATAAACTGCACATGTTCAATTTCAGAATCTGAAAAATCTGAATCCCCTTCACAGTTTTCATTATATGGTTCATAATGATCTGAATCTGAAGCAGTACATGTATCACTGTCTGAAAATGTTTCGTTTGCTAACTTTTGACTATTACGACAACATGACAGATCTTCAACAACATTACCAATGGAAAATGAGTCATAAAAATTATAAAGTATCTGTGGATGTTTCTTACAGGAGTGTTTTTTGAAGTTTACTACTCGCAATCCCTTAATTGACACAGCTCTCCCAATAGCTACACCTAGCTGTCCAGGTTGTGAAATAAACTGACAATTCACTGTGACATTCTCCAAACTCATGCCCTGGGCTTTATGGATTGTAATTGCATATGCAAGTTTCAAAGGTATTTGGACTCTTTTTGCCAAAAGTACTTTGTCGACAGGGTCATAAGTTGAAAATGATTCCGGTAAAAGTAAAGTTGTAACAGTTTTTTCACTAATGACAAATTTAACTTGCACTGAAGTTTGATTAATTTGTGTCACTGTTCCACGAAGGCCATTAACCAGCACATCACTTATATTTTTGAGCAAAAGTACTTGACACCCGACTTTTAATGCTAAGTGTTTTGGTGCTATTAGTTGTTTAAGGTAATAATCCGAACCTGAATCAACTGATGTATACATTTTTTCCTCTCCCTGAAATGTCTGAAGCTTGTTGTAGTTAAATGTGTCAACATCAAAATTTCTTGCAAAAAGTTGAATGCTACTATTTTCATTTTCAGTTGGTCGATCAAGAGATTTTATGAATGCGATTGTCAAATCAGAGGGGTCACCAGCTTCTATTTCATTTATAGCCTGAATTAACTGTGGCTCATCTTGCCTGTGAACTATATGTAAGTTTATTTTATGTGGGAAATAACTTTCAAACCAGGATATTCTAAAACAAGCAGAGCCTGGGTCACCATATATCTCATTTGCCACTGGGGGAGTTGCATGAAATCCCCAACAAGTATCACTTGAATGTTTCCAAAAGTACCATCAGAATTTCTGATTTGTTTACATAGTGTTTGAACTTGATTGAGGACTTTGGCACTGACCATTGAAATTTCATCAACAATCAACGTTTCAACTGATAAAATATTGGTTTTATTTTGTAAGTACCTCTCGTCTGTCCTCACTAAATGTACTATCTCTTCATTTAGATATCGTCCATCACCTACACCAGACCATTTGTGAATGGTTTGGGCCCCTAGGTTTTCATAATGAGTGCCAGCAATCCCCGTCGAACAGACTAAACTAACGTTTCTTTTTAGTTTAAACCTCATGTATTCCACTATTTTCCTTACCAGGAATGATTTACCGGTCCCCGCTTGCCCTGTTATGCACAGATTATGCCCTTTTAGGGCTAGATCAAACGCAAATAACTGATCTTCATCCATTTTTGACAATTCAGCAGAAAATTCCGCGAAGATACTCGAGTTTCTCTATATTGTACGTAGGTCGCATTTCCATTCGGAAGAAATGGATTTTCACAGGTGGCGCCGCGATACCTGCTTCCGTTCTTTCAACTCGAATGGCGTTCAAACTATAGAAATTATCGTAAAAATGTTGTCATTTACGCCGGTAATGTTGCTTATAGTGACTTTAAATGACTATTTTCAGAAAGAATAATGTATTTGGAGTTAGCCGATGTACAGTTTGGTAAGTACAAAGTTATTTTTAATTAGAAAATTGAGCAGAATTCCTATGTGGTACCCCAATGTAAACAAAGTAGAGTGACTTACCTTCGCTTCGCTTCCCTTCGGGAAGCTCGCTTTTTGATAGTAACCCATATATTCCTTGAAATAATGTTATGTCTGATATAGTGTAAGGATAGAAAGACAAAAAATATATAAGTCAAGAAAAAAGGGGGGTGAACATTAATGGGGCTCCAAATGGGGTCCTGTCCACAAGTAACTGTGCTTTTTTGGGGGTCTTGGTTCGCGTAAATTAGGATGACCGGTTCCCGCGCTTCTTTCATTTTGTTTTGATAGACGTGACCTCTAGTGGACGCCCGTAAATAAAAATATCGCAGAAGTCCTAATTTTTTATTCAAATTCTTTACATTTAAAACATTTCATAGCTGGAAATACTTGAAATAATTTATATTAATACAATAACTATGTTTATTATTTTTTTAATTGAGAAATTCCAAAAAAAGAATTTAATTTTGCATTCAGTGTTATTGAGTGTGGATTTTTGACTAGCTTATACGTCTTCCGGTTGAAGGCATCATACTCAGTCAATTTAGCCCCCGCAGTTATTATTGTTCATAAAAAAAATAATATGTATGATAAATAGATGATATCAATTGAGGTTCTTCCCATATTATATATTATTAAGTAGTTAATTTATAAATGTTCATTTTTTTTAAATGACACCAAATAAACGATATAGGCTCTCAGGAACCGCTATTGTGATATAGTTGTTATAAAGTATTTGAAAGTTAGGCCGTTTTTAGATTTCCTAGCCTGAATCGTCCTAAACAATTGTCTACATTTCAACCAAATTTAATATAGACGATGTTGTTCATGTATTACACATTTTAATTAATATTACAGATTGTATAGTATACGTTACAATAAAGAAAATAGAAGTCATGTGGATATTATTTTAGACAGTAGTGCTTATGAATATAGTCATTGATTTGTTTCATTACCTGCTTTATAAAAGGTCACTTTGCATTAATCGGTTTTTTTTTTCTTTGCCATGTTTACATTTATAAAATATAAAAACCTGGTCTTTTAACTAACAAAATGCATACAACTTTTATAAAGGTCTTTCTATATTTAACCAACATTGAGAGACCGTGTATTCACACAAAGTGTTCTTTGGTAAAAATATTGGAGTGTTAATGCATACATTTGCTCTTAATTGATTCTTTAGGGACTCAAAATTCTAATAACAACATAGTTCAATAAATACATACAGATAATCAGAACAAACTCGCGTTGTATTGAGAAATCATATTTATTTGATATCACACAATGCCCAAAATCAAGATATTTATATTTTTCACAAATACACCAATCTGATTTGATATTGGAAAACAGTTTTACATAAATTATGAATGCAGTCCCTCGAAGAATTACCATAAGCTTTAGGTAAACTAAAAAAATCAGTAAACATGTTATTGTTCCTGTTTGGAAAGGTTAGTTAATGAGTAAGTTAGTTAGTTATTGCTTTACTCCCAAGCAGCACGATTTCGGCTATTCAGGGAGATGAACATGAACAAGTGATATAATGAACATAAAATAAAGAGAAGACAACTCTATTTTGTGTAATCTGACTTGTACAATTTGTCCCCTGACTGTTAAAGTCATGATTTATAATGTACATGTTCCTATAGTAACTAAAAGATACCTTTCCAAATAAACCCGTGCAGGTTCCGGGTGGCGAATAGGCCTGCAGCAGCGCTAAGCTTGTCGGTAAAAGTCCACTAAAGAGCGCTCAGAAACCTGACATCGGGGTCAGGCCGCTTTGCCCACGAAGCGACTGGGATGTGTGCCCCAGGTGGTAGAATGGGGCAGCCCTGACATCGAGAGATGCGGGGTCGTCAGGCGATAATGCGGAAAACCTGATCGCAAACCATAGTGGTGCACCGTGTTGGGAAAAATGTCACGTTCCTCGCACGTTAAAGAACCCTGCTGCAGGTCTCGGTAAGAGTAGGACCCGAGGCAAAATTTCCCGTCCCTACCCATCACTCCTATTTCCAGTGGCAGTCAAAACTCTCCTACCCGATTGGCCTTGTGTCCCTATTTCCTCCACTTCATCATCATTTCATGTTCATTGTATCACCACTTTCATTGTTCATCTCCCGGATATAGCCGAAATCGTGCTGCTTGTGAGTAAAGCATTAACTAACTAACTAACTAACTTTAAAAAGGAACAGAAAAGAATGGATGTTTTGCCAAAAAAAATATGTAATGAAACTGACCTCCATTCTTCAATCACAAATTTACATCAATGTTCAGCCTTTTTCTGATACATTTAATTTGGACTGCACACAAGAAATAACTACATATTTTTTTACAGATTGTTGAAATGTCTTATTTAAACCATCTTTTAAAATATAAACTTGTTTCTGATGTGCGGACGATATGTTCTGGTCCAAAATGTATATTGAAAGCAACCAATATTTCTACAATTTTGTCATTTTTGCTAAAATCAATAAAATTATAACGTCATTATTACGCTTTAATATTAAATTTATAATGTTTTGACATGTTTCCTTTTAAGACAGAGTTAACACTATATGGTAGCCAGAAATGGACATTTTTGCATGACCTTCATATTTTTAAGCTAGAAAAGAGCCTTATCGCCCCTACTTCTTTATATGACATGTAGAATCAATCAAATTGATATAAATTTTCTGTGTCATTTCGTGTTTGTGTTGGATTTTTTCTTGGAAATCATTATA
Source organism: Arcuatula senhousia (assembly GCA_963971305.1). NCBI lineage: Eukaryota > Metazoa > Mollusca > Bivalvia > Mytilida > Mytilidae > Arcuatula > Arcuatula senhousia. The sequence goes on along the minus strand of OZ020307.1, from coordinate 28,707,438 downwards.
GGGGTTTTATCCTATCGCATTTTAAAGCAAAATGCATGCGTAGCATCAGTTTTCACAACTTTTAATATTTTATTAATTTCTTTGTAGATTCCAAAAGACTACGCATTGGTCTTTCTATTTTATTTCACCGTGTTAAAGAATGAAAATCGTTATTTTGTTTAAACATTAATATAGAACTTTCATGAGATGTTTATATTTTATTTATAAGTACTGCTTAATTGGAATAGTTCAATAGAATAACAAACAAGTCAGAGAAAACCTTCGTATATCTAAAGTAATTTGATGGAATCGATATAACCCATCATTGCTTGCACTCTGGTTTATACTGGCATTGAAACTAACACCTACCGTGAACGATTGGACCAATCAAATATCTTCATTTTTACACCTTGGCTAACAAATAAAATGCAACATGAAAGAATTTATTTTGGAAGTTTAACACATTGATTTTAGCGAATGGGATAAATTTCCTGATGTGAAGTTGCTGAAAGATTATTCCAGTGCGGCTCATTGAGCCATTATGATGAGAGAAGATGGTGCCTGAATGTAAAGTTCTCCCTGGATTTGTTCTAATATTTTCTTTAATAGGTAAGTTTTACCATATTTCCGATTTTATTTTAATCAATTTCTGTTAAATTTAATAATTTATTATTCAGGCCAAGTAATATTAATTTCATTTAATTTTAAATATTGATCAAACGCATCTTAAGAAAGTGTTGGGTTTTTTCAAAATCGTAAATTTACATTAAAAAATCGATTTAATAAATTTATTCTCTGAAATGTCAAATAATGTCAATAAGTCAGGACGAAGACCTCGTTAAGTTTTTGTAACGTCTGTGTAATATTAAAGAACGATACTAAGAAGACAAATAAAATATTGGCTTTTAACGATTCACTGCTTTGTCTCTTAATCTGTGTTTCTAGTTGAGAAGTAATATATTAAGAAAACCAAGGAATCAATAGCTTAGAATGTTTGAGTATTTTTGTGAAACAAAATCTTCAAAATTTTCAAATTAAGTTTATTACAAAAGGGCAAACTACTTTGAATTAAACTCACTTTGACAACTTGTTTTTGTGAGTGTACAAAATTACTTTACTCTTGATTGTCCAGCTAATGAAAATCAAAGCCCCCAATCAAACAAGACAAACACTAAAACGCCGTGCATTCATTTAAAGGAGATAAGTTTGGTTTCCGATGAAAATATTTTTAGCCAACTCTTAATATGCTTGAAAAGTAAAATCTGTAATTTTGGGTCAGTCATTCGTAAAAAGTGTTTATCCAATATGCGACGTTCTTCATTCTTCATACGTTAGTCAAGACGCATGAAGGTTTCTATGGGTAGAACTTTTAGAACTAGTGTGTTCTACTCTTTGCAACATTAACCATTTCTTCATCAACAGCGGCAGTCAAAACTTGTTTCAGAGATTTAGCCTATACTATCATTATATACAGTCTATTCACCTTCTTTTAAAAAGAGAATGGCTGAAAAAAAATATGATCATGACCTTTCAACCATCCCTGTCATGATTATATTAATCAGCAGGTTGTTCCTTAAAATTAAACAGTAATTGTTGTTATTTTTTTCTCTCTGTCAAATAGACACAACATACGAACTACATGTATCAATTATGAACCTTCCCTACTCCAATGCATTACCTACCATTATAATTTATAAAACTCAGTTTTCATGGATAATATCAAGAAATTTTAATTATAAATGATGTAAAAAACTGGAAATCTGAAAAGCTAAATTATATCGAAACAATTTAGAAAGTTTCCGCTTTATATGGTTTATTTCTATGCAAAGAGAATTTTTCAATAAATTACAATTTTTTATTTTTTATTTTCAAAAATGTTAAATAATTTATATCTTTCTGATGAGGATGTATGCATAGTTATTTCACAACACTATGAAAGCATTCTTTATCCGTGAGGGTTCCGGGTAGTGAATATATAGGCCTGCACCAGCGCTAAGCTAAAAGTCAATTAAAGTGGGCCCAGAGACCTGACATTCGCCTAGGCCGCTTAGCCACACAAAGCGACAATGATGTTTGTCCTAGATGGTTGAATGTGGAAGCCGTCATTATGAATGCCGGGGTCGTAAGACTTTACTAGTAACGCGAAAAACCTGACCGCAAACCATAGTGTTGGGATAAATACCACGTTCCGCGCACTTTAAAGAACTCTGCTGCAGGTTTCAATAACAGTAGGATCCGAAGTTTCCCCATGCAGGAGGCAAAATTGTCCGTTCCCTACCTGTTACACGTTTTTTTAATGGCGCTCAAAACTCTTCTCCCCGAATCGCCTTGTGGTCCCATTTCATCCAATTCATCATCATGTTCTTTGTATCACCCTTTTTAAGTTCAACTCTCGGATATACTCAGAATCGTGCTGCTTGGGAGTAGTGCAGTAATTTAGATAATTATTTTTTTAACATCTTTACACATTTACATATGAGTGATATAACCATACCCTTCTGAAGTTAAGCATTTGTGTAACATATTCTATAGTTTTCAGTATTTCTCAACCTGTTGTTAAATTGTATTATAAAAGTAATAAATGTATTTTAAAAACAAACATTTCGACCGATGATCAATCTGGGTTTCTTTCAAAATATCTCTGTAATCAACCAATGTTGTTATAATGTGGGAAAATGTAGTAAGGTCTAAGTTTACCAATTGTTCATACAAAGTGCAAAAAATTAGATAAACAGTTGACAGGAAATTTTAAAAGAATATTCAGTTGAAAGTTGAATGCCTTTGCAATATATCTCCAAACAAAAGAGCTTGAGCGGTTTACCCTTGTGGTGATTAAAGTGCAGTTCTCTGTAAGAATCAGGCAAAATCGAAAATGTTTGAAACATACGGTTTTGACAACGCATTGTCATTCAAAATAGCCTTCTTATAATGAAAAACCATAGTTGTCATCTCCAGTGTCAGAGGATGGAGAAATTTTTTTGTTACAATGATACGGATTTAGTATGACTTGACGAGAGTTATCTCCCTTAGATCCAAAGGACAAGGTACAGTATATAAGGCCCATATTTGGCCCCCTCTATGACTCAAAAATTCAAAATTGTTACGGAAAAGATTTCCTATGCTATATAGAAGTTAAAATGAATGTATAAACTTGTTCTAATAAATTTATAAGAATATTATCTGACATTGATGAAAAACAGGGTGTGTGTAAGATTTCTGTCAAATTGGCTTAAATTGGACAAATTTTGGGTCATTATTTCAATTTTTGGATGCCTCCGCCTTTTTGATCCAGAAATTTTGTTACTGAATTCTAAAATTCACTTCAATTAAAGTCTAGATCAGTTCAGAAATCCCTGGGTCATGTAGGCGGAAGCCTTTGAAAATAACAGTTAAAGCTCTAAAAATCAACATTTTTCTCGATTTTGATGATTTTACCCTGTTTTAAGTGTCTATAAAATTGAAAAATTGAGACGATTATTGGAAATTGAAAGCATACTCATAAATTTGAACCATTTTACTTCATATATGAACTGCATTTCCATAAATTACTTAAGATTTATTTTTTTATAAATATAGGGGGCCAAATATGGTCCTTAGCGTGCATATCAACCAAACTATATCTCAAATTTCTGACACTTTTGAGTAGTTCCAATGCATTTTGTGTTACTTTTTAAGCATTTTGTACAGTATTTTGAAGTCAAACTTGTGTGTTTTTAAATAATGATTCACTCATTGCCTGATTCTTACAAAGATTAGCACTTACAAAGTTTGATGTGTGCAACTATTTTTTTCGTCTGAAAAAGACTCAATTGTTACTTTAAATTAAATATACTAAAATAAAACTTGAAAAACATTTGATTACATTACATGATTGCATTTTTAAATTCTAAGTTTGTAAGTTAGTTATTGTTTAACTCACACGAAGCATAAATCGGGGAGGGCAATAAAATAAAATACAAAGTTGAACCAGGATGCGGATACAGGAAAAATCGTAAAAACGAGTTTTGACAATGACGGGGAAAAGATGAATAGGTATTATCTGCACTTGATCATTTAGTAGAAGACTAAATTATTTTTATAGTAAATAATCTTAAAAGATTTTTAACATATTAAACAATGTTTTAACAGAAATCTGAAATATCTCATAAACAAAATCATCACACGTTTTAGTGCTGAAGTAGATTAAAAACCTTGGAGAAACTCCACGTTATTGTTATTAGCAATGTTCATTTTGATGTACTGATATGATCACCTTAGCATCCCTGATATGTCATCACAAACCTGTTGTGTTTTGTGTAACTACCGGACCCAAAGATCGCAATGAAAGAGGGGGTTTTGCGCGCCTTAAAACCTGGTTTAACCCACCATTTCTTTTGAAATGCCTGTACCAAGTCAGGACCATTGCAGTCTTCAATTTTTCCGGTATGTCTTCCTTGTTTTGTCTCGTCTTATGGACATTTGAGATTGATTCTCCAAGTTTGGTAATTTTGTTATTACCTTTATTTGATCCTTTGGCATTTTGTAGAAAGATTCTAGTCTATAGATATATATCCAATTAAGTTATAATTTACTTTCTACTTACCTTGAAGGTTGGTCTGCTTAATAATTTATTTATAGGAAAAGTGGTATAATTTATGATTTACACAGATTAAACTACTGGTACAATTATACCTCTCATTTGTCGTCTACCATGTTCCGTTACATATATAATTCTTTGGTTCAGATTTAAGCATTTGCACTAAAAGGATTTAAAGAAGCGTATAGATGTACCATTCGTATATGTCGCAATTTAAAATCAGTAGCTTTAAAAGATAACTAGAACTACATGTAACAAACCGCAAAAGATAACAAATACTTACAAAACAACTTAGGGAACACTTAACTTCAAGGGGGGCTTGGATTTTTCCTTAAACAAATATTCTAAATTTGTGGTTTTGATGAAAAAAAATATTTTGGCAGCAAAGATTAAGAAAAACATATTCTGAAGGATATCTGCCATATAAAATAATGTTTATAATAAAAGAAGTCTTTCATCACGACTTAAAAAAAACATTATGACCAGAACAAAAAAACACACACACCGACTTTTCAAGTTAAATTGTCAGTACCTAAACGGCCTTCAGCACGGCAAAATGGTATTTATATTCACATTGCAACCGTATTGTTCAGTAACTTTGGTGTTAAATTGGTCAGCAAACAAATTTTTTAAATGCTTTCTGAAGTTTCGAATTGTTATTTTGGTGTTATTTCGTCGAAAACAAGTTATATCGTTCTGCCCTGTCCTATTCTGAATTGATTGTTTATTTATTTTGTTTAATTTCGTATACGTTAGTATGGTCACAATCATATGTTCGATGTTACTGTACTGAGAGCTGCTTTTGATAATTCTATGATGAACAGATTATTCGTTAAGAAATAATTTGTTCAAATTGATTTACATCTATTGACATAATTTTCAAAAACAGATGTTTTTTTTAAATTATTGCTCGCCACTTCTTTTTTAAAATTTTGTAAAAATGAATGTAGAGACCATTGTAAATGCTTGTCAGCTACAAACTCTTCACGCCAAAACCAAGAAGGCACTCATGCCTAAAACTAAAATAACTATTTTGGATTGGGAAATCATTTAACCTAACACTTACTGAAGAAGAACCTATATATTTATTATATGCATAGTCACGATAGTAGTAGATCTTAACAGTACTCAGTCGAATATGTCTTAATGTAATGTTTGCAATGTATCAATGTAAAACTGAGAATATCCCAGATGTTGGTTTGTCCATTCTTTTTTACCGTATTTGACAGGCAGAATTGACTATCAGCATCGGTTTGAATCAGATAAATTTGTTCGAACTTTGGCATAACGAATTGCTTGTTAAATATAAATACCATAAGCAACATAACCCTGTGATAGCAGCTTGAAATTTGTACAAACGTCTTGATATTTTATTTACCATACAACATCATCATACGATATATATGTTTGTCAAACCGACTGATTTTAGGGACCGACCATTTGACTTTAGGGGGACCTTGGTTTTTTTCCTGATTTTTGATGAAAAAAATATTTTTGCAGAAGAGGATCAGAAAAAAAAATATTTTGAAAAAGGATTCCTGTCATATCAAAGAATGCTAATAATTAAAAATATATATTCTGTCGCTACATCTTAATTTAATTAACTTTCTTGCAAAGCTCTGCGCGGAAAAAAATATGACTAGAAAAAAAAAGCCACCATCCCCTTTCAAGTTAAATTAAAATAATTGGTTTTTATTAAAGTATATATTGAAGATTTTATATAGAATACGATATCATTGTATATTACTATTAACCTACGCTTAAATAGTATAATAATTGTAACAAATACTTACTTTATCGTACATGAAATGATTACCTGTAAGAATCAAGTGATCGCGGAAATAAGTTTTCATTGTTAGGTTTATATGTGTACAGGGAAAACAAAATGACGTCACTTTGCTATGATAAAAATCAAATATCTAAAATTTAATAAACAGTTGGTATCGGCATTAAGTCATTACGTCGGTATGAACTAATTGGCAGCCGCGACGGTGTGCTATAGTAGACAGGAACTGCTTACTCTTCCGGAGCACCAAGGCGCACTCTCGTTACAACCCGAGTTCGCGTTGTTGATTTCTTTTCGGTTGATATTATGTTTATTTATGTTTTGTTTTTCTTTGAGCTGTTCTCGTTCATGTTTTCTGGATTTGTTGTTGTCCTTTCGGACTATTGACACTTGAATGCCCAATTGGTGCCTCTTTGGTTCTAGTTTCCCAGCTTTTCTAAAAAAAAACGACAATAAGAATGATTTGAAATTGGAAATGGTAGTTGTGAATGGAAAACTTAAATCTAGACTCTACTTTCTGTTTGGGTCCATAAAAAAATTCTGTCAAGTTTTATCGATACATGAGAGGTTTGCAATTTGATAAGAGTGGTTTGGTATGACAATATGTCCTGAGGAATGCATGGAATGTTAGACCTGTCGGGACCCTTTCTTTTTGGGTGCCATGATATCTGTGTCCAAGAACACATTACTTTATTTTCATTTTATTTTAATTATCCCAAAATACATGTAATAGGATATAGCAGAAATTACGTTGAGAGTACACTCGCACAAATATAGCTTACAATACACGTTGTCGCTCTATCAATTACGTCGGGTTGGTTTCGACACCTAAATTTTCCATTTTGACAGATGCACAAGTCTTTATTGGTCTGATAATTGTGTATCTAGTTAATCCGATTTGGAATAAATGTATACTTCAAGGAATAATTTTTTTATATATTCTTTATTCATGTTCCTATCTGATTACGTATGCTCTGAATGATGTCCGTAAAATTAAATAAACATAAAAACCGTGATTGTGCATTTTTGGTAATGGTTTTATTTCTTTAGAAGTATTACTTTGTTTTCCTGACGAAAGATCGTTAGTTGTTAGACATGTTATGATAAGTCAACACTTGCAAGAATTATGTTCCATTTGGGAAATGTACAATGATGAAGCGTAATAGCTTCCTTTCAATGGAAATCAGCATTAAAATGAACAATGGATGCATATATTGTTGGATGTGCAAACCATTTTCCCATAGCTCTTCTTAATTGGCTGGTGCTTTATTCAATCAATATGCTCAGAAAGACAGACTAGATGAAAGGGGGCTCTTTATAATTAATTTATTATAGGTATTTTTTACCGATTTATTAATTACAAGAATTCACTGTTCATGGACTCACAAAAAATCACTAAATGTACACAAACGTAAGAAAATGTTTTAAATAAAATTATCTTTAGACCAAACCAAGTTCTCTTCGAAGATGTAATGCAGCCTACTAATGTTTTTTACTTTTTATGGTTGTGCAATGTTAACTATAATATATATATACGGTCTTAATACAGTTGCGCTACAAGTGTACCAGGTTCATCCAAGGATCCTAAAGACTTAACTACAAGTGTACCAGGTTCATTCAAGGATCCTAAAGACTTAACCGTCATTTAATAACATAAAAAAGGAATATATTAATGCAAGATAAAAAGTTACCCTCATTTGAATGAAGAAACAAATCGGCAAGTAATGGAGTACAAGTTGTGCCCATTGGGATACCTATTGTCTGCTGACAATGTGATGATTCCTGAGAGGCTGTTGGATAGACGAAAGCAGTCCATTGATAACCACGTTGTGTACCTTTGGCGAATTGTACTTCCGATGTCCATGACTGCGTTTACGTCTTTCCTGGTGTTCAAAAAGATTCAACACATTCACATCATTGCATCTTGGACTTTATAAGTTCCATATACTTCCAATGTTGTCGTTGCAACCATAAGGTAATGCGGTACCTGACCTTCTTATCCAGAATTCTTCTTTTTGATTTCGAAATGGTATACATAAAGTGGGATTGTTGGCGGTATGGTATATTATTTTTTGTAGAATGTGGACTTTCATGGACAAGATGGAATGGTCCGGCTGATTAAAATGTTGGTAAATGAAAGGGAATTTGTCGGTGTTAATGCCGGATCTGTGGCCACTAATACAGGCATTTAATCTGCATTTAGTCTCTCCAACATGTATCAATCCTTGTAAAGTGCATTCTAGTACGAATATAACGGTTGAAGTTGTACAATTCAAATCACTCCAACTGTTGATGTTTGTTAAATTGCTCATAATTTGTGGATCAGTGATTAAAATAGTATCACTCTATAAAATACATTGCTATTTTATTTTATGTATATGTTTTGTCTGTTCATCAAGTTTTCGCACTGGTATTGGTAAATATCAAATTTTACAGATTGCTCGGAGACAAATTCGAAAATATAAAAAAAACAAACAGGAGCTGTGTATTCTTCTGAAGCGCTCGAACTCACCCTCGTACCGACCTATGTTTGCAAAACTGGTTGCAGTTTTATTGTTTTGTGGGTTTGTTAAATTGGTTGACTATTTCTCTTTGACTTTTTGCCTTGGCATGTGGTTCTTTGCTTCTCTTTTACATATATCGTGAGGTGCAGTTATTGCCGAGCTGCAAATATTCTATCAAGAATATGCAAATGACTGGCATAAGTTTGAAAAAAATGAGGGAAAATCTGACAATTTGAAAGTCAAAAATGGCCGGATTTTGTTAAACAGGAAGTAGTTAAGCGACAGACCCACGTTATGGGACCCTCTTTTGCTGGATACCAAATATCGAGCTGCTGTGATTAGTAGTTGCTGATCATGAGAAAACTGTTACGAAAATGTCTTCCCCATCCACCCGCTGCTCGACATTCACCATTTTATAACTGTGACATCCAGCCAAAAATAAATAAATAAATTAAAATAGCAAGAGGTTTTTACTAGCCTGAATTGCTCAATTTAGTCCAATAAACAATAGAATGATTTTTCTCAACTTTTTGTATTTAATGGGTACTACTATATGAATGAACTCCACTAGGGGATCTTCATACAACCTCAACCTATTAAGGGTTTTTGTAGAATATGGCTGAACATTTCAGCAAGCCATTTTTTTTCTTTGTTTTCTAGAGTTAAAAATATTGACAACAAGGGGCCATAACAACTCTAAGCATCGACCCGAAAGATATTCTGTTCAATGAGCTGAAATTTTATGTGCTATAATTAACATATCAGTCACTGGTACTACGAAAATAGGGTCCAAATTGGTCAAAATGTTCTCAAAACTATAACTCCTTACTATGTTAATGTTCTGTATACTCTGTTGTTTTCTGTATATGTTTTGTATTTTACATGTTTTTGTTTTTGCTTTGACCCATATGGGTATATTTTGCAAATAAAGATTATATTCACAATAATTTGCCCAACAACTGCATGAGAATATGTTATTTTTTTTTATTCTAAACTTTATTTAAAAAATAAAGGTTAACCGGTTTGTTGTAATTTTCAAATAAAAAAAAAACAAGATAAAGGCAGAAAACGTTTGACGAAGACTCAAGTTTTTAAATGACTTGTAAACTGGATTATTTATTTGAAATTATGACAATTTAGAGTGATTTGAAACATAATAAAAAGAATAAAAGAAATAACAAATGAAACAATCTTGTACTTGACAAATTGATCCGGGACTCGATCATACCGAAGTATCAAGAGACTTATTTGATGAATCTTGTTATGGTTTGCTGAAATGTTATTTATTTTATATGATGACCAAAAGGGGGTGGTATGTCTCGTTGGAAGGAACTATATCATTTCCACTTGCTTTTCTGTTATGAAGAAATATGAGAACATTCAAAATATTATAAATGGAATTGTTCAGTGAAATATAAAATAATTTTTCAAAGATTGGATGTGAAATCCATAACAAACAATTACTCTCGCGGGATTTCAGAAGTGAAATGAAATCATCTACCATAACACTGAACCTGACGGAAAACTCTATTAAATGTTCTTGATTGAGGTATTCTATTAACCGAGGAAAGCCTTTGAGAATCCTTTCGGTTATCTCAAGTAGGGAAGACTTACAAGGTCTTAGAGAAAACCTCCAAAATTTTCTGGTTAAACTATTAATTCGTATTTCTTTATTTCGTTGAATGCGTTCGTGTGAAATTTTTATTTGGGATATTGATTGAACTTTGTCACTTTGAAGACATTGTACAGATAAATGCTTTTGAAAGCACAGACTTAATTCTGTATATGTCTGTTTTGGGATTGTTTAATTTCGTTAGTTCTGAGTAAATACTGTGAACTAATTTATTTTTATGTTCACTTGAAACCGTTAACACGTCTAGAAAACTCACAACAGTACCAGTTTTGTCACACACTAAATTGTTTCACAAATTTCTATCCCACCGGAAATCTAACGAGTTGATGCTTGATTTTATATAAGATATCATGTGCTCAAAGACAAATACGGGCTTTATATTTCTCAGATTAGTACAAATGAGGTCTTCAAACTCATTTCGATACATGAATAAAAGATGACATAAAATAATGTAGAAAAAGAATGTGCAATATGCAAATCAAATAAATAAGGGGTTTATAGCCCCTACTCCTTTTCACCCAGTGAAGGGGCAATGGCTTCAAACAAAACAATTGAAAAATACAAATTGCAATTATGTACAAATAAAAATTAAGTGTGTCCTGTCCTCAGTCCCATTGACTATATTTAAAAGGATCCAAGAAATTCCAATTGCAGTCGCATTTTTATTGGGTCTAATATTAAATTTAGCATAAAATATTAATTTTCCACAAAATACTTCACCTTCATTTATTTTATAGACACCATACATGTATAACACTCGAACAAAGTTCAAATAAAATACTTTTGTATGTATTCTTTTGATTCTACGATTTTAGTAACACGGAAAATTTATAACAAAAATAAGCGTTCAAGAATATCATGAATATGGCTGTAATTAATCACGTCTTAACTTGTTATGAGCCTGTAATGCATTCCAACAAAATGAATACATCGGCTGTTTGTTTCTTCCTAGCAACGCTACTTGACAATAAACATGACAGTGATAGTATAAACACGAAATAATGATGCAAAATATGGGAGTAACATGAGAATTAAGGAACAATAAATTGTAAGAGGAAAGGCTGGTAGGGGTGGAAAATTTAGATTGTTTTTGGCACTACCTGGTGGTACACAAAGGTGTTGTTACGTGAATCAAGCTTGGAACTTTCAACCAACGTTGGCCTACTCTAGTCAGCCAACAATAAGTAATTCCTTATAAAGACCTGACATTCTCCACGGACTTGAGACACCATAATCAGCCAACTATGGTATGCAGTGTAATGTTTGAGTACCAAAACACAACAAAAGTCTTGATGTACTTGCCTATTGCAGGGATCTAAGGGTCATTCTTACACCAATCATGCAAATGTTTTTTTCAACTTTTTCCCTCACTGCACCTTTATGGTTTTCGATCTCCGTATTACCGCCTGACCACCCTTACACACAAGATGGTGTGATTATATGTCCCATTCACTTTCCTTCGGCATACCTTTGGCATACATCAAATCGCTCTTTATATGTGTTTAAGACAGCTTGACCGCCTTCCTCGGAAACCCAGGGGTTCTTCTCTCGCCTACTTGGTGATGAATGAGTAAGCGAAGGAAGAAACCCTGGGTTTCTGAGGATGCTTGACCGCCCGACTGGGTGCTCTTAAATGTACTTTTACAACTTTAGCGCTGGTTTTTGCCTTCTCCTTGCGGGAAATGCCGAGAATATAAGTTAATAAATGCAAATACAATACAAAGTGCTTACACATGAAATAATTGTTCCTAGAAAATTTTTTGCGTAAATCTTGAAATTCAACGTTGTGTACAGTACGGTAAACCTGTGTCATCTATAACTCGGACAGAAATGTTTAAATATTTAAAGTTTGACACATTTTTGTATTTGAAATCGGGAAAGAAATCCTGGTATAAATCATGCATCTCTTAGAACGTTAACATGCACATCAAAACTCGATTTTATATAGGCGAATAAGTCCAACATATTTTCTTTTTACCTGAAAGGATTTTAAAATTCAAAACACTAACCGAATTGAGCCATTTTGAATTTGTAAGAAGGAAAATTGTTTCACCCGATAGGCATCTACATAAAAAAGAAAGTTCAGTTGGTTCAAATATAAAATGCGTGCTCCTAGGACTAGAGCACAGTCTTTGAATTCTAGCTACAAGAAAAAACATCTTGACTCATATCTGCTATCATAAGCACAAATGTATTAACGGCGGAGTACCCCACTATATATAGCTAGCTGTTCATACACATTGTAAATGAGATATGTAGTTTGTTAACCAGCAATAATTTATCATTCTGCAAGGTTGGGCTCATAAATGCCTTAATAATAGTTCCACTAAACAATAACATGTACCTCTTTGTAATTTCTTTTTGCCTCACTCCAAAGATCTCCTTTTGTGTTTTTCGAGCTATTCAGCTGACATTATTCCGCTTCTTGTGTGAAATTTAAGAACATTACATGTGGCCTTGATAATAAAAAATATTGGAATATAAGTATGTGGACTAATGGCGAAAGAAAATGCGACCAAAGTTAGAAATTTCCGATTTATTTTTTATTTGTCAATTCAAGATCCTAAGTGTGTGTATGTATTCATCATATTGTTATCACTTTCATGTCCATTTTCTGGACGTAGCAAGTTATTCTAAGTTATTAATATCATTAAATACGCTTCTTTTGGTCATTCTTTAACTTTCTACCATTTCACCGGGGGAAAGTGCATTTTCGGGTTCAACAGACCGCATTGTCAATGAATAACAAGAAAACTTCAATTTAATTGAAGAACGAACGATATTAGCAAAGCGATACCATTTGACAGCTTAAGTTTTTTTAAAATTTAAATTGGAAAACTTAACATTGGTAATCTCGTCAATCTGTTTGTTGCATTTTTTTCATTAGATGCTTAAGACCCAATATAATTGTTCGTAATGTTTTGTTATACACGGTAAGATTGGAATAGCATTAATGAAATGTATCTCAGATTTAATTGTCATATGAAAGCAGACTTTTAACTCTAGAAATGAAAATCATTTGTGGAACGATTCTTGCTGTCAACTAATATCAATATCAAGAGAAGAGCGACTAATACAGAATCTAGCGTCAGTTAGCCAAATTAATCCAATGTGTTTTCCATTTTCCTCTCTCATATATCAACGAGCAACCTTCGTTATTTCGTAATATCAAATTCTTATGAAAAATGATACTTGGCAATTACAAAAGTAAATGACTCGAAAAGATACAGAGCAAACTAGACTATTTAGGACCCATAAATCGCTAATGGTATAGGAAAGCAATATCGGCGTCATAATCAAGCTTTCCTAAAAAGCAATTTGAAAGGGAATAGAATAAGTAATTGGTAGATTTCAGAGAAATAAATAGATTATAAGGACTGTGTATCGCAAAAGATACAGGTCGGATAAGATTAACTTTAAGGACGAAATCGATCCAAAACCATGATATGTTTCTGATTAGAAAGGACTACCATGATGTGCAAATCATAGCAACATGGCTTATAGTTTGAAAGATTGTCATAATTCAAAATATGTCGATGACAATTATGCGTATTCTTAAGACAAGTGGCATTTAATTATAAGATTTTTACTCAACATTTTTTAGCTGTTGACCTCCGCTACTTATGCTTGTTTTGAAAGAATAATTAAACATAAAAGAAAATGAGATGTTGAATAAATGTACGCGGCGCACCCTATTATCATCCCCAGAAACCCATGGGTTCTTTTCTCTCTCTCATTCGATGAATGAGTTAGCAAGAGGAGAACCCCAAGATACATACTATATACTTAGTACTTTTGTAAACGATTAATTGATTGTTATATGCTTATTGTCACGTCTGTGATAATTCAGCCATAATCGGGACATACACATAAAAGTTGAAACATGTTAATAAAAGTTCAATATAAAAGCAAAGTCAAAAGGCCATAGACAACAGGCTCTCAGGAGCCTGAATTGCTCACCTGGTCTTGATGTCAACCATATGAAGAACTTTGTAGAGCTAAATAAGCTGAACATTTAAGCAGTCAACAGCTTTTCTCAAAACTGCAAAATGTTATTTTAGAGGCCGTCTGAACACTTGGATTCTAAATAGACTTTTGTTAAGATGTTAATGAACTGAACTAAGCAACCAAAAGCTTTTCTCGATCTGCAATAGTTTTCAATCTATAGGCAAAAAAACACTATTTTTTTGCTTTTAAGGGGCTGTAACCCCTATAACGGGTCATCTACCAATTTTACCTTAATAAGACTTTTGTAAAGCTAAATTAGCTGAACATTTGGTCAAGCAACAGATTTTCCCTATTAGTATCTGCAATAGTTTTCTCCTTTAAAGGAATGTAACCCCTATAAGGGGTCATCTGACAACTTCGATCCTATGAGACTGTTGTAGAGCTAAATAAGCTGAACATTTAAGCAAGCAACAGCTTTTCTTTATCTGCAATTATTTTCATTCTGTAAGCCAAAAACACAATTTTCGCCTTTAAAGGACTGTAACCCCTATAAGGGGTCATCTGACAACTTCGACCCTATAGACTTTTGTAGAGCTAAATGAGCTGAACATTCAAGCAAGCAACAGCAATTATTTTCATTCTATAGGCCAAAAAACACTATTTTTCGCCATTAATGGGCTGTGACCCCTATAAGGGGTTATCTGACAACTTTGACCTTATGAAGACTTTTTTAGAACTAAATGAGCTGAACATTTAAGCAAGCAACAGCTTGTCTCTACCTTCAATGGTTTTCATTTTCTTTCGGCCAAAAACACTATTTTTCGCCTTTAAGGGGGTGTAACCACTATAAGGGGTCATCTGACAACTTCGACTTTATAGAGACTTTTGTAGTGCTAAATGAGCTGAAAATTTAGCAAGAAACAGCTTTTTTTTATCTGCAATAGTTTTCATTCTATAGGCCTAAAACACTATTTTTTGCCTTTAAGGGGCTATAACCCTATAAGGGGTCATCTGACAACTTTGACTGTATGAAGACTTTTGTAGAGCTAAATGAGCTGAACATTTAAGCAAGCAACAGCTTTTCTCTATCTGCAATAATTTTCATTCTATAGGCCAAAAACATGAAAAAAGACTATTTTTAACCTTTAAGGGGCTGTAACCCCTATAAGGGATAACCTGACAACTTCGACCAAATGAAGACTTTTGTAGACTTTTTGATGCTGAAGCAGTAGGGCGGTATCAGATTTCATCTATCTCTTATACTTTTTTATTTACAAGCCAAAATCAGTAGTTTGAACCCCTGGTCTATTTTAGCCACGGCGGCCATGATTTTTGACGGATCGAAAATTTTAACACAATTTTTGTACAAGACATCCTTAGAATCAATCATACCAAGTTTCATTAAATTATGTTCTGTAGCTTCAGAGGAGAAGATTTTTGAAAAATTGTTAACAGAGGACAAACGTCAGACGACAACGACGGACGCCAAGCGATTGCAATAGCTCACCTCAATCCAGGTGAGCTAATAAAACAAGCTATATGACTAGAAAAATAGATTAAAACTAGAAGCTCCCAGGAGCCTGAATCGCTCACCTTGTATTCAAAGATACTATTCAAATATTCAAAGAATTTAGTAAGTTAGTTATTGTTTTACTACAAAGCAGCACGATTTCGGCTATAAACGGGAGATGAACATGAAAGAGGTGATACAATGAACATGAAATGATGATGAAGTGGAGGAAATGGGGACACAAGGCCAATCGGGTAGGAGAGTTTTTGACTGCCACTGGAAAAAAGGGAAACAACTCCTATCAAGAAAGGTCTTACAACTTTGACCCCATTACATAATTTTTAGATCTATATGTGCTTAATCATATGCAATTTAGATTTTTTTCAAATATCTTGAATAGTTTTCAAGATATTGGTCTAAAGAGAGCAAAACTTGAAGAAAAAAAAAGAAAAAGGGCAATAACTCCTACAATTACCCAAACAGAATTTTTATATCTGTTACCATTTTGAGCAATTTGCAAAAAACTGCAATTTACCCTTTTGTTCTATTTTTAGCCATGGCGGCCATGTTTTTTGCCGAATCAAAATTTCGAACAACAATTTTGTAGACAACATACTACAGATTAACCCTACCAAGTTTCATTACATTTTGCCAAGCGGCTTCAGAGGAAAAGGTTTTTGAAAAGTTGAACAAAAAGCTGTGAAAATGGTAATTTTTTATGATCCAAGGGGTATAAATCCTAAATGAACGGTACTACAACTTTGACCATGCTACAACATTTGTAGATCTTGATGTGCTTAACAATATGCAATTTAAATTTTTCCAATATCTTGTATAGTTTTCAAGATATTGGTCTAAAAAAGTGCAAAATTTTGAAAAAAATCAACAAAAAGGGCAATAACTCCTACAACGATTGTCGGATCTTCTTCAAAATTTCAGGGCAGGTAGATCTTGATGCGCTGATCACTTTTACCCTACCAAAAATTTATATTTGTAATGGTTTTTGAGTAAAAACTGCAATTTACCCATATGTTTTATTTTTAGCCATGGCGGCCATTTTTTTTGTCGAATCAAAAATTCGAACGATAATTTTGTAGAGGACACACTATAAAACAACCCTAACAAGTTTCATTATGTTTGACTAGGCGATTTCAGAGAAGAAGATTTTTGAAAAAGTTGAACGACGGACGAAGGACGCCAAGTGATGGCAAAAGCTCACATT
This sequence comes from Arcuatula senhousia, assembly GCA_963971305.1. Taxonomy (NCBI): domain Eukaryota; kingdom Metazoa; phylum Mollusca; class Bivalvia; order Mytilida; family Mytilidae; genus Arcuatula; species Arcuatula senhousia. The sequence continues at coordinate 28,690,280 of OZ020307.1, read as the reverse complement.
GCCTTCGGCAAGGTGAGCTAAAAAACATTTAAACTGAAAAATTTCGCAATGGAAATAAGCCAGCGCCTTCAATGTGACCAGTTGTCGCTGCTTTGCCTAAGATCAAAAATATCATGCGTATGATTCAAAACCAATCATAAAATGTCAAAAAATACCCCATCTTGACAAAGAACAAATAGTAGTAACATTATGACGACGAATACTAACATCAGTTTAAATAAAGGTCCATGGCGAATACACAAACACGTCGGTTGTTTAGCAGGCGCGACGTGGACGTGAGCCTGTACCAAATATTCATCATATTACTCTTCAAGGATATGTTTATCACAGTAAAAATCTTGACCCAGGTCGTCGTACTTTGGTTTAAATGTTATATCTGGGGATAAGATCGTTTTTAAATAGCAGGATAGGCCATTTTTTGAGCTAGAGATCCCGGATTAAACTCCTTCTTACCCCACTCTTATATACTCTTAATATTCATACAGTGTTGAGCAATTTCAATCTTTTTAACAGTGTCCCTCTGGTGAGTTTAGCCCAAATGAAACGCGCTTCTGGTGCTGCTTGGTTTAATGCCTGGCACATTGTTGTAAATTTTATTAAAACTAAAAGTAGTCATGATTCTACATACATGCAAGAGTTATATATGATTGGAACAACTTGTCAAGAGTTTGGTCACTGCAACTATCATAAATTCAGTGGAATCCATATACATATTCTTGTTCTTGCTGGGGTGCACACAGTATAAGTTAATTTGTAACCAGTTATTTTTACAATTTGATAAAAAAAAAACAAGTGTTTAAAATCTCAAGGGACTGATAAAATTAAAAACTAATGTATTTTGTTTTTTTGTAATACCAGGTGCAATATACATTTAACAGGTCTTTTGCATCCTCTGCAATTGATAACTATTTATCGTTTCATACATCGAAACTTATTTTCTTATTTTGATTATTTTACAGGGTTTATTGCAAGTGAAGAAAATGGAAACACCACTTATTCCTCAGTAGAAAAAAGACTGATTAAAAGCCTTTTAGATCGTTATGCGGAGTTTGGCAGAATCGGTCGGCCTGTATTTAAAACGGACGAAAGAATAGCAGTTGAATTTGGAATGTCTTTAATCCAAATATTAAATGTCGACGAAAAAAATCAAGTCTTGGAAACAAATGTTTGGCTGACATATGTAAGTATAAATGGGCTGAAATAGATAATAATTATCCAACGAAAAAGTTCGTTACGTTTCCATGGATTCGACCAAATACTAGTATATAACATTATAAAAAGTACAAACAAATAATACGAGTGCTTAGAACTGAGTGTTTGATAGATTGTGTTTTTTTTAAATTTGCTTATTTTATACTGTTAAGTTTTTTACTACTTGTGAATCATGCATATTACACAATCCAAATGTTCCTATTTGCCTGCTAAAAAAAGTGATACATGTACTTTTAATACAAGGTTCATTTTTTATGGCGAAACTTCAGATTAATTTATTTGTGTTTAAAGTCAAACGACACAAAATAAACAGAAATCGAACGTCGTTTTCACATCTATTTAGACGTTGTATCCGTCCAAAGTACCAGCAATTGAACATTTTTGGGGTCAAAATGAAATATAGGTTACCACTTGATAAAATTTCTAATCGTCTTCGTAACCTAAATTCATTCACACATGCAATTTGTGTGCAACTTAATAAAAATCGCATATTGACCATAGGTAGCTGGCCATTGGCGTGTAAATTGTCGCTATAGGAAATCTACAAGATATGTTATAAAAATGCTTTAAAGAAATTTATGCTTAATTGTATGTTGACTTCTAGAATTTCAAGTCCCTTGTTAAAATGGCAATATATTACAGCCTAAATGAAATGTTACTAAATTCGTCCCATGGTAATTTATTTTTTGCCTCTTTTGAACCGTCTGTCAACTTACAGTAAGAAAACACCTTTAGGCTGTTCGTATAAAAATGTTTATACTGACACACAACAAATCACAAGAAAGTGATTATACTTAGGCTATAATTATTCAACTCAGGCACTTTCGCCATAATATAAAAAATCTTGCCATTTCAAAGTAATGCTAAATATGGCTTCTCGGGTCTAATTATCCTCCTTCAGGATAACACGCATTCGAAACTGAAAAGTGGTTTTTATTTCTTTCTTTATGTATCTCTTGAAAATAATATAGAAAACAGAAAAGCTTTAAATGCTAAACCTGAATGTAGATTGTAGTAGTATAAAGAGATATATCTTATCATTTAAAGGCTTTAAGCGTTATTAAAGTGTTTTCAAAGAATTCCAATTATTTAATCCCCATGAAATTTCAGAACAGGAACAACTCGAATTATTTGCATTAACTGTTTTGCAAAATACGGCCACTGTTTGCTTCTTTATCCTTTCTAATATATTTCTGAAATTGAAGTTTATTTTATTCAAACTAAGTCGCTTATATTCGCGATGAAGACTAAGTCCTAAGTTTGTTTTCTCTGCATTAAATTTTAGTACATTTTTTCTAGATTTTGTTACCTTTGTAATCTTTTCATTTCTTACTGACAATTATAGTTAAGAATGGCTAAATGTCAACTGTTAGTCATTTCCGTTTTCCCACGTAATATGTATGCGAATATGGAAATCAACGTTTTTATGCTATTGCATGATTAGAGATACTTTGCCTTTTTTCTTATTAACTCTGTGTCGTCTGGAAAATCTAAATGTCTTTTAATCCCATAAAGCTATATTGTAACAGTCTAGACAATTTAGGACTTTCTCTTCTTATGAACGACAACTAAGCCTTTTTTAAAAATATTAATAAGATTTTTGATGCATTCAAATTGGTCAAATTTTAGGTTACAAATGAATTTGGGTTTGAAAAACTTTAAGTCATATGGTCTATATTCTAAATGCTGATATGGCGCTTCTTTTCGAATGTTTCTGAATACGATTATCGATCTTTTGGTACATTGTAATTTTGGTTATTAACACTCGAAATATGTTCATTAAACACGATAACTAAATTTACAGTCACTTTTATACATTGGAACTGGCAATAGAACAAACATGCACCACTATAAAATGTAGAAACATTTATAATCGCATTTGGTTTTCGCGTCTATAACTAAAATCAAACTATTATAACCGTGTTTGTATAGATAAACTATATTAATGAATAAACAGCATTAGGCGAGGAAAGCAGCATGTAATGCAACACCAAATTTATTCCGCAGTAAATCTACCCTGAAATTAAGTTGTTGCTGAAATGAACTTTATAAATTCATGAATTCCCATTGATTTGAGAGACTTTTGTCAGTTTAATGCTTCTTTCGCGATAAAATCGAATGTTTCAAGCTACTGATGCAAGAAAACGCCTAAAGGCTTTACTAAAATTGTGCAAATATCAATTACAGAGAAAGGCATCTAATAAACTTAATCATCGGTGATATAATGAGCTTACATGATCTGATGTGACGGAATTGAGTCGTAACATTTATCAGATCGCTGTAGGCATAACAGATACTCAACCATGATAGGCAATAAAACCTTAAACGGAGCCAGTACAGACATTTGCCAACAACAAATTAGGAATTTGAAATTGTAATTTTCCTTTCGACCTTAAATAAGTTGTTTGGGTAAGAGCGGGTAATAATAGTTTCAGAAATATGACAAGTTTGACATCTCAAAGGAATCATTAAAAGTCAGCTGAAAAGGCATGAAGATACAAATTGCAGTTGGCTTCATACTAGAACCCTTTAGTAAGAAAATTAAGGGCACAATTATCAAATTTAATTCCAAAATATATAATGGTATTTTTTTATTTTCTTCATTGAACTGGAGAGTAAAAACTGCAAAACCGTTTGGAGCTATCTTGTTACGTAATACAAGTGCTTTTTTTTCCTGTGGAAGACAGTAACTATTTTTTAAACAATGCTCAATTGTGTTTAATTTTCAAATGTTATTAATCAGTTTCAGGAAGTTTGTACTTCTAAAGAAGACTGCAAAATATGAAGAATTTTCGCCTGTTATTCTTTAATTGAAATAAGTGGTTGCAGTGTCTAATAGATTGAATATTTTTCCAGGATTATTTGGTCTACACTATATTAACGCACAGAGTTATAATATTGCTTTGTTCGTATTGTATTATCCTCGGCTATTTACTCTGAGAGTTCAACTTTTAACTTGTACCCAGCTGGTATTGACAAAAACATACAAAACCTGAAATCAAATGCACTGACTGTCTTATCCGTTCTTATACCCACAAGAACAAACATACATCATGTTTTGACAACCAATAATACTTAATAATATTAAAATGACAAGCTAGCTTTTACAATTATTACTTTTTTTTGTTTTTCTTTATAGCAATGGACCGATGCATTGTTGGTATGGAACGCATCAAAGCATGACAACATCGACACCGTCCGTGTACCTTCAGATAACGTATGGATTCCCGATATTGTCCTCTATAACTTGTAAGTTTTGAATGTCTACGGAGCTTGAAATCAAAAACTACTTCAGAGATAATAAAAAACCCAAACCAATCGAAAACGATCAGTAAGCTATTAGTGGCTAACAGTATAAATTTCTGGTAAGTGCTATCATCATATTTGAATTGACATTCTTATACGATATTGTATTTCTTTTAAAACTATAGAACTCATCTAGGATCAAGTAGAGGATTATATTACTTTTGTAGAGGAAGCCAGATAGGGATATGAATTGAACTTTCGGTAGTAAATTCTGCATTCTAAATGGAAGCTTGATCGTTTTTAACTAAGACAAGGATGATAAAAAACGTACAAAATGTTGGGTTTTTTTTAAGTACACGATATTCGTTTAAACTTGTTCTGGTTGTGTACTGGTCTTTAAATTATCGCTTTTTACAGTCTTCAAAATTAGGCCGGACCTTCTGGAAATATCCAATTAAAATTGGTTCGGTCCAGTCAAATTTTGCATTATTTTTTTTCAACATATAGGAACAAATTAGTAAACGTGATGAAAATAGGCATTCGGACTCCACTTCCTAATTTCTTTGACTGGCTTTATAAGTTATAAATTAATTCAGCTTTACTAAAATATCCGTCATGAAATACAAGAAAAAAACAAGGGAACCATAAGCCACTATATCACCGCTATCCCCAAATTGACTCAGTCGATAAGCAGGAAGTAAATATCCGACACCCGAGTTTTCTCAGTCGATAAACAGGAAGTAAATATCCGCCAGACATAATTTCAGTACTCACAAAAAGAGCTCATGATGATGTCATATATCACATATCAAGACGGACGAGCTCAGGTTAACCCATATACCTCTCTTCTTCAAAGCGGGGATAAAATGCACTTTACATCACTATATGTACGAGTTATTTTTCTTTCATTAATTCATCTATCGAAATGCCAACTTAAAACATGTTTTACTTTTTCTGATCATTTAGTGCTGATCCTAGAATGGAAGAGAAAAGAGACGCATTTGTTGTTGTATCACCAGACGGGCACATATTTTGGATGCCACAAGCTATATTAAGAAGTTCTTGTAGTTTTGACACAACATACTTTCCATTCGATGAGCAAGTGTGCCATCTTAAATTTGGGTCTTGGACATACGATGGTACAAAACTAGACCTATTTTTCTACACCAACTTAACGAAATTCTCATTGGCGGACTACATCGCTGCTACTGAGTGGGACATTACAGAAAACTTTGCAAAGAAATCTGAAAAATTTTACGACTGCTGTCCCGACGTCCCATATCCTGACCTTACTTTCTATTTAAGGATAAAACGAAAGGTGGCTTTTTACAGCTTTATCTTAATTCTACCATGTCTATTGTTGTCACTCCTGACTCTAGTTATATTTTGGGTTCCTCCAGAGTCTCCAGCAAAACTTGTATTAGGTAAGTGATTTCTGAAAATTATCCAATCACAAGTCATTCGATGTTGAATACAAACAAATCGCCATGTTATGGTACTACATATATAGATTCATACATATATTAAAACAAATTATAGTATATCAGGTGCGAATCTCACAGGTGGTCTTCGAGTCCCGTTTGTAAATTACAAATACCAAAACGTGGGTATTACGGTTAATTTAGATATGCTATATATCGATTTTTCAAGGAGTAACCTCTCATCAGTAGCATTTAAATCAAAACATTGGAAGGTCAAATTCCAAAACTGTTGAAAACGAAAAGTACTCAAAAGCAAAACATTCGAACAAGGAAGCCAAATCAAGCACCGAATTTTGTAATTTACAAAAATAAACTTTACCACCTTAATGTTATTAGGCTTGTCAGTTACCTGCCTAAGATCGGTTGTTTCCTCCTAGTACTCCGGTTTCCTCCACCATTAAAAATTACCACCCTTAATGGCCAAAGTGCGTCAAAAGTGGCGCTAAACCCTAACACACAATAACACACTCGAATTTAGAAACCGGGGTAACTCCTTTCGTCGGAATAAATTGGTTGGATATATACACCTCGCCATTAGTTAAGCAACATCTGTACTCACGTTAGTACAGCACCCATTATTCTATAAACAATATCCTGAAACTTGGCTTATATTTTCTTCTACACATTTACAACATTTTCTTATTCAATATTGACAAACAAATCAAGCAACCCATAAAGTGTTGTTTCAGTAACAACTTTTGGGTTGCGTAAATTGAGAGTTTTGATGACTGAAACAATATGTTTTTGCTATGTTGTAACAATTAGGATGTAAACATATCACATCCAGCATTTTTCCAATTTGAGACCTAAACATTGTAAAGAAACGAAAGCTTTGTTTGCATGGCTTTTGCATGGTACAAAATGCTTACTTCAGATTATTTACATTTATTGATTTTAAAGGTGTCATGTTGGTACTGATATTAAATGATTCTCATAAAACCGTTCCGGAAATCATAGTGGGAAATTTTTAATGGATATTTATAAGTTTTTCTATATTTTCGTTTAAAAGCATTATTGCGACCTTTTGAAAGCTTTCTTCTATTGCCTGAAGTAGAAGTTAAGTTTGTCATTTTATCAATATGGAAGTGGAAACTTACACCAATGGTAAAGTCTGAAACTTGGTAGGAATGATATATGACATGTTGGCTACAAACGATCCTCATTTTATGTTGATCCTGGGAGCCTCTTGTTATGGATATGTTCTAGTAGGAATTCAAACAATTGAAATGCTTTAGTGACATTCTTTAGGCTTGAACATGTGTTTTAGGACTAGGAAAACATTGAATTTGTTTTAGACAACAAATCTTACACATTTGCAAACATTTTGCCTTTTAAGCGTTTTTCATATACTTTTTGTGGTAAAATTTGATTAAGTCCCTTTGTTGTCCACAGTGGATGCAACTTGAGCTTGAAACCATTTTTTTATAGTGATAATTTGTCATGTTTGCAAACATTATATGCATTGATAAATTGTTATAAGTCTACAATTGATATTGAAATTTTTTTAAACGCTTTTTTATCCTAGTTTTTATACCATTTTCAAAAAGTTGGATTTTCATGACTTGCACACATTTCTGATCAACATGTTTAGTCCATTACACAATTAAAGTCTATATATTGAAGTGATTACTTGTTCATTAAAAAATGATTATTGTTTAAAAAAGTCGGCTTTGCTTAACTTTTGGCGAGGTGTACATAAAAAAATCATTTTAGCATGACCAGAATGTCCCCACTCTCCGAAATTTCTAAATTATTCATTGTAATAAAAATTATTATTTTTGTACATGTAATGAAACTAATATTTGTACAGGGTGATATTCAGCTCTTATATCCTTATCGTGTTTGGTTTTTTCATTCTTTTTAGTTGAAGCACGTCTAAAGAGTCTTATAGTAATAATAAATCAGTTTTCAGTAACAACAAATACATGTACTAGTAAATGATTTTAAATTTACCGACATCTTATTTTTACTTGATTAACTGACGGTTTCTCCTCATAATATTTTCAGATCAAAACTCCCAAAAACATTTGACAAATATCATAAAATACATTTTTATAAAGAGTTGTTAAAAATCCTCTCAATTATTGGTTTATTATAACTAAAAAATAGACGAAAAGCCTACCAGGTGTTGCAAAGTTGATTGTCTGGTATTTTGGTGAAATTTTTGTTAAATTCTTTAGAAGTAAACATTTTTTTAAATATTACATGTACAATGATAATCTTGTTTTAATAAACATGAACTTTATTGCAGGTATGAATATTTTTGTCGCCTTTTTTGTCTTGCTGCTTTTATTGGCGGATTCCACTCCAAAGGCTGCAAACTCTGTGCCACTGATTGGTAAGATAACAATAACACATATATAAAAATGCTACTAAAAGGTTTCATCTGAGTGTATCATAAACAGCAACGATGCAACCCTGACATGTAAAACCTAGTCTTATCAGTTTTCACATCACGTACACAGTTTGTTGTCATTTCTTCTCTGTTTACTACCTTCGTAACAGGTTGCCTATTTGCGCCTTTAGATAATGGCCTTCGAAGGCACTGCGTTCAATAATTGTTTGTTACATGTATACCTATATGTAATTTCAATTAAGGTTCGCCGTCGATCCGTTCTCAACTGTATGTGAAGCTTTCCTTCGTGGTTTCCTAAGCCGATTTTTTTTATTCAAATCGAGAAATAACTTTTTATTCCTTATCTCTGGCAACGTCACATGTGTGCTGTAGTCCGAAAGAACTGCTTACTCTTCCGGAACACATGAGTTTACTATCATTTTGACTTCATTTCATGTTCTGGTAGCAGATTGGTTGAAGTAGTCAGTATGTATACACACAATTAACTTATTCAACCTATGAGTGGGCTTAACAGTGACATGTGACATATAATTAGTTATTGCTTTTGAGTTAGTTAGTTAGCTATTGCTTTACTCCCAAGCAGCACGATTTCGGCTATATCCGGGAGATGAACATGAAAATGGTTATACAATGAACATGAAATGATGATGAAGTGGAGGAAATAGGGACACAAGGCCAATCGGGTAGGAGAGTTTTGACTGCCACTGGAAAAAGGAGTGATGGGTAGGGACGGGAAATTTTGCCTCCTGCATGGGGATCCTACGGGTCCTACTCTTACCGAGACCTGCAGCAGGGTTCTTTAACGTGCGAGGAACGTGACATTTTTCCCAACATGGTGCACCACTATGGTTTGCGGTCAGGTTTTCCGCATTATCGCCTGACGACCCCGCATCTCTCGATGTCAGGGCTGCCCCATTCAACCACCTGGGGCACACATCCCAGTCGCTTTGTGGGCAAAGCGGCCTGACCCCGATGTCAGGTTTCTGAGCGCTCTTTAGTGGACTTTTACCGACAAGCTTAGCGCTGCTGCGGACCTATTCGCCTCCCGGGCCCTGCACGGGATATTGCTTTTGACTCTTATGCTCTTGACTCTTATGCTCAAGTCACACATTCACGGATTAAAAGCCGGTGTTCTATTGTAGATTTTCCCCAATGCCAGTTTTTCCGGGGGGAAAATCTGGATCGATCATGTGTTTCCCCCGGAAGAATAGGATCGATCCAGTTTTTCCCCTGGGGGGGGGGGGGAAATAGGATCAGTCTAGTTTTTCCTTTTCCTTTAGATAGTAACTTTAAAACGTTAAATTTTCACTTTGTATCCACTGTATTATTTATGAGCACCACAGCGATCAAGTATGTTGGTTCTGTGTGGTGATACAACTCTAAATCATTCATTGTTTTGACGTGGGGTGTCGGATTTAGAACTGATGTATTTGATTCTTTTACATCAATCGATAAATGCTTCTTAGCTAGTTGTCAGTAACTTCGAGTGTTCTCAAGAGAGTTCCTCCTTGTCTTGTTGTTTTCGTACAGTATTTTGTCTTAGGTTCTCTCTTGTTGAATTGAACTTTTGTCGATTGAGTTTTACAGTGTGTTTTATATGTATGCTTTGTGCAAGCTTATCAATAGGGGGAAGGTTGGATCAAAAAACTAGTTTAACCCCGCCACATACTTTGCCAAAGCCTTTGTTTGTCCTTGTCATTCTGTGTTAACTGTTTTATGTCAAGAATTGGGTCTTTCGTTGATGATTTAGGGATTGGTTTTGATACTTTTGTATTGTATTATAAGTCTTGGGCCAATGCAAGACGGTAAGCAGTGACCTATGGTCATGTTGAAGACTGCTTGCTGTTTTCCGTTGTGATTTTTTGAATTGCTGTTTGTTTATGTTTGTTGTGCCGCGTATTCTTATTCCACATTACAATATCGTCTATTTCCCCCTTTATAAGCGAAAAGCTCATTTTCCCCCCTTACGATGTAACGATGAAATAAAAAATCGATATTTCCATAGTTCAAGCGATTTAGGAGAGTTATGCTTTAATACGAGATAAGTAGACAGACACACAGATCTGTATGCATGGGTACAAAAAAATGCAATAAAAAACAGCCAGCAGTCCTCAATGTGACCAGTGTTTGATGCTTGCAGTTTTGCAATCAACATTTATTGCAATATTAATCACAAAATTAGGGTTGTGAAAAAAATACACAAAATTTTAACAGCAAGTATAAACAATGACCATATGAACCAAAAAATTAAACATATGTTTATAGGTCCCCTGTCCTCGGTGCTAATGACTGTTTTAAGAAGGAACTAGTGTTTTCTCCTTGCCGAAAGATTGACACTTTGGGACAGAGTGGACTTAATTTTACTTATTTCATTCAACATATCAAAATTTAAAAGATATATTTTCTGATTTTGCTTTTTCTATATATGTTTTTTTCGTAATTCAAAATTTCAATTACAGTCAAGTATAACATTATATTTTCATCCCCGACCATATTACATATCGGACATAGACGGTTTTTCTTGGGATTTTTAAATATCTACTTTTTCTATTAGAAGGTAGATAATGCATAAGGTTCTAAACTTACCATAAAATATCAAAGAAGACCCCCTTCTTCATAAAGAACAAATAGAGTACAAATAATCTTTGATAAAGACTTCTGGAAGAATTAATCTATGGGACATGTATGCCCAACACAGGACACCAAACAGAAATCTTTAAAAGGTCTATAGGGTTGAACATCCCAAAGGGCATATATTTTGTTATACTGCCAATTGTAAAATCATTCCCTGTGCGATTCTCGTAGTAATTTTCGCATGGTCGGACAAACTCCACACAGTTCCAGTTCCCGTCCGTAACAGTCCGTACACTAATAACTGCACCAAGCTTTCCGAGCTTCTTTTCCATGACCTCTTTTTGACCCCTACTCTTAAAATGAAAAGTACTCACATATACCTAAATGCATTACGCAACTTCATTGTTTTTAGTATAGATAACCTCAATACTTGTACTTAACTTCACTTAAAAATAGTGCGTACTCATTTAAACCGGTTTGACAACAAATTGAAATAAATTTTTCAAGAATTTTTTTTTTCAGAAAATATGATGTTTTCATGGCTTACTATTATAGCAAAATTTTGAAAATGTATTCAAAAGAAAAAAAATATCAAGAATCTTGATGGAATTCATACAAGCCTGTAGCTGTGGGATAATCCTGACCTATTTTTTGTCGGGAAGGATAAGCCTACTGCGAAGGAGTTTGATGGTCGGACTAAAATTTTAATGTCCTATTCCGACACGTCGTCGTTGGCACATAAAAGCTATAATAAAATACAACCAAAAGCACCCCCAAATATTGAGTGAATATATATACGAGTTAAATTGAACCATGCAGTAGACATGCAATATTAATGTAAATCTTGTCCACCTCATATTGACACGAAGTCAAGTCATTGTCAATCTTAAAATTATAAATGCAAAGAGATCAACTGTTTCTTATCTTTCATTGAATAAAGCATGAACAACTTGGTATTTTAAAGATGAAAGTATGGCATTTTAAAAGATGGTAGTGCTCTCAATACTGAATCCTTACCTCAAATATTTCTTACCATATCAATTTCCTCAAAAGTGTAAGAGCTGAATATAAATAATAATATTTTTAATATACTAACTTTAAATATTTCATTTCCATAAGAAAAGCGTAAAAATCATATAACAGCTGCATTTTCCATAAAAAAATCACAGACTGGTAAGCGTATATCAACTGAAAAGCTAAGATATGCCAAACATCAAAGGGGGAAAAACTGGCATGGGGGAAAATCTACAATATGTATACGTATTGTCATTGATCCAGCTTTTCCCTCGGGGGGGAACAAGATCGATTCAGATTTTCCGGGGGGAAAACTGGCATGGGGGAAAAATGGCAATATAACACCGGATCAGCCATGGTAACTACCCGACATCGTTAATTGAAACCTGTATCACTCCGTACTTCATCCGTGCGTCCAACTGTTCCTAAACGCTCTAAACATTTATATCCGCAACATGTTCAAAATTAGCTACGGATTAAACCATCGTAGAAAATCCTTTCCATCTAAACCATATCAGATCGTTCTAAAGTCCGTAGCATTTTGTCCGCATTGGTCTATTACAGTTAAAGTACGGTATTGTAACGTATTCCCTGCGGTTTGTTGCGACGGATATACGGACTTAGTTTTGTTACGGACAAGTATGAATCACTAAGGTGTATCAAGCTCTTTACGTGTTTGTACGTTTAGATACGATACGGAATAGAACGGAACCTACCTAACTAAACAATTCAAATGAACTTTTATCCATTTTCTTTTTGAAACTTTAGTTTTTTAAAACTACATGAATGATTTAGTGATACACTTTCTTAGATATGTTAGTATTCCATACTTACAGACACGTAATGTATACATTGAAAGGATAATAGATTGATAGGAGTTGGCACAAAATGCTTAAGCAATACATAAAAAAAATCAAAAACATTTACCATTTAGAGAAAGTCATCTTTGAATTAACTGAATAACTAATATTAAAGAACTTTTAAAATATGGATTTGAAAGGATATGCGCCACAATGACAAAGTGCATGCATTTAACATCTAAAGGTAAATTTCTACATTATCGTCTTATAACCGTGTAAATTTATTCAGTTCTGTGTTAATCCGGGTTTATCTAGCGCCGAATTTACTGTCATTCTAGTAAGTTCATGTGAACCCGTTAATACTCCGTTGTGCATCCTTGCTAACTCGTATTCAGGCTATGGAAACTGGGTTTTCCGGCATGGACCGTAGAATTTATATCGTTGCGGAACCGTGTTACTACGTGAATGTGGAAGTCGGGCATTTAGCAGCACAAATAATTCTATATAAGGGAGATGAAAATGAAATGATGATGAAGTTTTAACAAACATTAGAAAAATGAGGGATGGGTAGAATGAGGTAGTTTCGCCTCCTGCAGGGGATCCTATGTTCTGAAGATTAGACATAATACTGTGGTGCCAATAAATATTAATTTGAGTATGGTATCTATGTATTTTTCAATGAGTAAAATGTTAAACTATGTACGTAAGACTGCGTGTTATTAGACTCTAATGTTAAAAGGGTAAAGCATAGCTGTCTCTGGGAAACGTAAATTACTTCTTTCAACAATGACCAAAATAATAAAACCTTTGGACTTGTCCAATTGTATTGAACAATGACTTATCTTCGGAACGTCATCTTTACGAAATTAATATCTTAAAAGAAAGAGGAAACTTCCTTCACAGTAATTTATTGTAGAATACTGACACATTTGGTGTATTGTAGGATATTGGTTTAATCTTTGTCAATCACGATAGTGCTGGATAATATTAGAGTTGTCTGCTGGGATCCCTAGACGGCTATTCTTTGTTTTAACTGGTATTGTTTTGATTAAGAAACTTTCTTCTTTTATCAATTTCGGTCAGATATTCAACATTCATTTCCCAGCATTTGAGTTTTAATTCCATTTGATCCAATACAATAGATAAACAAACTGCTCATCTCTGTTATTGTTTTATGTTTATCTATCAGCTTATTTTTCACGGTTGTTCTAGACATAAGTCCAATCTCACATTTCTATTATTCCTTTTTCATCAAAACAAACATCACAATATACCACTTTGAGAAATAATCTAGATTTAACATTTCCTTTTTGTTCTGTTTACGTTGTAACAGGCAGACCTTAACATAAACCAATCCGATGAATTTGAAGATAAGGAAGTCTAAGAAATTCCAATTTCCTTTAATATCTTGTTATGATGTTTTTCGATATAATGTCCATTATACGCATGGTAATTGTGTTCTGATCAGAAATATAAATCACGATTTTTTAAATTGTCGTCTGATGGCATAACTAGAGTTCATTCAAGTAAAAGCTCAGTATACATGGTAGAATCCTTTTTAATTTTTTTATTTCATTTTAATTTTACGCCACAAGTTGTTTTATACTAATTTTTTTTTTTGAGGGGGGGGGACATAAAATTTATTCCAATATAATACAATGCAATATTTTGTCCACATGTATAATAACGAAAAAATGTAGAATTCATAATTAGTTCGTCAACGATTTTTTTTCGGAAAATAACTTGACAAAACATCATTTATTGTTCATGATTTATATAGTTTTTGCTCTAAGATTTATTTCAGTTTAAAAAAGACACCTGAAGTTTACATTACTGTTTAGTAGAATAAAATATATCTAACAGATATACGTTTAATCAAATATTCAAAACTTTTTGAAGTTTCAAATCAAATGTGTTAAAAGACAAAGCTAATTATATAAGCACTAAATAGATAGAACGATTTGTTCTATAAAAACAAAAAAAAGTTTTATATTCCCCAGCGACGACATGTCGGATGCATATGAATTTACTCGTGTCCATCCGTCCGTACAAATTTCCGAGAATGATGTGAAATTTGGCAGAGTTGTTTACTATGACAAACTGTACATGTATGTCCTAAGCGACTCTCAGGCCGGTTAGACTTCTACTTCCTGTTTGGGGCTGTGTTGAGATTAATATTAGCGTGAAAATTTCCGTTAAACTTTTCTCAGAGAACAAACATTAGAATGATTTGAAACTTGAAGAATTAAAGTATTTTCAACCCGCACATCATTCAAATCTGACAAACATACTCGATTTTGAACTTATTTAATATATTCAAAATGAAACCCAAATTGGCAATGTTACGTCCTTTTCTCCAATTATATTGACACACGAACTGACAAGTTATAAGAAACCTATGTACCACTGTCAGCTTCGTTTATAAAAATTTCTAACTAAAGACATATTAAGACTTGATAAATAACGACATTTCAATGACCAAAATATTCCTAAACCTGACAGCTTATAAAATTTTACCGAATTCAATTAGGCTTACACGTGTTCTACTTCAAATGTACAAATTATTAAACCTCAAAAGGCTTTTAACAACAATGATGTAATATTTTGTCAAACACGGAGTAGTTACGATAAAAAGGCGCAATGACTTGAGTTCTTTTTCCGGCGATATCAGATGTACATTGTAACACAAAAATGTAATCTTAAATAGGAATTAAATTAAAACTTTATTGGATATCATTTCACATGTCAGTGTCGCAGAAATGCAAAACAGAAGCACTAAATGCACATAATATCAGACGTTTAATTCAATTTTCTTCTTTTAGATATTTATTACCGATTCAATACACGTTTAACTATATTTTTTTTTCTGTGCTGAAAGAAATATTTTCATGCAATCTGTTTTGCAATTCCGTAATTTGTTTCGGGATTTTATTTTATAATTAGAAACTCAACTGTATTTCGTATATATAGAAAAAAATAAATCAGGCAATAACATTTATTCAAGTATTTGTGTTTATTGAGTTAAATGAATTCTAACAAAATATATCAATGTCATGTTTTTTTTAAAATCTTTTCCACTATCTTAGTAGTTATTATATGTTTTATATATTATACCCTCTAAAATAATGTTAATTAAAAGCGAAATATTCTATTTTTATTAACTTTCATATTTATCCTAAAAATAATAAAAAATGACAACTTTCATGACTTTATTAACATGATGAATAACGTGTGTTAAGCAATTTCAGTATCATTAAACCATTTTAATGACGTCATTCTATTGTTTAAAGTGTGGATTATTTTTTACGAATTCACTGCGCTGTCTATTGTTCATGATCAGTGTTCCATGAACTTTTCACGGTCCACTGATCACAAACCTTCAGGGCTAATACTGGGCTCAGATTACCGACCGTGAGTGATTAGTTTTCAAGAAATTTACCTTTTTAAAAGGGTCACAAAATGCATTGAATACAGGAATCAAGTTTTATTCAACAACAACAAAAAAATCACTTTTAGTTAACAATAAATAAATTTATTCCATGCGTTCAAAATCTCAAATTTCTGAGTGATAATGAAATACTCCATTTTGTCCGAAACGTAATCCAACTTAATCGACGTCCACAAAGGTTTATCTTAGTTGTCCAAACACATAAAACTATCCCGACATTGTGAAATTTTTGCTCATTGATGATTGGAGACAATAGTGGTATGACATAAAATTTCTTTGTTCTCCACATTAAGATGTACATCTGTAGCGCTCCTTTTCAGCAAGTGATTGGTAGTAAATCTAGAAAAAAAAATTAAAACAATTTTACTTCGAATAAAGAAATAAAAGACGTGTGTTGATTGCAAATTTGTTTGTATGCTTTTTTTCTTCTACACGGTGACTGGCTATCGATTACCGCTGGATATCTGAAGACTGCCTAAAATTTACCGTGTGTGAATTTTTTTAACAAAGAAGAAGGCAATGAAAAAAATGCTACACAACATGCTAGGATTAGACTTTTGTCTACCATTTTCTCGATATACCTTTTCGATGATAGAATTTATGCACGGGTATTGTTTACTGTCTTCAGAACTATTCAGTCTTAACGATAGCCGGTAAATGTAACGACCCGTGTTCTAATGAATGAGGGGAAAATAATAAAGCAAATAATTATTCCTTGTTGAGTGATCATTGCAATTTGATTTTGTTTTTTACAGGTATGCGTATAGCTGTAATCGTACATTTTAAATCTGATAAAACCCACCGATTGTACAGAACTTTGTGTCAATAAGTGCTTAATATGTTTCAATTTGCCGTCGTTTATTTTTCTTCAAATAGCAAGATATTTCATCGTTATTGGTACCGAAATATCGAAATAATGCCGTTCACCATGAGTTTTTTTTCCGATTTGAAAATGAATGATCCATTGCTTTATTTATAGATTTTTGCTGTGTAAAAGCCATAGGCATTGGACTTAATCAAACTGATGTATATCTAATAAACCTTTTTAGGGAGTGTTCTGATTTTATAAAGTCGAGTGAGAACGAGGCTCCAGACAATTTTTGCCGAAAAAATATGCGATGTGCAAAACAATAATACATTTTCAATTGAAAGGGGGTTCAAAACCCGGAATTTCCCCTTATGGATCCACAACTGGAAGTGACCGATAATACATCAATAAATGTTTCAGTTGTAAAATCATTTTAAGCGGCAAACATTTGAAATGTGTTTGACTTTATCAAAAATGAAACATAAAAACACATGAATTTTTTGTGTAAAGTGTGGTTTAGAATGTGTAAAAATGATATCTTCTGCATTTTACCCAAGTGCTAAGTAATCATAATTATTACGTTATTTAAACATCTTACCTTTTGCTTGCTTCTGCATTTTATTTCCGAGAACAAAAAATAAATCCATTGTTGAAATTTTAAATAATCCATGATGAATTTCAAAATCTAAATCCATTGAAAAAAACACGACTAAATCCGTCTTGTCCATTATAAAACATGTTAAAAGTACTCACAATCTGCTCACGATAAAGTTAAATAAGGCGGGAAATTTAATGAACATTATGGAGGATCGGATGGGATGTCGGAACTACGTTTTTCTTATAAGTTTTCATAAAATACAGATGCTATTAATCTTTAATCATATTTATACATTTATATATTGTTTTCCCCGGTGTAAAATGGTTTAAGTAGGAGAATGTATGGTTAACTGTAGATTCGTAAAAATAATTCACTCGCGCCTGACGGCGCTCGTGAATTATTTTTTACGAATCTACAGTCAACCATACATTCTCCTATACATAATTTAATCGCATTCAAGGCCATGCATTTTTATTAGGCTATATTTATGACAGGTTTTTATACAACTAGTGAGCATGCAATGTTTCTTATAATTTGATTTCTTAATTTTTCATAGCAGCAGCAATGACAATTAAAACTAAAACAAGTAAATCTTCCCGGGAAATATAATTGCTGTTATGTTTTCCGTCATTGCACTTTTAAATAACGATGACAAACATGGAAAGAACTTGAAATCATGATGAACAAAATGGAAAATTAGGGGAAACAAAGGTGTTATAAGGTTTTGAAAGTTTTGATGACCATAAAATGACGATAAATTGTCCTTTTTACATAATGGATTTAGAACTTTACATGCCTAGAATTAAAGTGCTTTCACTTTTTGTTAGCAATCAAATTTTAATTTAAAATCTCTAAAAAATAGAGAAAATAACAGAACACACAAAATTTAAACTTTGCGTGCATTAACATGCATTCTTCAAACATTTTGAAACTTATCATTTTGAAAAAAAATGCATTTATTAAAAAAAATATATAGATAAGATATCACTTTTAAATTCACCTACCTTAAGTTGAACATTATTTTTGCAATGAAAAATATAGAAATTATCAAATCGCTCATTGAAATCTTATTGGAATAGTTTATTATATAGTGGTTTAAGGGTTTAAGTTATTTACACCCATTTTTTTTTAAAAAGACGACTATCAAAAGAATATTCTTATAAAATATTGGACAGCTTGAACAAGTTCCATGTTCTTTACAAAATACATTTCTTACTTCCAAATAATTTATTCTTGATATTTAAAATCAAATCCAAAAAGCAAAAAATTCTCTCAACTATTGTAGAGCGCCTCTGATGAGTTTTGAATAGACGGAACGAGCGTCAGGCGTAGCAGAATTTATTGTCTGGAACTTTGTTGCCCTTTTAAATATCGTCTTTTTCATACGTAAATAGAACAATACAAGAAAAAGTGATCAGAATTTTCAATAGCATCTCCAAAGGAGATGACAAAGCAAGTGACTATTAAGGTTGCAAGCATCACTACGTATCTGACAGAGAATTATATTTTAACATTTGAAAAGAGAGCCAGTGGTGAAGTGTTTAACGATTCGGCTACTTACACCAAGGTTCGTGGTTTGATCTTCGTCCCGTGCGGGGCCCGGGTGGCGAATTGGCCCGCAGCAGAGCCTAACTTATCGTAAGAGGCGACTTAGGGTCTTGGGATTCTGACATCGGGTCAGTGCTCAGCCCACTGAGCGACCAAGTGTGTACCCTAGGTGGCTGAATAGGGTGGCCCTCGTCTACGGGGGTTGTCAGGTCTATAATACGGTAACCCTGACCGCCGACCATAGTGGGCCAACTTGTGTGGAGAGTGCCACGCTTCATGCACGTAAAAGACCACTTTGTGGACCGCCACGTAGTGCACCACAATGGCTTAATTCTCCGTTCCTACCCACCTCTCCCCTTTTTCATGTGGTTCTTCAAATTTTTTTGTTTCCTTGTTTCCCACCCCATCCCCATGTTCCATTTATCATCATCATCATCATCATCATCTTATGTTCATTGTATCATTCTTTTCATGAATAACCTATATAGCGTTGCACGGGCGTAAAACACCAACTCACTCACTCACGCACGGAGTGAAAATTTCATGAACCAATTTTCCTACTCTCTCTTGACATCATTTGCGAGGATGGTCTCAAGGAATGATGTTTGTTCTTCGGAAGGAACCAAAAAAGGTTGGAGCGTGTATGTGGAGAGCAATACCCATGCACGTTAAAGACCCCTTTGTACAGTTCGATAAGAGTATAGGCTCAATGGGGGCCGTTACAAAGGTCACACTCGCAAACTGCTAGATTGAGAGGGAACCACATAAGCAATTAATAGACTATAAAGAGATAAGCTTGTTTCCCAATTCAGGATAAATAAATATGTTTAAACTATTTTCTTATTCGTTTCCTTCGGTCCGTGTGGGGCCCGGGAGGCGAATAGGCTCGCAGCAGCACTAAGCTTGTCAGTAAAAGTCATCTAATGAGCGCTCAGACACCTGACATCAGGCCAGGCCGCTTAGCCCATAAAACGACTGGGATGTGTGCCCCAAGTGGTTGAATGGGACAGTCCTATCATTAAGAATGCTGGAGTCGTCAGGATATAATGCGGAAAAACCTGACCGCAAACCATAGTGAGCCAACTTGTGCGGAGAGTGCCACAGTTCATGCACGTAAAAGATCTCTTTGTGGACCGCTTAGGCTGAAATTTCAGCCCCTACTCACCTCTACCTTTTTCCTTTGGTCTTCAAAATTTACTGTTCCTTTGGTTTCCACCCCATCCCATATTTCATTTATTATCATCATTTCATGCTAATTTTTTCACCCTTTTTCATGTTCATCGCCTTTGAATAACCTATATTGCGTTGTAGATTCTGGTAGACTATTCCAAAGTCTCACTGTAGTAAGAATAGAGCTATCTTTATATGTGACGGTATATCAATGGTAAAGACGTAAAGTAATCCCATAAATCACATTGCGTACGCGAGGTCCTTACGGTGCGACCATTCGTTTAACCGATCAAAAAACGATGCCCCCTGGTTTCCAAACAGTTTCAAGTCAGAAAGTCTATAAATCCCCCAAAAATGTGTGATCAAAATTTTCTGGATATATGCACACAACTAAATATGGTGTCCTTCCAACCATGGAAGATATATAAAAGAGGAAATCTAACAGGTTATCAAATCGGATTTTGTTCCTGTTGTATTTTTCATTCGAAAAACATGGATATGACAATAATTTTCATTATAAAATCCAAACAACCGCCAAGTTAAATCTATTTTTACATTTCAATGTTGTACCAACGACATTCTTTTCATGTTTAACAAATGATTATATTCTCAACGTTGAACATTCAATGTTATTTAAACGTTGTATCAACGGTTACACTTCAAAGTTGACACAACATCGTTAATTCAACATTTTATAAATGTTTATCGTCTCTCAACCTAATTTAAGCGTTTATTCAACATAATGTGTCTGCTGTAATACACGTTTTCATTGTAACTCTCTTTTAAGTAACTCTCTTCCATTGCGATCCTAAGATCGCAATGGAAGAGGGAGGTTTGGCGCCATAAAACCTGGTTTAACCCACCATTTCGTTTGAAATGCCTGTACCAAGTCAGGACCATTGCGATCCACCAGTTCTCCGGTATGACTGATTCGTTTTTGTCATTTTCTCTGGACTATGAGATTGATCATTCAAGTTCGGTAGTTTTGTTATTACCTTTATTAAGATTGTAATGATATATTTATTAATATTTAACAGGTACATACTTTTGTTTGAGTATGATTTTAATCACAGTCTCCTCTGTATTATCAACAATAGTTGCCAATATGTTTTTCCGAGGTGTGCGAATAAACAGAGCACCAAAATGGCTTCGAAAGGTGAGGTTATATAGGTATTTCAAGTCACTCTATTGTAGTCAATTTATATACATTGAACTTTGGTAAATAACAAAAAAAAAACTATATACATTGAACTTTGGTTAATATAAAAAACGCATGCTATTTTTGTTAAGGTGTTTCCCAACACCATTTTGACCTAGATATCGACCAAATAAAAAGTGTTAATTTTGATACTTTTATGAATTCATTACATCCATAATTTTTAAAGAAATATGATTTCTAAAGAAATGTTTGTGGCACAATGGTATGCTACTTCATTGGATGCATTTCATTTGGTTAAAATGTGCATTGTTTAATTAAAATTGACACTTTATATTTGGTCGATATCTAGGTCAAAATGGTGTTGGGAACCTTAGGTTGTACGATGTGTGGACATGGATTAACAGTTCACCTTTATATAAAGGTCAAAATAAAAATATATTTATTTTTGCTTTATTTCAGATTATCCAATGGGCAACTTTTCATTATTAAAAGATTTGTTGTTTTTATTTTTGGAGATCATTCAATTTTAAGGTTCCGCTAAAGTCAAACTCAACACAAATTTCAAAGACGATGTTTGCTTTTATCTACAGGAAAAAATCATAGCAAATAATATTACTCTATTTTAATCACAAGATTGGGCGGAGCTTAAATTTCTCAGTCTTTTAGGTAAGATTTAAACGAAGAATCCCGAAATAATTGACCCGTGACCAACCCGGTCAATAAAATAGAGTAATACTTCAAAATGAAGCCCAAAAATAGTACAACACATATATAGGTCTAAAACAATTCCAAGGGAGTCCCGGTTTCAAACATTCTTCAAAATGTGTGTACCTTTGGTCTGTACTCTGTTCAGTTGAAACCTTCCTGAAAATTACATAAAATCGTATGTATAAGGCTATTATCTACTGCAAGCTACATAACAATTATGATTATATGCCCCTTAAGTTACCCTAAAACTAATGTAAAATCAATAACAAAAATAAATTTCTGCTAAAAATCCTTCCAGTATGATGTCTGCTTCCATTGCCGGACTATCTTGATCCCAATTTTTAAAACATGTATTAGGCTTGTTGGTTTTAGTGCAACAGATATAACAATACTGATTTCTGAAATAAGGAGAGGCACCAAAGGGGCATTCGAGTGTCAAAAGTCCGAAAAGGTAACGACAAAACCGGTAAACATAAACAAGAACAGCACAAGGAAACACAAAACATAAAAACAACCGAACAGAAATCAACAACGCGAACTCAAGTCGTAACAAGAGTGAACTCGGGTGCACCGGAAGAGTAAGCGGTTCCTGCCTGCGATAGCACACCCGCCGCGTTGCCAATTTCAAATTCAGTGTGTCAAATCCGGTAAAGGAAGACAAAACAAAACCCTAAGGAAGACAAAACAAAACCCTATGACAAACCAACATCTGCACTCATCTGAGAGATAGAAATCCCATATTTATCTATGAAAACATGGTGTCTACCGTAAAATTTCTTAAGTGAAGACAGCAACCGAGGAGCAACATAACCCTGTGTTAGCAATTTCTGTGTCAAACGTGACGCTCTGCCAAGGAAATCGATGTAATTCCCACAAGCTCTGGAGTAACGAATCAATTTTGATACGTAAACTCCATAAGCTGGAGCGGACGGAATGTTGCTACACATGAAGGGAAAGTTGACGATTGGGAAGTTGAAGTCATCACGTTTGTCATAGAGCTTTGTTGATAGTTTTCCTCGAGAGTCTATTTCGAGATGTAGATCTAAATATGAAGCAGACTTCCTAGAATCCGTTGTGTCCTTTATCTCAAGTTCCGGGGATATATGAGATGGAGAAAGTCACCAAATCGAGAATTGTTCTGACTCCTATGTGAAGTAGTTTCTTGGTTTCCTTTCCAATTATAATCGCAACACCTTCAGCTGCACTGTAGCTGTGTTTGTGGGATCTTTTAGACCAACCTCCATCTGTTATAACGGTAATTGCTGGTACATCCTCGTGAAAGTCATTTCTTTCAATGGCTAACCGTCGCTCATCTTCACCTGCTTCTAACATGTCTTTTTCGATAAGGGTTTACCACCAGTTACTAATATCTGTCTCTATGGCAGAAAAAGAAGGCTGAGACAAACCAGGACTATCAAGAGTGGCCATAAATTGGCAGGCCCATTTCCTGTCACCATGCTCCCCCTAACTGCTCTTACATTCACGTCGAACCGTTTCGATCCAGGAACTTTAGGACTTTTGTCAAAAGAAAAGGTTTATGAGCAACCCTGGCATTGTGCCATAATTACACAGGCTAATCCGTAAGACCGAAGTTCCGTCTTTAACTTTAGAGGCGACTTTCTCTGGCAAGCAATTCTAATAGCAGCAGGACATGTACATGTGTACAATATTATGGCATAAACGTGACCTTGCAAGCTATCTAAATTGATGAACCTGTTGCCTTTTGGACTCCAATTCTAATGCTTTTAATTTTTAATTTAAAACTGTCACTGGCTAAATACGAAACATACTCATCGATCAGTGGTCTACAGTTTGTTTTGGTATATTATTTTTGGTTTAAGTTTATAAAATCTCTTCATTTTTACTCTTAAAGCTTGTTTTTTCGTATGCATCATGTATAGTGGTCTTCCTTGATGTGTCTCCTGTCTTTTTCTACGATACCTTCCCTGTCCTAATCCAAACGTTTTGGAGATCATTAATATGTAAACAAATGCGAGGATATCCAGATGCTTTCCATACAAATCAGAGTTAGATGTTGTTTATTTTTTTTATCTTTTTTATTATAACACTTACCAAAAATGGGATTCTTTCCAATATTTCTGTGCCTCATTTTTAAAATCAGTGATTTATAATGCAAATAATGTACGAAACTGCAACAATTACCAAACATGTGGATGCAAACACAAGGCCTGGGTATCAATGCTAATAATTTAACATTTCAGCATTTCGTTGTGCACGATTATCAAATATTCTTGATATAAAGGTGTGGCAACTGTAGATAAATTAAATGAAACCATAAAACACCTACGATTTCTTACCAATTTAGACAACTTTTCCACTGTGTTTTAGTTGTGATGATCAAAGATCAGCATGTTTTCATTCAACCGGAAGTAGTTTCCCTGATATAGTATGGACACTAAATAATTTGATAAATATATCAACACCTGAATAATATATTTTATATCAATATTGCATATTTGCCCCAAACTGTCTTTTTTTTCAATATTCCGATTGGTTTGTTAATTTTTACAAAAGTACGCATCTGCGGATTTATTTAAAACTTTCTACTTTCGATTTCTAAATAGAAGGATATGCCGGTTCTCACAGCATTTTGTGGCCCTAGATTGCTCGATAATATATATTTTAGCTTAAGTCACATTATTTAAGTCTGCAGAATTCCAATGGTATCTCATATTATATGGATTTCTTTAAGGATCAATGCCAAATACATATGATAAAACTTCACCTCAATTTTCCAACATGGCGACCTCCATTCTGAAACAACACCATTTTTAAAGTCTTGGCAATTATTGAAGGTGCACTTGCATGTTCTATTTTTTTTTAAAGGTGTACCAAATTGACAGAATATGGCATAAAAGTTTCATCATAATATGAATATTTTAATCAATTTTTTTTTTATTATTATTATTTAGAAAGATACTTAGAAGCTTTAAGTTTATAGCAAGTTTCATTCCCAGCAATATTGTGTTAAGCTCAAAAACTTAAATTTTTATTTATTTCTTAAGGTTCCGCTATATGTTACAGAATTTTCCGATGAGTGAGTGAGTTTCACACATCCCAGTCGCTTTATGGGCTAAGCGGCCTGATCCAAAGTCAAGTTTCTTAGCGCTCTTTAGTGGACTTTTACCGACAAGCTTAGTGCTTCTCTGGGCCTATTCGTCCTCCGGCCCCCGCATGGGAAGCACTTCTCGCTTTTCAATAGTTTTTTTTCTAATGAAAAAACCCCGTTATTTTCGATCTTTAAAGGGCCATTAAAGGGATTAAAAAGAGTTGGAGGTCTAAAAATTTGACATAGGTAGATGTTCATACTTTCAAAATTATAGTAAATTGATGTTTGGTGTAAGTCTGTCGCTTACCTACTTCCTGTCAAATGAGCCCACTTTGATTTTTTTAATGTTAAAAAATAGAAGAAAAAAATTCGTAACAGATTTCTCAGCTGTTACTATTAGTAGGCTTTTGATATTTGATATGCAGCTTAAGGAAGGATTCTTATTCAGTGGTATTCGTTTTCAGGTATGTCGCTTACCTAATCCCTGTTTAATGAGCCGACGTAATTTTTTTAAAGTTCAATATTTAGAAGAAAAAAATTCGTAACAAATTGACAGCCATTACTATTCGTAGGCTTTTAATATTCCAGGATTGTCGCTTATCTACTTCCTGTTTTAATAGCCGACTTAGATTTTTTAGTCCCCTACCGGCGAAAGCCGAAGGGGACTATAGGTTTGCGCTCTGTCTGTCTGTCTGTCCGTCTGTCTGTCACGCCTCAATTTTCCGCACTTTTTTCTAAACGCTTATAGATAATAAACTGATTTTTGGTATGTGAGTTTACCTTGATGAGTTACAGATCAAGTTAAAGTTTCCTGCCGGCCCACAATTTTTTATGGGAATTATGACCCTTTGAACTTTAAAAATTCACTAAAATTTCAGTTTTCCGCACCTTTTTTCTAAACGCTTATAGACAATGAACTGATTTTTGGTATGTGAGTTCCTTGATGAGTTACATATCAAGTTAGTTTCCTGCCGGTCCACAATTTTTTATGGGAGTTATGGCCCTTTGAACTTTGAACATTCACTTAAATTTCAGTTTTCCGCACTTTTTTTTCTGAACGCTTATAGATAATGAACTGATTTTTGGTATGTGAGTTTACCTTGATGAGTTAACAGATCAAGTTTAAGTTTCGTGTCGATCCACAAATTTTTATGGGAGTTATGGCCCTTTGAACTTTGAAAAATCACTAAAATATCAGTTTCCCACATTTTTTTTAAACGCTTATAGATAATGAACTGATTTTTTTGTCTGTGAGTTTACCTTGATGAGTTACAGATCAAGTTTGAGTTTCGCGCCGGTCCACAAATTTTTATGGAAGATATGGCCCTTTTCTACACTTTTTTTTATTGTTCTTTGTAGATAATAAACTGATCAAGTTTAGGTACATGTATTCATTTGTTTGACAAATTGTTATCAGTGACTGAAATATGAGGCCGGTAGGGGACTAAGTATTGTTTTACAATACTCTCAGAATGCTTGTTTAAGGTTCAAATATAGAAAATTTTTGTAACAGATTTATCAGCTATTACTACTCGCAGGCTTTTTGATATTTGGTATGCAGCTTAAAGAAGGGGCCCCATATGGTGAGATGCGTTTCCAGGTCTGTTGCTTACCTACTTCCTGTTTAACGACCCAACTTCGATTTTTTAGGGGTCAAAATGAAAATTTGTCGTGATGGGTTTCTCATGTATTACTATTCATAGACTTTTGATATTAAGTATGCAGATTTTTAATTCTGTCGCTTATCTACTTTCTGTTAAGCAGGCTGACTTAGATTTTTTGCCACTCGTCGGGGGACCATGTCCAATTTGATTGATTCATGTGTACTGAGATGATCAACTCAATATACCTATTACGTCTCATCGCCATGTTTTGTTTTATGTTACTACCAGACCCTTAGATCGCAATGGAAGAAGGTTTTGCACCATTTAACCTGGTTTAACTCTTGATTTTTTTAAACACTCAAATACAAGGTCTGGATCATTATTGCGTTCTTAATATTCTGCGTTAAGCCTTGTTGTTTTCTAAGACATTTTGAGACTGATCGTCCAAGTTCGATATTTGTTTTTCCTTTATCTACATATCATTTCAAAGGTTGGGCTAGGAGACATTTCACAATTTTAGAGAGAATGAGAATATGGAAGTACACAATATTATTAACTATGCTTTTTAGATGAACATACTCTCAGAATTATATGCAAAATCATATGAATCTTTTAATTCCAGTTGATGATAGACATAGTGGCAAGGATGTTTTTCATCAGAGATAAACTTGTAGAAAAAGATGACAGAAAGGACGAAACGGTTCGCAATTTATGGAACATAGCGAAACCATCCGAAAAGAACGTAAATGCTGCCGACGACAGAGGTGTAAGAGTGCGCCTTCTTGGGGATAAGAAGGACGAACATTACCGAACAGACCTGTATGAACATTTACAACCTAACGGTGATGTAGATATTCCTTATCCAATCAAACCTGGTCTTGCCGAAGATATCCGTATCATAAGGGAAATACTTGAACAATACCAAGACCAAAAGAAGAAGAACGAAATAAAAGACAAACACATACGCGAATGGCGAGTGATTTGCGTAATCACTGACCGACTTTTTTTCTCGTTCTATATGATAATTAACATTGTAGGAATAGTATGCATCTTCTTTTTAAATTGAAAACATATTCAGCACTCCTATTTTTATATGTTGCACTATGCAGGGCCGAACAACGATTTTTTCCAACGATTGATCTACACTTTGTATTCTTGCCACCTATATATATATGAATATCAACCATACTATCAATATTAATCAAACGGAGTCTTATACTTTAAGCGGAATTTCATATTGGATACTTCCATTATACTATCTGCCTCTTCTTAATAAGATTTGGGTTGTAAACATAAAAGCTTATGTCGAGTGCTACTACATCCATCAAGAATTTGTTGTGCTGAACTGAACATCAATTGCAATGATTTTACCCATCGTATCATTTTGTTTTAAATTGCAGGAAACATAGCCAATTTTGCCGAAAATGAATCAACATTTTGGAAAACAATTATGAATTTAATATCTATAAATCGAACAAAATTGTTTTCTAGAAAGTGTTAATTAAAACTTCATACAAAAAAAAACAAAACTTTTTAACTCGAAAATAAAAGGACTGACATTTTCTCGTATATGAATTATTTGTTGCTATTACCATTGTTAATCTGTACAGTTTATCGAGTTAATATGCTTGGCACTGTTAATAAAAATGCATGTTTAAATCTAGATAAATCACTACTTTCCAGAGGCACAATTCATTAAATGTTGTAAGCCTATTTTAAATTTGTATTTCAAAACGTACAAATGAGGCAAACACTATTAAAATGAAGAGCACAGATCAATATAACCAAAGTGGGCCGAACTTTAAGCCCAATTAATGCCTAAAGTAGATAAAGGTAATAACATTACTGAACTTTGAGAAGCAATCTCAAATGTCCATAAGACGAGACAAAACGAGGAAGACATACCGGAAAACTTGAAGACCACAATGGTCCTGAAAGAACCTTGTTGTTTTTAAAATATACGAAATAGAAACAAAGAAGAGTTGGTATTGCTTTTTACAGGGTGTTTGTTGTTAAAGAATAAATTATTGCTTTGTTTTGTTAATTTTTCATGTAGTCGTTCGTGTCTTTTGATATTGTCTTGGTCTTTTCATCATGCCCCATTTGTTGCTCCTTTGTTTCAGACATTTCATTTTGCTACGATTGACGCACCTTTCGTTAAATCAAGACTCATCACGGGTTCCATTCTTAAAGGAAATACTATCGGAATATGAACAGAATAACTGTCTCCCTCAGCAACGCGACAGTGGACCTATTATATATTAAAGGCTCGTCCGTCCTTGTGTTCATATGTATGTGCGTCTGTCATACTTTTATGGATGCCAATTCTCGGCGGGGACCACTGAAACGATTTTGCTGTAAGTTTGTAGAAATAATTGTAATCATAAGTGGTTTATCATATTGCACTACTATTTTGATCCGACACATTTGAAAGGAGTTATGGGACTTTATTGACTTTGTGCATCTTAGGTCAAAATATCACTTTGTAGGTGTAACCTCTAACAAACAGCTAAGTAGATTTTGCTGGAATTTTGTAGGCTTTTTTGGCCCCATTTGTAGTTAATAATAAGGGAATAAAGAGTAATGGGACTTTATTTTAGGAAAATGAAACGGTTTCTTGATGCATCTGTCCCGAAACTGCTCAGCATGAGATCATATTTTGTCGACTTTGCATTGACCCCATCTGCAGTGCGGGCATATAGTTTTGTTGATTGTGTGTTCGATTCGGTTTTTTCTTGTTTTTTGTTTTTTGTTTTTTTTTGTTTTTTTTGTTTTTTTGTTGAGGCGGGCAATATAGTCATGCTTAACATGTCCTTGTTTAATCTTGACAATAAAATGCCTTCATTATAAAAAAATCCTCCTGTACATAAAAAAAAAACAATGATGGTTATGTCTCGCTGCGAAGCAGAGTGGGCCATATGTGTTACATTTACGTAAGTGGCGTTAGTTATCAATTAAACTTCACAAAAATCCGTACAAACACTGGATGAAATCGTCGATTTGATTAAATATGACTAGGTATGCAAAGATTTGACAAATCTAAGGCGTTTGCTCCACAATTCATTTGCACATCGATGAAACTAATAACAAATGTGCTTACGATTTGATTTAATTTCTAAGGTGCTCAAAGACAAGGTGAATATTGCCGTTAAATTTCAATAACTTCAACCGTGTTTGAAATCTATGTAAATATATGACATAGATTTCCTTAAATTTCTTATGTAAGAAAAGCAATTTAAAATACTAAATTTGGCCATCTGTTTTACGATGGAATGCAAATGTTTTAGAGACCGCGGTTTATATATCATTTCCGACATAGTCAAATATTTTTAAATTTATTCATAATATTTGCAAATATTTGTATAGGTGTTGTCGATATGCAAATAACTGCCTCTGATTTCCGATATATTTCTTATCCACGAGTTAAAAAGCAAATTTATTTTTTTGTATATTACATTTATTGGGGTATGGGAAGGTTTGAAAGACCGCTGTTACAAATACGTTCAAAAGCCAATTAAAAGTGTTCAAATATCTTTATATATCCCAATATATTTCTTGTGCAAAAAAAGCTTATCAAACTTGGAAATTTGAGAATCTGTTTAACAATGATGTGCAAAGGTTTTATAGATCATAATTTATAAATTATTTCCGACTCTGTCAAATATTATCAAATGTATGCATAATATTTGCAAAGATTTGTATAGGTCTTGTCAATATATAAATACATGCCTATTATTTCAAAAACTTTCCTGTCCTTGCATCACAATGCAAATTTGTTTCTTTTCATGGTATTTTATTGTAGTATGGGCACACTTGAGATACAGAGATTACAAATACATTCACAAGCATGTTAAATGTGTTCAAATACATTTAATATACATCAAACATTTATATACATATTGCTTATCTTCAAATGTATTATGGTATTGAAAATAATAAAAGATGATATCATATCTTGCAGTTTAAAATGTTGCTGGTTGTTTTCTAGGGAGTTGGTGTTTTACGCCCGTGCAACGCTATATAGGTTATTTACAGGCGATGAACATGAAAAGGGTGATAAAATGAACATGAAATGATGATAATAAATGAAATATGGGGGTGGGTGGGACACAAAGGATCGGTAAATTTTAAAGAACCACAGGAAAAGGGGAGAGGTGGATAGGGGCAAAAAATTTAGCCTATGTGGTGCACTACTTAGCGGTCCACAAAGGGGTCTTTTACGTGCATGAAGCGTGGCACTCTCCACACACGTTGGCCCACTATGGTCAGCGGTCAGGGTTTCCGTATTATAGACCTGACAACCCCCGCGGACGAGGGCCACCCTATTCAGCCACCAAGGATACACACTTGGTCGCTCTTTGGGCTGAGCACTGACCCGACGTCAGAATCCCAAGACCCTTAGTCGCCTCTTACGACAAGCTAGGCTCTGCTGCGGGCCTATTAGCCTTCCGGGCACCGCACGGGACGATTTCTAATTGAAGATTAGTAAAGTGCTGCCATATTATGAATTATAACTTATTGCTAATTGTTGTTTTGACAGATCTATAAGTTCAATTACTTTCCAGGGGAAGTTAATATGCAGTGAATCATTGGGGTGATATGAAAATAACAATACAAATAATAAAAAGAACAGAATTTCATTTTAAAAATATTTTGATGAAAATTAAACATTATTCGACAGCAGAACATAAAATATATTTTTGCAATACAAAATAAATTTACTGCTAGTAATAAGAAATATCTGTCATAAAATAAATATATTTTTCCGCTCTCTGTGCAGATAAAAAATTACAAGTAAAATGGTCAGTCCTTTGGAGCGTCTTTTTTGTAATACTAGTAATAGACGATATTGAGATGTGGAATAAGTGTACGCGACACAACAAACATAAACAAACAGCAATTCAAAACATCACAACGGAAAACAGCGAGCAGTCTTCAACATGACCATAGGTCACTGCTTACCGTCTTAGATTGGCCCAAGACTTATAATACAATACAAAAGTTTCAAAACCAATCCCTAAATCATCAACGAAAGACCCTATTCTTGACATAAAACAGTTAACACAGAATGACAAGGACAAACAAAGGCTTTGGCAAAGTTTAACCATTTTATAACAACTTAACGAGTGCCTGACCTTTTTTTTGCTTTTCAAATATATAACTGTAAACTCTACTCATTTATACATGTCAAATTTATTTTAAAAATATATTTATAAAGAACATTCGAAAATGAAATCAAAAAGCCGAAATCATAACATTTTTTTTTTATAATTAAACCATTGAAGTTAGGTTGAAGATTGGCGTGATGGGTGCTGGTTTCCCTAATTGTTGATGATTAATTATCGCATTTGTGTTAATGTTGCCGCAGAGTATACGTTTGTTAACGCAACATGATCAAAAGAAAATAACATTAAATTCTAATTATGCAAATTAATATCCATCTTGCGATAATATTAGAGGAGGAGTTTCAAAGATTGTATATAGAATTTCTCTGCACCTCTGTAATATTGGTTGATGAGAATAAAGTTATTATGAGGGCCGAAATAAATGATGGCGCTGTTCAAATAAAAGAGTTAAAACATGAATCTTATAAAAAAAAGTAAAAATTATCGGTATTTAGGTGATGAACTAGAAGTTCCGGCTGGAAGAAGTCTATTTAAACATGTTTAAAATAAAATTTAAGGCCAATAGCAAGCAGGGAACAAGAATAAATTTCAAGGAGGTTACTTTTTGAATTAGTACGGAGCTCCGTCCCTAGTATTTTCAACTACAAACTTGCATTTCACATTCACCAATGACATTGTACATGTTTAAACTAGGATCACTTTTATCATATTGAAGTGCGCGCGCTGGCAGACATCTCTTAGATGGGCACAGATATTCGTTTGAGATAGGATCCTTTACCGAATTTGACCATTACCTAATAAATTGGTGTGCTATTATAACAAGTAGGAACTGCTTTCTCTTCCGGATAATCTGAGTTCACTCTCGTTTCGACTTTTATGTTGCGGATTGCGATTTAGTTGGTGTGTGTGTATTTGTTTATATATATATGTTATTTTTCTTATGAGTTTATGTTAAATGATTTCTGCTTATATTGTTTCGGATTTTCGACAATTGATTGCTTTGCTGCTTCATATTCTTTCACCTGCCTGTTTAGTGATAGATGATTATTGCTGACACGACGATTTAAGCAAGCAAAAGATTACTAGTGTCACAATTGGTTACTGTTTTATATCTATAAAGCTATCAGAAATGGGGCTCATCATGGGGAATATCCGGGAATAAAGTAATAATTAAGTTTTTGATTTGCTATCAAAATCACGTTATTTAAAAAATATACAAAAAATGTTTAATCAAGTAATCGAAAAAGAGAGGGGTTGGAATTTTATTATCACTCAAAAATTCCCTATGTACATGTAATTAAAGAAATCTCCATACAAATGCCCCAGTAATCACATAATCAAGAAACTTATGCACAGTCTCAGAAATATAGGCCAATGTAAGGAGAATCCTCCCATAATTGGTCATCTAACAAATTTACGACCGATTGTAGGTCGTAAGTTCCTGAGTAAAACAGGGCCCTGTTTCACACTAAGTATCACTTTAACTGTAAAACTGTTTCACAAAAAGTATCACTTTAAAACTGCGGTAACTCTATACCGTGACATTGTTATGCTTCTTGCTTTGAACATTTAAGCAAAAACCAAGTAATCGATCTGCGATTTTTTTCATTCTGTAAGACCATAATACACAAATTTTTGCCGCTTCAAGTAGGTGTCATTTGAAACTTCGACCTAATGAAGACAGCAATTGTTCCCTTTTTGTAATAATGTTGTATTCTGTTAGGGAAAAATGGAAAATGAAAGCCATTTTGTCTTCATTTAGACACATTTATTTATCCTGGACCGGAAAACAAAATAATGCTAATGTGAACCCATCTCCAATTTGCAGCTGCGAATGAGACCATTACGTCATTGAGTCTTCTCTTGTCGAACTCTACAAACAGATCTTTTACGTGCATGTGGTATTGCTCTTTCCATACACGGGACAACCTTTTTTCGTCCCTTCCGAATGACAACTACAATTGACTCTATAGGGACATTTTTAGCGCTTGGGGCCTGACGAATCAATTGTTTTGTATACTACTGCTGTATGATGAATAAACTGTAAATTTTAAAGAAATAAAGAATTGAATTGAAGCTCCACGATCTAGAAACCTGTATATATAACTTCCTAACTTGATATAATTTTGGGGTTTTTATGCCCCGCCAACTTTGTTGGGGGGCATATAGTTTTTCGGTCCGTTCGTCCGTCCGTCCGTCCTTCCGTCCGTCCGTCCGTCACACTTTAGTTTTCCGCACTTTTTTTCCACATCCTTGCATATATTCAAAAGATTTTTGGTATGTGAGTCTACCATGATGAGTTACAGGTCAAGTTCGAGTTTCGTTCCGGTCCACTGATTTTGACCTAAATTACGGCCCTTGAACTTAGCAAATTTTGTAAAAAAAAAAGTTTTCCGCACTTTTTTTCCACATCCTTGCATATATTCAAAAGATTTTTGGTATGTGAGTCTACCATGATGAGTTACAGGTCAAGTTCGAGTTTCGTTCCGGTCCACTGATTTTGGCCTAAATTACGGCCCTTGAACTTAGCAAATTTTGTAAAAATAAGTTTTCCGTACTTTTTTTCCACATCCTTCCATATATTCAAAAGATTTTTGGTATGTGAGTCTACCATGATGAGTTACAGGTCAAGTTCGAGTTTCGTTCCGGTCCACTGATTTTGACCCAAATTAGGGCCCTTGGACTTAGCAAATTTGGTAAAAATAACAGTTTTATTTTATTTGCCAGCGGGGCATCAGTGTCATCTAGACACATTTCCTTGTTCGTTATCAAAAAAATGGCATTGAGTGATTCAATTTATTAGCTATATATGTAAGCGCAGTAAGATATTGATTATAAATTGTAAGTTCGGCAAACTTTTTCTGCCCAAAATACCATCCGGCCTTTTTTTTAATTCAAAGCACTGTCCTTCTTTTTTTTCAAATGCTACTTTGTACAATTTTGAAATTCCTGTTCCAAAAGCCTCATCAAAAGAAAAGACCACGAGTTTGCCGTTCTCAAAAACGTTTTCCTTGACGTGTAGTCGCTAATCTATTGTGAAGTAGGAACATACTCTTTATATAAAGTACATGTTTTTGTAATTCTTGGTTTATATTTATATATTTTCAGATTTAAGCTTGCCTTTTCTTGCCCTAACACAATAAAATTATGCGATTTTTTTATCGGATAAATTGTCAATCTCTAGTTTTTTTCTATCAATATATAGGTCATAATTTGGGTTCCAATTTGACAAGGGTTTTTTTCATGTTCTTAATTTGACATTGTCAACTTTTTTACTTTTTGTTCAAGTTTACGTTAATTTATTTATTCGTTCTTTGAACTTAATAATTGACTGTTTTCATCAAACTTTAAGGGACATAACGCACAAGGCCGACAAGACTTCTTAATATTGGTTAAATGTTAAACTTATTCAATATTTTACTTTTATTTCAGTCAAGGCGCTTTTACAGGGAATGTTACTTAACATTCATTTTTGTAACAAAAATGTAAAAAAAATCGAAAAAATGTATGGAAAGAATGAAAACGCACAATAATTTCCAAAAGAAGAATTAATAATTCAATGACATCGAATTTCTTTAAATAAATGTTTAATACAAAAGGATTCATCTGCACACAATAATGATACAGCCCAAATCTTAATAGAATAATTCCATACTTATAAGGACATGACTCCTTAAATGATATTGGATTAAAACTGTTGTTTAGAAATTCAATGCATGCATTGTTTTTAATGCAGATTTATAATTTACTACTTGCATTTTTCTTTAAAATATAGATATTCAAAAAGTACGGTCTGAAATGATTTTCGAATAAACACCACTAAAAGTAAAACGATTTCGACTAAGAAGATAGGCAAAACTTCAATCAGTATTACGTGATTAGTAGGTCCTTGACGATTTTGCGGTAACGCAGATGGAACATTTGAAGTCGGGTTTGTTGGAATTCCTGTCAATTTAATACTTACATGATTAAAGATAGTTTATATAACTTTAATACATGTGTATTATTCGGCGGTCTATATTTTCATCCATCAAAGTCCTCCCATTTAGTTAGTTTCATTAATAAATTATATAATTTATCATCTGTCTTTTGTATTTACAAGCATAGCATGAGTCCTCTTATCTTATCATCGTTATCGTATAACGCCTCCCTGAACACACAATTAAAAGAATGAATAAAAATCGTTTTTTACTAACTAAAAAACCAAAAAGTTTATAAATATATATATATATTTATAATCTTTAGAAATCTACTTTTTTTAAAATGCGTAACACTTTTCTAAAAAAAGTAAAGGATTCTTGTCCTTGGTGCTGAGTGCACCAAGACCTCCTTTGCGGTGTTTAGTCGGACCCTCGTCGGCGAGGACATTGCTATTTAACATCAAACTATATGTATACACACATGACCCCCTGTAAGTTCCAAAATTTAATTCGGACTTGTCGGTGTTGATTATTAAAAAATACAGTATTTAGAGTATTAATTTGGAGTTCAAGCTAGCTAATAAGTTAAGTACAGACAATTTTACTAAACGATCTCCCTCGACACAACTCAAGCTTATGGCTGTGGAGCTCTCACATTTTTACTTGGCATATGATATACGAGTACGGCAAAATTTCGTAATGTTACAGTTTTGTAGTAATCGTATTCTTTGCCTAGATACTTTTTCTACTTAAGGCTGGAATTTCCAAAACAAGACATTATCGTATATTAAAACAAAAACCGACTGAGTAAAGAAACCTCCATGGGAATCAGAGATTTCTCAAAATGCATAGTTTAGACTACATGTAATGCATGGATGAAATGTTTCCATCCATGTTTATTTTGCACGGAAGATATGCGGACAAATTTTGCAGTGTAAATGCCATTTGGTGGTACAGCTTGTGTTGAAGGTCCGCATAATTATGTATGAGTTGTTATTAAAAAACCTAATAAACTAAAGATTTAATAATGCTTTTGAACCACTTTTCGGACAATTTTTGTCACGTTGTGCTTGACCCCCGACTTTGATTGAACGGTCTACAATCCATCGACTTTGAATTTCTTGAATGAACACTCATACTCATACCGGTATCTAATAAAAGGCGAGGCACAAGTATTCAGTTTAATTATGAAATGCATGTCTTAAGTTTCTGGTCTGTACAAACATGCATAGTTAGTCATTGCTAATACTCTCAAGCAGAACATTTTCAGGTTATCAGTAAGATGAAAAGGACAGGATGAAAAAAAAATAACATAAAATGATGATGAACAGGAAACATTGGGGATAATCATAGTAGACAATCGGATTGGAGAGTTTCAACTGGCACTGTAAAATAGAAAACGGGGGTAAAATCGCACATTAAGCCTTCTGCATAAGAATTGTGCAAGTTAATTTCTCAACGACGAGGAACGTGACATTTTTCCCAACATGATGCATCATCATGGTTTTGCATTCAGGTTTTCCGCCGTATGTTTCCTGACTACTAAAACTTTTATTAAGAAACGGTCGGCCCATTCAACAACCTACCTCTCACACCCCAGTCGCGGCCGGTACCGATGATAGGTCTCAGATCTAGAGCGCTCTTAAGTGTACTTTTATCGACAAGCTTTACACCCGAAACCCACAATGGCTTCCATTTTTGTTATACATGTACAAAAAATCATTCAATCCTTTTAATATCAAAACAAGTACTTTACTCATTATTTATTTCAACACCGAATAAAACTACACAATTATACTGTACTTTTATATTATATTTCTATGTCCCATCTACGAAAGTAGGGGGGGGGGCTATAGTGGTCGGGTCTGTTCGTCCCAAATCAATGTTGTGAGATGGAACATTGAGTCTTTTGGACATATTCTTGTTTGTAATGAATTTACACTATTATCAATTTGAAGCAACAGACTTAAATAATTATCGTCTTGTCTTTTTTAGAACACCCGCTTACTTTTTAAAACAATGCCATATGTTTGTTATCTTTAAATGAATATGTTTAAACTAATGACGCTGGTATAATCGGAAGCTGGTGATAATTAATTATCGATTGAATGTGTAATTATCTAACAACAATATAACCACATTTCGTATTTTCACACTTCTTCAGACACTTCCTTATCAATAACACGCCCTTCACTACCCTGCTGTCATTGTACAATTTAGTTGATTGGAGGACAGTTTGTGACAATGAGGATTGTGTTATTCCATTGGTTGATTTTTTTTGTCAATCAGACTACATGTATAATTTGTTACACTTTATCTGTAATTTTCAAACTCGAACAAGCCGTTTCAGGAACGACATGTCCGCATGATTTCGACATTATATTTTTAAATTAACATATTTTCAGGAATAAGTTGGCAGTTATCGTTGGAAGACTATTACATGTATATTCCTTCTATCGGTATTCTCGGAGTACCCGTTACATGATTATATGGATTATGATCAAGAGTGTGTTCAAAGAATAATTTTATTTTGCTTTGTAGCATATAAGTGAATACCAATTGAGAATAGTGCTTATTCGGCACTGAGATTCGGCATCGCAATAACAAGTACCGGATTATTGATCTTCACATAATAAATACTAATAGTTTTCATAAATATGTGCCCTGCCCATTGCATCCATATCATTATTTTACTGACCAAGTAAAGGGTTTTTACGAAGTTTTTTTATATGCAATAACAGAAATGTTCATCTGCACATAAATAAAACAACATAATCAAAGGCATAGCGGACATAATTGTTTGCTAATATATAACAAGTTTATACAATAGTTCGAATATAAAAATTTGAATAATATTTAAAACCCGTTCAAATGTAAGCAGTATCTTAGATACAGACCTTAATAAATGTATCACAAAGCTTTCCCTATAGCAAACCTTTGCACATCTTTTATATGTAAGGGTAACTAATGTTTTGTTCACCCATTGAAAGCTTTTTAAAGCTGTAATTTCAAACCCTTTCAAATGTAAGCAAAAGTTAACCTTCACTTACCTCAACAAAGTCATTGGTTATTTGAGTCTTTATTTGCCCCTTAAAGATCAGAGTGTGCATTTGTTTGATGACCTAAGGAAATGTTTTGTAAATGTTGAAATTTACGGACCCATTGAAATGTTATAATTTGCACAAGATTTAAATGCATTTGGAATCAATGCAAAAATTTAACTTTCTAAATATTCAAGTAGGTTTCAAATATATTTTAAACCGCGGTCTCTAATAACTCCGCCTAAGCATAGAAAGGTCAGAGTGTGCACTTGTTTGATAACCTAAGGAAATGTCTTGCAAATATTAAAATTTACATACCCATTGAAATGTTATAATTTGCGCAAGATTTAAAAGCATTTGGAATCAATGCAAAAATTAAACTTTCTAAACGTTTAAGTAGGTTTCAAATATATTTTAAATCGCGGTCTCTAACAACTCCGCCAGAGCATAGAAAGTATACTTGAGTAAGTTATTGATATATTTCCTCGGCGTAAATGATTGACAAATGCATGGAAACGTTGTGCAAATATATACAAATGTTGGTCTTTGCATACATTTAAAGTACATTTCCACACCTATGTAAATTGAACATTTCATCCAGTGAAAGAAAGGTATATAGCTGGATCTTCATCATGTTCAACTACAGAGCTGTCCGTTCATTTAACTAAAATCTTGTCTGCTGTCAAAGAAGGTCAACAAGCATACTGCGACACTATTTATAATCGTAGTGGAATTAACCATATGTGGATTTTGAAAAACTCAAAAGATTTGTTAGATCATTTTAAATCTAGATCATTTTCTGAGGTTCACTCTTTGAAAACGTTCGATTTTTCAATTTTATACACTACCTTGCCACACGAAAAACTAAAATGTCGCCTGAAAAAACTTCTCGAAAAAGCCTTTTCAAACTCAAGGAATTTTGTTGTTTTGGGTTATAATTCTACATTCTTTTCCCAAACATCTTTCAAAGATAAAATTTGTTACACACTGGAACAAGTTTGCAGTATGCTTGATTTCCTCATTGACAACATATTTGTCACCTTCGGAGGAGAGATTTTTCAACAACAAATCGGCATTCCAATGGGCACAAACTGTGCTCCTCTCCTCGCCGATTTGTTTTTATACTCTTACGAGACTGAATTTCTTCAGGGACTCGTAAAGAACAAGAAGATGAAAGAGGCACGGTCATTTAATCTTACATTCAGATATATTGACGATGTCCTTTCTATCAATAACACTTCATTTGGTAGTTCGATTCCTTCAATATATCCTCCGGAATTGGAGATTAAAGAGACCACCGAATCTAATTGCTTCACGTCTTTCTTGGATTTGCACCTCGAATTTGACCCAGGTGGTCATCTCAGTACAAAAATTTACGATAAACGAGACGATTTTAATTTTCAAATTATTAATTTTCCTAATCTACAGAGCAATATACCTACTTCTCCTGCATACGGTGTTTATATTTCTCAACTTATTCGATATGTCAGAGCTTGCACACATTTCACAGATTTTTTGATCAGACACCGGTTTCTTCGTGACCGACTTTTGAAGCAGGGCTATAAGAAAATACGTCTCATACGATCACTAAAAAAATTCTTTCTTCGTTATCAGCCACTAGTAGAAAAGTTCAAAATTGAGTTAAAAGATATGATAGTTAATTGTTTTAATTAGTGTTTGACTGGTGTGCTATACTGAGATGATCACCTCAATATCCCTATTGTGTCTCACAACTATGTTGTGTTCTATGGTCATTACCGGATCCTAAGATCGCAATGGAAGAGGGAGGTTTGGCGCCATAAAACCTGGTTTAACCCACCATTTCGTTGAAATGCCTGTACCAAGTCAGGACCATTGCGATCCACCAGTTCTCCGGTATGACTGATTCGTTTTTTAGCTCACCTGACCCGAAGGGTCATGTGAGCTATTGTCATCGTTAAGCGTCCATCGTCCGTCCGTTAACTTTTCTTCAAAGATCTTCTTCTCTGAAACCACTTAAGGGATTGCATTGATACTTGGTATAAATGATCTTTAGGATGTCCTCTACCAAGTTTGTGAATTATATACATGTCGACCAACCAAGATGGCCGCCGTTGCTCAAAATAGAATAGGGGGGTCAGACCATTGTTTTTGGCTTATAACTCAAAAAGTATAAGAGATAGAGAAAATCCGAAGCAACCTTCCTTGTTCAGCATCAAAAGCTCTACGAATCTCTCCATTGAGTCGAAGTTGTGAAACATCTCCTTATAGGAGTTATTGCCCTTTAATCATAAAATTTGACCATTTTTGCAGTTTTTGGACAATATCTTGAAAAGCGTTAGAGCTAGAGGAAAAGTTAGCATTGCAAAATTGTTAAGCTCATCGAGATCTACAAAAATGATTTCAGGGTCTATATTGTCAGATCAGCCGTTTAAGAGTTATTCCCCTTTAACTGTTTTTTCCATGAATTTACACTGATTTTCAAAAATCTTCTTCTCTAAAACTACTGAAGGGATTGCATTGATACTTGGTATACATGATCTTTAGGATGTCCTCTACCAAGTTTGTGAATTATATACATGTCGACCAACCAACATGGCCACCGTTGCTAAAAAAAGAACCGGGGGGTCAGACCATTGTTTTTGGCTTATAACTCAAAAAGTATAAAAGATAGAGAAAATCCAAAGCAACCTGTCTTGTTCAGCATCAAAAGCTCTACGAATCTCTCCATTGAGTCGAAGTTGTGAAACGACTCCTTACAGGAGTTAATGCCCTTTAATCATAAAAATTGACCATTTTTGCAGTTTTTGGACTATATCTTAAAAACCGTTTGAGCTATAGGAAAAGTTAGCATTGCAGAATTGTTTAGCTCATGGAAGCAATTTTTAGCTCACCTGGACCGAAGGTCCATGTGAGCTATTACCATCACTTGGCGTCCGTCGTCGTCGTCTGTCGTCTGTCGTCGTCGTCGTCTGTTAACAATTTTTCAAAAATCTTCTCCTCTGAAACTACCAAACAGAATTTAATGAAACTTGGTATGAATGATCCTTAGGGTGTCCTGCACCAAACTTGTGTTTTGATTTTTAATCCGTTAAAAAACATGGCCTCCGTTACTAAAAATAGACTAGGGGGGTCAGACTACTGTTTTTGGCTTATAAATCAAAAAGTATAAGAGATAGAGGAAATCTGAGGCCACACTACTGATTCAGCATCAAAAGTTCTACAAAAGTCTCCATTTGGTCAAAGTTGTCAGATGACCCCTTATAGGGGTTACGGCCCCTTAAAGGTGAAAAACAGCATTTTTTCATGTTTTTGGCCTACAGAATGAAAACTATTGCAGATAGAGATTAGCTGTTGCTTGCTTAAATGTTCAGCTCATTTAACTCTACAAAAGTCTCCATAGGGTCGAAGTTGTCAGATGACCCCTTATAGGGGTTACGGCCCCTTAAAGGTGAAAAATAGCCATTTTTCATGTTTTTGGCCTACAGAATGAAAACTATTGCAGATAGAGATTAGCTGTTGCTTGCTTAAATGTTCAGCTCATTTAGCTCTACGAAAGTCTCCATAGGATCGAAGTTGTCAGATAACTCCTTATAGGGGTTACGGCCCCTGAAAAATGGCATTTTTTCATGTTTTTGGCCTACAGAATGAAAACTATTGCAGATAGAGATTAGCTGTTGCTTGCTTAAATGTTCAGCTCATTGAGCTCTACAAAATTCTCCACAGGGTCGAAGTTGTCAGATGACCCCTTATAGGGGTTACGGCCCCTGAAAAATAGCGATTTTTCATGTTTTTGTTCTACAGAATGAAAACTATTGCAGATAGAGATTAGCTGTTGCTTGCTTAAATGTTCAGCTCATTTAGCTCTACAAAATTCTCCATAGAGTCGAAGTTGTCAGACGACTCCTTATAGGGGTTACGGCCCCCAAAAAATAGCAATTTTTCATGTTTTTGGCCTACAGAATGAAAACTATTGCAGATAGAGATTAGCTGTTGCTTGCTTAAATGTTCAGCTCATTTAGCTTTACAAAATTCTCCATCGGGTTGAAGTTGTCAGATGACCCCTTATAGGGGTTACGGCCCCTGAAAAATAGCCATTTTCATGTTTTTGGCCTACAGAATGAAAACTATTGCAGATAGAGATTAGCTGTTGCTTGCTTAAATGTTCAGCTCATTTAGCTCTACAAAAGTCTTCATAGGGTCGAAGTTGTCAGATGACTCCTTATAGGGGTTATGGCCCCTTATGGGTGAAAAATGGTGTTTTTGGCCTATAGAATGAAAACTATTGCAGGTAGAGAAAAGCTGTTGCTTGCTTAAATGTTCAGCTCATTTAGCTCTACAAAAGTATAGGGTCATAGGGTCAACATCAAGACCAGGTGAGC
This sequence comes from Arcuatula senhousia, assembly GCA_963971305.1. Classification (NCBI taxonomy): domain Eukaryota; kingdom Metazoa; phylum Mollusca; class Bivalvia; order Mytilida; family Mytilidae; genus Arcuatula; species Arcuatula senhousia. The sequence continues at coordinate 28,647,036 of OZ020307.1, read as the reverse complement.
GATTCAGGCTCCTGGGAGCCTCTTGTGTCATTTTCTCTGGACTATGAGATTGATCATTCAAGTTCGGTAGTTTTGTTATTACCTTTATTTAAAAGATTTAGGACTTCCATATCCAAAGAACTATAAGTAATAGGTTATTGAAACTTGGTATGGATATACCCCAATAGCAGCTTAGCATAATTGCATACCCATCTGTTTACTTTTATTTTCCTGTTGAGTGAATTTTAGAATTTTCAATACAAATGTAATAGCAATTTTGAAATTATTTGGGCACTACCACACCTCAAGATAAACAAGTAATATGTTAGTTAAACTTGTTAAGCGTATGTTCCTGCATCTGCATTTTTATTTTGATATGAACATGCCCCAGTAGAATCTAAGCACAGTTACATCACCATCTTTCGACTTTGATTTTCATTTTCGGTAGAGTGACTTAAAAAAAAGTTCAATACAGTACAAAAGCAATGTTATTTTTATATCTCAGGAACTTTATGTTGCAGGTTGATAAAACTATATAAGCGTCAGAGCTAGACTGTTACTTTGCACCCTGATTTTTAGCCTTACATTGAGCTCTCAGTTGCAAATAACTCAAAAACGGTCACAAATATCGATATTCTGGCAAGAGTCAAAGTAATCAGCAGCTCAAGATCTACCTGCCCTGAAATTTTGATAAAAAGATCTAACAACCCATGTAGGAGTTATTGCCCTTTTTCCGGATTTTTTTCTAAAAGTTGCACTTTCTAACCCCAATATCTTCAATACTATTAAAGATATTTGAGAAATTATAATTGCATGTTGTAAAGCACATCAAGATCTACAAAATTTGTGATAGGGTCAGAGTTGTATTACCTTTCCTTTAAGGAGTTATTCCCCTTAGAACATCAATATTAATAATATAATAATAATAATTTATTCAATAAAATATCAACATGTAATATATCACAATACACAATATACAGATACAAGTTAAAATACAATGTATATGCAATTGTCAAATGCAAAAAGTTGACATTTTATCTGGGATAACCCATAAAAGCTCAAGAGCTTGTTTCCAATGGGGTCCCTTTATGTGAACATCTTAATTGACAAATATTACATACATAATATATATACCTTAAATATTAAGGTAAATATTAATTAAAAGAATAAGCATTCATACCTCAAAACATTATTTTATTTGTTTATTATCAATAAAATAAAAATGACTGAGATGAAGAACCACCAGAGCTTTCCATCAAATGATCTTTCACACTATTTTTAAATCTATCCAGATTTTTAATACATCTTATATTATTTGGTAAAGAATTCCAGTCAAGTATGCCATTATAATAAAATGTGTCTTTCTGTTGGCTCTTGACTGGTGGGACCCAGAAGTTATATTCACTATTTCTTGTGGCATGATTATGTACATGCCGTACCTTTGTAAAATGTTGATACCTATAACTTGGACAATTATAGTTATATATTTTGTGTACATGATTAAGTCTTAATTGCTTAACCCGATTTTCTACATTTACATATCCAATACTTTTTAAAACATTAACACCTATTGTAGACCTATATCCACTATCTTTTATAAACCTTACACACTTATTTTGTAACACTTGTAATTTATCTTTATATTTCTTATTAAGACCATTTTCATAGCCTTTCCCCATTGCATTGAAACGTTAACTCCTCTGACACTATTAATCTAAACACAACCCAACTTGTTACAGTTGTGCTTCAAAATAAACGTTTGTTTTTTTGATTCGACAAAAGACATGGCCGCCATGGCTAAAAATAGAACATAGGGGTGAACTGTAGCTTTTTGCGGATAACTCAATAACTGCCACAGATATAAGTTAGTTAGTTAGTTATTGCTTTACTCCCAAGCAGCACGATTTCGGCTATATCCGGGAGATGAACATGAAAATGGTGATACAATGAACATGAAATGATGATGAAGTGGAGGAAATGGGGACACAAGGCCAATCGGGTAGGAGAGTTTTGACAGCCACTGGAAAAAAGAGTGATGGGTAGGGACGGAAAATTTAGCCTCCTGCATGGGGATCCTACGGGTCCTACTCTTACCGAGACCTGCAGCAGGGTTCTTTAACGTGCGAGGAACGTGACATTTTTCCCAACACGGTGCACCACTATGGTTTGCGGTCAGGTTTTCCGCATTATCGCCTGACGACCCCGCATCTCTCGATGTCAGGGCTGCCCCATTCAACCACCTGGGGCACACATCCCAGTCGCTTTGTGGGCAAAGCGGCCTGACCCCGATGTCAGGTTTCTGAGCGCTCTTTAGTGGACTTTTACCGACAAGCTTAGCGCTGCTGTGGGCCTATTGGCCTCCCGGGCCCCGCACTGGAAGCCACAGATATCAAAATTCTGGCAAGGGTTAAAGCAATCAGCACCTCAAGATTTACCTGCCCAGAAATGTTGAAGATCGATCCAACAACCCATGTAGGAGTGATTGCCCTTTTTCCAGATTTTTAGCTCACCACTTGGCGTCCGTCGTCGTCGTTGTCTGTTAACAATTTTTCAAAAATCTTCTCCTCTGAAACTACCAAACAGAATTTAATGAAACTTGGTATGAATGATCATTAGGGTGTCCTGCACCAAACTTGTGTTTTGATTTTTGATCCGTTAAAAAACATGGCTGCCGTTACTAAAAATAGACTAAGGGGGTCAGACTACTGTTTTTGGCTTATAAATCAAAAAGTATAAGAGATAGAGGAAATCTGAGGCACGCTACTGATTCAGCATCAAAAGCTCTACAAAAGTCTCCATTTGGTCAAAGTTGTCAGATGACCCCTTATAGGGGTTACGGCCCCTTGAAGGTGAAAAATAGCATTTTTTCATGTTTTTGGTCTACAGAATGAAAACTATTGCAGATGGAGATTAGCTGTTGCTTGCTTAAATGTTCAGCTCATTTAACTCTACAAAAGTCTTTATTGGGTCGAAGTTGTCAGATGACCCCTTATAGGGGTTACGGCCCCTTAAAGGTGAAAAATAGCCATTTTTCATGTTTTTGGCCTGCATAATAAAAACTATTGCAGATAGAGATTAGCTGTTGCTTGCTTAAATGTTCAGCTCATTTAGCTCTACAAAATTCTCCATAGGGTCGAAGTTGTCAGATGACCCCTTATAGGGGTTTCGGCCCCTGAAAAATAAAGATTTTTCATGTTTTTGGCCTACAGAATGAAAACTATTGCAGATAGAGATGAGTAAAAGAGGGAGGGTAGATACTTTACATACAGATTCTACAATGATGGTAGATGCTTTATAACAAGCAATGAACTCTTTAATTAAAGAAAATGAAAAGGCAATGAAGAACGTTACAGACACTCTGTTGACCAAGCTGGGTAAACAGAAGAAGTTGAAATCAAGGGAAGCCCACAGCAGAACTAGGAGACAACCCGACCGTTATGTAAGCTCTGATAGGAACGATTTTTCTACCATTTCAAGTTCAGACGAGGACGATGAAGAACCCATAAAAGCTACGAGTAGTAGTAACCGTCTCCCACCCTTGACTGGAAAAGAAAAATGGAGAGTATGGTTTAACCGATTTGAGGCTGTCGCCGAGATAATTAGATGGAATAAGAAGGAAAAAATAGCTGAATTACTACCCAGACTTCAAGGAATTGCTGGAGATTTTGTATATGACCAACTCCCCAGAAAAGTTGCTTGTTCTTACAGAAAACTAGTAAGAGAACTAGAAAACAGGTTCCGAGAAATAGACACTTCAAAAATATATATTAGCAAATTTAACACCCAAGAGACAAGATTACGACTCAGTGCAAGAGTATGCGGCTGAACTCAAGAGACTGTACTGTACAAGGGCTTTCCAAATATGACAGCAGGTTACCACCAAATACCTATTAAAGAGACTAATGTTCCAAAAACTGAGATAGTAACCAAATACGGTTTATATGAATTTACAAGAATGCCAATGGGTCTGAAATCGTCTGCACAAACTTTCCAAAGAGTTATGGAACTTGCTTTGCAAGGCCTCCAATGGTCAATCTGATTAATATATCTTGACGACGTAATTATATACAGTAGAACCTTTGACGAACATCTATTGAGGTTGAGAATGGTTTTTCAAAGAATAAGAGAAGCTGGTTTGAAGTTGCGACCAGATAAATGCCAATTTTTACAGACCAAAGTTCCATTTTTAGGACGTGTTGTGTCTGCAGAAGGAGTAGAGCCCAATCCTGATAACTTGAAAAAATAAAAGAATGGCCCCAGCCCCAGACTGTCACCCATATTAAGACAATTTTTAGGCCTTGCCAGTTATTATAGGCGATTTGTAAAGAATTTTTCTGAGATAGTATCCCCTTTAGCTAACCTTACTAGAAAAGGTGAAGATTTTATTTGGTCTATAGAATGTCAAGAATCATTTGAGAAGTTGAAGTCAGTGTTGATAAATCCTCCAGTGATGGCTTATCCAATAGATGATGAGACTTATATATTAGATACAGATGCTAGTGATAAAAACATTGGGTGTGTGCTGAGTCAGGTCCAAGACGGTCAAGAAAAAGAGATTGCTTATGGAAGTCCCACTTCAAACAAAGCTGAAAGAAATTTCTTTGTCACAGACAGAGAGCTCTTAGCTGTTTAACATTTTGTTCAATATTTTCGAAAACACCTATTAGGTAGAAAGTTTACAGTTAGAACTGACCACCAAGCTTTAGTATGGCTGTTTAGTTTAAAAGAACCTAAAGGGCGTATAGCCAGATGGATAGAAATCCTTTCCTCCTTTAATTTTGAAATTTTACACTGCCCTGGTAAGAAACATATGAATGCTGATAGTATGTCCAGATATCCTGTAGATACAGAAAATATGACTATTGACAACCTGAGTTGTGGCCCTTGTAAGAAATGTGAAAAGCGTGCTGTAGAAATGGAAACTTCCCTTCCCCATAACTGTATTTACAAACCCATAAGAGCCGTCAGAAGAAGTGAAGTTAAGGATAAAGAAGCTGAAACATGGTCCACCTGGAAAGAAAGTCTGGAAAAAGATCAAAAACCTGGAACTGAACAGTTGTCCAAATGTAGTACTAGTCCTGCTACGAGACATTATTTTCATTTATGGAATAGTTAATCACTCATAAATGGTGTTATATATAAGAAATATTATCAGTTAAATGGTTCAATTGAACGTTTACAGTTACTGGTACCCTCCTGTTTAAAACAAGAAATTCTGAAGCATGCTCATGCTTCAGTACTTTCTGGCCACTTCGGAAGAAAGAAGACGCTGGAAAAGATACATTGTGATTTCTTTTGGTACGAGATGAGAGAAGACACAGAAATTTATATCGCAAGATGCGATGAATTTTCCAGAAATAAAGTCCCAAACACAAAACCCAAAGCCCCACTAGGTTCCATATCAGTAGGCGCAGTTCTAGATAGATTGTCTATCGACACTGTTGGTCCTTTACCAAAGACGTTCCAAAATAACACATATGTCCTTACAGACATTCACTAAGTGGTCTGAGGTGTACCCTATTCTAGATCAAAGTCCAAGGACTTGCGCAAGAAAAATAATTGACGAATTTATTAGCAGATTCGTATGTCCCTTAAGTATACATTCTGATCAAGGAAGTGCCTTTGAAGGTGAACTTTTCACTCAATTTTGCAAGATGTTAGAAACCCCAAAGGAAATGGTCAGTGTGAACGTTTACACAGAACCATATTACAGATGATAAGGGCGTATCTTAAAGGTGAACAGACTGAATGGGACAGACACTTAAATTGTATAATGGCTGCTTATAGAGCAAGCTTAAATGAAGCTCCATGTTTAACCCCTAATATGATGATGCTTGGTCGTGAAGTCATCACACAATTGACCTTGATTTTTGGTCACAGTCAGATAGACAGACCCCAAAACTATGGAAATTATGTTGCTCAATGGAACTTTGTTGTCATTTGTATTTCGAACACACGTGAAGGTTAGCACTGCTGGTGGAGTTTAAATTCCCCGAGGTTAGCCCGCTCCGGCACCAACACTTTTGAGTTGGAGAATACACCAAAGCTTTAAATTATCCGTCTAAATTTCAAAATTGTCTAAACCCTAAGGTTCTTCCTACCCCAGACATAGGTTGAATATCTTAGTAATAATTTGGTTCCCCAGTTTGGTATTTTTGGTTAAACTGTTCTATGCTCTTCATATTCATACAGTGTTTGGCATTTTCAATATTTTGGTAGAGCGCCTCTGATGAGTCTTGAATAGACGAAACGCGCGTCAGGCGTAGCAAAATTTCATTGTCTGGAACTTTGTTGTCATTTGTATTTCGAACACACGTGAAGGTTAGCACTGCTGGTGGAGTTTAAATTCCCCGAGGTTAGCCCGCTCCGGCACCAACACTTTTGAGTTGGAGAATACACCAAAGCTTTAAATTATCCGTCTAAATTTCAAAATTGTCTAAACCCTAAGGTTCTTCCTACCCCAGACATAGGTTGAATATCTTAGTAATAATTTGGTTCCCCAGTTTGGTATTTTTGGTTATACTGTTCTATGCTCTTCATATTCATACAGTGTTTGGCATTTTCAATATTTTGGTAGAGCGCCTCTGATGAGTCTTGAATAGACGAAACGCGCGTCAGGCGTAGCAAAATTTCATTGTCTGGAACTTTGTTGTCATTTGTATTAAGAGACCACCTTACCTTGGCTCATGAAGTATGCCGTAGACACATGTTGAAAGCTAGTAAACGCACGAAAGATTATTATGATGTTAAAACAAATTTGAACCTTTACAAAGAAGGTGACCTTGTATGGTTGTTGAATGAACAGAGAAATGTCGGTGTTTGTACCAAATTACAGCCCCTGTATTAAGGCCCATGTGTCGTGTTGAAGAAATTCAACAATCTGAACTACTGTATCCGTATTGAAGAAGGTTGCCCATATAAAGTTATTAACCACGATAAGCTGAAACCCTTCTAGGGAGATAACCCACCCAAATGGAGGCAATTAGCCTACAGAAGATACCAGAAATTAAATGTTAAATAATCTGGCTATATATGTGGTTTCATATGTATACTTGTATGTATATGTGTAGACAGATGTCGCTGTTATTTACATATGTATTTATATAAATCTTTATTTACCTGTACCTGTATATGTATTGATGTGGACGGATATTTGATGTTGACATAGACGGAAGCGTGCCATAGATGTTCAACCAAATCATTAAACTCAACAAAAATGCAAAAAAATTAATAAACAGTCGAACTCTAACAAAATGTTAATAATACCTATCCTTTTTCAGAAATGTCTGATGTCTTCAAGAATGACCGAGGACGAGTGTATGAATGCACCAAGGGTGATTTCCTGGGAGAAAGGAAATCTGCTGTCAGCCATTTTTCCAGCAGGTATTTGAAAGTCACGAACACAAGTATTCGTGTGACCTTTGCAAGTTCACCAGCAGCGATTTGAAGCAATTTTAACGTCATCAATTTATCTATGCAGTCCATAACATCCGTGGTATGGCTGTGGGATTACACAAAAATGATCCAAAAGGAGATCTGTACACTATTAATCCAAAGGCCCGTGAAGTTGACCCTTATGTTGATTTACGTAGATGGGAGTCGCAACCCTCTGCAATCCACTGGTCGCTAAAGTCTAAATCTGAAAATAGTCCCACCTTGGTGTCAATCTCCGTCGCTTCGTCCAGTCCTGCTGTTGTCCCGTCCGATTCTGTACTATTGTCTCCTGTCCCTACTACATGTTCTACAGTCGTTCAATATATTGTTGTGACAGAACCATTATATATATATACAAATACTTCTATGCCTGTGATGTCTACTAACATTGTTTCTACTTCTGGTACAGTCACCTGTCCTGCTCTATCTGTATGGTCTATGTCTTCGTCAACTTGTAATGTACCGCCTACTGATGTACGTACCGGTATTCTCCAGTCTGTTTCACATGTTTCTCCTGACGTAACTTTTGAGTTAGTTAGTTATTGCTTTACTCCCAAGCAGCACGATTTCGGCTATATCCGGGAGATGAACATGAAATGATGATGAAGTGAAGGAAATGGGGACACAAGGCCAATTGGGTAGAAGAGTTTTGACTGCCACTGGAAAAAGGAGACGGGAAATTTAGTTTCCTGCATGCGGATCCTACGGGTCCTACTCTTACCGTGACCTGTAGCAGGGTGCTTAAACGTGCGAGGAACGTGACATTTTTCCCAACACGGTGCTTCACTATGGTTTGCGGTCAGGTTTTCCGCATTATCGCCTGACGACCCCGCATCTCTCGATGTCAGGGCTGTCCCGTTCAACCACCTGGGGCACACATCCCAGTCGCTTTGTGGGCAAAGCGGCCTGAACCGATGTCAGATTTCTGAGCGCTCTTTAGTGGACTTTTACCGACAAGCTTAGCGCTGCTGCGGGCCCATTCGCCACCCAGAACACCCACGGGTGATTTTTGATACTATGCCAAATAATGATGTAGCTCCAGCACCGACTGTTCCCCACCCTGTTCTACCTGAATTCCGCTATCGTCTCCGGCTTATGATATAGAAGAAGATATTGTGCCACAGTTACTTGGAACAGATGCTTTAGATTCCGTATCCTACATTACAGTCTGCTATCATCAAACTTATAACCCTAACCGAAAGAAACAATCATCATTTGAGCAATATTGATAAACTTTTACAACATCAGAATGACAATTCCGAGAAAATTATCCGTGCAGTGCAGACTTTATCTTCCAAATTTCCGCATCCATCTTCATCGTCAACAACCTATTCATCCACTCCGACTGTTTCGTACCCTGATAGATCATCCCATTTTAGACGTTCTTTCAACCGCCACCATCCGTATCGTGCCCCTGTAAGAAGCAATAGAAATTTCATCAGAGAAGAAACTGTGTCCCCCATCCACCGTCAAGACCCGTTCCCCAAGAAAGAAGTGACTTGGTCCCACTTTATAGACATCCCCCTATTATATGTAACATTGTATTTTAATTGTTATAGTACAATGTAGTAAGTCTATAGGTTTGTTTGTGAAAGTGACAATTGTGTTTCTTTTCCAATTGTTCACTTACAGTGTTTTTCCTGAACATGTTTTTTTATTGTTATAACCATACAATTACTGGTTTACATTTTTCATATGTGATGAAAAATACGTACTTGTAAGGTTTTTTAGTACATGTAGGTACACTTACAAGAATTTAAAAAAACTTTTTATAAGTTACAGGGAATTGTGGCCCTTTAACATGAAACCTGTATTTTTACGATAAATAATTGAATTATTTATTAAAGGTCTTTTGTAAATGTAGTACAAAGCCTTTGGGAGGGTGATTTTTAATATATATAAATATAAATAGTAACTTTTGTAATAGTTACTATAGAGAACATTAAAAGGGGGGCAAATGTAGCGCCCGTGATCCTATGATACACTTTTGGCAGGTGCTCGCCACCTATTTTAGAATTTTCTAAATTTTTTAAGTAACGGCGAATTGCCGCTAGCTAGTTCATGCTTGTTGAATAGTTTAATCTAGTTTTTGTTTCCTCGATTAATTCCTTAATTATTAGATATGATTTTCTTGTGTACATCATGGAAGTCGCACTGTTTTTGTGTAGTGTACACACGTATGTACTTTTGTTGTGTTCATTGGTCATTGACCTTTCGTGTACTAGAAACGTACTTTGTAGTGTATGAATACATACTAACTGACAGCTCGATTTATTGTATTTTATTTTATTAAACTTTATTATATTTTTATGTGAATGTATTGTTGGAACCTTTTAAAGTTCCGTAGACTGTATTTACAATATTAATGTAACTATCGGGGACTTATTTTTGTATACGTGGAAAACGTTTCTAGATTCCCGAATTGCTATCGGATTTTTCCGATGGCTGCCCCGATGAGAGTCCCTGGAAACGTATTAATACGCACGCAAACCTATTGAAAAGATTCTTTTGGCTAGTCTTGACTCTCGAGTAACATCAATATACTAGTAATTTCACAGTTCGTTTCGGTCAGTTTTAGTCTATAATGACTTTTCTAACAGTATTTTGGACCTTTTCTATGCTTCTGATGTTTTTCGCAGAGCATATGCAAATTTAGTGCCTTTTTGGAATTTCCACCAAATTTGCATTGTTTGTTTTTCTACAATGTTTGGTGCTAAAATGGTCCGCGTAAGAGACACTGTCTCACCAATATGTTGAATAAAGTAGTTATTTTACTCCAAATCCCCCCTATTTTATGAGAATTCATTGTTAATTTGGACACTTTTCCTGATCAATTATGTATTTTCTGGTATATCAGAGTAGACTTCTTCTCGTCTCATACGATCCCTAAAAAAATTCTTTCTTCGTTATCAGCCACTAGTAGAAAAGTTAAAATAAATATAAAAATTGGGTTAAAAGATATGGTAGATAATTGTTTTAATTAGTGTTTGACTTGTCTGCTGTACTGAGATGATCACCTCAATATCCCTATTGTGTCTCACAACCATGTTGTGCTCTATGGTCATTACCGGATCCTAAGATCGCAATGGAAGAGGGAGGTTTGGCGCCATAAAACCTGGTTTAACCCACCACTTCTTTGGAAGTGCCTGTACCAAGTCAGGACCATTGCGATCTTTAATTCTTCTGGTTTTGTGTTTCTCTCAGATAAAAATTACAACAAAGTTCCAGACAAAAGCTTCTGTATTTTGTTCATGATAATTTTCATATCCTACATGTCCTATTATGTTCGACTTATAAAAACTAACTCCAAGAAAATTTCACACTATTTTACGTAACTATATATTATGGGTTTAGCAAATTTTACAGTGTCACACTATTCTATGTAACTATATATATTATGGACTTGAAGGTCGCAATGGAAGAGGGAGGTTTGGCGCCATAAAACCTGGTTTAACCCTCCATTTCGTGTATAATGCCTGTACATGTACCAAGTCAGAACCATTGCGATCCACCAATTCTCCGGTATGACTGATTCGTTTTTGTCATTTTCTCTGGACTATGAGATTGATCATTCAAGTTCGATAGTTTTGTTATTACCTTTATTTAAGTAAACTTTGGTTCCATGAGAGTTTATTCATTAGTAAAACAGTAATTTTACCAAGTATTTTATTAAATAAAAGTACAGAGTATTAATTTAATACAAAGATAAGGGTTGGTTGGAGACCGTGGCAGACAAATAAACGAATTTGGTAATGCAATTATACTGTAATTTGTCTTTTATGAAATAATACTTTGATGCTTATATTGTCAGTATTGATATGTGCATTAAGTTCATGTTGTTTGAATAATACAAGTTATGGTCACTGTTTGACTTACTTTTTGTCATTTGATGAATTAGAATTATTTCCCTTTGTCCATACTTTGGTATGCCAAGTGTTGACTGACTACCTTTTGCTATCACACAAGAGAACAGAATCTCCTGTTAGGTCCAGACTCGAGACTGTTTAACTGGCTGATAGTGATGTTTATAGGAAAACCGTCACTGGTACTTTTGTTGGCATGACAACTTATTCTTGAGTGTTCCTTTATTTGCAATTCTTTGTAAGGAGTGTTTCCTTCTAATACAAGGGCATATGATAATTGACACAAGAGAATTAGTGCTCCTCGACAGTGGCTGTTGTTTCTGTATATATCACCTCCCCCTTTTCACTTTTTTTGGTTGTTTCATGGATTGTGTTAATGTTGCCCCTCCCCTGGCCCCGTTAAGAGCCTATTTGTTAAATAGGATATAACAGAACTCAAATAATAAAACTACAAAATAAACTCTGATTCTGAGTGGTGTTTTTACCATCTCAAGTTTGCTGATCTGTTTTTCGATCAGATTCAATAGTTCCTGTGTACTATAACACAGGCGGTGGCAGCGAAATACCAAACTGTATCTTGAGAAAAGACCTTACACCCGTCCAGCCCGTAACAATATTAACATTTAAAGAATAAAAAAGTACTTTACGGTGGACGGACGGAACTTCCTTAACGAGATCTCCGACAAAAACCGACAGCTCGAAATATTTATGTGGAGTATGTGTAAGCTGGTCACCGGCTCCCTGCTGTGAACCAGCCTAAACTCCGGGTCACCCTCTCCGTGATCACGATGTTTTTGAGATTTGTAAAATTTTCCCAAACATACCTTTAAAAAAGTCCACCTTATAAAACTGGGCCGTCCAACGTAATTATGATGATAGAAAAACCCATATGTTGGCACACCGACTCTTTATTTACATGTCTACAAGAGATTTCTATAGCTAGGACGCCAAGTTGTTTTGACCGTAACTATGACGGGGAGAAATTATTTTTCGACGTTACCGTACCAAACTTCACGTGAAGCGAGCCTTTACGGTCAAAGGGAAGCAACTCTGGTTACCGTTATTTCAACGATTCTGAGAGCACCGACTTGGTATTTTTACCAGCTGAATATTAAATTATCAGAGAAAGATCCCTTTCAAAGACCAAAAAACAACAAGTGTTGCCATAAAAACTATGTCTAGCCTCGGCAACACTGAAAATTAATCTTTTTGTTTGTAATAAACTTTTATTGTTATTGTAATTTTACAATTTTGTAATTAAGATGTTTGTATAACAGGATATATAAACACTTCCTCCCATTAAATCAACGCTCCAACATTGACTTTATTCCAACAACGTTCTAGCGATTTTAGCAGATCTGCTTTGGCTTTCAACCACTGCGGTGACTTCAGTAATTTTTGATAGATTTTTGACTACTTTTTTGTATTTTAAAGAAAAGAGACCAAAAAGGTTTTTTTTTCTTTTTTTAAGCAAGAAATAGTTTATTTTTTTTATTTTTGGAGACTCCAGGTGGTCTCTTAAACTTTTACTAAATTTGCTGAAGATCATTCTTAAATTTTAGAGATAATTGGTTAAATAATAAACATGATTTGCTGGCAAAAGCTTCAGTTTTCTCATTAAAATATTCTTGTAAATCTTTTTTTTTTCTTAAAATAAATAGGATATAAAGTTTTTTTGGCTGTAGGGAAACCTTTTAGAAAGGCCTAAAGAACTTAATTACCTTCTTTGGGAAAAGGATCCTAATCAAGTGTGATTTTTAAAACTTAAACAAAAAATATGGCAGAGAATTCATAAAGGATTGAATTTTCTATTGGATAACATAAGGAGTGTAATTCTTTAAAATCCAGAAGGACTGGATTTCTTTATCATAATATATTTATTGTTATTATTTAAACATAAAGAAGTGATAGAAAGTACTCAAACTTATTGTCTGGAACTTTGTTGTCATTTGTATTTCGAACACACGTGAAGGTTAGCACTGCTGGTGGAGTTTAAATTCCCCGAGGTTAGCCCGCTCCGGCACCAACACTTTTGAGTTGGAGAATACATCAAAGCTTTAAATTATCCGTCTAAATTTCAAAATTGTATAAACCCTAAGGTTCTTCCTACCCCAGACATAGGTTGAATATCTTAGTAATAATTTGGTTCCCCAGTTTGGTATTTTTGGTTATACTGTTCTATGCTCTTCATATTTATACAGTGTTTGGCAATTTCAATATTTTTGGTAGAGCGCCTCTGATGAGTCTTGAATAGACGAAACGCGCGTCAGGCGTAGCAAAATTTATTGTCTGGAACTTTGTTGTCATTTGTATTTCGAACACACGTGAAGGTTAGCACTGCTGGTGGAGTTTAAATTCCCCGAGGTTAGCCCGCTCCGGCACCAACACTTTTGAGTTGGAGAATACATCAAAGCTTTAAATTATCCGTCTAAATTTCAAAATTGCATAAACCCTAAGGTTCTTCCTACCCCAGACATAGGTTGAATATCTTAGTAATAATTTGGTTCCCCAGTTTGGTATTTTTGGTTATACTGTTCTATGCTCTTCATATTTATACAGTGTTTGGCAATTTCAATATTTTTGGTAGAGCGCCTCTGATGAGTCTTAAATAGACGAAACGCGCGTCAGGCGTAGCAAAATTTATTGTCTGGAACTTTGTTGTCATTTGTATTTCGAACACACGTGAAGGTTAGCACTGCTGGTGGAGTTTAAATTCCCCGAGGTTAGCCCGCTCCGGCACCAACACTTTTGAGTTGGAGAATACATCAAAGCTTTAAATTATCCGTCTAAATTTCAAAATTGTAAAAACCCTAAGGTTCTTCCTACCCCAGACATAGGTTGAATATCTTAGTAATAATTTGGTTCCCCAGTTTGGTATTTTTGGTTATACTGTTCTATGCTCTTCATATTTATACAGTGTTTGGCAATTTCAATATTTTTGGTAGAGCGCCTCTGATGAGTCTTGAATAGACGAAACGCGCGTCAGGCGTAGCAAAATTTATTGTCTGGAACTTTGTTGTCATTTGTATTTCGAACACACACGAAGGTTAGCACTGCTGGTGGAGTTTAAATTCCCCGAGGTTAGCCCGCTCCGGCACCAACACTTTTGAGTTGGAGAATACATCAAAGCTTTAAATTATCCGTCTAAATTTCAAAATTGTATAAACCCTAAGGTTCTTCCTACCCCAGACATAGGTTGCATATCTTAGTAATAATTTGGTTCCCCAGTTTGGTATTTTTGGTTATACTGTTCTATGCTCTTCATATTTATGCAGTGTTTGGCAATTTCAATATTTTTGGTAGAGCGCCTCTGATGAGTCTTGAATAGACGAAACGCGCGTCAGGCGTAGCAAAATTTATTGTCTGGAACTTTGTTGTCATTTGTATTTCACCTTTGATTGGAATTGCTTAACTAATAGATTTTGTGCATAACTCAGTCTGAATATTTTATTAGTCCTTTCTAAATAAATACTCTATATTTGAGTAAATATATAACATTACTCACACTATTATATTTTGGGTTGCACAAAGATCATATTTGTCTCACAGTCTATATATATTTCCATGAGAACTAAATAGAGAAAGGGTATATCTTGGCTACAGACGGACTGGTAATTTATGTAAATGTATGTAAAGATGTATTGTTGGACTTTGGACCAGTAAATAAATATTGATGACAGTTGAATTTTGTCTTGAATTTCTCAGAAACATTGAAAGAGCAAACCCCTTATTTATATAGGACATCTATCAGTTCTACATATCTACTAGCTCGCTACAATTTTTGGTATCCTCGGCAGGATCCATTTTTGTATACATGTATTGGGTCCTGTGATTCGAATCAGATAAGATGTTTGGAAGGAAAGACCAAACTGACACGGATACAATGACTGAAGTAGAAAGAGATTACTCAGAAGACTTTGAAGACTATATTACTGACAATACTCTAGATTCAGATGAACATAAATGTCACGATGAAACAGTTATTGGTAAACCTAGATTTACAATTGCCAGTACAAGTGCTGGGCACATTGTTAGCCAGTAATTGAAGCATCCGTAAAAGTGTGCGACTGCATGACAAACAACAAAGCCAAGCTAGGCTTGTAGCTGATACTCAGAGAGTAAAAGCTAAAATCAGAGAGACAAAAAAAAAGTCTCAAGGAGACCAAGTTGATGCATGTATGTCCCTTTAAGATCCATTAAAAGATGCCTTTAGGGCCATGACAACTAAAATAGTAACAGCTTTCCAGACTACTATAACAAAACAGTCTGATATGGACATAGTAAACAGAAGATCCACCTCTGAACACTAGTGAGTGAGTGAGTAGGTGTATAACGCCAGTGCAACGCTACGTAGATAATTTACAGGCGATGAACATGTAAAGGATGATAAAATGAACATGAAATGATGATGATGAATAAAATATAGGGGTGGGGTGGGAAACAAAGGAACGGTAAATTTTGAAGAACCACAGGAAAAGGGGAGATGTGGGTACGGGCGAAAATTAAGCCTATGTGGTGCACTGCTTGGCGGTCCACAAAAGGGTCTTTTAAGTCCATGAGGCGTGGCACTCTCCACACACGTCAGATGTCAGCGTTTCCACAATTATGACACAGACACACTTTCCATGTAAAATTAGCATTAATCTAACCTTTAGGTCAAAGGTCAAGGTCATATGAAGGTCATTTTATGGTGATACATCAACATGCCAAATATCAAAGTCCTATGTCAAAGAACAAAAAAGTTATGGCCCGGACACACTTTGGATGTAAAATTAGCATTAATTTGACCTTGACATCAAAAGATCAAGGTCATTTTGGTACGCAACACATTGTCACATAGTGATACATCAACATACTAAATATCAAAGCACTATCTTAAAAATTAAAAAGTTATGGCCCGGACACACTTTGTATGAGAAGAAGAAGAAAAACTGACACAAAACAATATGTCTCCCCCTTCTTGGAAGGGTAGACATAATAATTAGATGTAGATTAAGTGTACACGACACAGCCCACAATTAAGCGGCCATTCAGAAATACAAATACCATAAAGCGGGTATAAACGGTTAATTTGGATATGCTATATATCGATATTTCAAGGAGTAACCTCTCATCAGTAGCATTTAAACCAAAACATTGGAAGGTCAAAATCCAAAACAGTTGAAAACGAAAAGTACTCAAAACCAAAACGTTCGAACAAGGAAGCCAAATCCAGCACCGAGGATATCGACCATGTGCATTACAAGGAAAGAAACCTGGTGTTTTCATCAATTTTGAATTTAACAATCGGAAATTTCAGCGACAAAATATTAGACATTTTATGGTAATTCGTGTCAGACAAGTCTGACTACCAGGCTTGTGATTACCCTCGGGGACCTCTGGTCCACCAGCAGCGGTTATCGCCCAGTGTTTTCAAAATTACAAATACCAAAAAGCGGGTATAAACGGTTAATTTGGATATGCTATATATCGATATTTCAAGGAGTAACCTCTCATCAGTAGCATTTAAACCAAAACATTGGAAGGTCAAAATCCAAAACAGTTGAAAACGAAAAGTACTCAAAACCAAAACGTTCGAACAAGGAAGCCAAATCCAGCACCGAGGATATCGACCATGTGCATTACAAGGAAAGAAACCTGGTGTTTTCATCAATTTTGAATTTAACAATCGGAAATTTCAGCGACAAAATATTAGACATTTTATGGTAATTCGTGTCAGACAAGTCTGACTACCAGGCTTGTGATTACCCTCGGGGACCTCTGGTCCACCAGCAGCGGTTATCGCCCAGTGTTTTCAAAATTACAAATACCAAAAAGCGGGTATCAACGGTTAATTTGGATATGCTATATATCGATATTTCAAGGAGTAACCTCTCATCAGTAGCATTTAAACCAAAACATTGGAAGGTCAAAATCCAAAACAGTTGAAAACGAAAAGTACTCAAAACCAAAACGTTCGAACAAGGAAGCCAAATCCAGCACCGAGGATATCGACCATGTGCATTACAAGGAAAGAAACCTGGTGTTTTCATCAATTTTGAATTTAACAATCGGAAATTTCAGCGACAAAATATTAGACATTTTATGGTAATTCGTGTCAGACAAGTCTGACTACCAGGCTTGTGATTACCCTCGGGGACCTCTGGTCCACCAGCAGCGGTTATCGCCCAGTGTTTTCAAAATTACAAATACCAAAAAGCGGGTATAAACGGTTAATTTGGATATGCTATATATCGATATTTCAAGGAGTAACCTCTCATCAGTAGCATTTAAACCAAAACATTGGAAGGTCAAAATCCAAAACAGTTGAAAACGAAAAGTACTCAAAACCAAAACGTTCGAACAAGGAAGCCAAATCCAGCACCGAGGATAATGGAGAACCATAATGGAGAACCGCCAGCAGCCTTCAACGAGGCCAGTAGGCGCTGCTCGCGGTTCTGCCCAATGGTCTATATAAAATCCATATCCTGAAATAGTCACAAATAGACCCCTTCTTAATTAAACAGGGAACAGAAAACATCAAAAAGACAGGTAAAAACAAAAGCTTTATCAAAGATTCCTGGCTTAGGACAGGCACTTATAATATGTGGCGGGGTAAAACTAGTTTTTTCGGTACAACCTTCCCCTTATCATTATTCCTAGACAAAGCACAAAAACTAAACACACAATAAAAATAAATATATCAAAGTTCAATTTTAGTAGCAGACAACCTCAAACCTTAAAGTTTTTCTCTTGCTTTAACGGTTTACAATGCAACATTTGTATAATGGGAAAAGGTTGTGAAAACGGACAATTTTGACGCTCTAAGGGGAATAACTCCTAAAAGTAAGGGTTCTACAACTTTGACCCTACTACAGATTTTGTTGATCTTTATGTGCTTAACAGTTAGTTAGTTAGTTAGTTATTGCTTTACTCCCAAGCAGCACGATTTCGGCTATATCCGGGAGATGAACATGAAAGTGATGACACAATGAACAGGAAATGATGATGGTGGAGGAAAAGGGGAAACAAGGCCAATCAGGTAGGAGAGTTTTGACTGCCACTGGAAAAAGGAGTGTTGGGTAGGGACGGGAAATTTAGCCTCCAGCATGGGGATCCTACGGGTCCTACTCTTACCGAGACCTGCAGCAGGGTTCTTTAACGTGCGAGGAACGTGACATTTTTCCCAACACGGTGCACCACTATGGTTTGCGGTCAGGTTTTACGCATTATCGCCTGACGACCCCGCATCTCTCGATGTCAGGGCTGCCCCATTAAACCACCTGGGGCACACATCCCAGTCGCTTTGTGGGCAAAGCGGCCTGACCCGATGTCAGGTTTCTGGGCGCTCTTTAGTGGACTTTTACCGACAAGCTTAGCGCTGCTGCGGGCCTATTCGCCACCCGGAACCCGCACGGGTCTATGTGCTGAACAACATGCAATTTGAATTTCTCAAATACATGTAACTTCAATAGTTTACGAGATTTTGAGCTTAATAAGTACAATTTTGTTTATCAGAAAAAAGGGCAAGAACTCTTCATGTTTGGTGACATCTTCTTCAAACTTTCAGGGTAGGTAGATCTTGAGGTGCTAACCCTTTTGTTTCCCATTAGAATTTTGATATCTGTCACCATTTTTTAATTATTTGCAAAAAAACTGCAATTTACCCTTTGTTCTATTTTTAGCCATGGCAGCAATTTTTTTACAAATCAAATATCAATACGATATTTTGTAACACTTATGCTAAGGAACATTTATACTAAGTTTAGTTGTAATTAAATTTAGATGTTAGAGGAGTTAACGATTTAAAAACACTGAATAAAGACTGTAAAATGGTCAAATTTGACATTCAAAGGGGAATAAATCCTAAAAGAAACGGTCCTACATGTACAGCATTGACCATATTAAATATTTTGTAAATTTTGATGTGCTGAACAATATACAATTTGAATTTCTCGAACATAACTCTAATAATTTTCAAGATATTGAGTGTACAAAGTGCAAATTTTGATAAAAGTGCAATAACTCCTACATGGGAAACTGGATTTTCTTGAAAATTTCAGGGCTGGTAGATCTTGACGTGCTGCCGTGCTGATCACTTTTATAATTTTTGGTAGAGCGCCTCTGATGAGTCTTGAATAGACGAAACGCGCGTCAGACGTAGCAAAATTTATTGTCTGGAACTTTGTTGTCATTTGTATTTCGAACACACGTGAAGGTTAGCACTGTTGGTGGAGTTTTAATTCCTCGCGGTTAGCCCGCTCCGGCACCAACACTTTTGTGTTGGAGAACCGGAGCACCAACACTTTTGTGTTGGAGAACATCCCAAAGCTTTAAATTACACGTTTAAATTTCAAAATTGTCTAAACCCTAAGGTTCTTCCTACCCCAGACATAGGTTGATCATCTTAGTAATGATTTGGTTCCACAGTTTGGTATTTTTGGTTTTACTGTTCTATGCTCTTCATAATCATATAGTGTTTGGCATTTTCAATATTTTTGGAAGAGCGCCTCTGGTGAGTCTTGAATAGACGAAACGCGCGGCAGGCGTAGCAAAATTTATTGTCTGGAACTTTGTTGTCATTTGTGTTTCGAACACACGTGAAGATTAGCACTGCTGGTGGAGTTTTAAATCCCCGAGGTTATCCCGCTCCGGCACCAACACTGGAGAACACACCAGAGCTTAAAATTACACGTTTAAATTTCAAAATTGTCTAAACCCTAAGGTTCTTCCTACCCAACACATAGATTGATCATCTTAGTAATGATTTGGTTTCACAGTTTGGTATTTTTGGTTTTACTGTTCTATGCTCTTCATAATCATATAGTGTTTGGCATTTTCAATATGTTCGGTAGAGCGCCTCTGGTGAGTCTTGAATAGACGAAACGCGCGTCAGGCGTAGCAAAATTTATTGTCTGGAACTTTGTTGTCATTTGTATTTCGAACACACGTGAAGGTTAGCATTGCTGGTGGAGTTTTAATTCCCCGAGGTTAGCCCGCTCCGGCACCAACACTTTTGTGTTGGAGAACACACCAAAGCTTTAAATTACACGTTTAAATTTCAAAAGTGTCTAAACCCTAAGGTTCTTCCTACCCCAGACATAGATTTATCATCTTAGTAATGATTTGGTTCCACAGTTTGGTATTTTTGGTTTTACTGTTCTATGCTATTCATATGGCATTTTCAATATTTTTGGTAGAGCGCCTCTGATGAGTCTTGAATAGACGAAACGCGCGTCAGGCGTTGCAAAATTTATTGGTTGGAACTTTGTTGTCATTTATATTTTTTACCTGTGCCAGAATTTTTATTTCTGTAACCGTTTATAAGTTATTTGCAAAAAAACTAATTTGATCCCTATGTTTTATTTTAGCCATGGGGGCAATGTTTTTCACGAATAAAAAATCCGAACGATAGCTTTGTACAACTAATGCCACAAAACAACTGTACAAAGTTTGGTTGCAATTGGACTGAATTGTTAACAGACGACGACGACGGACGCCAAGTGATGGTAAAAGCGGTCCAAGCGAGCTAAAAACTAATTCAGCCCTATATTACTCAGCTATAAGATGTTCCAGCAGAGAACAGACGCAATAAACTTATAAACCTAAAATTTGAATCTAATAAAACCATTAATAAAAATATATCATGTTTGGAGTACTTTGAAAGGTTAAATGTATAATTTTAAAAATTTTGAAGCCATAAAAGTTATAATTATTTTGTCTTATACTTTTGAGCATGGAAATATCATCATGAAATTGTAAATGAAAATGTTTTTTCTCATATAGACTTGTGATAAGATCTGCACCTAACCAAATTATAAATAGAAATGGTTGGTGAATTTAGCAAAATTTTAAGCAATCAATTCAGAATTACAAATACCAAAACGCGGGTATAAACGGTTAATTTGGATATGCTATATATCGATATTTCAAGGAGTAACCTCTCATCAGTAGCATTTAAACCAAAACATTGGAAGGTCAAAATCCCAAACAGTTGAAAACGAAAAGTACTCAAAACCAAAACGTTCGAACAAGGAAGCCAAATCCAGCACCGAGGATATCGACCATGTGCATTACAAGGAAAGAAACCTGGTGTTTTCATCAATTTTGAATTTAACTATCGGAAATTTCAGCGACAATATATGTTAGAAATTTTATGGTAATTCGTGTCAGACAAGTCTGACTACCAGGCTTGTGATTACCCTCGGGGACCTCTGGTCCACCAGCAGCGGTTATCGCCCAGTGGTTTCAAAATTACAAATACCAAAACGCGGGTATAAACGGTTAATTTGGATATGCTATATATCGATATTTCAAGGAGTAACCTCTCATCAGTAGCATTTAAACCAAAACATTGGAAGGTCAAAATCCCAAACAGTTGAAAACGAAAAGTACTCAAAACTGAGTCCCTGCAATATTGGCAAATTTTGGCCAAGGTACTTAAGATTGCTTATCTTTTACAGGATTAAGATGTCACATCAACTTAAAGCTCAGGCTAAACATGCTAAAAGAGGGTTGGCATACCAATGTCTTAAGCGTTTGCCGACGGTGAAGATCCTTGAACACAGTAGAATTGAAATGCACCATTTTAAAGAGCACAGAAGTGAATCAGATTTTTCTTATTATTGCACCCTGTGTCTGTACCGCTTATATACGTTTGATGATCTTCTGCTGCACGAGAGTGAGTTTACTCCACATAGGGAACTGGAAACCAGAGTCCAGGCTGTAAAGATGGGTACCCTTAAAGATGATAAGTCATACAGAAAGCAGGGCAAAGCTGTAAGGAAATTCAACACTGACCATAGCAACTTGATTATGAAGCATTGACAAAGGAGCAGTCTGTGAAGCATTTGGCATCGCTGGCTCGATCCCAATCTCACCAACCAGTCATTCAACAGTCCGTACCAGCTCCTTCAGCCATACGTCCACAAGACACCTATCCCTACACACACCATTACTACAGTCACTCACATTGATCCATATCTTCCAGAGTAATCAATCCTACAGCTATGTCATTTAAACTTCCCGACCTGCCATATCAACATTTGCTCCCGTCTAAACCAACCTCAACACTTTCTACACTTGATGCTCCTGATTTCGTTAACATGCCTGTTCCTCCCGAACAAGAATCCTATGATATGTAGGATCAGATACTAGATACTGATTACAACTCGCCCATCATTCCCGAGGTAGAGAAGCCATCCCCATGTTTATTCGACCCTGACCCAGCCGCTAATTATAAGAAACATCATACCTAGAGTTCTAAAGTCACTGCAGAATATCACATCTACAGACTCATTGCTGGCCAATGAGGTCTCGTCCTTATATACTGAAGTCAAGGCTTACGCAACCAGCCATGCTTCTTTGGAGTCATCTCTGTCTTGTCTACATGGGCAGGTGAAACAGCAAGAGCGTTAGCTCGCCAGGCAGCAAACCCTATTGAAATGCATCCTGAATATAGCACAAAAGTTCTAACAGAAAAGTGCCAGAACTGTTCCAATAATCAACGACCCAAGGTCAAGTCTGTAGTTGCACCTAAGGATAAAGACGACAATAAACTGTTAGTTTTTGTATGTAATTGTATTTGTTATTTTATTGTATTTAGTAAAAGGAATTGGAAAAGAATATATAGAGATGAATTATTTTGATTAAGAGAATTTCAACCTCTCATGAAATATTTTATTTTTCAGTCTAGTTAAGGAGGTGCATGCCCCATGCACCATTTTTTTCTATCAATGAATTTTCTTTAAAATTTGTTAATGGATGCTCAATTACATGCTCTTTGAAAAATTAACTTGAAAAGGGCATGCTTCCGACTTGGTTTTTAATATAAATGACTCCAAAGTTGGGTTGATTTTCATTGAATTGTTAAGGAAAGTTACCAATTTGGAAGGAATATCATGTTTGTATAAAAAAAATTGTCAATGAATTTTGTAATTTTTTGATAGTATATAGGGCTTGTATAATGCATTAGAAAAATGAACAGAAACAAGAGGCTCCCAGGAGCCTGAATCGCTCACCTGACATATGTGCCTGAAGTAAAGGCTATTAGGCAAAATCTATTTGACATTGAGAGGGTTATAAGTTTAATAAGGGGACCATCTGACAATATGGTGGATCTTAAGGTGCTGATCACTTTTATCTCAATTAAAATTCAAAACCTTTTTGAGTTATTAGCAAAAAAAATGCAGTTTAACCCAATGTTCTATTTTTAGCCACAGCAGCCATGTTTTACAACCAATCAAAAATCCCCACATCAGTTCTATACACCTAATGCTAATAAACAACTATACCAAGTTTGGTTCCAATTGGACTTGAAGTGTCAGAGGAGTTAACGTTTTCAATGTAATGAGGAAATGCTGTTAAAATGCTCAATTTTGACGTTCTAAGGGCAATAACTCCTAAAAGGAAAGGTTCTACAACGTTGACCCTATTACATATTTTGTAGATCTTGATGTGCTCAACAATATGCAATTTAAATTTCTCAAATATCTTGTATAGTTTTCAAGATATTGAGCTAAACAGGTGCAAAATTTGCAAAAAATCCATAAAAAGGGCAATAACTCCTACATGGGTTGTTGGATTTTCTTCAAAATTTCAGAGTAGGTAGATCTTGAGGTGCTGATCACTTTTGTTTCCAATGAAAATTTTAAAATCTGTCACCGTTTTGGAGTTATTTGCAAAAAACTGCATTTTACCCCTATGTTCTATTTTTAGCCACAGCGGCCATGTTTTACGACCAATCAAAAATCCCCACATCAGTTCTATACACCTAATGCTAATAAACAACTATACCAAGTTTGGTTCCAATTGGACTTGAAGTGTCAGAGGAGTTAACGTTTTCAATGTAATGAGGAAATGCTGTTAAAATGCTCAATTTTGACGTTCTAAGGGCAATAACTCCTAAAAGGAAAGGTTCTACAACGTTGACCCTATTACATATTTTGTAGATCTTGATGTGCTCAACAATATGCAATTTAAATTTCTCAAATATCTTGTATAGTTTTCAAGATATTGAGCTAAACAGGTGCAAAATTTGCAAAAAATCCACAAAAAGGGCAATAACTCCTACATGGGTTGTTGGATTTTCTTCAAAATTTCAGGGTAGGTAGATCTTGAGGTGCTGATCACTTTTACCCTTGCCAGAATTTTGATATCTGTAGCCGTTTTTGAGTTATTTGCAAAAAACTGCATTTTACCCCTATGTTCTATTTTTAGCCACGGCGGCCATGTTTTACGACGAATCAAAAATCCCCACATCAGTTCTAAGCACCGAATGCCAATGAACAACCATACCAAGTTTGGTTGCAATTGGACTTATGGTGTCAGAGGAGTTAACGTTTTAAAAAGTTTACGGACGACGGACGGACGACGGACGACGGACGGACGACGGACGCCAAGTGATGACAATAGCTCACATGACCCTTCGGGTCAGGTGAGCTAAAAAGGTGCTACCCATTTCGTTTTTCTAATATAGGGAAAAGTATAACAAAAATACCCAAAATGACAAAAAAACAAAAAAAATACGAAAACAAATTGTTCAAAAAATTTTCAAATCAGACATAAAGTCTAAAGCATGTATTAAAGACATTTTTTGAAAATATTTTTAATTTCAGAAACCTTGTAAAACGAAAAAATATGGTAATTTGAACTTTTATTTTGACTGGTCATGTGATCACTGTCTTGCACCCCCTTAAAGATTTTTCCATTAAAGTTCAGTAACGAGATATTTCTTGTAAATGCTTCTTGATAATTTATAATTAAGCTTAAATATTTAAAAGATTGACTTTTTTTTTAAGTTAATTACCTTTTTTTTGTATATATTTAAGAAATATCTTCTTGAATAGATTTCCGTAACGTTGAGGCAACAACAGCTTTTTTTAAGCTTGATAAGCTTTGTGGTATTTATATGGGTCTGTCACTACATGTAAACTAAATCTTAAAATCAATCATGCACTCACTCAATCATACATACATGGGAAGAGTAATAATACATATCTTTTATAATCTCAATCAAAAATGGACTTTTCACAACAAACAAGCATACTGATGTACATTATGTACATTTAAAATTTACAAATTAAAATAGATTAAACAGATGTGAAAATACATGTACATGCAACACATAATCCAAGCATTCATTAAAACACATAAAGCAACAAGCTCACTTTATAAGATCGTAGACAAGCTCTCTCTTTTCAACTCACGTTCCGTTATATTGATGTTCTTTCACTAAACAATTCTCGATTTGGCGACTTGAGATATATGACACAACGGATTCTAGTAAGTCTTCATATTTAGATTTACATCTCGAAATTGACCCTCAAGAAAGACTTTCAACAAAGCTCTATGACAAAAGTGATGACTTCTACTTTCCAATCGTCAACTTTCCCTTGATGTGTAGCAAAATTCCGCCAGCTCCTGCTTCTCGAGTCTTCGTATCACTGTTGATTCGTTACTCAAGAGCTTACGGGAATTACATCGATTTCCTTGGCAGAGCGTCAAGATGTTGCTCCACGGTTGCTGTCTTCACTCAAGAAATTGTACGGTAGACATCATGCACTCGTAGACAAATATAGGATTTCTATCTCTCAAATGAGTGCAGATGTTGGTTTGTCGTAAAAAATTGTTTTGTCTCCCTTTTACCGGATTTGACACACTGAATAGGAAATAAGCAAAACGACGGGTGTGCTTTAGCAGACAGGAACCGCTTACTCTTCTGGAACACCTGAGTTCACTCTTGTCACGACTTTAATTCGCGTTTATTTCCGTTCGGTTGATATTGTGTTTTGGTTTTGTGTTTCTTCATGCTGTTCTTGTTCGTGTTTACCAGTTTTGTCGTTGCCCTTTCGGACTTTTGACACTCGAATGTCCCTTTGTGCCTCTTTGCTTCTTCCAAAATTGACGTTTTTCTAACAACGTTCTAGAGATTATAGCAGTTCTTGTTTGGTAATTTTGACTATTTTTCAGAAGTTTAATTTATTTTTAAGAAAAGAGGCAAAAAGAAAAACCACAAACGGGTCTTTTACGTGCATGAAGCGTGGCACTCTCCACACACGTTGGCCAACTATGGTCGGCGGTCAGGGTTTCCGTATTATAGACCTGACAACCCCCGCGGACGAGGGCCACCCTATTCAGCCACCTAGGGTACACACTTGGTCGCTCTGTGGGCTGAGCACTGACCCGACGTCAGAATCCCAAGACCCTTAGTCGCCTCTTACGACAAGCTAGGCTCTGCTGCGGGCCTATTCGCCACCCGGGCCCCGCACGGGACTCATCCTTTTCATGTTCATCGCCTGTAAATAACCTATATAGTGTGGGCACGGGCGTAAAACACCAACTCACTGACCTGTCAGGATACCGCCAAGGCGTATCCCTCTTGCTAAAAGTCAGCAAGCAGAAGTTGTTACAGTTAATGGCCGATAGGGGAATCATTGAGCCGAGTAATGGACCTGAATCTTTTCCAGTGGTTCTTATTCCGAAACCTAAAGATAATTCAATACGGATCAGCGTTGTTCCCAGACGGTTGAAAGATCTCACAATTAAACTCTCATGTCCTACCAAGAATTGATGACACCTTGGACGCATTGTCTGGGGCCAAGTTATTTTCAGTTCTTGATTTACGTAGTGGTTATTGAAATTTGAAAATTGCAGATAAAGATCAGTCTAAAACTGCATTTTTAATACCCGGAAGTGGCTTATAGCAGTTCAATAGAATGAGTTTTGGGTTATGCAAATGCACCTACCACGCTTGTCCGATGTATGGCACGGGTATAAAAGTGGTTTTTATTGAAAAATTTATCTTGTCTACTTAGACGACATCATTTTATTTTCCAAAACGTTTGATAGTCACATAGAAAACTTAGATCAAATGTTTGAATGCTTCCATCAAGTTTAATAGAAGATGATTCCTCAAAAGATATAATAGTTTTTGATGGAAAAATGCCGAGGACGTCAGAGCAATCTCGGACTAGGTTATGTAGTGAGTGAGGAAGGTACTACTACTCACCCAGCCAAAATAGTGAGTGAGTGAGTTGGTGTTTTACGCCCGTGCAACGCTATATAGGTTATTTACAGGCGATGAACATGAAAAGGATGATAAAATGAACATGAAATGATGATGATCAATGAAATATGGGGGTGGGGAGGGACACAAAGGACCGGTAAATTTTTGAAGAACCACAGGAAAGGGGGAGAGGTGTGTAGGGACGAAAAATTTAGCCTATGTGGTGCACTACTGGGCGGTCCACAAAGGGGTCTTTGCATGAAGCGTGGCACTCTCCACACACGTTGGCCCACTATGGTCGGCGGTCAGGGTTTCCGTATTATAGACCTGACAACCCCCGCGGACGAGGGCTACCCTATTCAGCCACCTAGGGTACACACTTGGTTGCTCTGTGGGCTGAGCACTGACCCGACGTCAGAATCCCAAGACCCTTAGTCGCCTTTTACGACAAGCTAGGCTCTGCTGCGGGCCTATTCGCCACCCGGGCCCCGCGCCAAAATAGATAGCGTTATTAATTGGCCTATACCAAAAACAGTAAAACGTACCAAGATTATTATTCGTCTATGTGTTACGAAATGGCGATAAGTTTTCATGTCCCTTATAGTTCGGTCCGTGCGGGGCCCGGGTGGCAAATAGGCCCGCAGCAGAGCCTAGCTTGTCGTAAAATAAGGGTCTAGGGAATCTGACGTCGGGTCAGTGCTAACCCAACACAGCGACCAAGTGTACCCTTGGTGGCTGACTAGGGTGGCCCTCGTCCGCGGGGGTTGTCGGGTCTATAATACGGAAACCTTTACCGCTGACCGGAGTGGACCAACATGTGTTGAAAGTGAAACGCTTCATGCACGTAAAAGACCCCTAGGTGGACCGCCAAGTAGTGCACCACATAGGCTAAATTTTCTGCTCCTACCCACCTCTCCCCTTTTCCTGTGGTTCTTCAAAATTTACCGTTCCTTTGTTTCTCACCCCACCCCCATATTTCATTTATCATCATCATTTCATGTTCATTGTATCATCATTTTCATGTTATAACGTTCCACAGGCGTGAGACACCAACTTATTCACTCTAATAGTAAGGATAAAGTTCAAAAAGTAACTTTTAGTAGCGTAACTATCTATTGTTTCTGTTCGTTTCATGAATAAGATTTAAGAATAAATTATTGATTGGTTCACTTGTGTTGGGTAAAATATTATAACTGTTGAGTATTCTATCATATTTATTGTTTGAATATCCTTAACCATCTTTTTCCGGTTTATTTACATCGCTGTTACAGCGACAGCCATTGTTTACATGATGTGTAATTTTGTGTAACCGAATTTACCGGGAATCTGCATGTTGTTAAATATGTCTTTATTTCATGTGATATGAAAAGGAATAGATATTTCATGTGATATGAAAAGGAATAGATAAAATATGTTGAAATTGCTCAGAATTTCGTTTAAATTAGAATCAATACGAACAGCAGAATAAGCTACACAACATGTACGGGAAAGTCCGCGATAACTTTGGAAAGGTATAGGAAATTTCGGACTTGCTAATGAACGAAAACCGTCAGTCCATTCAAATTTGACATTTTTTCTGTAAGTCGATGTAAAGGCCGATGAAATCTCCTATAATAGGAAAATATGTCACTATTCCGCCCTTTAAATCCGAGTGGCCTCTTTACAAGGTATATGGAAATAAAGAGCGTAAACCGAAACGTATATATTTATCGTGGGCCTTTGCTTTGGTATAAGGTTGATATAAATGACAAAATGAGCTATTAAAAGGTGTTCTTCTCCCTGAATTGTCTACTCAGTCTGTAGTCCTAAGGTTCTTCCTACCCCAGACATAGGTTGAATATCTTAGTAATAATTTGGTTCCCCAGTTTGGTATTTTTGGTTATACTGTTCTATGCTCTTCATATTCATACAGTGTTTGGCATTTTCAATATTTTTGGTAGAGCGCCTCTGATGAGTCTTGAATAGACGAAACGCGCGTCAGGCGTAGCAAAATTTATTGTCTGGAACTTTGTTGTCATTTGTATTTTGTAAAGGGTAATGCTCCGTATCACAGTCACTTGGATTCTAACTCAAGGGTCCCTAACACGAATTCCAGAGTCAGATATCTCGGCATGGCTGGATCGGAACAATATTCATTATGACAAGAAAATGAAGAATGCTGAATTACATGGTATAAGCCACGTCCAACATTGGTGATCGATGGCATTGCATCAGCTTAAAGCCATGCAGATTAACGATTACCTCTTTATCACTGTAAACTCAATCCTATTGAAATGGTTTGGTCCCAGATTAATGGCTTCGTGGAAAGAATAAATTCTAGCTCCAAGAAGAACTTTGCCAGGGACTGGGCTCAGTATGAGGCACATGACATGTGTGATAAAGGAGTACGAGGAAAAGGTGAGGCAGATGGATGGTCTTCGAGATGAAGAGGTTTCTAGGGTGGTGACTCAATTGGCGGACGATTCTGACAGTGACATGTGACAATTCCTTGCCGTTATTCGGATGGGGGTGACGAGGAAAATGACTGTGACGGGGATGACGATACCTTTGGGACTATCGATCAAGCTGGTGAGGTTTTGTGCAACACCTGCAATAACACTGAGCCACCAAAATCTATTCAAAAGGAGCGTCACATTGACTAGTTTCAGTGTGACTTTTGTGAAGTGGATGCACAACAGATGTTGTACTAAACGTGCTCTTGCGAAGTTAGTTAGTTAGTTATTGCTCTACTCCCAAGCAGCACGATTTCGGCTATATCCGGGAGATGAACATGAAAATGGTCATATAATGAACATGAAATGTTGATGAAGTGGAGGAATTAGGGACACAAGGCCAATCGGGTAGGAGAGTTTTGACTGCCACTGGAAAAAGGAGTGATGGGTAGGGACGGAAAATTTTGCCTCCTGCATGGGGATCCTACGGGTCCTACTCTTACCGAGACCTGCAGCAGGGTTCTTTAACGTGCGATGAACGTGACATTTTTCCCAACACGGTGCACCACTATGGTTTGCGGTCAGGTTTTCCGCATTATCGCCTGACGACCCCGCATCTCTCGATGTCAGGGCTGCCCCAATCAACCACCTGGGGCACACATCCCAGTCGCTTTGTGGGCAAAGCGGCCTGACCCCGATGTCAGGTTTCTGAGCACTCTTTAGTGGATTTTTACCGACAAGCTTAGCGCTGCTGCGGGCCTATTCGCCTCCTGGGCCCTGCGAAGAATGCATGCATTCTTAACCACCAAGACCTCAGTGCAGCATTTCGTCATGACCTGAAGATATAAAGCAGTTGATGTCTTGATTCAGGCAAAAAAATGTGTTGTATATTTTTTTTAATCTGCACTTAATTATAAATCACAATTTCACATATCACAGTGTAGACATCATTTCTTTTAGCAACTGGCATCAATATCATATAATTAGGAGTTTCTTATTTTTAATTAAAATTCTTTCTAGATACCAAAGTCCACATTGGAGACACCTGAGATAGGTTCGGGCTTTACCACTCAACAAAAGTATGGAAATGCGGAACAACCCAACTGGAATTTTGGAGAGAGAGTACCTTTTTTACGCATATGGTACATAACATATATTGTATTTCTTGATTAAATTAAGTTTCATACACACTTTAACCTACTTGTACATGTATAAAAAATAAATGTAATCATTAAGAAGTAAAAATAAACAATTTTAATTGTTTTAAAAGATAAAGAAGGAATGTATCCATGGGACAAAGATACCCTGCTGAACCCAAACAGGAAATAGAAGTCGGACAGGTCTGAAAGTCTCTACGGATGCACATTTTATTAAACTGAACCATCCTACCAAGTTTCAAATCATTCTCATGTATGGTTTCTGAGAACAGCTTGACGGAATTTCATACAAACATAAGGAAAGACGGATGGATAAAACTTAATGCCCCCCCCCCGACATGTTGTCGCTGGGCAAAAAAAAATGAAAAATCTGTCAAATTAAAAAATGACCCAATTTCGTTAATTAATTGGATCAAGTTAATAACAAATACATGATCATCATAAGTGTGTTGAATGCATCCAATCTAAATATTCAAATACACAACTTTATCGTTTTATATTTGACAGGCCCACACAGAATTATGCGCATTAGTCTTGGGATGTTTTGCAACCTTCAAGAGGAAAACAATAGTGTAAGTATCTAACTTCTAGATACATGTAACTATGATAACCAGAAAAAAAATTACAAAAAGCTTAACCTGTGATTGAAATAAAGAGCAAGCCGACAAACAATTTGTTGTTAGGTTAGCACTGCTGGTGGAGTTTTAATTCCCCGATGTTAGCCCGCTCCGGCACCAACACTTTTGAGTTGGAGAAAACATCAAAGCTTTAAATTATCCGTCTAAATTTCAAAATTGTCTAAACCCTCAGGTTCTTCCTACCCAAGACATAGGTTAATTATCTTAGTAATAATTTGGTTCCCCAGCTTGGTATTTTTGGTTTTATTGTTCTATGCTCTTCATATTCATATAGTGTTTGGCATTTTCAATATTTTTGGTAGAGCGCCTCTGATGAGTCTTGAATAGACGAAACGCGCGTCAGGCGTAGCAAAATGTATTGTCTGGAACTTTGTTGTCATACACTTCACACATTCACACTTAAACCATAGATGTCTAACTCTTACATGATTTCAACCTTTTTTTTTCCTTTTTCCAGACGCATTGGCTACACAAATGGGTCTTTTTTGTCACTGAGGAAGAGCAACAACGCTGTGCTCTTAAGAACCCTGGAAAATGAGTAAGCATAACATTCCTAAAATGTAGAAACACAGCCAATAAAAAACAAAATGGTCAAAGATTAATTGTCCATAATATCCTGAAACTGAAGACCAGGGAAGTAAGCATTTTAACATGTTCAACAAGTAAATCTTTGAGCTTATGCTTACTAGTAATATTCCCGCTCTCAGAATTAAATCTTGCATAAAAACCTACGTATTCGGTAATCAGAAAGGAGATGATATGGGAGAATATCATGCCCATAAACCATATGGTACTAAAGGATAACATGAATAAAGCTACAGGTAAAATATCGGATCCTTGAATTATGTAGTTGCTGAGAAAACTGTGACAGAAATTTTGTACACCGTGTGAAAACCTAAGTATTCAGTAAACAGAAAGTAGATGACCTTCAAATGTTTGAGTATAAAAGCGGTATACATCATATGGTACTATACATGTAGGATAAAACTATATGCAAAATATTAGACCTCTGGGTCATGTAGTTGTATAACCGTATACCCCCTTTTCTTCGAAGTAGGGATATAACAAGAATATGCAGGTTTTTATTTGGTCTACGGTTTAACCATCAGACTAAGTGCAAATACTCAATGGAAGCATTACATTGTAGTTCACTTAATAACTTGGTAATGACACATACATCTATACTACTAAAATAACGAAGCGTTTTTTTCTAGCCGGGTTGCAGCCTAGACGACAAATGCTACGACCAAGCTCCATATATTAAAAACAGGGGATGGTCGTGCCCTTTAAAAATTTAATTAGCGCATGTGCAATTTTGTCTGCAATTTGCTAATTAATAAACTTAATTAATTAATCCGGAAAACCTATAGCCGTCATCGTTCCGGCATTAGAATGATGGAAATTATTTCCCCTGTTTTCTGACAATTACAAAAAAAATGCCACAAAACTTTTCAATTAATTTTGCTATATATTTAAAATATTTTATGTAATAGATTATATTGGTAAATTCACTATAAAAATGTATGCAAAAAATGTTTTATCTTAAAAAATTGTAGTTTGATAGAAAAATAAAAACCATGTTGAAGTTAACGACCCACGGCAGAAAGTGAGTCTATAATAATTTTATTTTTGTTAATAGTCGCTGCAGAGGCTATCAGCCCGTTGACACGACATCAACAAGTTAAAAAACAAATTTGCGAAGCGATTGATTAAAATTGACCCTGCCACTGGACATCTGTTTATTAGCAGCTGGGGTAACAAAAACCAATATAACATGATAAAGCACCCGCCTGCCGGCATCATCAGAAACAATTATTCTTTCTTTCTTCCACTATTCTTTGAAATTATAAGGATTTTCAGTTTCTCAGATCAAAAGGTGTTATAGAACTTAAACATTGCTAATATATGCAATAACAATAATCAAAGTCAATCTACTGAAAAATTCGAGGTATAGGTCAAAAGATGGGTATGCAACTGTGTCAGGCTGCTACTGGGGCATATGTAATTGGTATACTGTATACCAAGTTTTATCAACCTAGGACTTATAGTTCTTGGAATATGGAGGTGCTCGCAAAACCTTACCCCTGCTTTTATATATAGATTGAAAATTGTCAGTTACTCAACCGGAAAATCAAGGTCAAGGTCAAAAGATGGGGATTCAACGATGCTAAGCTACTACTAGGGCATATGCATACCAAGTTTCATCGACCTACGACCTATAGTTCTTGAGGTATGGATGTGCTCCCATAAAACCTGACCCAAAAAGTTAAAGCCGCCGACGACGGTAAAGTAACATCTATGTCCCGCACTGCTTCACAGACGAGACAATATACTAAAAACTTACTTACAGATAAATATACCGTAGAACCTTTAATTTGCGATTAGCACAACCAGGTAAGGTCATTCAAATCCTATGTTTATGTTGTGTGGTCTATTTTTTAAAGCACGTAATGATTGATTGTCCTGCGAATTCGCGGGTTTTTCCTAGTATAAACAAAAAATAGGGCATTTAATGGGACATTAAATGATACCCCGCCACGTTATAATATCAAAAGTTCATAAAATTTGATTTCAAAGTGGCCTATCTCGAAAACTGTTTTTCGGATCATGCTGGAAATTTAACTTGACCTGTATTTTATTGTACTCAATAGCATTACAAAATATCACTTGAATAGACTTGTATAGACGAAACGCGCGTCAGGCGTAGCAAAATTTATTGTCTGGAACTTTTGTGTCATTTTAATTTGAATCACATGACGCGTTTTCAAGTTATTGGTCAGAAACTCAAAATTTCATGAAATTTGATTTTTCAAAGTGGCCTATCTCGAAAACTATTTTTGGATCATGCTGGAAATCGAACTTGACCTGTATTTTATTGTACTTGACAGCTGTGCAAAATAGTTTTCTAATCATTTGACGCGTTTTCAAGTTATTGGTCGGAAACCTTCGGGGGACGGACAGACGGACGGACGGACATCGAAAAAACTGAAATTATAACATAATACCCTGCCACTTCGTGTGGCCGGGTATAAAAATCATTCGTTTATTATTGACAAGTAGGCATAAACTTTTAACCAAAATCTATTGAAATTTTTCTATTTCTACTTACAGGATGGGTCAAAATATAAATAATGGTCTTACATATTTCCGGGATGTTTAGTTTGTGGAAGCAAAATTGTTCATTGCCAATACCTGCAAACATATTTCTTTAAGAGAAGCAGATGAACTTCTAAACACTATAATTTGGAAGAAATAATGCTTGCTGTCAGTGACATTTTGTGTACCTCTCATGTTTATGATTTTAAAGAAAAACATTATTGGATAAGCAACTGTTCTGGGACTGTTTATTTTTATTTTACTTTTGGTGTTTACTGCTATAATTAGGCCCCAAAAAGTGTGTATAAAGGGTGGCTATATTCTACGTTAAATTTTCTGCATATCAGATAATTATCTTCAAGTTTTATTGCAGAATTTACATAAAGCATCACATGATTTTAATCTGGTACATCCCTACAGTTATATACAGTAATAAACATGTTAAAGTTACAAATGACCAGTCACTATTTCGTAAACCCAGATTTTTCTCTGTATATCATATTATTACAGCCCAAAAAATGACAATAAAGAAATTCCCACCTATTATCATATCCTACTTGAATTTTAAAACCATGTTACCACATATATACAATTTTTTGGGGAGATTGATAAATGCTTGTTTGATGTTTTATAATACAATGTGTACATTTTGTACATTGCTACAATGTATATGTTAATTTGTCAGAAACTAAATGGATAAATATGGTGTAATAAATATGTCAAATAGTCTTTGGCTATAGTTGTAAAAGAGATAAATGGTATGTTTAATTGAAGTCTGTTTTTGTTTTTTTCCTGAGTTATTTTGCTCTTGTCTGCAAAACCAAAGTCTCCCTCTGTTTTCCCCAATATTTCAAAGTTCAAAGGGTCCATAAACTCGACAATCTATCACCAGAGCGAGCGTCTATCAACACTGACCTCTATACTTTCGCGCTAAGGATTGTGGGTAATTTCGCCGAATTCGGGGATTGAATATCATTAAAATATTTCCCATGATCCTTAGCGCGAATGTATAGAGGTCAGTGTTGATAGCCTCTGGTAATAGATTGTTAACTCGATAATGATCCACACCTGGTAATATGCACAACTAAATATGGTATCCTTTCCTCCATATCAAGTTTTGTTGAAACCGGTTCAGTAGTTTTGCTGACAAGGTAATCATGGTAATAAGGGATTATCTGCGGCAAATTTCCAAGTTCAAAAGACCATAACTCGCACAAACATTTGAAGATCAAAATTTCCTGGCAATATGCAGAACTACATAAGATATCCTTCCTGCGTGCTAAGTTTTGTTGGAGTCAGTTCATCAGTTTTAGATGGATTTGTGAGTGGCAGTTGGACAGGACAAAAAACAATGTCTCGCTTAAAACCAAGGAATAGATAATTGAAATCAAATAATGAAAAAAGCATTTGCAACATGCACATTATAAATTGCAAATTTCATTTGCAAAGAAATTAAGATACATGTAAATCACAATTTCATGAAGGTATGGATTAAGTGTTGATTATTCACATGTTTCATTGCAATTGAATTCCCTGGCCATATATGTATGGGTGTCAAGTTCAGATAAAACATTATTACATATTTTATTACTCTGTGACTCACTTGCTTTAGAGTGAGTGAGTGAGTGAGTTGGTGTTTTACGCCCGTGCAATGCTATGTAGGTTATTTACAGGCGATGAACATGAAAAGGATGATAAAATGAACATGAAATGATGATGATAAATGGAATTATGGGGTGGGGTGGGAAACAAAGGACCGGTAAATTTTGAAGAACCACAGGAAAAGGGGAGAGGTGGGTAGGGGCGGAAAATTTAGCCTATGTGGTGCACTACTTGGCGGTCCACAAAGGGGTCTTTAACGTGCATGAAGCGTGGCACTCTTCACACACGTTGGCCCACTATGGTCGGCAGTCAGGGTTTCCGTATTATAGACCTGACAACCCCCGTGGACGAGGGATACCCTATTCAGCCACCTAGGGTACACACTTGGTCGCTCTGTGGGATGAGCACTAAGTGAGTGAGTGAGTTGGTGTTTTACGCCCGTGCAACGCTATATAGGTTATTTACAGGCGGTGAACATGAAAAGGGTGATAAAATGAACATGAAATGGTGATGATGAATGAAATATGGGGGTGGGATGGGAAACAAAGGACCGGTAAATTTTAAAGAACCACAGGAAAACGGGAGAGGTGGGTAGGGGCGGAAAATTTAGCCTATGTGGTGCACTACTTGGCGGTCCACAAAGGGGTCTTTTACGTGCATGAAGCGTGGCACTCTCCACACACGTTAGCCCACTATGGTCGGCGGTCAGGGTTTCCGTATTATAGACCTGACAACCCCCGCGGACGAGGGCCACCCTATTCAGCCACTTACGGTACACACTTGGTCGCTCTGTGGGCTGAGCACTGACCCGACGTCAGAATCCCAAGACCCTAAGTCGCCTCTTACGACAAACTAGGCTCTGCTGCGGGCCTATTCGCCACCCGGGCCCCGCACGGGATTCAAGTATACAAAGTACAAAGTTGCAAAACAATCCCTTCAGTGGTTTCAGAAAAGATTTTTGAAAATCAGATTAAATTGATAGAAAAATACAGTTAAAGGACAATAACTGCTGTAGGGACCTTTTAAAGTTGAACAAGAAAAGTTGCTTCGGATTTTCTCTATCTCTTATACTTTTCGAGTTATAGGCCAAAAACAATGATCTGACCCCCCTGTTCTATTTTTAGCAATGGCGGCCATGTTGGTTGGTCAACGTGTATATAATTCACAAACTTGGTAGAGGACATCCTAAAGATCTAGTGAACCAAGTTTCAAAGCAATCCCTTCAGTGGTTTCAGAGAAGATTTTTGAAAATCAGTTTAAATTCATGGATAAAACAGTTAAAGGGGAATAACTCTTAAACGTTTTGACCATGAAGTCATTTTTGTAGATCTCAACTTTTCCTCTAGCTCTAACGGTTTTCAAGATATTGTCCAAAAACTGCAAAAATGTTCAATTTTGATGATTAAAGGACAATAACTCCTATAAGGAGTCGTTTCACAACTTCGACTCAATGGAGAGATTTGTAGAGCTTTTGATGCTGAACAAGGAAAACTGCTTCGTATTGTCTCTATCTCTTATACTTTTCGAGTTGTAAGCCAAAAACAATGGTCTGACCCCCCCCCTGCTCTATTTTTAGCAACGGCGGCCATGTTGGTTGGTCGACATGTATATAATTCACAAACTTGGTAGAAGACATCCTAAAGATCAGTGAGTGAGTGAGTGAGTTGGTGTTTTACGCCCGTGCAACGCTAAATAGGTTATTTACAGGCGATGAACATGAAAAGGGTGATAAAATGAACATGAAATGATGATGATGGGATGGGAAACAAAGGACCGGTAAATTTTGAAGAACCACAGGAAAAGGGGAGATGTGGGTAGGGGCGGAAAATTTTGCCTATGTGGTGCACTACTTGGCGGTCCACAAAGGGGTCTTTTACGTGCACGAAGCGTGGCATTCCTAAAGATCAAGTATACCAAGTTTCAATGCAATCCCTTCAGTGGTTTTAGAGAAGAAGATCTTTGAAGAAAAGTTAACGACGGACGGACGACGGACGCCTGACGATGACAATAGCTCACATGACCCTTTGGGTCAGGTGAGCTAAAAAAGGGGGGTACAACAAGAATTAACCATTGCATAGTAACATAACACTATGCCAAGAAAATGTCTGAAGATACATCTAAAAAAATAAACGAGAGAGAAATAACCATCTTATTCTTGATAACTGAGGCACTGTTTGCTGCTGCCTGGTTGCGATATCAACATGTCGGACAGTCGTCAGATTAAAATTTGAGACAATGCGAAAAATAATGATAACTAAGATAATTGAAAACAATTGTAAAGAAAAACATACTTGCTCCTTTAAAAGTAATCATTCTTATATGATGTCATTAGGTTTAAAAATGATAATTTCAATCAATCGTACTGCATTTCCTTTCATTCATTACCGACGCCATCCTTGACCATGTGCAGCAGCCTCGTTTTCAAATTTTCCCACGACGTCCGGAATATGACGGAGATTGCCGGAACCTACAGTGGATGCCCGATAGTGGCTACCAATCTGGTACCACTAACAATAATAAAAAAAAAACAATGAAGGATACATGTATGAGGCGGTGTAGTCTTTTTCCGGTCATGGAAAAAAACTCAAGACACAACCATGACAACCTTCCTATCTTAATAAAGACTGACCAGGTCTGTGAAATAAAAGAAACTGATATGACCATTTGTTTTTGAGGGGGGCCTGGCATTTTTTGTAAATACATATTCAAGCCTGGAAAAATTTGGAAACAAATAATCTGGCCCATACCTTTAAGTAAAAAATATATAATCTGTCCCAA
This sequence comes from Arcuatula senhousia, assembly GCA_963971305.1. Taxonomy (NCBI): domain Eukaryota; kingdom Metazoa; phylum Mollusca; class Bivalvia; order Mytilida; family Mytilidae; genus Arcuatula; species Arcuatula senhousia. The sequence continues at coordinate 28,608,072 of OZ020307.1, read as the reverse complement.
TATTCTTTAGTATTTATATTGAAAATAAATAATCTCGCTGTGCGGCGGAAAATAAATATTTTCATTCCCGCAAAATTTTGAAAATAAATAATCTGACCTGATCCAGACTGTCAGCCCCCCTTTCAGAACGGGTACCGGTAAACTAAGAAACGAAAAGAAAACGAAATTGGTAAAGTCAGAAAACAAAAAAAAACGAAATATGTAAAGTAAGAAAACGCAATCAACGAGATCGGTAAAATAAGAAAACGAAATCTAGCGAAATCTGTAAAATAAGAAACAAAATCTAGCGAGTAACTATTGAAACACAAGAGCAAAATGTCTAAAATTGAACATTATCTTTTTTAATAGTTTGTATCATACATTTAAGTACATTTAAGTAACTATACAGCCTTTTTATACCCCGCCAATCTGATATTGTTTTAGATCTTCGCCATCATGAGGCAGAACCATGTCGAAAATTACAAAAACCTAGATCTATCAACAGATATTGTCCAGAGTTTATATGGCTCCTTGGATGATTTTTGTTTTTGTTTGGGGAGGGGGGAGGGGGTGTCAATAGAAAGTCTTGTCTTCTGTAACGACTATACAGATTTCATTGAGTTGGTTTTACAAAGATCTTGATTTGAATAAAATGGAGAGAAAAGTAACCTTTGTTAGTAAGCGGAATAAATATAGTTTTACCAAGTACAAAGTTAAGGGGTACACATGTACATGGTCCGTCTGTCCTTTAAAACATGGCTTGAAGAATTTTAAGAAACTTACACAGAGAAGTACTACACATATGAAGATGATCTAGAAGGGAGTCTAGATAATAGAACCTTCACTTTTTACCGTTGATATACCATGTATAAATAATAATACCTCGTAAGCGCAACCTATAAAAAGCGCATTGAATTTCATGGAAATTCACATTAAGAAAACACAATGTACTAGTATGCAAATGTGGACTATCAAGAGAGATGTTTGGACTTGTATTACATTTTTACAATTTAAACCCCATGCATACTGAGATGATCACCTCAATATCCATATTGTGTCTCACAACTATGTTGTGTTCTATGGTCATTACCGGTTCCTAAGATCGCAATGGAAGAGGGAGGTTTGGCGCCATAAAACCTGGTTCAACCCACCATTTCGTTTGAAATGCCTGTACCAAGTCAGGACCATTGCGATCCACCAGTTCTCCGGTATAACTGATTCATTTTTGTCATTTTCTCTGGACTATGAGATTGATCATTCAAGTTCGGTAGTTTTGTTATTACCTTTATTCATAAGCACAACTTCTTTTAATGGGCTAAACCGATTTCGATGAAATTTTGCCTGGTTTTCCATTACGCATTATAATAATAAAATGAAGATTTATTTTGCGGGAGTGGGGAGGTTTTAGTATTCATTTAGTGTCCGAAAGTAGCAGATAATTTACAGGTGATTGCACGCAATACATGTGGATAAAACACCTATTTATGTAGTTGTTCGAATGGCCATTTTTCACATCGTATCACCGATAGTTAAAAGCCTGACGTAAAAACCCATCTGATCTCATTTAAACATGTCCCTCCAAAAATAATACTTTGATACGACGGGCGGGCGGCGTTAACTTCAATCTTATCAAAAAGAACACGTTATTTACCGTATATCCGTCGGGCTTTGATATAAGATACATAACTTTTTTTATATTTTGAGATCGATTCTATCACTTGTAGAGTTCAATAAGAGACGCTACAAAAGCCACACTCGCAAACTGCAAAGCATATGATCATAATCATATATATTACATATGGTTCATCATTCTTACATTTTCATTGGATTATTTGGTCATGTGATTTTAGTGATATTTAGTGTATTTCTTTGCTTTGGAAATAAAAACGATGCATTTTTGGTATATTGACGCTATATTTCTATTTTTACCCATATTGACGCTATGTTACTAAATTTAGATCCGGATATTCGTCCGTTCTTGACATATTTTATACACATCTGTGTGACGTCATTTAGAAGTCCTAAATATTGACATAGCTTGCAACGGAGCCTGTGGGGGAAAAGATACAAAACCAACAATGATTTTGTTTAAAATGTTAAGAATTTAATAAATTACATTTAATTTTTCGGTTAGTACGTGTATTATCTGTAAATAATTGTTAATGCAGAAATTGTGTTACCGCTATGACCGCCAAGACAAAAGAATGCAGTGAAGAAGGCCAAGGGTATGTTTGTCAGCTTTTACAAAGACGCAATAAACTTACTGCCCAAAAATTTAGGCTAGAAATAATAACAATTAAGGTGTGGAAGATTTCCTAGGTAAATTAGTTAAACTTAATTTTTAATTTGAAATTGCAAGTTAAAAATTATGACATCGAAAAAAAACGTAAAAAAACTGCGAATTTGAATTACATGATGTTAAAACAGCAATTCATTTTACTCTTATTTAAAAAAAAAACTATATATGTAATATAACAATGATGGACTTTTGACTCTGTCAATACATTATATATGGACCTCGTTAAAAGTCCATAATTGATAAATAAGCATAGTCCAGGATTAATAAATAGCTGTTGTCTAATACACTGCACTCAAACCGCTTCTTGCTTATTTCTTTCTCCTCGGTCTTCGTTCATTTATTAACAATTTTATTCGATTTCGTTTAGTTATATCTGTCCATCACACTTATATCTTTTCCAGGGAATGCTTCCTCGAAGCCCTTTGACATTTGTTATAATTATAAAACTAAAAAAATAAAGATCAAATTTAATTTTCAGGCATTTGGCTTTTCTGTTTCAATAGTTACTCGTTAGATTTTGTTTTCTTATTTTACAGATTTCGTTTTCTTATTGTACCGATTTCGTTTTCTTACTTTACTGATTTCGTTTTCTTACTTTACCGATTTTGTTTTCTTACTTTACCGATTTCGTTTTCTTTTCGTTTCTCAGTTTACCGGTACCCCTTTCAGAACGGATGGTTGTCTCTAGATCTAATCAAAAAGATGACGAAGAAGGTACATTGAGATCACCCCTTGCCAAATGTTTCGTTCGTTGCTCTGATCTTGAACTTCATAAAATAAACGCATATTCAGAACGCTCTTCTTTATCACTAACGTTATATCTAAAAAGGTATGTGTTATGACTCATCGTTAATTAATGATGAGTATTGTAGAGAAGAACCCCTGGGTTCCCAAGGATGCAGCACAGCGAGGTATCAAAATATTTCTGGTTTTAGCGGTATTAACACACATTCTCCGAAAATGGTTTTGCTGCTATGCTCATTGCTCAACACAAATTATTTATCGCATGGAAACGATTTGGTTTTCGGTGTGGAGGACATAAAAAAAATGGAATCTGTATCCTCGTGTAATGTTTTTTCGTCAGTAACTTTTTCGAATGACGATTTTTACAGATACAATAACGCCGTGTATAAACCCAACGTTTTCGGCATGCTACCCAAAATTCGGCATTTTTTTATAACAAGAGGCTCCCAGGAGCCTGAATCGCTCACCTGAACTATACAGATATACTGTAACATATTCTGTAGATATTATGCGATTTATTACCAAAACGCGAGTATAAACGGTTAATTTGGATATGCTATATATCGATATATCAAGGAGTAACCTCTCATCAGTAGAATGTGAATCAAAACGTTGGAAGTTCAAATTCCAAAACTGTTGAAAACGAAAAATACTCAAAACCAAAACGTTCGAACAAGGAAGCCTAAATTTGGTAAAAATTACGAAAAAGGGAAATAACTTCCACATCGTCAGTAGGATCTTTTCCAAAATTTCAGAGCAGGTTGATCTAAATATGCTGATCATTTTTTATTCTTACACAATTTTGATATCTGAAATCATTTTTGATCAATTAGCAATAAACTGCAATTTACCCTATGTTCTATTTTAGCCATGGCCACCATGTTTTTTTGACATATCAAAATCTGAACGATAAAGTTGTAGCATATATGCTATTAAACACGTGTGCCAAGTTAAGATGCAAAGGGAAAAGTACTGAAAATGGTAAATGTTGTCGCTTTAAGGGCAATGCTTAATCATATGCAATTTAATTTTTTGAAATATCTTGTATAGTTTTCAAGATATAGGGCTAAATAGGTGAAAAAATCCAGACAAGAGACTCCCAGGAGCCTGAATCGCTCACCTGGTCTTGATGTTGACCCTATACTTTTGTAGAGCTAAATGAGCTGAACATTTAAGCAAGCAACAGCTTTTCACTACCTGCAATAGTTTTCATTCTATAGGCCAAAAACACCATTTTTCACCTATAAGGGGCCATTACCCCTATAAGGAGTCATCTGACAACTTCGACCCTATGGAGACTTTTGTAGAGCTAAATGAGCTGAACATTTAAGCAAGCAACAGCTAATCTCTATCTGCAATAGTTTTCATTCTGTAGGCCAAAAACATTAAAAATCGCTTTTTTCAGAGGCCGTAACCCCTAGCTATAAGGGGTCACCTGACAACTTCAACTTTATGGAGAATTTTGTAGAGCTAAATGAGCTGAACATTTAAGCAAGCAACAGCTAATCTCTATCTGCAATAGTTTTCATTCTGTAGGCCAAAAACATGAAAAATCGCTATTTTTCAGGGGCCGTAACCCCTATAAGGGGTCATCTGACAACTTCGACCCTATGGAGAATTTTGTAGAGCTAAATGAGCTGAACATTTAAGCAAGCAACAGCTATTCTCTATGTGCAACAGTTTTCATTCTGTAGGCCAAAAACATGAAAAAAACGCTATTTTTCAGGGGCTGTAACCCCTATAAGGGGTCATCTGACAACTTCGACCCTATTAAGACTTTTGTAGAGTTAAATGAGCTGAACATTTAAGCAAGCAACAGCTAATCTCTATCTGCAATAGTTTTCATTCTGTAGGCCAAAAACATGAAAAAATGCTATTTTTCACCTTCAAGGGGCCGTAACCCCTATAAGGGGTCATCTGACAACTTTGACCAAATGGAGACTTTTGTAGAGCTTTTGATGCTGAATCAGTAGCGTGGCCTCAGATTTCCTCTATCTCTTATACTTTTTGATTTATAAGCCAAAAACAGTAGTCTGACCCCCCTAGTCTATTTTTAGTAACGGCGGCCATGTTTTTTAACGGATCAAAAATCAAAACACAAGTTTGGTGCAGGACACCCTAAGGATCATTCATACCAAGTTTCATTATATTCTGTTTGGTAGTTTCAGAGGAGAAGATTTTTGAAAAATTGTTAACAGACGACGACGACGACAGACGACGACGGACGCCAAGTGATGGTAATAGCTCACATGGACCTTCGGTCCAGGTGAGCTAAAAAAGGGCAATAACTCCTACATCATTTGTTGGATCTTCTTGAAAATTTCAGGGCAGGTAGATCTTGAGGTGCTGATCACTTTTACCCTGCCAGAATTTTGATATCTGTCACCTTGTTTGAGTAATTTACCCCTATGTTCTATTTTTAGCTACAGCGGCCATGTTTTTCTATGAATCAAAAATCCAAACGACAGTTTTGAAGCACCCATGCCAATAAACAACTGTACCAAGTTTGGTTGCAATTACATTTATGGTGTCAGAGGAGTTAACGATTGAAAAGTTAACGGACGACATACGCCAAGTGATGGCAATAGGGAGGGGTGCGCTAAAAAAAACGTCAGGGTAAATTTTCAACAAGTAAACTTTGTAATATTTTGTCTATCATAAGAAACTACTGAATCTACAGAATGGAATTAAACCGACAGTCTCTAAAATAATTGTTATTTTTAGACCCAAAATCAATAAAATACTTCATTGTGTGACGTCATTTTTACGTCCTTAATATTGACGTAGCTTGCCAAGCTTACACTCTCTAACAGTGAAATGGATACAAAATCAAAATTAAAAATGAATCTGCTTTTATGATTCTGTTTGAAATGTTTGGAATTTAATAAATTATATCTGATTTTTCGGTAAGTACGGGGATTATCAATATAAATAATTGTTAATGCCGATATTGGGTGACACCGCCGAGACGAAAATGCATTGAAGTAGGGTATGTTTGTCAAAATTTTACAAAGACTCAACAAACATACTGTCCAAAGGGTTAGGCTAGAATTAACAAAGTGTTCATGATTTCTTAGGGTAAAAGTTTTTATATTGCCAGTCAAAAAATGTTTACATCGAGAAAAAAAAAAGCGGAAATCTGCCGAATTCGGGTTACATGAATTTCAGAGAAGCAGAGGTACCAATGGGGTATCCGAATGTCAAAAGTCCGAAAGGGCAGAGACTAAACCAGTAAACACAAACAAGAACGGGACAAAAACAGACAACACGTAAAACATGGGAACACAAAACAACTGAATATCAATCAACAACGCGAACTCCAGTCGAAACAAGAGTGAACTCAGGTGCTCCGGAAGAGTAAGCAGTTCCTGCTTGCTATAGCACACCCGTCGCGTTGCCAATAGTCCATTCAGCGTGTCAAATCCAGTAAAGGAAGACAAAACATCACACTATGACAAACCAACATCTGCACTCATCTGAGAGATCGAAATCCCATATTTGTCTATAAGTGCATGATGTCTTCCGTAAAATTTCTTGAGTGAAGACAGCAACCGAGGAGCAACATAACCCTGTGTGAGCAATTTTTGCGTCAGACGTGTCGCTCTGCTAAGGAAATCGATGTAAGTCCCGCACGCTCTGGAGTAACGAATCAATTGAGATACGTAAACTCCATAAGCTGGAGCTGACGGAATATTGCTACACAAGAAGGGGAAGTTGACGATTGGAAAGTTGAAGTCATCACGTTTGTCATAGAGCCTTGTTGAAAGTCTTCCTTGAGAGTCAATTTCGAGATGTAGATCTAAATATGAAGCAGACTTCCTAGAATCCGTTGTGTCCTTTATCTCAAGCTCCTGTGGATATATGAGATGGAGAAAGTCACCAAATCGAGAATTGTTTAGTGAAAGAACATCATCAATATAACGGAACGTGAGGTTGAAAGAGAGAGCTAGTCTACGGTCTTTTTTGTCTAGAAGAGATTGCAAGAAGTCTGCTTCATATGAATGAAGAAACAAATCAGCAAGCAAAGGTGCACAATTAGTGCCCATTGGAATCCCTATTGTTTGCTGAAAAACACGTCCACCAAACTGAACAAATATGTTGTCAATAAGAAAGTTGAGCATGTCGATTATTTGGTCTTCTGTAAATTTGTTCTTTTTCTTGGACTCATTGATGACAAAGTAAGTCTTGGTATAATCGACTACAAGAAATTTGTACCTGCGTTTTCCATTCTTTTTGAAAAAGCTGCGTTTAATCAGCTGTGCCAATCGCGATTTCAGTTGTTCATGTGGAATAGAAGTGTAAAGTGTGGAGAAATCGAATGTTTTGATGCTGTTACAAGATGAAACTGAATTAGAGTTAAGAATCTCCATCAGTTCTTTCGAATTCTTCAGGATCCACATTTGATTGACACCATTTCTAGAATAACAACAATCGTAATATTTCTGGAGGCCGGATTTTACTGCCGTAAGTATTGAAGTCAACAAAACTGAAAGAGGTTTAGTTGTACATTTGGATGACCCTGCAATGAAGCGCTGTTTGTATGGATTTTTATGTAATTTGGGAATCCAATACAGGGATGGAATGTCATCATTACTGCCACCAACAGAAAGGCCGAAGGAGGAAATGACAGATTTGTGATTTAATGATTTCCTCCTTAGACAGTGTTGTAGCCGTGTATGTGGTGCTGTTGCCGGTACAACCAACCCCCAATTCAGCTGTCAAACAGTCTATATAGTGTTTTTTGCACACAAAAATGATATTATTTGGTGCTTTGTCTGCAGGTACAACAACATATTTGTCATGTAAGGTGGACAATGTTTTGGCAACATCAGCGTTGCTGAAAATGGATGTTGCCTTAGTGCTCATTGAGCCTTTCAAAGAATTGATTCTTTTCAAAACCAATGACCTCACAGCTTTTACCCATTCTGACAAAACGTCACATTCTTTCTCCTGTTCTTTTTTGGCCCATTTTCTGGCATAGTCCTCAACTGAATCCATAATTGTTTTGAAATTATAGCTCCAGTTGATTCGTCTTGGCTCACGATATTTAGGTCCTTTAGCCAAAACATCGCGAAGTAAGTCATTTTCCACGATGTTGAGGTCACCAGTGATAACGTGGCCAGAGGGACCATATTTGAATGGGGACTTTTCACAGGTACAGTCTGGAGGTTTTGCTTTGAGGTCATTGATTTGGAAATCCCGCAACACTTGTTTATAGTTGAAAACCTTAGGTGCAATGGTGGAAGTGTAGGAATAAGAGATAATGGGAATGCTTTTATCTTTGAAGTAAGGAGGAATATGTTCCGTAACAGATTTGTGGTGTAAAATATTTCCTAAATTAATAGCATCTAACCCTTTGTTTAAAAATGGAAGTGAAAGAAAGGAACGATTGTCTTTACTGTTTTCGTGTGGAACTCCAACAGGTTTGAATAAGCGGTTGTAACCGATATCAAGAACGATAGCAGTGAGTCTATAAATGTTAGACTGAGGGTCAGTGACCGGATTTTCTAGACATTCCTTGTACAAAGTATTGAGTTTAGAAAGGGGAATAGAATACAGTTTAGTTCGAATGTGATGAATCCCTAGTGGTTTTTGGACAAACGGAAGCAATCCACTAATTGATACATCGCAAAGCTTTGGTGCGTTGTATTTTCGATGTCCATGACTGCGTTTCCGTCTCTCCATTTTTTCAAAGAGATTCATCACATTAACATCACTGCATCTAGGGCTAGATAAATTTCCTACACTTCCAATGTTGTCGTTGCAGCCATAAGGTAGTGCGGTTCCCAGTCGTCGAATCCAGAATTCTTCTCTCTCTTTACGGAAAGGTGTACTTAAAGTGGGATTATTTGTAGGATGGTAAAATTTTTCCAAAATTCGGACTTTTAAAGACAAAATGGAATGATCAGGTTGGTTAAAATGCTGGTAAACGAAAGGAAAACTGTCGTTGTTGATTCCAGATCTGTGGCCACACATACGAGCATTAAGTCTTCCTTTCGTCTCACCAACATAGATCAGTCCACAAAGGCTACATTCTAGTCCATAAATAAGATTTGATGATGTACAATTTAAGTCATCCCAACTGTAGATGTTATATGACCGATTCGTTAAGTTGCTCTTAATTTCTGTGTCAGTAATCAAGATCTTACAAGTTTTACAATTCTTGATTCCGCATTTACTGACAGAGCAATGAGATTGCACATTTTCAAAATCCAAAACGTCTTCCAAAAGTACAGAGCACGGTCGAATAGAATCAAAGTTTTCATATTGGTATTCTGGACTCGCAGACTGGGTATATGATGTCTTTGACAAAATTGGTGTATTTTGGACACCTGTACTACGAAACGACGCCGTGTCCGTAGTGTCGTTAAGTTCAGGCCTTTTTATACTGGGCGACGCCTGAGCCAGTATCCTTTTTTTGGTGTCTCGTTAACATTGCATTGAAGCTACTGGGCTGGTGAAATCCTCGGGGACAATTTGTCCACCAGCAGAGATATCGACCCAGTGGAATGAAAGAAGCAGAGGTACCAATGGGGTATCCGAATGTCAAAAGTCCGAAAGGGCAGAGACTAAACCAGTAAACACAAACAAGAACGGGACAAAAACAGACAACACGTAAAACATGGAAACACAAAACAACTGAATATCAATCAACAACGCGAACTCCAGTCGAAACAAGAGTGAACTCAGGTGCTCCGGAAGAGTAAGCAGTTCCTGCTTGAATTTCAGAGGTATGTTAGGGGACGAGCATTTGATTTTGAGGGGGGGGGCCTGGCAGTTTTCATAAATAAATATTATGGCCTGGAAAAAGTTGGAAATAAATAATCTGGCCTCTAATTGCAAGAAAATAAATAATCTGTCTCAAGATCCTTGCTAAATTAAGCTATTGTGTGCAGAAAATAAATATTCTTGCCGCGTAGCGGCGAAAAATAGTATTCTGGCCTGCAAAATTTTGAAAATAAATAAATCTTTTCGACCGAATTTGCCAGCCCACCCGCCTTTCCCTCAGAATCAAATGGTCGTCCCCTTATCAAAAATGTTAATTTGTTTTAATGAATATAGATTCGATTTTTGTCCCCCGCCGCAACGCGGAGCGGGGACTTGGAAATGCCGGTGTCCGTCCGTGCGTCCGTCACACTTTTTTCGTAACACTTTTCTCAGTAACTACTAATCCTAGGGTTCTGAAATTTTGTATGTAGACTCTTATAGGGGTCCCCTAAGGTGTAAGTGATTTTCAGGTCAGTCTGACATCTACTTCCTGTTAAACGACTTAGTCATTTTTTCTCCCATAGGCTCAATGGTAAATTTTTCGTAACACTTTTCTCAGTAACTTCTAATCCTAGGGTTGTGAAATTTTGTATGCAGACTCCTATAGGGGTCCCCTAAGGTGTAAGTGATTTTCAGGTCAGTCTGACATCTACATCCTGTTTAACGACTTAAACATTTTTTCTCTCATAGGCTCAATGGTAAATTTTTCGTAACACTTTTCTCAGTAACTACTAATCCTAGGGTTCTGAAATTTTGTATGCTGACTCCTATAGGGGTCCCCTAAGGTGTAAGTGATTTGCAGGTCAGTCTGACATCTACTTCCTGTTTAAAGACTTAGTCATTTTTTCTCCCATAGGCTCAATGGTAAATTTTTCGTAACATTTTTCTCAGTAACTAATATGAAACAGGCACTACCTGAAAAGCTCGCGAAGAAAGACCACAGTTGAAAACTTTATATAATGTACAGCAAAATCTACCTTGTATATATCTGTATAGACACAATGTAAAAGTAAGAAAATACACTTACCAAGATCAAGAATTCCAACAAATCACGGTTGACAAGTGTGGTCATGGGTCATGTAAACAGGAACCATCATGGTTTAAATCTTTAACTGGCCTGATAATAAAAAAAATGTGTTAGAATAGAACCAATAATAAGTTTTCAAAATTTGAGATGCACTACAACTTGATGAGAAATCTATATATTCTAAACAAAACACATCTGAAAGAAATACATGAAAGTTAATATTCAGATATATGTATATGTTCACTTCTGAAAAAAAAAAAACAACCCAAAAACAAACAGTTGTGAGACCGGTATATGCATTTATATATGTAAAAAAGAAGATGCATGCAAATACATAGACCAGAATAAATTCAACAAATGTCACTAAGATTATCATAAACAATAATTTATATTTGCAGTTTTATACTTCCATCAGTACACATGTACATTTAATAATAAAGGAAATGACACTCAATTGTTTTAAAATTAGTTATATTTATAACTTTTTGATGTAATACCACTGCAAATATAAAATCAAATCATTTTCAAAATTTTAAAACTACTTTAACATTAACCATGTTAACGATACAGTCATACACAATATATATTTGTTGTACATGTACAGGATTGAACTTGAAAAAATCTCAAATACAAGGTGAATGAATTTTTTTTTCATTTTTGTAATAATTTAGTTTTCTACATGTACACTGTGTACATGTATAAGTCTATATATCATGTATACTGTATATGCATGAACATTTATCAAAACTGTGTTTCTCTTTTCTTTCCCCATTCTGATATACTAGTATTCATAAATGGTAGATATATATTTATAATATTATGGAAAAAAATTATCAGAAAGAAATATTTGTAAAATTTTCATTTAACATCCCCTTCCCAAAACAGTAACTTATATGTAAGTAAGGTAAAAACAGAAACACAGTAATGAAGAATGTAAGTAACACATAGAAACAAAAAAACTTGATGTCTTACTGTTGTACGTATACTGCAGCTGTGTATCTGGTACTTGATATTTGGTATGTTTTCAATGATACTGTCATGTTGATTAGAAGTTTTATATTTATTTTATCCTTTCATAAGTTTCCAAAAAATTGGTTCCTGGGTGTTTTATACGATTTTTAAAGGGTTCTAATATTATTTTTTGGTTTTATTCCCTTGCTTCTGTTTTTAATTGCACTAATTATTAGATGTAAAAGCAACTGTTTTAAAATGTGTTTATGTTATATTAAAAAAGTGTGATGCAATGTTTTTGTAATACTGACTGTTAAGGTTAGAGGCTGGTGTGCCCCCCCCACCTAGCACAGTTGTATTATGATATACTTTTTTGTTGTGTGCCTTGTGTGTGTGTGTGTGTTTGTTTGTTTTTGTTTTGTTTTTTGTCCTTTTTAGCTCACCTGACCCGAAGGGTCATGTGAGCTATTGTCATCACTTGGCGTCCGTCGTCCGTCCGTCGTCCGTCGTCCGTCCGTAAACTTTTTAAAACGTTAACTCCTCTGACACCATAAGTCCAATTGAACCCAAACTTGGTATGGTTGTTCATTAGCATTCGGTGCTTAGAACTGATGTGGGGATTTTTGATTCGTCGTAAAACATGGCCGCCGTGGCTAAAAATAGAACATAGGGGTAAAATGCAGTTTTTTGCAAATAACTCAAAAACGGCTACAGATATCAAAATTCTGGCATAGGCTAAAAGTGATCAGCACCTCAAGATCTACCTACCCTGAAATTTTGAAGAAAATCCAATGACCCATGTAGGAGTTATTGCCCTTTTTGTGGATTTTTTGCAAATTTTGCACCTGTTTAGCTCAATATCTTGAAAACTATACAAGATATTTAAGAAATTTAAATTGCATATTGTTAAGCACATCAAGATCTACAAAATATGTAATAGGGTCAACGTTGTAGAACCTTTCCTTTTAGGATTTATAGCCCTTAGAACGTCAAAATTGAGCATTTTAACAGCATTTCCTCATTACATTGAAAACGTTAACTCCTCTGACAGTTCAAGTCCAATCGGTACCAAACTTGGTATAGTTGTTTATTAGCATTAGGTGTATAGAACTGATGTGGGGATTTTTGATTGGTTGTAAGATATGGCCGCTGTGGCTAAAAATAGAACATAGGGGTATATGGCAGTTTTTGCAAATAACTCAAAAACGGTGACAGATTTTACAATTTTGATTGGGAACAAAAGTGATCAGCACCTGAAGATCTACCAGCTCTGAAATTTTGAAGAAAATCCAATGACCCATGTAGGAGTTATTGCCCTTTTTGTGGATTTTTGGCAAATTTTGCACCTGTTTAGCTCAATATCTTGACAACTTTACAAGATATTCGAGAAATTTAAATTGCATATTGTTAAGCACATCAAGATCTACAAAATATGTAATAGGGTCAACGTTGTAGGACCTTTCCTTTTAGGAGTTATTGCCCTTAGAACATCAAAATTTAGCTTTTAAAAAGCATTTCCTCATTACATTGAAAACGTTAACTCCTCTGACAGTTCAAGTCAAATTGGAACCAAACTTTGTATTGTTGTTTATTAGCATAAGGTGTATAGAATTGATGTGGGGATTTTTGATTGGTTGTAAAACATGGCCGCTGTGGCTAAGAATAGAACATTAGGTTAAACTGCATTTTTTTGCTAATAACTCAAAAAGGGTGACAGATTTTTAGATTTTGATTGAGAACAAAAGTGATCAGCACATTAAGATCCACCATATTGTCAGATGACCCCCTTATTGAACTTATGACCCTTTCAACGTCAAATAGATTTTGTCTAAAAACCTTTACTTCAGGCACATATATCAGGTGAGCGATTCAGGCTCCTGGGAGCCTCTTGTTTTTAAAAAAAAGCATATATACCATACATTTAAAAAGGTATAGTGTATGTTTGTTATGCTATTATTTTAAATCTTCTTTGTACAATTAATTGAAATTACCTATAACTTGAAACATGAAATTTTAAAATTTAAAAGAACACAAATGAAAAAAACAACATTTTTTTTAGTAAACATGGTAAAAAGATTTTTTTTTTATTGTTTTTTTTAAACAATGTAAAAAGAAACAACAACACCTAATTAAATAACAAGAAAATAATAAATATAAAAATCTCATTAAAATATTGTAGGGAAAAAAATCCTCCAACTTTGAAAACAAGTAGTAGTAATAACAGTAGGGGAGTACTTGTTTAGAAATTTTCAAGATTATGGCATGTCAGACTCCTTTTTTTTTTTTTTTTTTTTAGAAAAATCCTTCTAGGATGAAACATTTTAAAATAAACTATATGTAACAAAAAATGAATACATAAAACTTATAAATTGAATTTGTCAAGTAGAAGGTTTGAAAAAAAAAATGTTGCAACACCCCCCCCCCCCCCAAGCAATTTTCATGTGAAGCAAAATTCATTTTTAAATGTTTGTGATTTAATTTAAAAGTCTGACACTAATCATCATGATCATAACTTTACAAAAGGGACTTTAGTGTCTTTATACTTTAACCAAGGGCAATCATTTCAAAGTTTAAAGACTGGCATAACAAATTGAAATTTAGTGCTTTCTCTTGAAATCCCAAGATTCATCAAGTTCATCATTTGATTCAGAATCTGGATTGCTAGTTTCATGCATTATAACATTGCTCTGGTAATATTGAACAGAAGCTAACATGTGGGAAAACCAGCCATCGGCTAGCAGTTTACTTGGGTGCACTCCATCGTATAACTCATTATAGTTATACACTAAAACACAACCTTTTCTTTTAGCTTTTTTTCCACGGTTTTTTGTTTTGAATTTGCATATGGATTTGTCCCATCTTATGTTTTTTACCTGTTTACTTTCATTGAGATCACAAATTTCTCGATTTGTTAGATATAGGTCTGTTTCAAGGTTTTTTTGTTGCATCTGAATTTCTGAGTCAGTAAAAATGCTTCTTTCCAGCCTGTATTTTTGCTTCTTAACATCAAAGTAACTGTAATTAAAATCCCTATATTTTAAGATGCTAACAGATGGAATGCAAGCAAATGTAACAGGAATGTTGTTTTCAAATAGTGATTCCTGGATTTCTTTTAATTGAGACAAAACTGATTCAATTTTATTTTGATTGGGATCATTTTTATAAGAAATTTCTGTTCCATATTCATGATTAATTTTTTCTGTAAAATTACAAAGCCCTCCTGTAAATATAACTCTAATTTTGGTGTCTGTCCCATATGTACTGTGAATAGAAGCAATTTTTTCTGTGATTCTATCACGAATGTCTTGAATGGTACCCCCAGGAACAATAATGATATGATAAATAAAATTATCAGAAATTTCATTTTCCTCTAAAAAAGTTTCCAATTTTGCCCCCCTTGAGGAGCATCCAAATATCAAGTGGCCAGAAGCCATGACATATAATCCCTAAAAAGCAGAAAAAATATAATGGAGCTTCTCATTTTTAGCTCACCTGGACCGAAGGTCCATGTGAGCTTTTACCATCACTTGGCGTCCGTCGTCGTCATCGTCGTCGTCGTCTGTCGTCGTCTGTAAACAATTTTTCAAACGTTAACTTGTCCAACACCATAAGTCCAATTGCAACCAAACTTGGTATAGTTGTTTAGTGGCATTATGTGTACAAAACTATCGTTCGGATTTTTGATTCGTAAAAAATCATGGCCGCCATGGCTAAAAATAGAACAGGGGGGTGAAATTACAGTTTTTTGCAAATTAAAAAACGGTAACAGATATCAAAATTCTGGCATAGGGTTAAAGTGATCAGCACCTCAAGATCTACCTGCCTAGAAATTTTCAAGAAGATCCAACAACTGATGTAGGAGTTATTGCCCTTTTTCTGAATTTTTTTCAAAATTTTGCACTTATTTAGCCCTATATCTTGAAAACTATACAAGTTATTTTAAAAATTCAAAATGCAGATGATTGAGCACGTCAAGATCTACATTTCATGTAATTAGGTCAAAGCTGTAGAACCGTTTATTTTAGGAGTTATGGCCCTTAAAGTGTCAAATTTACCGTTTTTCATTACTTTTCCCCTGAATTTCAAAGAATAACTTGTCTGACACCGTAAGACCAACTGCATTTTAACTTGGCACACTTGTTTAATAGCTTATATGCTACAATTCTATCGTTCAAATTTTTGATTCGTCAAAAAATATGGCCGCCATGGCTATAAATAGAACATAGGTGTAAATTGCAGTTTTTTGCTAATAACTCAAAAATGGTTACAGATATCAAAATTCTGATGGGAAACAAAAGTGATCAGCATCTCAAGATCTACCTGCTATGAAAGTTTCAAGAAGATCCAACAACTGATGTGGGAGTTATTGCCCTTTTTCTGGATTTTTTCAAAATTTTGCACTTTTTTAGCCCTATATCTTGAAAACTATACAAGTTATTTAAAAAAATTCAAAATGCAGATGATTGAGCACGTCAAGATCTACATTTCATGTAATTAGGTCAAAGCTGAGCCTGTAGAACCATTTCTTTTAGGAGTCATGGCCCTTAAAGTGTCAAATTTACCGTTTTTCATTACTTTTCCCCTGAATTTCAAAGATTAACTTGTCTGACACCATATATCCAACTTCAACCAAACTTGGCACAGTTGTTTAATAGCATATATGCTACAATTCTATCGTTCAAATTTTTGATTCGTCAAAAAATATGGCCGCCATGGCTAAAAATAGAACATAGGTGTAAATTGCAGTTTTTTGCTAATAACTCAAAAATGGTTACAGATATCAAAATTCTGATGGGAGACAAAAGTGATCAGCATCTCAAGATCTACCTGCTATGAAAGTTTCAAGAAGATCCAACAATTTATGTGGGAGTTATTGCCCTTTTTCTGGATTTTCTCAAAATTTTTCACTTGTTTAGACATATATCTTGAAAACTATACAAGTTATTTCAAGAATTTGAATTGCATATGGTTAAGCACATCAAGATCTACATTTCATGTATTAGATCAAAGCTGTAGGATCATTTCTTTTAGGAGTTATTGTCCTTAAAACAACAAAATTTACCATTTTTCATTACTTTTTCCCTGAATTTCAAAGAATAACTTGTCTGACACCGTAAGACCAACTGCATTTTAACTTGGCACACTTGTTTAATAGCTTATATGCTACAACTCTATTGTTCAGATTTTTGATTGGTGAAAAAACATGGCCGCCATGGCTAAAAATAGAACATAGGGGTAAATTGCACTTTTTTGCTAATAACTCAAAAATGGTTTCAGATATCAAAATTGTGCAAGAATAAAAAAAGATCAGCATATTAAGATCTACCTGTGCTGAAATTTTGGAAAAGATCTGACTGCTGATGTGGGAGTTATTGCCCTTTTTCCTAATTTTTGCCAAATTTTGCACTTATCATGCCCAATATCTTGAAAACTAACCAAGATATTTCAGAAATTTAAATCGCATATGGTTATGCACAATAATATCTACAAAATATTTGTGTCTGTGTAGTTCAGGTGAGCGATTCAGGCTCCTGGGAGCCTCTTGTTTGATAATCAAATTAAATGAGTCATTGAATTTACATGTATGTAATGTTTTAGATAATATTCATCTGTAGGTAAAATAACCAACCAAATAACATTTATATTTATCCCACTCCCAGTGTCTGCATAACTGAGGGTTAGAGACTGGTATGTCCCCCACCCATAGACAGTTCAAACTTTACAAACGGGTTGTTTTATTGAAAAATCCACTCATAAAGACTAAGGGTTTAACTTCAAACTGAGGGTTAGAGACTGGTATGTCCCCCACCCATAGACAGTTCAAAATTTACAACGGGTTGTTTTATTGAAAAAAATCCACTCATGAAGACTTAGGGTTTAACTTCGAACTGAGGGTTAGAGACTGGTATGTCCCCCACCCATAGACAGTTCAAAATTTACAAACGGGTTGTTTTATTGAAAAAATCCACTCATGAAGACTTAGGGTTTAACTTCAAACTGAGGGTTAGAGACTGGTACACTAAGTGTATGTCCCCCACCCATAGACAGTTCAAACTTTACAAACAGGCTGTTTTATTGAAAAAATCCACTCATGAAGACTTAGGGTTTAACTTCAAACTGAGGGTTAGAGACTGGTATGTCCCCCACCCATAGACAGTTCAAACTTTACAAACAGGTTGTTTTATTGAAAAAATCCACTCATGAAGACTTAGGGATTAACTTCAAACTGAGGGTTAGAGACTGGTATGTCCCCCACCCATAGACAGTTCAAACTTTACAAACAGGTTGTTTTATTGAAAAAATCCACTCATGAAGACTTAGGGTTTAACTTCAAACTGAGGGTTAGAGACTGGTATGTCCCCCACCCATAGACAGTTCAAAATTTACAAACGGGTGGTTTTATTGAAAAAATCCACTCATAAAGACTTAGGGTTTAACTTCAAACTGAGGGTTAGAGACTGGTATGTCCCCCACCCATAGACAGTTCAAAATTTACAAACGGGTTGTTTTAATGAAAAAATCCACTCATGAAGACTTAGGGTTTAACTTCAAACTGAGGGTTAGAGACTGGTATGTCCCCCACCCATAGACAGTTCAAACTTTACAAACAGGTTGTTTTTGTGAAAATCCACTCATGAAGACTTATGGTTTAACTTCTCAAACTGAGGGTTAGAGACTGGTATGTCCCCCACCCATAGACAGTTCAAAATTTACAAACGGGTTGTTTTATTGAAAAAATCCACTCAGGAAGACTTAGATTTTAACTTCAAACTGAGGGTTAGAGACTGGTATGTCCCCCACCCATAGACAGTTCAAAATTTACAAACGGGTTGTTTTATTGAAAAAATCCACTCAGGAAGACTTAGATTTTAACTTCAAACTGAGGGTTAGAGACTGGTATGTCCCCCACCCATAGACAGTTCAAAATTTACAAACGGGTTGTTTTATTGAAAAAATCCACTCATGAAGACTTAGGGTTTAACTTCAAACTGAGGGTTAGAGACTGGTATGTCCCCCACCCATAGACAGTTCAAACTTTACAAACAGGTTGTTTTATTGAAAAAATCCACTCATGAAGACTTAGGGATTAACTTCAAACTGAGGGTTAGAGACTGGTATGTCCCCCACCCATAGACAGTTCAAACTTTACAAACAGGTTGTTTTATTGAAAAAATCCACTCATGAAGACTTAGGGTTTAACTTCAAACTGAGGGTTAGAGACTGGTATGTCCCCCACCCATAGACAGTTCAAAATTTACAAACGGGTGGTTTTATTGAAAAAATCCACTCATAAAGACTTAGGGTTTAACTTCAAACTGAGGGTTAGAGACTGGTATGTCCCCCACCCATAGACAGTTCAAAATTTACAAACGGGTTGTTTTAATGAAAAAATCCACTCATGAAGACTTAGGGTTTAACTTCAAACTGAGGGTTAGAGACTGGTATGTCCCCCACCCATAGACAGTTCAAACTTTACAAACAGGTTGTTTTTGTGAAAATCCACTCATGAAGACTTATGGTTTAACTTCTCAAACTGAGGGTTAGAGACTGGTATGTCCCCCACCCATAGACAGTTCAAAATTTACAAACGGGTTGTTTTATTGAAAAAATCCACTCAGGAAGACTTAGATTTTAACTTCAAACTGAGGGTTAGAGACTGGTATGTCCCCCACCCATAGACAGTTCAAAATTTACAAACGGGTTGTTTTATTGAAAAAATCCACTCAGGAAGACTTAGATTTTAACTTCAAACTGAGGGTTAGAGACTGGTATGTCCCCCACCCATAGACAGTTCAAAATTTACAAACGGGTTGTTTTATTGAAAAAATCCACTCATAAAGACTTAGGGTTTAACTTCAAACTGAGGGTTAGAGACTGGTATGTCCCCCACCCATAGACAGTTCAAAATTTACAAACGGGTTGTTTTATTGGAAAAATCCACTCATTAAGACTTAGGGTTTAACTTCAAACTGAGGGTTAGAGACTGGTATGTCCTCCACCCATAGACAGTTCAAAATTTACAAACAGGTTATTAAGGGTAAATAAAAAAAAGATCCACTCATAAAGACTAAGGGTTTAACTTGGAACTGAGGGTTAGAGACTGGTATGTCCCCCACCCATAGACAGTTCAAAATTTAAAAGCAGGTTATTAAGGGTAAATAAAACAAATTACTTGCATTTCATACTCAGATTTCAACTTCAAACTGAGGGTTAGAGACTGGTTTGTCCCCCACCCATGAGTTCGAAATTCATAAATAGATATATATATTATATGGATTTTACAAACAATCCAAATTATTCTTCAAAGGAATTGTTTGGTAAATGTGTCTGAATGAAATTGGCCAAAGTATTATCAGCTTGCAGGCTTGAAAATTTAGAATTTGTTTGTATTGACATTTGCAGCAATCTAGTAATCTCATGTGATCTTGCTAATACTCGTGGGGTTTTCACTTGGTGACAAAGTCTATCCTCGTTGACTAAAACAGATGAATGCCAAGCAAAGTCTGGAGGTGAGCTATTGTTGCCAGCAGATTTTGCCCTAGACAAAGCCACAAAAAGGGCACCTGGGTTTCTGGATTCAAATGATCTCATTCCAGGATTTATAACTATATATGAGTAGGCTTCTCCTTTTCCAATAGTCATACCTTGACATTTATGTATAGTAGAAGCCCATCCAAGGCGTAAAGGAATTTGTTTTCGTTTACAGCCATTACAACAACAATCAACTTTTCTTTCTATAGGAAGAATAGGGACAATTTTTGGATTGTCTTCAATAAAAGTGGGGCCAGTATAACTATCAAATTGTACCATAACTACATCAGGTAATGAAGTATTAGGAGTATTTCCATTTTTATAGATAAGATCAATGATTGTGCCAGTTGCTCCATTGAACAAACCAAAAGTTACACATAGATTAGTTGTAAGCATAACTTTTGCAGTTTTACATAAAAAAAGAATTTTCTGTAAACCATCCGATCTGTCACTTTCCATAGATTGAGCATGGACACCTTTATTTACAGCAGTTAATTTAGCTATTGGAAAATGCAGATTAGCCTCTTGAAGTTTAATTTTATTGTGACCCCAAACCTGTTCATGAGTTGGAAATACAAAAAGACCCTTTTCAGACATATCATTCAATAGTTCTTGGCCATAAATCAATTTTATATTTTGCCACTGAAATTTTTGCAACCATTTTGCCTGATCTGGTGTGATAGAATATTCTCTCAATCCAAGTAACACTTGTTTTAAATAATTTTCATCCTTCCCTTGTCGAACTATTGTTTGTAAATTAACTGCATATTGAAAATCTCTCCAAACAACAACACCATGAAGAGCTGCTGGTAATTTGCACGAAGAATTGTATACAGGTGAATCAAGAACAGGAGGTAGCTGCACATCATCCCCAAAAAAAATGACAACTGGTAAACCACCCCAAGTTTTGTCAGAGTTTTTCCCCTTTTCTACCCCATACCGACACATAAATTCCATCCAACCTAATGTAGTTGCACCAATCATTGATCTTTCATCAGTTAAAATAACTTTTAAACCTTCACAATTTTTCTGAAGATTTTCACATAAATTACCTTCAGGAGGTTTCATTTCTTGACCTTTTTTATGTATTGGAATTTTTAAAAAACTATGTAAAGTAACACCTGAAATAATATTTGCACTGTTGCCAGTTGGGCAAAGTACTTGTACTGCTTTATTTGAATTAAAAATAGTTCTCACACCCTTTACAATACATTTAATAAGATAAGATTTTCCAGAACCAGCCGTTCCGGAAACAACCATTCTCAAAGGTTCACAAGTTTGAGGATTTTCAATGTAATTTTGAATAGTTTTTAAAGTAATTTGAAAAGCAAACTTTTGGTCAGTATTTAATTTACTAATGTCAACATTAGGAATATTTAAATTGGTGTCATCAGTGTCAATAAAAGAATCTAAAGTATTGACAAAATGAATTCCTAAATCTTGAGGATAAGTATAACTTTCTTGGCCCCAATCATGTTCAGGACCCCCATCATCATATTTAAATTCAGAATCAATGATTTCTTCATATTTTGGATTTGGTTTTAATAAATCCACCCATTCAGGCTGTTGAGGCAAATCATTTTCAAGATCATTTTCATCCGATTCATCAAAGTTGTCAATATCAAAATTTTGTTTAGCTTTTTCAATGTCAGCCTTAACAAAATTGGGACAATTTTCAGAATTTATGAAAAAGTTCATACAGTCAATCCATGAATCATTTTCACTTTTAATATCAGAAATTTTTCTCCAATTTGGAAAGTGCAGAAGTAACATTATTCGACAATAGTTTTCATCTAGAGGCCACGTTGCTTGTGTGTTTCCAGAAATAACAGGAACTTTACCATTTTTAGACACAAATTTGTAAAATGAAGATGTATCATTCTTCTCTCTTTGTAAATATTTATCTAATGCAGTATTTTTAGTGACAAGAGTCTGTTCATTTTTGCAATTCATTACTCTACAACCAGAAAGACTTATGTTTTGAAATGTATGACTACATCTATATAAAGGTATATGTGACAATTCAAATGATGCCTCAACAGCCGGAATGTCTCTTTTAACTGTTTGCATTAAAAGTTTGGTGCACAGTGATTTAGCTGTTGCACCAGTACTCTCATCTGCACAGTTAACAAAGTCGTTGAAAAGCTCAACAACAGCCCCAGTGGGTTGGTTCCCTTTGCAAGCATAGCCTGAAACATATTTTTCAACTGATAAAATTTCTTGAACTGAGGGATTTTCAGGGTCACTTTTGGATATTATCAGAGAAACATCTCCATTGGCACGCGAACCTTGAGTGTGAAATCTTGAATGTTGTACAAGACAAGGGTGGTCTCTAGCCATTTCTAATCTCAAGGAGCCATTCTTGTCTTTTGCCAATGTAGGTGTTTCTCTAATTTCTTTCCCAGGAACAGATTGAGTACCAAATTCCATTCGGCAAATTTTTTCTTTTCCAGATTTTTGATTGACTAAACAATAATCTGAACACCGATGGATGTTAAACCTATTAGTCAGGAGAAGATAATCTTCTAACAATGATTCCTGAGATATGCTAACATCCATCAAAAGCTTTATGAGTGGATTTTTTTCTTCAGGTGGAAGGGGTGCAGTGCCTTCAGGTGGGGGCCAAAGATTTTTTCTAGGCTGACCATTTTTATCTTTACCTGCTGGGTGAGAAGCAGTCAGTCCAAATTGCCCGTTTGCCCATTCTGACAATACATTGGCACAGTCAGGATCTGATAAACCCTCCTCCACTAGCTTGTTTAGAAGGTTATGAGGTTCTCTATCAGATCTCCAACAAAGACCATGTCAATGTACCATACCCCTCGACTTTGCAAACTCTTGTCTATACCAGAAGGTTGAGACACCAAAAGCTGGGGACATTACATTTTTGAAATAACTTTGAGTTCTCAAATCAAAATATTGTGCAACAATGTGAGTGTTTTTTTTTTGGAGGGCATCAAATAGTTCTGATCGATTATCAAAATTAATTTCCCTACCGCTTGTTTCAAAAATATATTTAGAAAGTAAATTTCGAAGAGGCTTGAAATGAAATTCTGCGCAGCTTCCAGTAGTGAAGAAAGAGGGTAAGCCATGTTTTTCATTTATTTGAAACTGTATTAAAGCACGTAGTTCTTTTCCTCTTTGAGACCAGTATTGAGAGGTCCCTCTCAATGTTGAACCAAAATATAAAATTTTTTTAGCCATGGAATTGTCTCCATTTTGAATATTATTTTTCAATTCAGAAAGTGAGATATGGTTATCCCCAAGCTTTTGGTTTACAACAAAAGTGCTTTTTTCTAGGGCTTGTTTTCTCACTATCATATTATGGAGTACAAATTTAAAATATTGGTGCTGGGCAAATCTGCCATCACAATACCATAACAGATGTTCTGCCCAGTCACTCATGGATGTAACTGTTCTTGGTCTGTTAACATGAAAATCACCTAAACCGAATGGAAATAGGGCTGGAAAAGCTATGGGTTGTAAATTCAGAGACTGGAATGTTATCTCTTGTTGGCCAAGGAATTGTCACAGTTCCTCTCTTGTTAACAGTGACAGTTCCTTGGTCCTCCCCAATAACTTCATTTAAAATACTTTGTACTTTTTCTTTAACATCTATATTTGGATCAGGAAGAATAACACATGAGTGGGTTGTTCCAGAAATGTCACCTAAATCATTCTGATCTGGGGCGGGGCCCAGATCTTTACCTTAGTCTTCATGAGGGTGATAGTCTAATGTTTCAATATTTGTAACCTCCCCTTCAATTGGTAAAGAATTAAGTCTGTTTTCATCAATAAGTATATCCGAAAATGCAGGGTTGTTGGCTTTTAAGAATTGGAGAGCTTTTTGTACTACATAACGACGAACAACAAAATCTTTGGAAGTTTCATTTTGACCATATTTTTTCACTTTGAGTATTTTAATTTCTTGTGGAAGTCTTGGAAATATTTTTGCTGGTTCATTAATCTCTTGTGGAAAGGTAACGCAGTGTCCGCTAGAGGCAATTCCGCCATGTTTCAATAGGTGTACATTTATACAAGGAGAAATCCGAGAAATTAACTGCTGTTCAATTATAGTCAAATTGGACAATTCAGGGGGACATAATTTGGGATCCATGTTATTTTCTGAAGAAAACAATTTTACTGGGTTTTTATCAGTGGAACAGCGGTTGCATATATCTTTTGATTTTTTTAATCCAATACGTCTTTCTTTACAAATTTTACAAAATGTTATTGAAAGTGACATTTGATCTAATTCAAATTTGCGAATACAATCCATTACCTTGTTAAATTGTATATCATTAGACAAAGGAGGTGGATTAGGTATTTCATTTATTGAAATGTCAAGATTTTTCAAATTGTACCTTATTTTGCTATTAATGCGTTTTTTTCTGCTTACCTGTTCTCTTTTAGAGTCATTTTCAGAGGGAAAATCATAATTTATACCAAGTTTTCTACACTTTAGATACAAATCATCATAATTTGGGTCATATGTACTATTTAAATTACATGTACTTTTAGAACTGATGGAATTGATTGAAGGTGGGTTTATTTCACAATTAATAAAGTCATTTTCAACACATTCATTATCCATTGTTTCAAAATCTTGTTGAAAAACAGATTTAACTTGTTTCTGAGTTTTTTTGTTTGTAATTTCAGTGTTTTTTGCCTTCTTTTTCACTGGACCTTTATGTTCAATGTCAGTTTTTCTTTTCTTTCCATCAGGAATGGATTTAACATTTTTTTGTTGTATTTCAATTGCTGTCATAGGTTGAAAATGTGAACCAGATAGCAACATATCTATTGACAGAAGATTTAAATTTGAAGGTTTGAAGGTATTTTGGACACAAAAATTTCCTTGGTGTAGCCAAACATTTATTTTTAAATCAAGAATTGCTGATGCAGCCTCAATTTCAACAGATGTTGCCCATCCATTTGATTTCAACATCTGAGTGGAGTAAAGGTGTTTATTTATCTTCTGGTCATGGTACAACTTCACTTTGTTTTCATATACATGCCACTTTTGCATAATATATGTGCATATCATGTCTCTATATTGAGATGACATTGAAAAATCTCCCTGTAAAAGTAAACTAAGGGAATGAAAAAAACAACTACCATCACCAGGGACAGGTAAAACATTAAACTTGGCATGAATATCATGCATTGACACTTTGTTTTCTTTATTAATTGGATAAACATTTCCATTTGAAACCCCTTGAATACTTTCTTTCACTGTTGAGGCATTACATATCTCAGTTTCTGTAACATTTTTGTGAATCTGAGTCGGAACATCTTTTTTAACCATGTCAGCAAATGAAATTGGGAAATGTGGAGATTTGACTGTACCTGTAATGCCATTTTCCATGTTTAAACCATCTTCAACATTGAAACATTTAACATTATTTTCATATTTGGGGGATTCTTGAACATTTTTAATGATTGTTGAAGACTCAGTGGGAGAGGAGAAGGGATAATTATGATCAACATGGATTTTTTCAAGTTCTGTTTGCACTTGTAGTTGTACTAAATCAGGACCATATTCACTGACACTGACTGTGGGGGATGAAAGTGGGTAGGTATGATCAAAATGCCTTTTATTTACACTTAGTTTAGCAGTTTTCTTGGCTGCAGATTCATGTTTTAAAAAATGAGATGAAGTAGATGAATAGTTATGCTCGTAATTACCTTTTTTTACAACATCGGCATAAGACCTTGGGCTATCCATGTTTTTCAATGTTTTATGAGTAACTTGAGATGAAATTTTAGTGAAATTGTGTTGGACGGAACTCGAGGGTACTATTTTAACTGATTTACACAAATTTGTGTTACCTTTTTGCAAACGCAAAGCGAAAATAGAGACGGCAAATATTATGGATCTGTGACCAATATTTGTTGTCGTGCAGACGATATGTCTGGGTTCAAGGGTCACCACTGTATCGAAATCCCGTGAGAGAAAGCAATATTATTTTAAAACGGAGAGAAAGAGTTCGTTCATTTAATGGCTAATTTTTTTGAGAAAATAAAAGTATCAACAAAAACTAAAGATTTGATTTTATAACCGTTTAAAAAAAAGGAATAAGCGAAAATACCGGGTCTCGCTAACGCGAGACCCGGTATTTTCGTAAATTCCCAATGCATTCCGAAAAGGTGACAGAATTTATTTTCAACCATCGTATTTTGAGTCTCGTGCAATTTGGCAGACTCTGTACAATAGTGAGCTTCGCTACGCTCGCATACTAATCCTAGGGTTCAGAAATTTTGTATGCTGACTCCTATAGGGGTCCCCTAAGGTATAAGTGATTTTCAGGTCAGTCTGACATCTACTTCCTGTTTAAGGACTTAGTCATTTTTTCAACAATTTCTATCTAATAACACATTATTATTGGAGTTATGTCCCTTCAACAATATAACGTTCAACGGGCGGGGGACCTGGAATCTGTTCTTGTCTATTCTTGTCACTTTCAAGGTCATTTAAATCCTCATTATCAGACCAGACAAATATATAATCTGCAAACCACTTGTACCTGGCTACATGATTTTGTACATTAGGGTTTTTTTTTTTCTTTTCCATCTTTTCTTATTTACATTTTTTTAAAGTATTAGATTTACCTTTATCAAGCATTTTACTTTTACCCTAGAGTTGGCAGTGCTCTTTAATAGATTCAATTACACAATCCGCAGTGATAGCTTTGCCTGAAACAATTTTAGACAAATATTTTCTTTCATTTTTTAACTGGGTTTTTAGACAAACCAGAGTTTAAATAAAGAATGTACTTATAATTGGTGACTTTGTTGGGATATTTGTCTGTCAGTACTAGTATTGTCACTAACGTCAACATCCAAGTCAGGACCATCAAGGAAACGCCAAACATCGGGCGACAAGTCCATGGGAGGGGAATCAGGTACAATTTGAGTGGATAAGCTATTGGTAGGAGCATCACTACCAGCAAGTACCTGAGCTTTATCGTCCCGTGCGGGGCCCGGGTGGCGAATAGGCCCGCAGCAGAGCCTAGCTTGTCGTAAGAGGCGACTAAGGGTCTTGGGATTCTGACGTCGGGTCAGTGCTCAGCCCACAGAGCGACCAAGTGTGTACCCTAGGTGGCTGAATAGGGTAGCCCTCGTCCGCGGGGGTTGTCAGGTCTATAATACGGAAACCCTGACCGCCGACCATAGTGGGCCAACGTGTGTGGAGAGTGCCACGCTTCATGCACGTAAAAGACCCCTTTGTGGACCGCCCAGTAGTGCACCACATAGGCTAAATTTTCCGCCCCTACCCATCTCTCCCCTTTTCCTGTGGTTCTTCAAAATTTACCGTTCCTTTGTGTCCCACCCCATCCCCATATTTCATTTATCATCATCATTTCATGTTCATTTTATCATCCTTTTCATGTTCATCGCCTGTAAATAACCTATATAGCGTTGCACGGGCGTAAAACACCAACTCACTCACTCACCTGAGCTTTATCTGGAGAAAAGTCCATGGGAGGGGAGTCAATTCTGTCAGTCTGTTTTGGAGTACAGGTCTGGTCAACGTCTTGTTGTCCTCTGTCAGTGTCTGGGAGAATACCATAGCTGATAAAACGATATGGGATTTATAAGGGCTCTTGTCAAAGGGATATATATCAGTGCGTCTAAAAGAACACTTGAGGTTGTCTGGGGACAGTCCTTTCACATAGGCACTGGTACAAAGCTCACCTATATTATATCTTGAAATTTTGCAATGGCTTTCTTTCATGTATTTATGGCAAGAATTGTTACATCAAGAGGTTGTAAAAGATTGCTAGTATGAGCAGGTGGTACTTATAAAATGATGTTGTTTGTTTTGGCCCAACCAATAACACCAAATAATTCATGTGATTTGTGCCCATCAAAAATAATGAGAATGGGCTGGTCTTGAGTAAGACCCTAACATGATTAATAAAATGAATTTGGAAATAGGTTTTAAATATTTCAGCGTTAGAGACCATCCTGTTTGGCTAACATCGCCATTTGTTCCCGGTGACGTGTGCATCCATTTAACAAGTCTTGTCTCATTCTCTGACCGGCAAAGACAAGAAATTGGGGTATTAGTGTTCTCATTGCAATCACAGCATCAATGATAGTAGTAGTGCTGTCCCTTTCAGACGTAACAGCAGAAGCAGTAAGATTAGCATCACCAACAACTTTAGGTTGTGAATGTTCAGGTGATACACCTTTTTCATCAATATAATAGATGCATTGTGGTTTATCTTTCAGGTTGTACTTATTCATAACCATCTCCAATTCATTAAAATATATTTCAACGGCCTCTTTTGATGCCCCCTCGGCACGAGAAAATGCAAATGAACGGGGCTTTTGTAATTTGAGGTCCGGCAAACGATCTAAACCATTGTAACGATAATGACTTTCCGCTTTTAACTTTAAGTTCAAGTTAGGCGTGCCTCCTGCTCCATTGACAAAAGTAGTGGTGGCCCAGATTTCAGTGTTTCATGACCCACCTGTTAATAAATACATTTATATTTTTGTATGTTTTTTGTAAATGTATGTGTTTTTTATGGGTGTTTTTTTTTTCGGGTTTTTTTTCCAGAAAATTGGGGGAAGGGGTAGGGTAGTTGAAACAAGTACATTAAATTTTAAGACAGGTATAAGATGGGATACAACAAGATAAGTTAAATTCTGTTTTTATAGCTATAAATTATATATGAAGTGTTTTTTAAATTTTATTTTCTACACACCCTGCCTTTAACTCGGTCAATGAGGGTCATTTTGGGTATTCCATAAACAATAGATGCTTTTTAAGCTGACATCTCGCTTGACAGAAATCTCTTAATATTTTTTTTCTCATTCAATTTTTAAAAAGGGCATATTTTTGGCATTAAGAAAAACTTGTCTGGACATATCATAATAAAATTTGTACATACGTCTTTAAAAGATACTTTATTTAAACATTTTTGACAGTTGTCACATTTAAGTGTTATTGTTTCTCCAAAAACAGAAACCGGAAACTACTTTTAAAAAAAAGCGTGCGCATACAAAATAAACAAAAGGGTGGTTGGTACGAAAACATATAACACGACTAATTAAATTGAATAAATCTCTCCTCCCGTGCGGGGCCCGGGAGTCGAATAGGCCCGCAGCAGCGCTAAGCTTCTCGGTAAGAGTCCAGGGACTACATGGTTGGCCTTTAGAAAATAAATGTTTTATCCCCCTTTGACCATTTCCTTTATTTGAGTGTGTGTATGTAGTTTTCAAACCAGAAACAAGGTTGTGTCGTGCATATTTATCTTGTTTTATATCAACTTCATCGAGTTCCGGACAAAGTAGAAAAAATATTCAGTGTGACATGTTAATTTTTCTGCCAAGCCAGATGATTGAGTACAAATTAACAAAATATCTAGGGATTTGTCTTTAGGTGTAAATATATAATTAATTTAGTAATTCCTAACCCCCAATTTCTTACTTAGTTGTAAGGATGATGAAAACGATCAAGCAAGCACATTAGTCCAAAGACAGGAGTGAGAGAGTTGGTAGTTTTACGCCCGTGCAACGCTATATAGGTTATTTACAGGCGATGAACATGAAGAGGATGATAAAATGAACATGAAATAATGATGATAAATAAAATATGGGGATGGGATGGGAAACAAAGGAACGGTGAATTTTGAAGAACCACAAGAAAAGGGGAGATGTGGGTAGGGGCGGATAATTTAGCCTATATGGTGCACTACTTGGCGGTCCACAAAGGGGTCTTTTACGTGCATGAAGCGTGGCACTCTCCACACACGTTGGCCCACTATAGTCGGCGGTCAGGGTTTCCGTATAATAGACCTGACAACCCCCGCGGACGAGGACCACCCTATTCAGCCACCTAGGGTACACACTTGGTCGCTATGTGGACTGAGCACTGACCCGACGTCAGAATCCCAAGACAGGAGAAAACCCTAATAAACAAATAAATTAATATACAATACAATACACATGACATGATACTTAACAATTTAAAAATTAACAAAGCTTGTTACAGTTCATTTTTATTCAACAAAATGTCACTTCCTGAAAATCAAATGATGAAAGCATTAAACAACTGCATTCCAATATAAGGAAAATATAAATCAACAATGTCCATTTCTAATCTAAATGTGCATTTCATCACAGTTGCTGTACGTACACATGGCAACGGGCGGACGGAGATTCGGATTAACACTGGAGTGGAAATAGTTATATACGGTTCAGAATTCGATCATCACATGGAGACAAGATGGACAAACACGAATGGAGTTCTGTAACAGCACTGGAGAGGAGATGTAGAGTTCAATCATCACAGGAGAAGAAGGATAAACACTGTTAATTAGGGTTTGACAAACACATATTGTTGCTGAAGAGCTGCTCTCTCATCTTGGACTCTGATAATTATTCCTTGAGATCTCATGGACTCTGATAATTATTCCTTGAGATGACGATTTCTGACTGTAGGAGACGAAGCTCCTCCCGGTCTTTATGACGACTGTCGGTCTGTCTTTCCCTCAGATGAACCAACTTGGCTTTGGCAAAATTCTTTCTGGAGACGACGATTTTCTGACTGTAGGCGACGAAGCTCCTCCCTGTCTTTCTAACGACTGTCTATCTGGCTTTCCCTCGGATGAACCTACTTGGCTTTGGTGGAAACACGGAGCCTTCCCATCTGGTCAATAGAATAACACAGCCGTCTAAGAAGAGCCTCTACATCCTGCTGAGATTCAGGGATATCAGGTAGCTTAAGATGTGTGCAGTGTAATGCAGGCGCCTGTGTAGATGTTTATATATGGGTACCAGGCAGATCAAGAACACTTGGACGA
The DNA here is from genome assembly GCA_963971305.1 of Arcuatula senhousia. Classification (NCBI taxonomy): domain Eukaryota; kingdom Metazoa; phylum Mollusca; class Bivalvia; order Mytilida; family Mytilidae; genus Arcuatula; species Arcuatula senhousia. Next base: position 28,576,955 of record OZ020307.1, on the reverse strand, counting down.
ACTCTAACCGTAGTGACACTGTAAATAGGTTGGAAGATCGAAACACTGGGTGGAATAGGATGTCCAGGATGGACATTTACAGGAACGGATGGTATAGGAAACACAGCTACCAAAACTGGAACAGTATATTAAGGATGAACATAAGCAGATACCAGAAGCCTACTAAAATGCACAGTAACAGGAACTGGATGTTCAGATTGAACATTTACAGAAGTCATGGCAGTAGAAACGGGATGTTCAGAATGCAGATTAACTGGAGAAAGACAGAAAGACATCTCAATCTGTCTAGTTTGGTATTCTTGGAGAGAGATTCTAGATTTCAAAGAAGAATTGGTGGCATAAGGGATGACATTTAGGTCTGGTAGAGGAAGTAATGGCGATCTAGAGGCACTGGTAGAAACAGTCACTGGGCAAGAATCTGGAACCGTCTCTGCTGGTGGACATTTGTCCCCGAGGACATCATCAGCCCAGTAGCTACCATAGCATGATTACAAGGAACCAAGCACGGATACTGGCTCAGGCGTCGCCCAGTATAAAAAGGCCTGAACCTAACGACGCCACGGTCTTTCATACCACTGGGTCGATGTCTCTGCTGGTGGACATTTGTCCCCGAGGACATCATCAGCCCAGTAGCTACCATAGCATGATTACAAGGAACCAAGCACGGATACTGGCTCAGGCGTCGCCCAGTATAAAAAGGCCTGAACCTAACGACGCCACGGTCTTTCATACCACTGGGTCGATGTCTCTGCTGGTGGACATTTGTCCCCGAGGACATCATCAGCCCAGTAGCTACCATAGCATGATTACAAGGAACCAAGCACGGATACTGGCTCAGGCGTCGCCCAGTATAAAAAGGCCTGAACCTAACGACGCCACGGACACGGCATCGTTTTGTAAGATACTGATTACCCCTTTGGTACACCTTTGCTTCTTTCATACCACTGGGTCGATGTCTCTGCTGGTGGACATTTGTCCCCGAGGACATCATCAGCCCAGTAGCTACCATAGCATGATTACAAGGAACCAAGCACGGATACTGGCTCAGGCGTCGCCCAGTATAAAAAGGCCTGAACCTAACGACGCCACGGACACGGCATCGTTTTGTAAGATACTGATTACCCCTTTGGTACACCTTTGCTTCTTTCATACCACTGGGTCGATGTCTCTGCTGGTGGACATTTGTCCCCGAGGACATCATCAGCCCAGTAGCTACCATAGCATGATTACAAGGAACCAAGCACGGATACTGGCTCAGGCGTCGCCCAGTATAAAAAGGCCTGAACCTAACGACGCCACGGACACGGCATCGTTTTGTAAGACAGGTGTCCAAACTATCCCCGTTTCTACAACAATATCACACAAACAGTCTGAAAATACAGAATCTTAATATAAAAACTCAGATTCAGTCAACAACATACGACAATGCTCTGTACTTTTGGAATAGAAAATAAAGAGATGTGGAATAAGTGTACGCGACACAGCCCACAGAAGACGTTTTAGACTTTGAAAACATCGAAAGTCATTGCACAATCAAAAAATGTGGAATAAAAAACTGTAAAACTTGCGCTATTTTAATCACTGATCCACAAATTAAGAGCAATTTAACAAACCGTACGTACAACATCAACAGTTGGGATGATTTGAACTGTACATCTTCAAACGTTATTTAGGCACTAGAATGCACTTTATGCGGATTGATATATGTTGGGGAGACTAAAGGCAGATTGAATGCCCGTATAAGTGGCCACAGATCCGGCATTAACACCGACAAATTCCCTTTCATTTACCAACATTTTAATCAACCGGACCATTCCATCTTGTCCATGAAAGTCTGCATTCTTGAAAAAATATACCATACCACCAACAATCCCACTTTAAGTACGCCATTTCGAAAACAACGAGAAGAATTCTGGATTAGAAGGTTAGGCACCGCTTTACCTTATGGTTGCAACGACAACATTGGCAGTTTAGGGAACTTATCAAGCCCAAGATGCAATGATGTGAATGTGATGAATCTTTTTGGACAGCAGGAAAGGCGCAAACGCAGTCATGGACATCGGAAGTACAATTCACCGAAGGTACATGACGTGTCTATCAATGGACTGCTTTCGTCTATCCAACAACCTCTCGGGATTCATCACATTCGCACTAAATTGTATTCTATTCCTCTTTCCAAACTTCACACACTATACAAAGAATGTCTCGAAAATCCAGTGACTGATTTTAAATCCAACCTGTACCGTCTTACAGCCATTGTTCTTGACATTGGATACAACCGATTATTCAAACCAGTCGGTGTTCCACACGAAAACTACAAGGACAATCGCTCTTTCATTTCTCTTCCATTTTTAAACAAAGGTTTGGATGCCATAAATTTAGGAAACATTTTACACCATAAATCTGTTACAGAACATATCCCTTCTTATTTCAAAGACACAAGTGTTCCCGTCATTTCTTATTCCTATACTTCCACCATTGCACCTAAGGTATTTAACTACAAACAAGTTTTGCGGGATTACCAAATCAACGACCTCAAAGCAAAACCACCAGACTGTTCTTGTGACAAATCCCCATTCAAATATAGTCCCTCTGGCCACGTCATTACCGGGGACCTCAACATAGTGGAAAATGACCAACTCCGCGATGTTTTGGCCAAAGGACCAAAATATCGTGAGCCTAGAGCAATTAACTGGAACCATAATTTCAAAACAATTATGGATTCAGTTGAAGACTATGCCAGAAAATGGGCCAAAAAAGAACATGAAAAGGAAAGCGACGTTCTTTCTGAGTGGGTAAAGTCTGTGAGGTCGTTGGTTTTGAAAAGGATTAACTCTTTGAAAGGCTCGATGAGCACCAAGGCAACATCTATTTTCAACAACCCTGATGTTGCGAAGACATTGTCCACCTTACATGACAAATATGTTGTCGTACCTGCTGATAAAGCGCCTAACAACATCATTTTCGTATGCAAAAGACACTATATTGATTGTTTAACAGCTGAATTAGGGGTTGGTTGTACTAGCAAAAGCACCACATATACAGCAACAACACTGTCAAAGGAGGAAATAATCAACAATCATAATTCTGTCATTTCTTCCTTTGGCATTTCAGTTGACAAAAAGAACGATGACGTTCCATCCTTGTATTGGATTCCAAAGTTACATAAAACTCCATAGAAGCAACGATTTATTGCTGGGTCATCCAAATGTACAACTAAGCCTCTTTCAGTTTTGTTAACATCAATATTGTCGGCAATAAAATCAAGCATTCAAAAGTATTTCGATTGTTGTTACTCTAGAAATGGCGTCAATCAAATGTGGATTCTCAAAAATTCTAAAGATCTGATGGAAAATCTCCATTCTAAGTCATTTTCATCATGTAATAGCATTAAAACGTTTGATTTCTCTACATTATATACTTCAATTCCACATTCACAACTAAAATCTCGTTTGGCACAGCTGATTAAACGTAGCTTTATCAAAAAGAACGGAAAACGCAGGTACAAGTATTTGGTAGTCGGTTATAAAAAGACTTACTTTGTCATCCAAGAGTCTAGCAAGAAAAACAAATTTACAGAAGATCAAATAATAGAAATGCTCAACTTTCTAATCGACAACATATTTGTACAGTTTGGTGGACGTGTTTTTCAGCAAACAATAGGTATCCCAATGGGCACAAATTGTGCACCATTGCTTGCCGATTTGTTTCTTCATTCATATGAAGCGGACTTCTTACAATCACTTCTAGACAAAAAGGACCGCAAACTTGCTTTATCCTTCAATCTCACATTTCGTTATATTGATGATGTCCTTTCACTAAACAATCCTCGATTTGGTGACTATTTACATCTCATATATCCGAAGGAACTTGAGATAAAGGACACTACAGATTCTAGGAGGTCCGCTTCATATCTGGATCTATTTCTCGAAATTGACACACAAGGAAGGCTTTGTACAAAGCTCTATGACAAACGTGATGACTTCAACTTTCCAATAGTTAACTTTCCCTTTCTGTGTAGCAACATTCCGTCCGCTCCAGCATATGGAGTTTACGTATCACAATTGATTCGCTATTCCAGAGCATGTGGGGAGTACAACGACTTCCTTGATAGAGCCATACGGCTGACAAGCAAATTGTTAACACAGGGGTACGTTGCTCCCAGGTTGTTGTCATCACTCAAGAAATTTTACGGACGACATCATGTGCTTGTAAACAAATACGGGATTTCTATCTCTCAGATGAGCACAGATGTTGGTTTGACATAGAGTTTTGTAATGTCATCCTTTCCGGATTTGACCAACACTTAATCGATCTTTGGCAACGTGACGGGTGTGCTATAGCAAGCAGGAACTGCTTACTCTTCCGGAGCACCTGAGTTCACTCTCGTTTCGACTTGAGTTCGCGTTGCTGAATGCGGTTTTGTTGTTATGTGTGTTTGTGTTTTATGTTGTTATGTGGTTTGTTTTGTTGTGATGATTTTTGTCTGCCGGTTTTGTCTTTGTCTTTACGGTTTTATGATACTGATTACCCCTTTGGTACACCTTTGCTTCTTTCACCACAAAGGATTGAAAAGAATAGGAGGTCATCACCGGACTGGAAACAGCTGAAGCAGAAGAAACTGGCTCAGACTTTCCTTAGAAGATGAGGAGCTCTCGATTAATGTACCTCTTGTTATCAACCACGTCTTTGTTTACCTTGGAAAGGAGTTCAGTCTGCTGCTCCTTGGTCTTGGCATGCTTCCTCTCCAGGTGATGTCCTAGATCCGGTTTTCTCTTGCAGGAGAAACCACAAGACAAAATTGCACTGATAAGAAATGGAAAGAGAAAGGTGTTTCCCTTCCCAGTGACGCTGGTAACTCTTCTTTGATGTATACGTTACGGAGCAACCCTGGATTGGACAGACCATATTCTTGGAAAAGAAGGATTCCACTCTGTTGGAATTCTCATCTTCAAAGCAACAATCAGCAAACAAGTCCTGAAACTCCATGCTGAAACATAAAATGAAAACTCTAAGTGGTTTGCTCATGTTAAGCAATACATTATTATATTAAATCTCAAATCAGATTTTTTTTGGGGGGGGATGTCTGTTTTTACATGTTCCCGATGAGGAGATAGTGTCGCACTCTTTATTTTCTACAACTCGACCCTTATGGTCAGTTCCGAAACACAAATGGTTTTGTGAAACTACGGTGAACATATGTGTGAAATCTAAATATGTAACCGAAAGCCTCAACTCAGCCCATGGTCAACAATTTGACCGAAATAGCTACACATGTAAACATAAACCACAACTTTTGCTTTTCCCGAAATAAGGCAACAGCAAGTCTTTTTCGACCTAAGCGCTGAAAGTTCAACTAAACCCATAGCGAATAAACTGTTCGGTCAAGACAAATGTCTTTTAAAGCTGAAAACAAAAAAATGCTCTTGGTGCTAACGTACTTCGCTGGAATATATTTGTTCCACTTTATTATTCTGTAATGTTTTTGTCTTGTATTATTTTATATGCTATAGCTTAAATGGACCCTTTAATTTGAAAAAATAAATATATTCTATTCTATTCACTTTTTAAAGAGCGCTCAGATTCGGTCGCTTAGCCTACAAAGCGACTGGGATGTGTACCCAAGGTGGTTGAACGAGGCAGCCTTGTCATGATGAATGCCCGCGGGGTCGTCAGGCGATAATGCGGATTACCCGACAGCAAACCATAGTATACCAAAGTGTGTGAAGAGTGCCACGCTTCATGCACGTAAAACACCTCTTTGTGGACTGCTAAGTAGTGCACCACGTAGGTCCAATTTTCCGCCACTACCCACCTCTCCGATTTTCCTTTGGTCTTCAAAATTACATGTTCTTTTGTTTCCCACTCACCCCCATACTTCATTTATCATCATCATTTTCATGTTCATTGCCTATAAATTTTAAATAACCCATATAGCGTACTAAGGGCGTTATACACCAACTCGCTCACTCAGCCAAATCGGAAAAGGTCTCTATTTTTCGAATCCCGTGCGGGGCCCGGGTGGCGAATAGGCCCGCAGCAGAGCCTAGCTTGTCGTAAGAGGCGACTAAGGTTCTTGGGATTCTGACGTCGGGTCAGTGCTCAGCCCACAGAGCGACCAAGTGTGTACCCTAGATGGCTGAATAGGGTGGCCCTCGTCCGCGGGGGTTGTCAGGTCTATAATACGGAAACCCTGACCGCCGACCATAGTGGGCCAACGTGTGTGGAGAGTGCCACGCTTCATGCACGTAAAAGACCCCTTTGTGGACCGCCAAGTAGTGCACCACATAGGCTAAATTTTCCGCCCCTACCCACCTCTCCCCTTTTCCTGTGGTTCTTCAAAATTTACCGGTCCTTTGTTTCCCATCCCACCCCCATATTTCATTCATCATCATCATTTCATGTTCATTTTATCACCCTTTTCATGTTCATCGCCTGTAAATAACCTATATAGCGTTGCACGGGCGTAAAACACCAACTCACTCACTCACTATTTTTCGAGATGAATGTCTACCCAGGCCAGGGGAACAGCAGTTTTTCGGTGGTTTCGTATAGTTTTACATCAAAACTTGCTAATTAACTTTTCAATATTTTTGGTAGAGCGCCTCTGATGAGTCTTGATTAGACGAAACGCGCGTCAGGCGTAGCAAAATTTATTGTCTGGAACTTTGTTGTCATTTGTATTTTGAACACACGTGAAGGTTAGCACTGCTGGTGGAGTTTTAATTCCCCGAGGTTAGCCCGCTCCGGCACCAACACTTTTGTGTTGGAGAACACATCAAAGCTTTAAATTTTCCGTTTAAATTTTAAAATTGTCTAAACCCTAAGGTTCTTCCTACCCCACACATAGGTTGATCATCTTAGTAATAATTTGATTCCCCAATTTGGTATTTTTGGTTTTACTGTTCTATGCTCTTCATAATCATTTAGTGTTTGGCATTTTCAATATTTTTGGTAGAGCGCCTCTGATGAGTCTTGATTAGACGAAACGCGCGTCAGGCGTAGCAAAATTTATTGTCTGGAACTTTGTTGTCATTTGTATTTTGTTATACCGGACAAAAAGCCAATCGGGTATAACATGTGCTATTTTGAATGTACCGTACCCATTTTTACCGACACAAATCCTGTTGGAAGCATTGAATTCATATTGCTGTCATTTTTTTACAATGAGATGGAATAGAAGTTTGTAAGGTGTTATGTAATCGGTACGATATGAATCAAAATATGTTGTATATTATCTATCGATAAGTATCAATAAAGTATCGATATGTGGGCTCTTTTATACACTCTGTATATGTGGATTTTTGCGCTATTTTTTTCCATTTTTTCGTCGCTGTAGACATATTTGTTATGCTTGCAGGTTCCGGGTGGCAAATAGGCCCGCAGCAGCGCTAAGCTTGTCGGTAAAAGTCCACTAAAGAGCGCTCAGAAACCTGACATCGGGTCAGGCCGCTTTGCCAACAAAGCGACTGGGATGTGTGCCCCAGGTGGTTGAATGGGGCAGCCCTGACATCGAGAGATGTGGGGTCGTCGGGCCATAATGCGGAAAACCTGATGCAAACCATAGTGATGCACCGTGTTGGCAAAAAATGTCACATTCCTCGCACGTTAAAGAACCCTGCTGCAGGTTTCGGTAAGAGTAGTAGGACCTGTAGGATCCCCATGCAGGAGGCTAAATTTCCCGTCCTTACCCATCTTTCTTTTTTCCTGTGGCAGTCAAAACTTTCCTACCCGATTGACCTTGTGTCCCCATTTCCTCCACTTCATCATCATTTCATGTTCATTGTAACACCACTTTCATGAACATCTCCCGGATATAGCCGAAATCGTGCTGCTTGGGAGTAAAGCATTTACTAACTAACTTTTTAAATGTCCTAAAAAGATGTACAAAAACAAGAAAGTCCAAATAAAGTTTTTAGGAAAAGGAGAGAAAAACATCAAAGGAATACAAAAGTAGTGTGAAACCCATGAGTAGTAGAGATGTCGAAAGCTCTTATCAATTCTCGGGACGTCCCATAGGCTGTCTGTGACGTCATATCCACTTTCGGTCTGCCATCTTGCTTCCGGTTCCGGTGACGCCACATCCGGTAATTAAGGGGAGGTAATTCTGCAAAGTCACCGAACGGTAAAAGGCTTGTAACTTAGTTATTCCTTGACCGATTCCTTTCGGGTTTGTTGCATTGTTTTTAGTAAGACAATGTCTCTTTGATGATTGTCTTTGTGGTCTTCAGTGGTCATTAGAGGCTTGACCAGTAGGTGATCATTTCCTATTTCTTATCAAAGGTGGTGTTGTCGTATATCGTTGGAAAGGTCGCAAGGTGTAGTTGTCATTTTTGAGTTGTTTGAGTAGGTAGTGGTCAGTGGTCAGTCAGGGCTTGACCATTAGGTGGCCCCTTTTTCTTCTTGTTGTATACTTAGCGTGTAATATGTCATTGTAAAGCTTGTGAGGTTTAGTTTTATATTCTTTCTTTCGTGTAAATCTAAGGAAATAACTCTTGGTTTCTACTGTGTTTTAAGTCTTGTATTTGATACCGTTTTGAAAGGAATTTGCCGGGCTTTGTGGGGTAGTACTGGTTTGATCCTTTTTATAGGACGTTAGGAATAACAAATCGATTTTCAGTTTCGATACTTTATTTTGAACACAGTAATAGGTTTCAGTCTTCATCCTCGTCTTCTTCACTCTCCTCGTCAGGCCTGAACTGTTTTATTTTCTCATCCAGCAAGTACTTTCTCTTCTCAGTAGCGTATTTCCAAGACTCTTCATACTCATAATCTTCATCGTTCCTCAGTCGTTTTGCCGTTTGTTTGATATTCTTGTGGAGTGGATCTCGTGCCATTTCCATTTGCCACATAATGTTATTGACGTAGCGATTTTGTAAAGCTTCTCTATAGAGCGGGAGCAAATCCAAGTCAGCCTTTGATATTGCCTCTTTTTTGTGGTGAACTTTTTCCGTGTATTCATCCACTTTCTTTTCGTGTTCGTCTTTGTAGCTGATCATCACTTGTCCAACAAAGCCACCCCACGGATCAAACTGTTCTCCGGGGTAAGTTTCTTCGTCTTCAGACAAGTTGTCACTCTTTTCTGATTCCGTATCTTCCTCTTCCTCAGTTTCCCATTCCGGGTCCTCCTTCAACCATTCCGGTTCCTCCATTTTTCTTTGATGCTTCTGTTCTTTGTGTCTCTGTAGATTGAACAACTTTTGGCTTGTGTATCCGCATACGTCGCAATGGTACATCTTTCCTTCTCGACGGCCGGGTTCTATCTGATGATTTTTGTTCCGTCCGTGTAAATTTATCTATCACTTCTGAATAGTATAACATGTTGTTAACAGAACCCTCATTGCCGGTGCGGATTTGATCGGGTCTTGTTAAATTGTCTTTCTTTTCCATACATAGGCAAAGAATGCATTCCTCAAATTTGCTAAGCTCTTTCTATTGTATGCAAGCTTCAATGCTTTGAATCTACGCCATTCTTTAAATATTTGCTGGCATTCTATGCACGGCACAATCAAATTTTGTTCCGATTTATAAAACTGATCTTTTGGCTTCCTCTCGCCGCATTTACGACAAACACGTTCCCCGTTCTCACTTTCAATGTTCTTTTCTATGAGTTTTAGAAGATAATCCATTACATTTACGTGCGTCTTGTTCGAATACATTTGAGCCACTGACAACATTGATCATTCATTTTGCCTTTTCAAAAATTGCATCGTCCAATCATCTCTCAGCATTTTATCACGTGACTTACTCTTTGCTCTTCTTGCTCTTTTGGTTGCTCATTTTGCAGCTCATCTTGCTCTTTTGCAGCTCCTTTTGCAGCTCCAATTGCTCTTTTGCACTTTGTACTTGATAACCCAATATCTTCTAACCAGTTCAAACCGGTTTCTTTTCGTTCCTTGCGACCTTTCCAACGATATACGACAACACCACCTTTGATAAGAAATAGGAAATGGTCACCTACTAGTCAAGCCTCTAATGACCACTGAAGACCACAAAGAAAATCATCAAAGAGACATTGTCTTACTAAAAACAATGCAACAAACCCGAAAGGAATCGGTCAAGGAATAACTAAGTTACAAGCCTTTTACCGTTCGGTGACTTTGCGGAATTACCTCCCATTAATTACCGGATGTGGCGTCACCGGAACCGGAAGCAAGATGGCCGACCGGAAGCAAAATGGCGGACCGGAAGTGGATATGACGTCACAGACACCCTATGGGACGTCGGGGACGTCCCGAGAAATGATAAGAGCTTTCGACATCTCTACTACTCCCATGATCTTCCTAAACATCTAGCCATAGGAGTAGGGAGTAATGACCTGGATAAAAATGATACCGAAACATGCGTTAATGATATGAAACAACTTGTCGAAAACATACGAAGCAAATCCGACTCGTGCATTGTTCACGTTATACCTGCATTTCAACGTGTTACATGTAACCAAACTGTTAGGAAAAATGTCACGTTCCTCGCACGTTAAAGAACCCTGCTGCAGGTCTCGGTAAGAGTAGGACCCGTAGGATCCCCATGCAGGAGGCTAAATGTCCCGTCCCTACCCATCACTCCTTTTTCCAGTGGCAGTCTAAACTCTCCTACCCGATTGGCCTAGGGTCCCCATTTCCTCCACTTCATCATCATTTCATGTTCATTGTATCGCCTCTTTCATGTTCATCTCCCGGATATAGCCGAAATCGTGCTGCTTGGGAGTAAAGCAATAACTAACTAACTAATGAATTTAACAATAAAGTGCGAGATTTTAACCGAAATCTTATAACACTGTGCGTTCGAACAGAAAAATACAACCTTGTTGAAAACACGACGATCTCAAGTTCAAACATTGGTTTATTTTCCGATGGCATTCACTTTAGTTCATCTGGCCAAAAAAACTCTGGTGCAAATGCTCAAAACTCACTTAAACCCGTTCCTGGGGATGAGGCCTTATTCGGAATATGTACAATACAATAAGGCTAGTAGCTACTCACCAAGTAAATACAACGGAAAAGGTGGTCAGCACAAGAATTTTCGTAGACGAAACAACAACAAAGGACATAATTATAATGGTAGTCGAAACAACGGAGGACAAAACAATGGCAAAGGTGGACAAAACAACGGCAGTCCAAACTTTAATAGACAAAATATCGGTAACCGAAACAATGGTTGGCAAAACAACGGCAGTCAAAACAAGTATGGACAAAACAACGACAGTCGAAACAATGGTGTACAAAACAACGGTAGTCAAAGTGATAATGGTATCACAAACCTATTGAAAGGTCTACTAAAATATGTAGAGGAATCATAAAAAGTGTTTTTGAAATAGGCATTGTATGTTGACTATATGTACATATTTGTAAATGTTATTGTTACATTATTGGAACTGGTATAAATCATATGACTAGCAGTAATGGAAATGCCCCTTTACCACCTAAATACTGTAACTACTCTTTATTGATGTATTCTTTAAAAAAAATCTCCAACAACAATGGTGATTATAATAAGAATAATTGATGGACAAACTCCCATATGATTAATAAAAGAAAGTTCTAATCCAATATATGGCTAAACCAGTAATGCTTCTTAACTTTTGAAAATGTATTTATTTTTTTTTTTTACTTTTAATAGTTTACTTTAGATATTAAGTAAATCCGTGCGGGTTCCGGGTGGCGAATAGGCCCGCAGCAGCGCTAAGCTTGTCGGTAAAAGTCCACTAAAGAGCGCTCAGAAACCTGACATCAGGTCAGGCCTCTTTGCCCACAAAGCGACTGGGATCTGTGCCCCAGGTGGTTGAATGGGGCAGCCCTGACATTAATATTCTCAAACTTAATGGTGAAATCCTTAAATATAGACACAAAGGCGAGGTGTTGATATGCGGTGATTTTAATGCTTGAACTAGTGGTTTACTCGATTTTGTAGATAACGATGATTTGAATGAAAACTTCATAGAATGTCCAGTTCCCTCTGATTATCCTATTGATATCCCAATCCATAGAGAACAGCTAGATCGAGTAGCTACTCCAACTAAAATTTTTAATTGTCAAATTCATTCATGAAAGCAACTTAAAACGAAATGTATCTGCTTCAGAAACAGGAAAATATAATTTTTATTTTAAAAAATTCAAAATTGCACGGAGTACAGAATTGTTAAAAAAATGAAAATTTTCACTTCCTGTGCTATTTTTTCATTTCCAGTCAGTCGAAGTTTTTCTCCCTTTCCTCACAATGGATTTAAACTGTATCCCGAAATTAAATGGCATAGAGTTACTTCGCTTTGGCCGTTGTTAGCAATAAAAAATCAGAAAAATTCTTTAAAAAGTAGAGAAAATAGCAAAACACACAAAATTAAAATTTGGCGTGCATCAACGTGCATTCATCAAATAATTTGAAACTTGGTATTTTGACAGAAATTGCACAGATAAATACGAGGAATACCACTTCTCATTTCATCTACGTTAGCGTCACCATTAATATTAGATGTGAAATATCTACAAAATAACAAATCTCCTAATGAAATGTATTGTTGGAGCAGCTAGATCGAGTTCATAACCTCCATGGTAAACTATTGACAGACCTCAGTAAAGACCTTCATCTTAGATTGTTGAATGGAAGGTTCCTTGGTGATTCCTTATGTTATTTTACCTTTTTTAACTTAAATGGACAAAGTACAGTTGACTACATGTTAGCTTCAACATCAATATTTTATAATGTTTTGTACTTTAAAGTAAATGCACCCGTAGAATTTTCTGATCATTGTCTTATACCGGTAACTGTTGCTTTAAAATCAAATAGGCAAAGAGAGACAATCCAAGGCAATAATAAGATCTATATCCCTTTTAATCATTTTGAATGGGAACAATCTGCAAGTGAATCATATAGAGATGCCTTACTAGAAAGCCATGTGATTAATAATATAATGTATCTTGATTCACTTTTGGATGACATTTAGTTAGATATTGATACACTAGTATCAAAAACTAGTGGTTTTTTTTTAAAAAACGCAGCATCAAAGACTATTAAACTAAAAAAGCCAATAACTAAATATCATAAAACAAAAAAAAATCAAACCTAAAAAACCTTGGATGTCAACTTATTGCTTATATTTACGCAGGGAAGTGCGTCCTCTCGGGAAAAGATTACATCATGACCCCAATAATACGTGGCTTCGACACACTTACACAAGATGCATTAAAAAATACAACAAGCGTAAGAAGTGTCTCAAAAAGCAATTTTACAATTCATTTATTGATAAAATCAATCAGTTAGATCCGAAAGACTCCAAACAGTTTTGGAAATCTTTTGATAAATCAAAACACGTGGTAATCAACCCGCAAGTTCCATTTCAGACTTGGATTGGATAAATCATTATATTGCTGCCTGTGTGCATTTTTATCATATATTGTATAGCTATCACTTTATTCCTTTGTAAATTCTTAGTTGCTGCTTTCCTGTCTTTATGTTTTAACTTGGATTACAGATCACTGTGCTATGTCCAATAAAGATATTTGATTTGATTTGATTTGAAATGTGCCATAATAATGGTTGAGTGCATGACTTGTGTGGACTTTCAGAAGGCTGCGGCGCGTTTCGTGTGCCCTTTTTGAAGGCTGGGGGAAACACTACTTTTTCCAAACGGGGTATAATATTTTTATACATTTTTATGTCGCCTGCAAGCGACATATATGGGTTACTTTGACAGTATCCGTCGTCTTGCGGCGTCACAAAAATTTTCGTCGGATTTTCCTGGGGAACTACATGAAACAGCCTTTTGATATTTAGCCTGTAGCTTTCTAAGAAGAACTGTTTTATTCCCGAAATTTTTATATTTCTGATTACCGAATGTTTCCAGACGCAGGTGACAAACGTCTTCCATGGAAGACCCCCATTCTAGTTTTTCCATACCAATGCAGGTATTTAACAAATACTTACTTGTATATTCAATGTTCTCCACAGGTTCATTAAGCACAGTGCCAAACAAGCATAATGTGCAACTACTTATCATCCAGTCTTTTAAACTGTTGCACTAGACATTTATTTATTGCTTAGATAATTTTGCACACCTGTAGCATTAAAATTAATACTTTGAACAATTTGTTGTAGATTGAAGATAATTTGTGTTCAAAGTACACATGTTGGGTTACATAACGCCGAAGAAACAACCATTTATTAGAATTATAACATATTTTATGTCCTCTTCATTGAAAATGGTCGATAAAAATACAATTAATACAAGATCATGTAACTTCATTTTTATCTTAAATAATACATGTGGGTTATCTTTTTCCTAACATTTAATGGGTCTTTAGTAGACATCAGGTGGTTACAAGTGCACAAATGTATTCAATGCAGTTTTTCCATAGGGGGTACCCTTGTATTCAATTTATCAAAGATGCGAGCGCTCTGTAGACACATGGTAAGCACCAGAATTTCTTTGTCAATATTTTACATAACTTTATTCAATCATCTATTGAAATACTATTTTATATCTACAAATCACGTAGCTTTCTGTATTTTATTTAACGTTTTACCTTAGAGTAAAAAAAATACCGGTGGCCAGAGGCTTGCATTTACGCACGTGTAACCAGGTTACTTATTGATAGATACGAACGAACTTGTATTCGAAACAAAACGTATGCTGTAATGGTGATGCGCCGTCCTACCTATACACTGGATGCCACTCATTTTTATGATGTAAAATTTTTAAAGTGCGTCTACTTTTCTAAAAATGGATCTTTTTATGCCACCCGCGACGACACGTCGTTAGGCATTAAATTTTACTCATGTCCGTACGTCCGACAAATTTCCGTCAAGATTTTCTCAGAGGCCGAACATAAAAATGATTTAAAATTTTGCAGGATGGTTTAGTATGGCAAAATGTACGTCCTAAGCGACTTTCCGACCAATCGGATTTCTATTTCTTGTTAAGGACTGGACTGAATGAAAAATTCCGTCAAGCTTTTCTCAGAAACAATAATTGGGAATGGTTTGTAACTTGGTAGGATGGTTCAGTCAGAATGACAAACTGTACGTCTTAAGCGACTTTCCAACCTGATGGGCTACTACTTCCTGTTTGGGACTGGACTGAGGTGCAAAATACAATACCAAAGACAGTCAATTTGGTCATGCTGTATATCGATATTTCAAAGAGTAACCTCTCGTCAGCAGCATTTGAATCAAAAGATTGAATATCATGAGCATTAAAAGGAAAGAAACCTGGTGTTTAAAACAATTTTGAATTTTACAATCGGGAATTTCAATAACAAAAAATCTTAGAAATTTATTGGTAAAATCGTGTCAGACAAGTCTGCCGACCAGGCTTGTGATTACCCTCGGGGACCTTGGTTCACCAGCAGCGGTTATCGATCCAGTAGTTTCAAAATCAGCTATAAAGCAGTCAATTTGGTTAAGCTGTACATCGATTTTTCAAGGAGTAACCTCGCATCAGCTGCATTTGAATCAAAACATTGGAAGATCAACAACCAAAATATTGAATGAAAAGTTATCAAAACCAAAAAGTTCGAACAGGAATGCAAATCCAGCACCGAGGATATCGACCATGTGCATTACAAGGAAAGAAACCTGGTGTTTTAAACAATTTTGAATAAAACAATCGGAAATTTCAATGACAAAAAAGCTTAGAAATTTTTTGGTAAAATCGTGTCATACTGGTCTAACGACCAGGCTTGTGATTACCTTCGGGGGACCTTTGGTCCACCAGCAGCAGTTATCGACCCAGTAGTTCAAAATACAATACCAAAAACGGGTATAAAACAATTTGGTAATGCTGTATATCCATATTTCAAGGAGTCCCGTGGCGAATAGGCCCGTAGCAGAGCCTGGCTTATCGTAAGAGGCGACTAAGGGTCTTGGGATTCTGACGTCGGGTCAATGCTCAGCCCACAAAGCGACCAAATGTGTACTGTAGGTGGCAGAATGGGGTGGCCCTCGTCTACCGGGGTTGTCAGGTCTATTATACGGAAACCCTGACCGCTGACCATAGTGGACCAAAGTATGTTGAGAGTGCCACGCTTCATGCACGTAGAAGACCCTTTTGTGGACCTCCAAGTACTGCCCCCTTTTCCTGTTGTTCTTCAAAATTGACCGATCCTTTGTTTCCAACCCCACTCCCATGTTTCATTTATCATCATCATTTCATGTTCATCGCCTGTCAATAACCTATATAGCGTTGCATTGGCGTAAAACACCAAATCACACACACACTCACTCACTCACTCATATTTCAAGGAGTAACCGCTCATCAGCGGCATTTGAATCATAACATTGGAAGATCAAAAACCAAATATATTGAATGAAAAGTTCTCAAAACCAATAAGTTCGGACATGAAAGCCAAATCCAGCACCTAGGATATCGACCATGTGCATTACAAGGAAAGAACCTGGTGGTTTAATCAATTTTGAATTTAACAATCGGAAATTTCAATGACAAAAAATCTTAGAAATGTATTGGTAAAATCGTGTCAGAAAGGTCTGACGACCAGGCTTGTGATTACCATCGGGGACCTCTGGTTCACCAGCAGCGGTTATCGACCCAGTAGTTTCAAAATACAATGCCAAAAACGGGTAAAAAACAGTCAATTTGGTAAATGCTGTATATTTGTGAACATTTCCGTTAAGCTTTTCACAGAAACAATACATGGGAATGATTTGAAACTTGATAGGATGGTTTAGAACGATAAACTAAACGTCCTATGCCACTTTCAGACCGTTCGGACTTCTACTTCCAGTTTGGAACTGGACATGGACACACCTCTTTATAATTAGCTTTTATTTTTTTACCCGAAAGATTATCAAAAGCGGGAAGGTTGGGACCACAAAACTTGTTTAACCCCGCCACATTTTGTTTGTGCCTGTCATAAGCTAGGGATGTGTGCCAAGGCCCTGTATTTTTATTTACCCCCACTCGTACGAGAGGGTGCTATATTGAAATCACCTTGTCTGCCCGGTACAATATCTCAGCTTCTACTAAAGGAATCGATTTCAAATTTGGTAGACAGCTTTAACTTGAGATACCCCCACTTTCTAGGTCAGTCGGTGTTCTACTGCCTGTTTTCTGAAACGACTTTTAAAGAATAAAAAAATGGAAAAATTTTCGTAACAGATTTCTTGGCTTCTACCGATTGATTTGATTTCAACACACAGCTTCAGCATGACGATTTGTACCGTACCTCCCATTTCTAGGTCAGTCTGTCATCTATTTCCTGTTTTCCGAACAGACTTTTGAATATTTTAAGGATCAAAAATGGAAAACTTTTCGTAACAGATTTCTCTTTCGACTGCAGGAATTAATTTTATATTTGGACACAGCTTCAGCATAATGATATGTATCATGCCTACCCTTGCCAGGTTAGTTGGTTATCTACTTCTTGTTTTCTTAATAGTCTAGTTTGGGTATTTTGTAGCACGACTTAGTGCAATTCCTTGTTGTATTAATTGTTCTATGTCTAGAAATGGGTTTTTACGTGATAATTTGAGTATTGTGGTTTTTTAAATTGACGATGTGAAGTTTGTGTCGCGTTCACTTAGTCCACTTTTCATAAGGGTCTATCATGCGAGCTATTGTTATCATTAGGTGTCATTCCTCCGTCCGAAAACAAATTCAAGCGTTAACTCCTCTGACCACAATTGCAAACAAACTTGGTACAGTTTGCATGGCTTGAAAGGAATTTACCATAGAATTTTGAAGAAGATCAGCAACCAAAGTAAGATTTATATTTAAATTCCATGATCTTAAAATTATACAATGTTCTTCAAACTATTAAACAGGTCAAGGTTGTGGTAAATAAATTTTATTTTTGAAAGGATCTCGAAAACAGTAATAGATTTCGAACTTCTTGCAGGGGGGTAAAAATATCAGCCTCTTTTTATCTACCCGTCCTGTAATTTTCTAGATCTTGCATTTCTTTTTGCAGTTATTGTTATCTTTTCTGTATTTCTTTTGAATTTGGCACATAATGTACTTACATGTAATTTTAAAGGAATTATTATAACATCTACAAAATATGCAGTAGGGTCATAGCTGAAGGAACAAAATTGACCATTTTAAAAGTTTCAGTCATCCATCACTTCAACTTGTTCCTTTGAAAGCCTTCCAGACCTTTGTATTACAAGCTTATAAGTGTCATTGAAGAATCGATTCAGCTTCAGCTCATTGGGGCATCTAGTATGGTTTACCGTCTAATTGTGACTTTCATTTCCATCTTATACTCTTACTTTCTTTGCATGAAGTTAATTCCAAAATTTATTGCAATATTAATTTTCTTTTGGCATATATTCCCGTGTGGGGCCCGGGTGGCGAATAGGCCCGCAGCAGAGCCTAGCTTGTCGTAAGAGGCGACTAAGGGTCTTGGGATTCTGACGTCGGGTCAGTGCTCAGCCCACAGAGCGACCAAATGTGTACCCTAGGTGGCTGAATAGGGTGGCCCTCGTCCGCGGGGGTTGTCAGGTCTATAATACAGAAACCCTGACCGCCGACCATAGTGGGCCAACGTGTGCCACGCTTCATGCACGTAAAAGACCGTTTGTGGATCGCCAAGTAGTGCATCACATAGGCTAAATTTTCCGCCCCTACCCACCTCTCCCCTTTTCCTATGGTTCTTCAAAATTTACCGGTCCTTTGTGTCCCATCCCAACCCCATATTTCATTTATCATCATCATCTCATGTTCATTTTATCATCCTTTTCATGTTCATCGCCTGTAAATAACCTATATAGCGTAAAACACCAACTCACTCACTCACTCCTTTTGGCATGTAATATTTTCCTGAAGTATTGCATACTAGACTTTAATATGGTTTTTAATTCAAATATATGATTTTATAACCTCTTTAATATCACTTTGCAATTTATTCAAAATTGAGAATATAAAATTCACACCAAAAAATCTCTGACGATTCGAGAGACATGCAACTTTTCAAAAAGTAGAAAGTACATTTTTTCTGTAAGAAACAAAAAAGAACCAGAACCATATGCATTTGACACAAGACAGCAACATAAAAATATACTTTATAAAATACACTTAAAACTGCAATCTCGAACTCGCATATTAACGAGAGTGCTGAGATGCTCTGGTAAGGTAACGTGGGTAATCAGTTCTTGTTTGTTTGAAAATAAAATTTACAATACAGTTCAAGACAACCAATATTGCTACGCCTGACGTGCGCCTTTTCAAACATCAACAGAGGCGCTCTACTGAAAAGATTGAAAATGCCAAACACTTTATAGTATGTTAATATGAATTGCACAGTACAATAAAACCAACCAATTTATGACTATGATCAACCTATATGTGTATGTTTGGGTGGGAAGAACCTTAGGGTTTTGAAAAATTTAAAATCTAAACATAATTTCAAAGCTTTGGTGTGTTCTTCAATGCCAGCTTACCTGTGTAAATTAATGCAGCTCTTACCAAAAAAGCCTCCAGGGATGCAGTTCTAGCTTCAGGCAATTTCATGCAAATGCAGTAAATAAAGCATTTCAATTGTGTAAAATCATTTATTTGGTAATGTATTCAAATTTGACATTGCTAAAAGAAACACACATCATATGTTCGTAGACTAATTCATTCACTTGCACATTTGTGTGTTATATTTTGGCTAAACATTTTTGTGATAAAGGACACACACATAATTTTAAATTTAAAAAATCTACGTTTACTTTGATGAGCTTATTTGGGGATGAAATGTATGATTGTTTTAGTATAATAAAAAGATCAGAATTTGTATTTATATATATTTTTTCTTTGGCAGTTCGGTTTGTTAAAAGATCTGCATTTAACAAATTTTGAACAATTTGGCAAAATAATTTTATAAAAATGCCTCTTACATTTAATATTGAATAAACTAAAACATACACTAATCAACATAAGAAACGCACCACTTCCATTCATTTCCTTTGACTTAAAAGTTTAATAGCAACAGTGGTCGAAATGATCTGATATTTTAGCACAGCATGTGTTGGGTCCTTCACACCATTCTCTGCAATTTTTTTAAAATTCAGATTTTTCGTTTTAAAATTTCAAAAAATGAGTTTTTAGCCCAAAATTGAAACATTCATCAATTTTTAGAAAAAATAATGCTTATCCAAAAGTGTAATCAGAAAATGGGGGACACTACTTAAATTTCACAAAAACTATCCAAACTTTTCAGAAACATGCATATTTTTTAATAGACTATTTTCACATTTCTGGGATGACTGATTATTTTAGTCCTTCTCAACACTTTTTAGAGAGTTATCTTTTCCCGAGTAGGACAAACAAAAATATTGCATCAATAAGGTCAGAATAAACTTGATTTTGTAATGTTTTCTTACAAATGTTTCATTGTAATTTTGATGGATTTGAACTAAAAAATAAGGATACATCAATAAGATGTTGATTTGGAACTATTTTTAGCTTAAAATAAGTGTAAAAGGGCATTTGGTCATTCTACCTGAACTTTTTGCTCTATGACATATTTGCATTCAGAAAGACAGTAACGAATCCTCTTTAGACATATTATTTGCTAAAACCAATAATTTCAATAATTTTAATCTAGATTTCCTAAAATAATGTGTTAAAACTTAACTATTTTTCCTTTGCTCAATTATACAAAAAATGGTAAACCAGTCCAAAAAATACTAAATTATTCAGCAGTCCCTGAAATATGAAAATGGTTTATTGATTAATCATAGACTTTGTTTTTAGACTTCTTTATCCTAAGTTCGTGCCGTAAGCGAACTGGTGCCAATTTCATAAATAATGGGTTGGTTTTTTATTGACTTTGGTTTGATTTATCATTTAGTATAAAAAAAAAATTATAACATGTTCAAAATTTTGAAAGAATCCTGGAAGGAAAAACGTGGTGCGTTATTTGTGTTGCTGAGTATATATTACTTTCATATATTGAAAAACAACAGGAAACTCGTAATTTTATTAAATAGTGATTCTACAATGTTGCTATAATGTGTTCAAACCAATAAGATTGTTGAGCAGTTCAAAATTATAAATTAAATAAGTTTCTATTTTGAAACTTGCATCTTCCTAGTATTAAATGTCGAATAGGGTCCTAAATTCAAATTAGCAAGTCACCTGTTGTTTTATTATTGGGTTATATTGTGAAAATTTACATTGAATGGTTCATTTCAACTCACATTATTCGAAAACTCGGGAGATATGTAATAAGTTTGGTATTTAGTTTGTATTCATCAAGGGAGGAAGTTCATTAAATTAAACTCTGACAGTGTTTTGGCACTCTATATTTGTGAACACAGAAAACAGACTTTATATATCTATACGTGTTTAGTAAATGAATGTAAATGGACCTGGTGCTTTTTGTTTCTTGAAAGTTGAGATCCTTTATATGTGATAAATGAATCTTAAAAATTTGAATAAAAATATTTACAATAGTTTCCACTACCATTTATCGTAACATTTACAAATACAATAACCATATTCCTCCAAAAAGATCATTTAGGGTAGCAAGTGATTAAAAAAACATGATTAATAAAATTGGTTTCACTACATTTAAGTTCAATGTAGGTAAAACATGTTACAATATCAATTTGTAAGATTGTTTCAGTCTTTCTGTGAGGTTATGTATAGGGATGTGAAGTTTGGTTTTGATACGTTGTTCGGCTGTGATATGAATACTTTGCGGTAAAGGACACTTCAATAAAACAACAATATGCATAACAAACTTGGGAATGGTTTAGAGTATTGTTCCCGTCTTCCCACTTACATTCCCAATGTAGAAGGAGTCTTATATGATTATGTGTTTAGTCTTGTTTCTGGTTTAAATCTAAGTCCATTCATACTCATTTGTAACAACTACTCTCGTTAAAAAAAAAGAAAATTTTTGCACATGTGCTTTATATTTTGAACGATATATTATTATTATTATTTGTTATTTAAGTTTATAAAAAGGAAAACAAAAAATAAATATACGAAAACTTTTCTTTTTTCCTCCTTTCTCCTCCTACTATGGGAACACCGCGGCAATATCACAATATTCTTTCAGCTATAGAAAATAAAAGGTATAACAATCGACAATGACACCACGATAGTAGTAAAGTAAATTATGAAAAATATTCGGTCAAACACTAAGGCTAATGCTTTCCATTCTTTCGTTACTTTTTCTTTTCTATCTTTATCTTCAAGTCTTTCTTTATACAATTTTATAAAGTTGCGTATTTCAACAACTTTTGTGTGAATCTGTGCTAACTGAGTATGATTTTCTGTTATGTCTTTTTGTGACGTTAGAAGACATTCATTTGATCCTCGCCAGTCATTTGACCATTTGTTTTCACTATTTACGCCCATGAAATGAGGTTTGGAAGCCTGTGCATCGTTCATGAAAGGTAATACTAAATTCTCCATACACAACATTCTAGCTACATATGTGAACATTACCTGAAAATGAAGCAAATTAAAACAAACTGGAGTGTGCGTTGGAACGTTGCCAACGCAACGGATGTGTTGCAACAAGCATTGAGCACCCTCCTGGAGCACACAAAATCACTTTCGCAACGGTTTTTGTGTGCGTTAATTGTTGTTTATTGTTGCTGATTACTGTTCAGTTATTGTGTTGTTCTCGTTTGTGTTTACTTATTTCGAACATTGTGACATTTGAATGATTCATTTGTACCCTTTTGCATCTTTCAAAACCAAATTAGATACTACAGTATTTGTTGTTTGAAATTGAACTAGATTGACAGGTTTCAATGATTGTAAGGGCTCTCGGCTTTGTTGTACAGTGTTTTATATCATGAAATACAACCCATTTAATTCATAACGTCAAGAATTGAAATGAATCATTTGCTTACAATATATTCTTTGAATTAATAAATACAGATTGATGCCTTGAACTTTATTTTATTAATACCAACCTTTTTCAGGGCATATGGAACAGGTGCTCTCGCCCCAAAAAATGTCATGTTAACGACAAAAACATTCAGAAATGATGAAAGTGTAATGAGAACCATGTTCAAGCAGTAGTATGTTCCTGAAAAAGTTCAAACTCAATTAAAACTGTAAAAGAATATACATTGGTTCCATAAGACAATCTTTATAGTATAATAACTGAAAACCTCAAAATTAAATCTGATCTGATTTTTCGTTGATTTGTTCAAACAATATTTTCGCTAATATTCTTTTTAAAATTATTAAGTCTATTAAAATCATAGGAAAACCAACTCCCCGATCCATTGTCCCTCAACAAAAGATATTCTCATTCCACAAGATCACGAAAATATCAACTTGTATCAATTTTAAGGTTTACAGTATTTTTTCGTGAAATGTACATACGGATATCATAGACTTGTTGACCAAGATACAATTTTAAATACAGTCAATGTTTACATGTATACTGTACCTCAAAGCAAGACTACTATAGCGAAATATGTGCATCCAAAGTTTTGGACTAAAATGCATTAATGTTTCATAGATAAAACCACAACATATTGTTATGATTCACTATATACTTCAAACAAGAAATTATATAGCAATTAGATGGAATTTGTAAGCATGCAAAAAGCAATAAGCAGAGGCACCAAAGGGGCATTCGAGTGTCAAAAGTCCGAAAAGGCAACGACAAAACCGGTAAACATGAACAAGAACAGCACAAGGAAACACAAAACACAAAAACAACCGAACAGAAATCAACAACGCGAACTCAAGTCGTAACAAGAGTGAACTCGGGTGCTCCGGAAGAGTAAGCGGTTTCTGCCTGCTATAGCACACCCGCCGTGCTGCCAATTTCCAATTCAGTGTGTCAAATCCGGTAAAGGAAGACAAAACAAAACCCTATGACAAACCGACATCTGCACTCATCTGAGAGATAGAAATCCCATATTTATCTATGAGTACATGGTGTCTACCGTAAAATTTCTTGAGTGAAGACAGCAACCGAGGAGCAACATAACCCTGTGTTAGCAATTTCTGTGTCAAACGTGACGCTCTGCCAAGGAAATCGATGTAACTCCCACAAGCTCTGGAGTAACGAATCAATTGTGATACGTAAACTCCATAAGCTGGAGCGGACGGAATGTTGCTACACACGAAGGGAAAGTTGACGATTGGGAAGTTGAAGTCATGTATATATAAAAGAATAAATGTAAATATAAATTTAATATAAAAGATTTTTAATTTTAACATTTGTAAACATGTGTGTGTTTATATAAATAACATGTATAATATATAAGTGTATATTTTTTCATGCTTGGCAAGGTAAAAGGCTTAAGAAAAATAAAGATAATGCATGTAAAACTAAATATGGCAAAACGGTATCTGTCAACCAAATATGATACCTCTAGGTGTCATTAGGTTATGTCAAAAATTATGTGCGTACTTTGTACGTATCCTAAAGGAACCATTTTTCAAAATCTATACAGATATTTGAAATAAATATACTTTATCTACCCTGTATCCCGTCATAAATGATGAGATCCAAGGGAAAGATTTAGTGGAAGATTTGTACGACCCATGTTTTCAAGTATTTTTTAGTGTATGTTGTCTCTAAAATACATGTACGTTTCTAAGCTTCGATAAATTGCTGCCTTGTTGAATAACTTCACAACCGTAAGTGTGTTTAAATAAATATTTGAACTACATAACGTGTCGGCAGAGCTTTGTTTCAATAATACATTTTAGTAAATATTACTGGAAGAAAAGAAAACATTATACAATTTGCAGAAAATGAAATATACACAACATTGCATTCTATAATAAAAGTGATTTGCAATATATGACATTAAATGCAGGTGCATGAACAAACAGATCTGAAATGAAATAAAACATACATAAAAACTGCATGAAAACTGAATAAATGTACAAATACTGACCTGCAAATGATGTTGGTAGATAAATATTTAGCAGTAATAGGGTGTTTACAAAATTTTACATTTACATGTAAAGCCGTGAGGATAAAGAATTGCGGTAGCTACTTAAATGGAATTTCAATCGAAATAACTTTAATTTACTTCACATCATTTGAGAAAGATTAACATAACAAACATTACCAAAGATTGATTTGCATACTGTGCACATTTAGCAGTAGTACATGTTTGAAATAATTTTTTTTTATCTAAAACATATTTGCATTCCATTTAAGTTGCTTTAAACTGGCTCAGGGATGCCAGATCTTACATGTACATAGTTGCGCAAGATATATCTTCCACATGTAAGCATATTGGGCATGGGAATTTTGATAGCCTAATATAAACCTTAAGCTTCCTAGAAAAAAAGAACCCTACTTATACCTTCGGTTTTCTATCCAACAAAACCTTAAAATGTATTTGCTTAAAGCTCTCTGCGTAAAAGCTACTTTGCATGAAGCACTGGTGACAATATCCTACAGGCGCCGTTTCTACGATGGTGCAGTGATAATATTGAAGCTTAAAAGGTGATGAAAAGCCTAAATTTTGAATTTGTTAAAGTTAATAGATGAGTTGTAAACCTTTCAATATTAAATATGTAAAATAAGCGATTACTAAAATTTTAATATAAAAATTTCTATTCTAAATGACACAAAAAATGTGATTTTCTTAAAAATGGTGAAACAACTGAGTTCTAAAAAATGATGTGTGATTTACAGGCAAAAAGAAACACAAGTGAAAAATGTCGAATCAAAACTGACTGGTTTATTTCATTTTAAACTTCATGCATTTTGGACATAAAGGCAGCAAGAAATTAAGTACAAATTTGACGATTAATATCGGTTATGAAGGAAAAACCAGTCAGGTGTCATCCCTATTCTCTAGAACACCATCACAACATGTCTTACCTAAAATGGGTACACGAAATGCTGCCGGTGGAAGATTAGCCTCAAACAACAACATTAGAACGAAGAACGCCATAAATATGCTCATCCCTGTTGGAGAGACAGAAAAGCATGGTTAAAAGAGAAAGCATCTACGTACAAGCTTACCTAATACCGGAACCGACCCTTCTGTTGGAGTCATATTCCCGCTATACAGAATAAGTAATATGAAGAAGGCCATAAATAGGGTCATACCTACAACAGAGGAAGTAATTCTTCATTATTTCAGAAAGTTATCGGTTTACTTTTTTTGTGAAAACGAGGTAACAGAATTTATGACATTGAAATGCTTGGGCAACTATTTTAAAAGTCAAATATAATAAAAAAGGGACAACAATTGATGTAAATAGTAGGCAATATGTTTCAATGTTATTAAAACCTGTATATCCTGGATATACTTTGTAAATATACGAAGTAACACAAGTAACGCACCACTTCTGTTCTATCTCATTCTTTCAAAGTTTTGAAAATTTTATAATTTCTTGAAAGAAAAGGTTATATTTCTAAAATTGGCACCGGTGAGATTACAGAAAGAACGTTTGATAAAGAGCTTGATACATGTTAAACAAAATGCAAGACTGGTCAATTCTAAAATTGGACCAGTCTTCGTGAAAATAAAGCTTTTTCTCCTATTTTCTGGCATTTGGATAATCATCATTTATTTTAAGAGCCTGTTCTTGAGAAAACCATGCAAAAATGTAAATTTTGTCCAGTAGCAAAGTTTTTAATTATGAAAAAGGTATATTGCAACTGAAACACCATCCTATAAGACTTATTCAGGCAAATTTATTTTTTCGAAGAATTCAAGATGGCCGCCCTACAGGTCTCAATAGCTATATATAGCTTTCAACTGATTTATTGCTTATTTCAATCAAATTTTATTTGAAAATTTGACATTTTTATTGTGTTTTTTTTTAGTCTACGTAGATGGAATTATAATTGTATCAATGTTTTTTCAAATAGTGATGTTTTGTCTTTCAAATACAGCGCAATTTTCGTTATTCATAATTTTGGTTCCTTTGGTACCTTCAGGTAGGACTTTGGCTTTTTGACTTTTTGATATGTATGTCTTGATATGTTATTGTTTTTGAATTACTAAAAGATGAGGATAAAAAAGCGTTACCTTGGACAATAAGTGCCCTTAAAAATAGCACATTTTTGAACAGTCTGGAATACTGCCCAAGTCCTACCTAAAGGTACCAGAGGAACCAAAATTATGAATTACGAAACTTGCGCTGTATTTGAAAGACAAAACATCACTATTTCAAAAAATATTGTTACAATTGTCATTCAATATACGTAAACTAAAAACATCACAATGAAAATGTCTTATTTTCATATAAAAAATTATTGAAATCACTGAAAAATCAGATGAATGCTAAATATAGCTATTAAGGCCTGTAGGACGGCCATCTTTGATTTTGCGAAGGAAACATTTTGTCTGAATAAGTCTTATAGGATGGTCTTTCAGTTGCACTTTACCTTTTACAAAAATGAAAACATTGCTATTGGACGATTTTGCATGGTTTTCTCATGAAAAGGCTCTAAATTGATGATTTTGGGTTGAAAAACTCATTTGTTTAGAAAATCAATAACGAAAATCTTCTCTTTTTCAAATTTGCATAATATAAATTAATAGACCTATAAAATACTGTGCCTATATCCCGATTACTTTAAGATATTTTGTATTGAACTTTGACGATTACACTTGTATTTCGAAGTGCGTTTCTTGTGTTCTTCAGTATATTTGACAGGTGAACAAGATCTATAAATTCAAAAGGTATTTTAACTATAGGTATATATACTTTTGGATATATCACTAGAGAGGATTATATTTTGGGGATGATAAAAGGGTGTGCAACTAAACTTAGAAATAAGAAAAAGATAAAGAAATCTAGAGTATTTCGTGTAGTACATGAAAAGTTATTCTGTCAAGAATTTGTTGATAGATCATTGAAATACATAACAGAAACAATATAATAATTTTGTATCACTTTATCTGTAGAATATAAAATCTTATTTGCAAAAAGGGGAAACCTATCTCCATACTACCTTTTTTTAGCTCACCTGGACCGAAGGTCCATGTGAGCTATTACCATCACTTGGCGTCCGTCGTCGTCGTCGTCTGTCGTCGTCTGTCGTAGTCGTCGTCTGTTAACAATTTTTCTAAAATCTTCTCCTCTGAAACTACTGAACAGAATTTAATGAAACTTGGTATGAATGATCCTTAGGGTGTCCTGCACCAAACTTGTGTTTGATTTTTGATCCGTCAAAAAACATGGCCACCGTTACTAAAAATAGACCAGGGGGGTCAGACCACTGTTTTTGGCTCGTTAATCAAAAAGTATAAGAGATAGATAAAATCTGATGCCACCTTACTGCTTCAGCATCAAAAGTTCTACAAAAGTCTCCATTTGGTCAAAGTTGTCAGATGATCCCTTATAGGGATTACAGCCCCTTAAAAGTGAAAAATAGCGTTTTTGCATGTTTTGGCCTATAGAATGAAAATTATTGTAGATAGAGAAAAGCTGTTGCTTGCTTAGATGTTCAGCTCATTTAGCTCTACAAAAGTCTCCATAGGGTCAAAGTTGTCAGATGACCCCTTATAGGGGTTACAGCCCCTTAAAGGCGAAAATAGTGTTTTTGGCCTATAGAATGAAAATTATTGCAGATAGAGAAAAGCTGTTGCTTGCTTAAATGTTCAGCTCATTTAGCTCTACAAAAGTCTCCATAAGGTTAAAGTTGTCAGATGATTCCTTATAGGGGTTGCATCCCCTTAATGGTGAAAAATAGCATTTTGCATGTTTTTGGCCTATAGAATGAAAACTATTGTAGATAGAGAAAAGCTGTTGCTTGCTTAAATGTTCAGCTCATTTAGCTCTACTAAAGTCTCCATAGGGTCAAAGTTGTCAGATGACCCCTTATAGGGGTTACAGCCCCTTAAAGGCGAAAACTATTTTTTGGCCTATAAAATGAAAACTATTGCAGATAGAGAAAAGCTGTTGCTTGCTAAAATGTTCAGCTCATTTAGCTCTACAAAAGTCTCCATGGGGTCAAAGTTGTCAGATGACCCTTAATAGGGGTTAAAGCCCTTTACAGGCGAAAAATAGTGTTTTTGGCCTATAGAATGAAAACTATTGCAGATAGAGAAAAGCTGTTGCTTGCTTAAATGTTCAGCTCATTAAGCTCTACAAAAGTCTTCATAGGGTTGAAGTTGTCAGATGACCCCTTACAGGGGTTACAGCCCTTTAAAGGTGAAAAATAGTGTTTTTGGCCTATAGAATGAAAACTATTGCAGATAGAGAAAAGCTGTTGCTTGCTTAAATGTTCAACTCATTTAGCTCTACAAAAGTCTTCATAGGGTTGAAGTTGTCTGATAACCCCTTATAGGGGTTACAGCCCCTTAAAAGTTGAATAATAGTGTTTTTGATTATTTAGAATGAAAACTATTGCAGATAGAGAAATGATTTTTCATGCTTAAACATTCAGCTCATTTAGCTATACAAAAGTCTTCATAGGGTTGACATCAAGACCAGGTGAGCGATTCAGGCTCCTGGGAGCCTCTTGTTCTTTGACATTTGGGAGCCATAAACACAAAGTGCCAAGTCATCGCAAGACTTAAAGATTGCATTTGACGTTTTTCGTATCAAGTCATTGCTGGTCATAATTGTTTGTTTGTTGTTTGCTTTATGTCCAGTCAACAATATTTCAGTCATAATCAGGACAAGCATCAATTTAAACAACAAATTTAATTGTATAGACCCACCCAGGACCCATAATGACTGCATTTTACTTCTGGGGCGTCAAGTCTTTCATTAATGTATTTGATCATTTATACATTGAAAAATAATTTATAGGCTTAATCCAAACAATATTTTGCAAAATTACATTTTTAACTTCATGATTTATATTATGTGGTATGTTTCAATGTGAAAATGTTCCATTTGGAAAGGTAAAAGTTATCTTTCTTTCAATGATTAAAATCAAAATATAGAATAATGGGCTAATGTTTGTATTTAAGTAGCATATATATTTATACATCTTTATACAAATTTTCTTACTTTTTTAGCCATTTGAATTTATGAATTTAAATAAAAAAAATAATGTTTTGCGGTAGAGTAATATGATTGTAAGCGATGGGTTAAACTTTGGATTCTGAACAGATCAAAGAGTTATGCGAAAGCTTTAAGATATTTTATATAACAACTGGTTTATCAACAATAAACGTATGTCATGTATGTTAAAACATTAAATGAGTTTTATTAAAACACAAGTGGGTTGTTATATTGCACAATTGCAATTAAATTAATTTTGGAGTTGTAGCATTTAGTTCATGAAAGAGAAACTGTCCTTTTATGAAATATGTTTGCTTAGCATTGCTCAAATAACGTCATTTATTTAAGTACAATTTGTTTAATTTGTAATGTAAATAAGACGTGATTTCGTTTTGCCAATATCATTTTGATTGTATGTCAGCTCGTCATTTGAATTGCAGTAGATTCACAAACATTTTATTTGTATCGAATTATTAATCAATTGCAGACTACGTTATAAAAGTATCTATTATTGGTAGAATTTCACGCATTTTGATCAAAACTGAAGTACCACAGTGAGAAATATAACAAATAATTAAATCATATCCACAAATCTGAGGGAATCTTGATTTGTCAATTCTATCTTATTATCGATATCAGTGAACCTATACAAAACAAATGGAGAAAGCCTGATACAGATTGCTTTTAGAACTTTAATTTATCTTTAGTATTATTCAAAGATGTCAAAATAGCCAGAAATTAATCATTTATTCAATACTTTGCTAATGGCATGGGTAATGATATTGTTATTTAAGGCTGCTTACTGTTCTTTGGTCTTGTATAGAATTACTTTGTATGTTAGAATTTAAAGGAGGATAGAAGAAACTTGACGCCTAACTTAAATGGTCAAATATGTTACTTAGGGTCATACTAGATGTTGAAAGATAATTGTTTTATATCCATGACAAATTTGGGATGGTTGTATTTTACCTTCTGGGTACAAACGATTATATCAAAAATTATAATGAGATTACCCTTTTATCTAACTATTTCAATATCTTAAAAACAAGTTTGATATATAAATTTGGTATTTTCTCTGGTTGTCCTGATTTTTTTTGTATATGTGACCTCTGTTTGCTCAATTTGAAGTAAAATAATATACATATATGTTTTTTTTTCTTGTGATTTATTTATCTTACTTAATCTTTATTATATTTTATTAATGTCGAATTATATTAACACTTTTTAATAATTAAAAGTTATAGACAAAGAAAACATAAGTCATGAAAGTAGTGAAAATAAAATGCAGCACTTTTGTCTGTGTGAGTCTGAAAAAAAATTAAGACCGGGGTTATATGGTGTTGTTCTAGAAAATCGAATACTAAAAATATATATTTGCTGAGATGTTAAATATACTAACCAAGCTGCATTTTAGCTGGCGATTCCGGGGGAATCCAGAAAAGGACCAATGTTAAAGAAGTTAACAAAACGCATGGCATGATCAAAATACTTGCAAAAAATGTGGCTCGTCTTCTAATCACTAATTCAAAAGTCAAGTCGATAAAAGGATAATTGCAACAGGAGTAATTAGCAATATTGCGTTTCGCAGGATATGCGATGACACTCCATACATTACTCTCTTGGTATTCGCCCATGATAAATTCCTGTTTTCCACTTTTTAATCGCAAATCTAACTGATATCCGTTGTATGTCCATGAACCGAATTTCAATCTACAGGTTTGCTTATCGAAGGGAAATGTTCCGACGTCGATGTTGCACTGACTTTTGAACACTGCCTGTGGTAACCACGTGACGTAGCCATCAGGTGTTATTATACACAGAGCATCTCTGTACTCTGCTAGTCTTTTGTCGGCACTGAAATAATATTATACAATGGGAACAGGAAATATCATACTTTTCTTTTCTTTTTGTATCTGAAAACTAATGCAAAATACGCCTTACCCTTTTCGTGTGACTTTAGATCCTCTACTTTTAAGTAAGATGGTGTCGCATGTTACCACAGGCTGTGTTCTTTTCGAAATCCGTTCATGGATATACAAGGTGTAAGTCTGTCGATATCCAAGTTTCCCTGACCATCAACGTTGATATATGAAGAATATTGTGGACGACAAAACATGACCTCCAACATAATTAACGGTTTTTAAAGAATATTTTGAGGAGTAGTGTTTAATCTTCTTCCATCATTTTATGAAAAATCACATTAATGGTATTAGTAATTATGCTAAATATTTTGATCTTGAATTATTGAAGCCCTTCAACATTGCTACAGTTTCTACTGAATGTTCGAATCACAAACACACTTTACAATGATATAAGTGAATAAACATCTATTATTGTAACTGGGAAACAGAAGGAAGAGTCAGAAAGAAGAGCAAAGCAAAACAAAACGATAGGGGTATATACGTTAATTGTAATATAGGAATTTATACTAACCCAACATCATTTTGGCTGGCGACTCCGGGGGTATCCAGAATAAAACCAACGTCAATGAAGTCAATAACACACAAGGCAAAATTAATATATTGGCATAAAACGTCGCTCGTCGACGAATCACCAATTCAAAAGTCAGATCTATGAATGGGTAAGCACAGCATGCATAGTTCACTGAATTGCGTCTTGCTGGAGCCGCTATAACTTCCCATACGTTACTTAACTCATAATCGTTCATAATAAACTGTGCATTTCCACCTTTAAAATTTAAATCTAGTTGATATCCGTTGTATGTCCATGAACTGAACTTCAATGTACAATTTTGTTTATCGAAAGGAAAAGTTCCCACATCGATGTTGCACTGACTTTTAAACACTGCCTGTGGTAACCATGTAACATTCCCGTCATGGGTAACAATGCAAAGAGCATCTCTGTATTCACTCAATCGTTCATCAGCACTAAAATAAACCAACATAGTAAAGAGTGCTTACAGTTGAATAAAATTATCAAAAACATGCGTTTTAGTGACGTAAAATTACGAAATATATTTCTAACTACGGCAGGAAATTAGACGTTAAAACTAGTTTTAAAAGATAAGCAATTATCTTCTGAAGATTGAAGTCAAGATTTGGGGATTTGTTGTTCAAGAAAATCTTATAAAATTTTCATGCTAATGTGATTTTGTGCCATTTTACGGTTTACAACAATAGACAATATAAGTACCAAGAAAAGTGTTAAATACTAATACTAAAAATCAGTAATAAGATTTGAATGTGTTTAGCCATTTAACATTTTTATTTCATTTACAAATGTAACTAGTCCTCTTGTAAAATTAGCTAATCTCAGACATTAAAAGATACTGAGATATGAAATAAGTGTAGGCGACACAACCTGCATAAATCAGCTGAAATTTAAAACTATTTTGACTGACTGTTCGCAGAATGATCGCTGGTCAATTTTTGAAATTTCTGTCAAATTTTCGGAATCCTCTGGATTTTACTATTAAAGTAGGGATAATTTTTTGGCCCAGCAACCCCTTATTTCTTTTCATAATAAGGTTCATCGGGTCATTAAGAGCTAATTTACAAAGTTTTATGAATTTCTTGTTATTATTTCACAGTTTTTTTACATTAAAACAAGCTTAATGCTTAACCTATGAAAAAGCCCTTTCCCGCCAAATTTTGAATGGTTATTACCTCGAAAATGAGTTCTGCAATCTTTGATTTTTTAAAGCCTATTTTGTACCTTTACCTATGGTTTTTTCATCAAAAACATTACTGTAGATACCTTGTTTTTAAACTGACCAGCAAATATCCTTAACAGCCGACAGCTTTCAATGTAACCTTTGGTCGCTGTATGTTATTTACAGCGATAGTCAATGTTGTTTCTTAATGGTTTTATACGTGCTAAATGCAAATTTTACCAGTTAAGAAACAAAATACTTTTCTTTTATAAATGTGTTTTTGATACTTTACATGGTGTACCAAAAATATATTATTTTGGCAATTACTCAAAGGGATGGATATATGCACATTATTTTAGCAGCTAAATCAATGAATGTGATGGGTGCACTAAGAAAAATATAGAACGTAATAGGTTTTAAATTTATTTTTTAAGATGTTTATTTTTATAAAATATTTCCACAGAAGCTTTCAATTTAAAACCTGTAGTAATGTTGCATCCAAGTGCGTGTTACAAATCCAACAAAACAGTTTCGATAATCACTTTTGACGGGATATTTATAATTTCTACACCTCCAGCGCTGCAAAATGAAACAACATGCCAAGAACGTGTCAGATGCTAGCATACGGAAGCAAAATTTGTAAAATGATTGACAAGATAGAATCATAAAAAGATTCAAAATCCAATTTTTTTGCAGCATTTGTTTGATTAAGTTTGAAAACATAATTAGGTAATTACACTGTAATTTGAAAGACTTTTGCACTTTTACGTAATATTTCTTTTACAAAAACCTTAGACGAATCCACTTATTATTTTCACATTCAAACTTTATCATTGGTTCAACTTTTTAAATGTGAATCCGATATGTTTTAATCTTTTCGCATTTTTTACCTGTTATTTAATTTTCATGTAAATTACATAAAACGATCCTTTTTTTTTGATTCCCATGTGCAGTAATTATACAAATTCGATACAATTACAGCTTGTGCAACTGTAAGAGATCTTTATTTTCATTTCGAACAGAATCTATACAATATTATTGTCTTTTGCTATTTTTGTTCTTTAACTTTCTTTAAAAAGTTGTTTGTTTCAAATATCCATGCCATGATGGCATACAGTATTACTCTTTTTGAAACGTCACTTCATTAATTCTTTTACTTGAAGAATCATCTTAGACAACATCACACACAAAAATGGCCGTTACAGGGCCTGCATCCTTCTAAAATCTACACTTTAACTTGTTAGCAACGCTGTGGTTAATAAAAAAAAAAGTTCTTTTTTTTTTCTATGATATTGAAAAGCGTATAGCCTGTTTTAATCTACCAAGATGTCCCTTTGAGCAGAACTTCAGAAGTACTAGTATTATGTTAAAGCTTTAGAAGTAAAGTGTAACTAAAATAAGGCATATTAGATACAAAACTAAGTGTAAGTCTACGTGAAAGAAGAAGAAATGTTAAAGAATAGATATTCATGCACAACAAAAACATGAAAAAGGTTAATCTAACTAAAAACAAGTATTATGGTCAAATATAATTCTGAAAAGCTCTCTTTTCTAAATCTGTATGACTATCAAAATGCTTTTGCAAATATGATTAGCCTGTTGGAGAAAACCATGCTAAACTCAGTACCAAAATGTATCTGTTTGGTTACGTATCAGATTCACGTTGGGCTACTGTGTGACGGCGTGTATCTTTACAGGCTCAAAATTAAATTTAGCTACTGAATTAAAATATTAATTCGCCACTTCTATATCCACTTCTTTATAAATCATACCTTTGTAAATGTAAAAACAATTCAGCACCACACCGATTAGCATTTCTTAACTTTTTTTTCTTTTTAATGTAACATTTTAGGATTTTAGGTAAGTTGGTTACTAGCATATCGGCTGCATTAATAAGATGCACATGAAAGGTTGATAAAATGAACATGAAATGATGCAAAGAGATGTCACCCCTTGTAAGGTGAGTTCACATAAAAATGGTTTTGGTAAATATTTGTGTTTCGATACTATAATTTAAAACACAAAATTAGAAAACCGATACAAAACAGCAAACCAATTTGTGTACTTTTATCTTCACTGGACAAAACATATTCCATGTAAATGCCTTACCAAAACCAAATCTACGTGAATCTTGGTAAGTTTTGCTCATCTTTCGTGAAATCCTCCAGGTGTGGAAGTGAGATCGAGACACAAAGCCAAAAATAGGAAACACGATTCGATTTCCATCTGCAATACGGGGAAAGGATTAATTATGTCAAGCATTTAACCTTCTGCAGAGCTGCCAAATACCTAATACAGTTTCCAGTACCCGGATCCAGTATCAATGTTCCCGCTTACTGTGCACAACTATTTTGCTTTCATATTTTTCAGCATTATGATTTATTAGTTATTCCCCCCCAAAAAATAACAATTACTTATTTATCTTTAGGAACTTAAATTTACCAATAATATGCAAGTTATGCTTGAGTTGTAATACTTGTTTACAAACTAGTTTGAGAGAAAGAGTTGGTACATGTTACAAGGAATTTTAACTACAATGTGACAAAACTTACAAAGGAACGCTTGCGTCGAATACAAAATAACATATTCAGGTATGAACGTATTTTTTTTAATTTGTATGTTGCGCTCGACATCGGCGTGGTTTTTTTTTTCATGTCCATTTACTTTTAAAAAGAAAGGAGTCCTTGCAACCAAGCGATAAAAGATTTAGAACACATGATGTTGTGCCAACAAAAAATGTGAGGTTATCTCTCGCTTCATATCAGACATATATATTTTTTTTAATCTAGTATCTCCCCTGAATGATATTCGACTTATTCAAAAATTCTTCCTAAACATTTCCGAGTTGCGCTTGATGCGTGTGCAGAATGACGATCAGACAAAAAGGATGGTTCTTAGATACTCCTAAAACCATCGACTTGGTGATAAACTGACCAATATTCTTGTGCGTATCTAACAATGGTAAAATACTTTGTCATTAACTCCATTTTCCAGGAATCAGTTTAGCCTTTTGCAATATGGTATCAACAAAATAGACGATGAAGAGATTTTCAGTTTTTGAAAGTTCATACATTGACTCATGGAAACCGTGTCTGTTTTAAAAAGTTTTAATTATTTTTTTTCTTAAACTTACTAATTGTAGAGTTTGATATCTGGAGTCCATATTTTACTAGGCGGAAGATGGATGTCTGCCACACCTTTGTATTCCGTCACATTCCATGTCAAGTATCGGTCTCTCCACAACTGTACCAAAAAAGAAAGTAAATCAATGAGAATTGGGTTTTACGTCTTACAAAGTTTTACGTCTTACTCAAAAAGTTTTACTTCTTACCAACTCACAAAGTTTTACGTCTTACATACTCACAAAGTTTTACGTCTTACTCAGTCACAAAGTTTTACGTCTTACTCAGTCACAAAGTTTTACGTCTGACATACTCACATAGTTTTACGTCTTACCTACTCACAAAGTTTTACGTCTTACATACTCACAAAGTTTCACGTCTTACTTAGTCACATAGTTTTACGTCTTACTTAGTAACAAAGTTTCACGTTTTACATACTCACAAAGTTTAACGTCTAACTTAGTCACAAAGTTTTACGTCTTACATACTCACAAAGTTTTACGTCTTACTCACTCAGATAGTTTTACGTCTTACATAATCACATAGTTTTACGTCTTTCCTACTCACATACATGTAATTAAACGTTTTGCCTAGTTAAAATGTTTACCACCTTATCAACTAAAAAAGTGCTTGTTTTTTTTACCTATGCAAATAGACCATTAAGAACAAAAAGCACCAACAGGAAACTAATGACCATAGACATTTAGACAAAGTATTACTAAAAAAATAATTGCCCTAAATTTCAATATAATGTTTCCTATATCATTCCTTAGATTTTTTTTAATTTCATAGTTGTGTAAATGGAGCAGTTGAAATGTAAGCGACACCAAAATAATTTCATCATTTGAATGATGATAAATGTGTTTGTTACTTCAAACAAAAATAAAAAGCATATACACTGTACCAAAATGCATGATAATAAATATACAAACAAGACTGTTTATGGTCCATTTTGATAGATTTACGACGTTCAATATGCATTTACAACCAACCCTTCGTCTCATTTCCAATATTATTTAG
This sequence comes from Arcuatula senhousia, assembly GCA_963971305.1. Lineage (NCBI taxonomy): Eukaryota > Metazoa > Mollusca > Bivalvia > Mytilida > Mytilidae > Arcuatula > Arcuatula senhousia. The sequence continues at coordinate 28,539,343 of OZ020307.1, read as the reverse complement.
TACATCAAGTTTCTCACATTCATCTCACCGACTCCCAGTGGCATTAAGGCAGAATCAAGGCTTTTTGTGCTAACAAACAACAATTTCCATATTGATGTTTTCATTCTTTATATGAGAACATCTAATAAAAATAACTAAAGCACGACCGCACGAAGTGATTGCCTCAACTTAGGTTTGCTTTCTGTTCGTCCTGTCGTCGGTCTGTTTTGTTTTGTTTTTATTGGTAACAAAAAAGAACTTTAAATTTTGTGTGCAGTATTTTCAATAACGAAATTTTAACGGTTGACGTAGCGAAATAAATTAAAATGTGCAATCAAATGCTTTATTTCTAATCAATGCGTTTCATTTACGTCGAAATAACGAAAAGATAGTAAGTTAGACCTGGCAAAAGCAGCGATAGCTCGGCTGAATCAGTCAGATAAATATTTGAAGATTGACAAAGTGATACAATGAGGGGGTTCCATATCAAATGGGGTAAACCGAGTTTCAAATACCACAGGAATGGAGACAATTAAGCACTTCGAAGGGGGTCCAACTCTTGGACATTGAGATTGATCCTCCAAGTTCAGTAATTTTGTTATTACCTTTATTCACTGTATTATGACATGGGGATTCCAACATGCAAGGTGAAAAGGCTACTCGAGGCTAACATCCTAGTGGCAATAGGGGTAAAGCGCCCCGACTCGTCGCCAGGGTTACGGGTACCGTGTGCTCGTAAGTCGATTTCAATAACCGAAAACCGCGGCAGTGGGTCTATTTCCCGACTATTATCCGACTCTCACACAGGGAAAAAGGGTTTTGGCTGTTATGTTTGTGTTTGTCTTAGTCTTTTCGGTATAATGATGTTTGATTAACCCTTTGGTACACCTTTGCTTCTTTCAAAAACAAGGAGACACTTAAGACACAGAAGACATTACGAAAAAGACACTAAACACATCATATAAGTAACTACCATTGTGAAAACGCGTCCAGTGACACCAACCATAATATGCGATGACGTGTTCGGACGATTTAACCAACTTAAAAACAGTTCCAACTAGTAATATATTACCCCGCTAAGAACATACGACATCGTAAAAATAACGTAGACGTTGATTGTTTTCTTTGTGATTTACTGTTGCATGCTGGGTAGTAATTATTTGGTTTTATGGGTAGTAGATAAGACAAACTAAAGGATATTAGAACTTTATGATGACATAACGTTATCTACGACGTTGAAGGAAGAAATGATCATTATAAAATTATAAAAGGGGCTTTTACGGTGCATCCGAAATGTAATCTTATGAATAAACATGAAATATGCATATATATCTAACCTATACTTTACATGATGGAAGTGAAAATATATAGACAAAATAAATGAATGATACATGTACCATAAAAGAGATACTATTACCTCAATACAAACAATTGACAGAAAGAAACAGAGGTACTAATGGGGCATCCGAATGTCTAATTCCGAAAGGGCAGAGACAAAACCAGTAAACACAAACAAGGACAGGACGAAAAAACAGACAACACATCTAACACGGAAACACTAAAAATGCTGAATATCAATTAACAACGCAATGAGAGTGAACGCAGGTGCTCCGGAAGAGTAAGCGGTTCCTGTTTGCTATAGCACATCGGTCGCGCTGCCAATTTCAAATTCAGTTAGTGTGTTAAAACCGGTAAAGGAAGACAAAACAAGACCCTATGACAAACCAACATCTGCACTCATCTGAAAGATCGAAATCTCATATTTGTCTATGAGTGCATGATGTCTACCGTAAAATTTCTTGAGTGACGACAGAAACAGAGGAGCAGCATATTAAACCTTGTGATGACAATTTTTGTGTCAAACGTGACGCTCAGCAATGTATATATCATAATCATAAAAAATAACGATTATTTTTGAAAAAAAAAATTAGCCTTACATCAACACAAATTATAAAATATGATTACATGAAATAAAAGTTAATTTTGTCTTCCCGGAAAGTAAGATGCATAAGCCCGAAAGCATGACTTATCTGACCTTAGAAAATGTACTTATACTGGCCCAAAAAAGAAACGATACCAAAATAAAAACGTCATCTTTTCAAAACAATAGATAATTGTCGCACAATATTTTGCACATATCGAGGGAATAACATATTGGACAACATCTGCAGAAAAAATTATGAATATAAACCAGGACAAATGGTGTTAGGGCGCTTGCGAGTTAAGGTCTGTAGAAAATGCAAGTTGAAAATTTGGTAAAAATCGCTAACACATTGGTGTTGAAGGTTCAGTAGGGAGCTTAAACTGATTGTCAGAGGATTAAAACAAAAACATTTTGATGTAAAGACCTAGAACATTACAACACTAGAGAAAAAAATCAAAAAAATTCATTTAACAAACCAGTAGTAACCAAAATTTCCTACCCTTCTGTTTATTGTACTTTTGGGGCAAAATTAATGTTTTTTGCACGTTATTTCAAATTTTTGAAATTTTAACGTTACAAAAATTTAATGGAAATGTTTTGGATGATTTTGGCTTTCAATCAATCCAGCTTTTAATGATTTAAACTTTCAAACAAAAAATGGTAAAAAATGGCATTTTTGCAATAAAAATTTAAAACGTTTTTAAGGCATTTGGGAAAATTATTGCTTTTTCACCTCTCGTCATCCATCATTTCAAGAATAACTTTATGCCAAAATGTTTACCGTTTTCCCAGTAATTCTATGGTGATTGTCATTTTTCAAAAAATTTAAACAAAATTTTAAAGACGTCTTATGACGTCATACTCGATTATTTTCCAAAACTTTTTTCATTCAAAGCATTGTTTAAATAATGTTAATACATGTATATTTTGTACATAATATTTCCCTTTCAGATATGAACTAAATTTTTTAAAGTACTTGGATAACGTTTCTTTTTTGGGCTAGTATATATGCGCCAGGGGGACAAATATATTGAATCATGGCTCAAATGATGTATAAATGTGGTTCCTTGATAACTTAAGCGGCAGTTAAGCTTAATACTTTAACTGAAAGAAACTACCATGTCAAAAGAAGGCTCTTTTCCCAAATAGAATTAGCCTTTACAACATGGAGAATATGCATTCAAGTTTTATTTCCTTGAGTTTTGCAAATGTAGGCGAAACTAATTAAGGTATAACATGTAGGAATCCGATGTTGGCTTTTTCAACATATTTTACCACAAAACTAGTTTATTTTTAGAGAAATAAATTATTATTTTGGATTAGGTAAGCTGTCATCTACTTCATGCTCACTATATAAAACATATCTCCCTTATTTAATATCTAAAGCAAAAAGAAATAACATGCAATAGGTATTAACTTATTGAAAATTTCCATTCTGATTTAGGCTAATTAATTTAAGATTATTTGTGAACAATCAAAATTTATCTTGAATAGTTGAATTGAAAAAAAATATCCAGTAGTGAAGAAAAGGTTTGGAAAATTTCGCTTAAGTAAGAACTTACATGATCAACCCATACATTTAACGTTAAAACCTGCTCTTTTTCGTCTAGGTCTATGATTTGAATGAGCTGTAAACCAAACTCGACACTCATAACATCAGTGTATTTCTCTACTGGTCGGCTATAGGTTCCTCGATGTTCATATTTCTTGAGAATGTGTTTGATAAGTCTGTCTTCTTCAGTTAAGTCTAACACACCAGGAAATTCAGATCGTTTGTTTTTACCATGTCGTACCCGGCCTATAAGTAGAAATATATATTCCTTGATTATTTTTGATAAGTCAACTGTATTTTGTGAGGGCCAATCATTATTGTGGAGAGGTTTGGTCATAAAAAGGTGATTAAATGGCTGTACGTGACACCCTTGATTACGTTTTTGCATTTTAAATAAAAAATATAGCAGTAATTGCCCTTTTAAGATCAAAATTTGATGGGGTTTCATGTTTTGCCAATGATAAAGTGAATTGAAAAAAAGTTTTTGTTGCATTAAAGCTTTACCAAATTAAGCTCTACTATAATCTCCATTAGATGAAAGATGTCAGATGACTCCTTATATGGGGCAATTGCCATTTATATAAAAAATACCGTCCTTCCATGTTTCATCTTTGTTGAATGCAAAGAGTAAGATAAAGATGAAAGATAAAATCCGGTTTAATTGTTATGTGTGGTTTGTTTTGTTTTTTATTTTTTTTTATTTTTTTTTTTGTTGTGTGATGTGTTTCGTTGTGATGATTTCTTTGTCTACCGATTTTGTCTTTGTCTTTTGGGTATAATGATGTTTGATAACACCTTTGGTACACCTTTGCTTCTTGCTTAGAAAGTATCATTTGTATATAATATACATCTTCTACGGTATTCAAGTAAGTAAAACAATCAAATTTCACATTCAATGAGTAAAGTGATCTGACAACTTTGATTCAATGGAGTTTTTGTCCTTATGTGCTGAACATTTACTGATAATTTTTATTAAACATTTTTTTTAAGTACCACTTTTTATAAGAATCATGCAAACAGTGATTCATGGGTGGAAAGCATACACCAATTTATTTTGATGTGTTACTCCTACTAGCACCCTGCTTTGATCTTTTGTGTTCTTTTTCCAAACTAGCCCTGGTCCTGAGAGAAAAATATATAGAATGCATTGGAAAAATATAAGAAAGGGAGATAACTCTTAAAATAGCCAATAATTTCAATAGAAACCATTGTAACAAAATGACAAGATTTCTCCCAGGACCAGGCAGTTATGAGCCAATTGTTACTTATTTCTTTTTTTTAAGTACTTTGAACCATCTTGTTAAAAATAAACCACTGTAGCCTTTTTATCGATGAATCGCTTTTTTTCAATTTTGCATGATTCTTAGGTGGACTACTACTTAATTGTAAACTTTTTCACACTTTAAGCCGAACAGACGCACGATCCTGTATCTAAAATAAGTTAAACCCATTTCAATGTTAAACAAATGAAAGAATAAAACATTTCAAGAATCTGGTAATTTTCGACACTTTGGTTCAATGAAATAAAAACATGTATCAACAGTTTTTAATCAACTTAATAAAAACGGTGCCGACAAGAAAGGCATATGAAATAAACCATTGAATTTCTTTTATTCGACGATTATTCATTTCAAGGTAATTACAAAAAGATGACTAATTTGTAACAAAGTATCTGACCATTGGGTACTAATAACCCTTATCTTCAGCCTATCAAATATCATGTTACAAATTCAATCATTAACATTCAAAGATCTATAGTCTCTTTTATACCTAAAGGTATTAAAACAAACACTCTGTGAATAGGATAATGCGTGTTATTTCAATTGATTAATTAATAACCTCCTGCAACAAAAATAAATCTTTAATTTAGATCAAACAAATCAGAGCTGTGGTTTGTTTAATAGAATTATTATTCATTCATATCATATTGATCTTCTGGTTCAACACGGAATTCCCATGGGTACAATTTACTTCGCATCTAATTTTAGTTCTCCCCAACAAGGTGCAATAATTCTCGCCAATATAACACCACACTGACAGGTAATTCTGTTGAATGAAATATTTAGTTACATTGCATAATACTTGTTATTTGCAATTAACTGAATACTGTAAATTAATTAACCAGGAAAAAATACAACTAAACCCTAAGCGAAGATATATTCTGGTATTGTATTTTTGTACTTGTTCAAATTCATGTGGTAAAACATGAAATATCAATAGTTGAATGAATGGATAAGGGAAGGGCAAATAAGTTTGCCAAATTATCTAAAAGGAACCTCCAATCTAGCTTCCACGCTTTGCTTAAATTGGAGCGCGTGTTTCGCCTTTACAAAATATCCATTAAAAGTGAGAGTGTTTCAAAAGCTTTTTCTTAAAAAAGATAATGATACGTAAGATGCAGATTATTATAAATATAACAACAATACATGAACAGAAAATCACCAATGAACCCAGAAAAATATGATTGTTCGAGGCCATGATTTAGGCATTTTGTTCTTTTCTTACCAAGTGTTACCAATCGGAAATTACTTTTAATAATACAAATGACAACAAAGTTCCAGACAATAAATTTTGCTACGCCTGACGCGCGTTTCGTCTATTCAAGACTCATCAGAGGCGCTCTACCAAAATATTGAAAATGCCAAACACTGTATGAATATGAAGAGCATAGAACAGTATTACCAAAATGCCAAACTGGGGAACCAAATTATTACTAAGATATTCAACCTATGTCTGGGGTAGGAAGAACCTTTGGGTTTAGACAATTTTGAAATTTAGACGGATAATTTAAAGCTTTGATGTATTCTCCAACTCAAAAGTGTTGGTGCCGGAGCGGGCTAACCTCGGGGAATTTAAACTCCACCAGCAGTGCTAACCTTCACGTGTGTTCGAAATACAAATGACAACAAAGTTCCAGACAATAAATTTTGCTACGCCTGACGCGCGTTTCGTCTATTCAAGACTCATCAGAGGCGCTCTACCAAAATATTGAAAATGCCAAACACTGTATGAATATGAAGAGCATAGAACAGTATAACCAAAATGCCAAACTGGGGAACCAAATTATTACTAAGATATTCAACCTATGTCTGGGGTAGGAAGAACCTTTGGGTTTAGACAATTTTGAAATTTAGACGGATAATTTAAAGCTTTGATGTATTCTCCAACTCAAAAGTGTTGGTGCCGGAGCGGGCTAACCTCGGGGAATTTAAACTCCACCAGCAGTGCTAACCTTCACGTGTGTTCGAAATACAAATGACAACAAAGTTCCAGACAATAAATTTTGCTACGCCTGACGCGCGTTTCGTCTATTCAAGACTCATCAGAGGCGCTCTACCAAAATATTGAAAATGCCAAACACTGTATGAATATGAAGAGCATAGAACAGTATAACCAAAATGCCAAACTGGGGAACCAAATTATTACTAAGATATTCAACCTATGTCTGGGGTAGGAAGAACCTTTGGGTTTAGACAATTTTGAAATTTAGACGGATAATTTAAAGCTTTGATGTATTCTCCAACTCAAAAGTGTTGGTGCCGGAGCGGGCTAACCTCGGGGAATTTAAATTCCACCAGCAGTGCTAACCTTCACGTGTGTTCGAAATACAAATGACAACAAAGTTCCAGACAATAAATTAATTTAGTTAAAAGTTTTGGTTATACTAGGGGATGCCGCTATATTTTCTGTGTAGTTCTTAGTTTACACTATTCAATTTGATGTTTCAATTTGTTCTTGTCCAGATAATCACTGAAAAACTGTCGGCTGGACATTGAACGAACAGCAATCAATCAATCAATTTTGTTATACTCCTAAGCAGCGCGATTTAATCTGAATCAGGATGATGACAGCGGTATTCAAAATTAAGTGTTCGTTTGTTTCCAAGCATATTCTATTTTTTCCTCATATCGTGTTCAGCTTTCATCCTTTTCAATGAGCATTGCCTTTATTTAACCTATATAGTTGCTATATATGGCATTCACCAACTTACTCACCAACGAGATCATGATGTTTGTGATGATGTATAATGGAAATATAAGGCCAACAGTTGAAACTAGTTTTAACCAAAAATAGGAAATATTTGTAAGGCACCACTTCAGCGGATCTTAACCATTATTCCTAAGGGGGGGGGGGGGTTTACCGGTTAGTGATATGCCCGCAACAGATCGTGGATCGTGTCTTTCTGGCACATATTCCATATTCTTTCGTTTTTAATATTAAAATTGTCATAAGAAGCGATTTTAGGGTCTTGAGATTCTAAAAGAGTGCCAATGATAAGCCTTAAAGGTGATAAGAGTGTTAAGCTTAAGTGGCTAAATAGCTTCAATCTAGATCTTGTGTGTGGTTTGTCGGGTCATTATACGAAAAGACTGACCTCTGACCATAGTTTGCCAGTATATGTAAAGATTCGCTTTCACGCTTTATGCATGTAAAAAAACGCAGTTGTGGATCGTCATTAGTGCACCGCATAGACTAAGTTATTTCCCAGCGATCTTCAAAATTTTCCCATGAATGCCATCCCATACTTTTTTTCGTCAATTCACTTTTATAAGTTTGCTAAGATGAAAACACCACCTTAGTATTCACTCCTGCAGCTTCGCCATGTAAATCGCGAGGAACATGGAAATTTCCCTTCACTGAGCTCTAATATATGTATATGGCCTGCAGTCAGATTTTCAGTTTTATGGTCGCAAGATGACAAGATATACCAAGTGCCAAGGCTCGGGCCCAGGGAGAGTTTGGGTCTTTATAAGTCAATGCTGTCGCGGGCCTTTTCACTAACCTGGACTCACACGGTTTAGATTATGATGTTAAGTTATGCCCATGGAAAAAAATTATTTAAAACATTTTTTTTTTTTAAACGAAGCCTAAAACTCCGCACGGTGACAAATGTTCGGGTACATGCTTAGTGTATTATTATTGCTTCCCTTATAGTGAACCTATTTCAATTTTATGTCATTTGTTACTTAATGTTATGGGATGTTTGTCGTAAAGTGATAACTTCTGCACGGTATGACTTCAATGAAGAAATGCAAATATAAAAACTAAATTAATTTATGCGTTATTTGATCAAAATGTAACCAAAAGCTTCATAGCGGACATCATGGACATTGTCAGTGCAAATCATAAATAAAACCGCAGAAACACAAGTCATTTATAATCACAGCAATAAGTTAGATACTTCTATGTAAATAGGAGTCTTTTCAAATCGATAGAGCTAATTGAGTTTTGTCTTTTAAATGATTAATTATTTTAGATAGTTTGAGCAAATAATCCAATAATAAGGATATAATTGACAAGAAGAAGATCGACAGTTATAGAGTCAAGCTTCATCCAGATGCTATTAATGTCGGCCTGTACTTCGTCTTTATCTAATCAATATACTTATATTAAACCCATTTATGTTTTATTTCTACGGTTTCTAGTTGTGTTAACCAAAATGAAATACGGAAAGATGTAAATGATGATGATAATACATGTATAGAGTGACACTTTTTATCATAATCAACAATTTAAAAGCCCTGTCATATTTGACAAGCTTACAAGTTGCTACAGAAATACTAGATTAGCCAACATAGTAGCTCACACGTTTTAATGCGTTCATTGCTCATAAACGAGTGTTTTCTGATAACGATGTTTAAAAATATCCCAAAAAGTAAAACTTATATTCACTTGCCAAAAAAAATTGAAATTAGATCAAATTGCTTTCAGATTACATAAGATATCATACCTTATTTAATATATAAAGAGTAGAGAAGTCAAAGTTAAAATATTCAATGAACAAATGAACAGCACATCAAACATAGCAAGAAAACCGATATGAACCTGGTTTTCAGTGAAGCGTTTAGTTAAATAGTAGTGTGCTTTGCATGTAAAAGTTGCTAGATGTTTCTTTTAAAAAGTTAATGTACATTTTTCACTCTATGGTCTATTATAACGGCAAAGTATGTAAACCCTTGCTGGTTTAAGAAACAGCTTTATTAATAACAATCTATACTAAGCGACAAAAATATTTCACTTAACCCTCTAGATGTCAATTAAGTACCTCAAAAACTCTGTTTGAGAGTTTGGTCAATACATTCTTACCAATAAATAACCTAAACTCATTTATATGCACAGATTCAGTAATTGGTGACCGTTAAATGGCCAAGAAAATGACTGTCATCTTATGTTAAATCACAAAACAATCAGGGAACGGATATCTTACACGTTATTGAGTAATCAATGGTAATAAATAGGACCCAAGACGACAGATAGATCTATCTCTGTACTATGGAGATTTCCAAAAACACCAACAGCTTTACTATCCATGCTAAGTTGTATCAAGTTATTGGATATGGGACAAGATTGAATAGATAGGCATGTCTGGCTTCTAAAACTATCTTTTAAGCCAATCGATAAGCTCTTAAGTGGGATATTTGAATGATGATTCGAATATATAATGTGTTAGTTTGTCATGAAATTTGGTATTTTGTTTTGTTCTTGTTAATCATTTTTCTTCTAAGTATATTACCGAAAGAATGTCGTATAAATTTGTACTAGGATTTGAATCAATAAAATCGTTATTGGTGGAGTGGGAGTTTGTTGAAGAATCACTTCCGTGTAACTGCATATATAACTTTATGTAATGCATGGAAATCACATGTAAACACCACAACAATGTGAAATAAATATTCACAATCCAACAATGATTACAACGCAAAACCCCAAATCTCATAAAAAAGAATATCCAGTAATGTTAAACATAGACAAACGTCTAGTTCTTGTCTATCTTATAATGAAATCCGAAGAAACGATCAGACATGGGCCTATTAAAGGAAATAATTTTGATAAATAACAAAACGATCACAACGTCAAACGTGACAGTTAGTTATTTTGGTAAATAACGTTGATATTGCTTGGTCGGAATACCAACGTCTCCTCCGTAGATTTTAAGTGTATCCTCTGTGTTTAAAGGTGATTTTTTGCTTACATTGTGCTAACATTAACAATTTGGTATTCTGTTGAAACAAAAATTACAGCAAAGTTATATATTCTCCTTTCATTTTGTTTGATTCTGCGTTATGATACCTAATACTTGATTACCAGTCCCGTTTTGATCTTGGGCGGAGAACGGACCTACAGCAGCGCAATGTTTGTCGGTAAAAGTCTAATATCTTCAAGTATCCTGCAATAGGGTAAGGACATAATCTTCACATTGTTGCAGGTTTTCCAATGGTTTATCTAAATGACCGCTTGTTATGTGAGCTGTGTCGTGTACACTTATTCCACATCTAAGGAATTGCCATTTGAGAGCGGGCGGTCTTTCGGGTCAACATTACCAATTGCTCCATTTTCAGAGGCAGTTGAAACTCGCTGAAGTTCCATCCCACTTCGTTCCATCTCTTCTTTCTTCTTCATTTTCATAATATGCGCTGCTTGGCAATAAAGCACTTACCAGCATTTTAAACAACTAAACGAAAGAGTCACAAAAGATTTATTAATTTTTTTCATCATACGGAATGAAGTTTTATGCATTTGATGTATCGGTAAACAATTCGGTCATAATAAATATATTTTTTTGACGATATAGATTAAATAGTAAGTTGTGTCTGTGGTTGTTTCACCAGAACATGTCATTATGATTATATTTTTGTAAAGCCATGTATGATGTAATCACAAATATGTCTACAGTTTTATTGCATGAAAGAGTATATATTACGAGAATTGAATTTGAGGAATTTACTTAAACGATTTATTGTCTATATTTTAAAAGCTATATGTGCATTGATTGAGAGAAACATGTTCCATGTACAATGAGGACCTTTTGGTTATTGTATGCTAAAAATTGCGAATGTATTTGTTGGTTTGCATGTAAACTTACATGTACCTTTTCCCGAAAACGACTATATGAATTCATTCCACTTATAATTGCTCTTTACTTGTCTAAATAGTTCATTCTTTACTTTAAATATATTTTGTTTTATTTTAGACATTTCAGAGATAATGGTTAGTATCAAACTCGGTCGAATATGATTAAGATTTGATCGTGCTTTGGATATTGTACAAACAAGATAACAGCACTGCGCATAAAAGTGTTATTATAAACTAAAACCGCATCAGTACCGCGTCTAGTCGTTAAAGCTTCTTTAGACAAATGTAAACAGCATTGTATTAAAAACGAAAAGAATCGAACAGGGTTCCTATGACAAATCAAGATACACCTTTACCTGGACATGCAATGATGTTTTATTTGATTTTAACTACAAACTATTATTACCGGTGCGGGTTAGGCAGAAATCCTTAACCATTAGAACAGTCAGTATGCCAGATTTTTAGTGGTTTTTTTTTGCAATATCTCTTTTTATAACGAGTTCGCTTTCGTGACTCGTAAATGTGTACTGTCTAACCGATACGTTACAAAATATGATCCATGTCTTAATAACATAAGAATTCTTTTCTATTTTTCCATTGTTTCTTTTTTCTAAGAATTGACATATGGTAATTGAGTTTGGTTCATCTTATATGACAACAAATGTATCGGTTTACACTTGGTCTGTAGAAGTAAATCAGTCACGCCATTTCTGTGCATAACCATTTTTTACAAGACTCCGTCATATACAGATATTCATGGAAGACATCCCGTAGTGTTTGCTGTATATCATTTCTAAATTGCGATTGTCCATTTTTAGATGATGTTTGCCAATATTGGTATTTATTGTTATTATGAAAGGTTTTTCATTACTAAGTAATATATCACCTCCCCCTAGAGTATAACTTAGCCTTCTATAGTTTCCTCCATGCTATTGTCATGCACTGTGTGTTATCTATTGGTTAGTTTTTACTACACCTGTGCTGTAGCATCGATGCAATTTTTCGTCTCTTGGCACTCGACTCCATCGCACATATTGAAAATAAATTTATATCAGTAATATTTTGTTTTTTTATACTTTGATCTGTTCATCAAGAGAACAATGCAATACAAATGAAATTTGTAATTCAGCAGTGGGTTGTAGGAAATTCCTTCCATTATTTATTTATACCTTTATTAACATTTTTTCAATAACTTACAATTATAAAATGCACGTTTATTATTGAACATGTTATGAACATGTTATCTTTTATTTTCTACAGATAAAAGATCCATTAGACACCATTATATGTAATATATTATGGCTTTTTTTTGTTGAATAGTATGGCAAAACATGTAAATACATTGTACTTATTGCCAACCAATGCATTTCCATGTCAATTTTCATTTCCTGCAGCGAGACTGGAAAGTGTGCCCCATGTAGTTTAAAGGGGTTACACCTTAAATTTTGCGTGACGCGTTTTCTAGGTAAACATACAGAAACCGCCTTCATTCCAGCACAGTAATTATAAGGAACAATGGTAAACCGCATGTTTCGGTATGACAAGGAGTCAAGTATCCAATGCTTAGTCGATATCCTAGGTGCTGGATTTGGCTTCCCTGTTCGAACCTTTTGGCTTTGAGTACTTTTCGTTTAGTACTTTTGGTTTTTGACCTTCCAGTCAAAGTTTTGATTCAAATGCTGATGATGAGAGGTTACTCCTTGAAAAATCGATATACAGCATAACCAAATTAACCGTTTTTATACCCGTTTTGATACTGTTGTGTATTGAGGCTATATTTTCACTTTAAGAACAATGCATTCGGCTTTGTATAAGCTTTGGCTTGGCAGTAGAAGAATTAACCTTTCTCTATACTTTCCAGTGGCAGTCAATAATTGTATAATCCTTGTATCCGTATGTATCATGCTTAATTTTTCATCAATTCATTATCATTTTATCATCCCTTTCATGTTCCTCCGAATAAAAGAGAATTCGCGCTGCATGGGAATACAGCAAGAATTAATCAACTATTATCAAAACACAAAATGACTGCCTTCAAAAAATCAGTAAGTGTGTTCTAGGGAAAGGTTTGTTTGTCATTTTCTTCTGTATTTACTATTAACATACAACTCACATTTGTAACAATTCAAATAAAATAGCACTTCCTATGCTATGATTAAAAGACTTATAATGGCGCCAAAAGATTTTTAATACATCTTACTTTCTCAGGGTTTTTCCACAAACATCTTTTAAATCCTATAAAAGTACATCTTTCATTTGACATTTCTGTATTTTAATTGTATGCACAGTGTTTACTAAGTTCAGTGACTCCGGTCTGACTCTGACAAACCCTTTGTGAAAAACAACGTGAGATGGCTTTAAATCATATTCTTCTATGTAGACTTTCCTAATTGAAACACATGGGAGACAACTTGGCGTACATAAATAATACGTTTCTATTGTTCTGCTTATTCTTGAAGACAAGATTGTCATATGGGTGACATACAAGGTAGAACTCATAATGCATACATTATGTTCTGACAAGTGTTTTTTTTTTATTTTGGTAGTTGGTTGTTTCTAAAACAAGAGTTCGTGGGGTAGTCTCGTAAAAGAAGATACTATGAGCCTATATTTTTATTTGCCTTTAATCTATGCTCTAACAATGTCTGCAACAGAATATACATGTAAGTAGGTTGCAAAAAATGCAACACTGCAAAAAGACACATTGCTCAATCAGTTTCTTCTATTACAGGAAACCAAATTTAAACATATTCCACCAAAATAACTTATTTTACTGCTTTAATATCGTAACTTGAGGTAGTGAGAGAGTTTTTAAGACAGTTACAACACTCTGTCCAATGTTTAGTTTAAAATGAACCTTGTATTGTCGACCAGTTTTTAAGACAGTTGCAAAACTCTGTCCAATGTTTAGTTTAACAATGAACCTGTGTTGTCGAGTACACCACTTTAATTTTCAATTTAGAGTTTGACTTGTTCTTAAATAAAAGCTATTTTTTTCTTATTATCGGAATAATGAATATAATAATTCAATAGCCCATTCGGGAACGAAAAATATGCACAAAATAATTACCACACATGGACGAAATTTAAATTGGATGTAAACAAGTTATTCTTGTTTAACCATTACATGCACAGGTACACTGGATATTGACGGAGTCTAAAATTTTCAAAACAGTTCGAATCTTGCAAAATATTGCCATGCTACATAAAGATATTATAATAATGTAATCAGAATAACAATTCATAATGTTAACGGGGTAGCATAATAGTGCGTTAATTAAAAGAACTAGAATGGTATTCCGTGTATGTTTCAAGTCTACAAGAAGCTGGGTATACTCGCTATGGTTAAACTTCGAATTACATATATTATGTCTATTTTCCAGCCAATTATAAGCTTTAGTTTTTGTGTTTTGTCTAGGAATATTGATGGGGGAGGGTTGTGCCCAAAAATAATAGTTTAACCCCGCCACATATTATATGTGCCTGTCCTAAGCCAGGAATCTTTGACACAGCCTTTGTTTGTACTTGTCCTTTTGATGTTATCTGTTATCCTTTGTATGTAAGTTGTTTAAGAAGGGACTCTATCTGTATTTCAGGGCTGGATTTGAATTATATGCATTTTATATAGACCATGGGCCAATTGTCCTTTGCTTTTTTTTTCGAATTGCCGCTTGATTGTGGGCTGTGTCGCGTACACTTATCCACATCTCATTATTTTCTATATTAAACTACACACTAAAGCTGTAATTAACAAGATGACACGTTTCTGGTACATTAAACACTGATGTAGTTGTAAGAGTTAGAGTCATAGGACCCTCTGTAGTAGGCTAAGTTGTCCGACTTTAACTCAATATTCCCCCAATCCTAAGGAACACACCAACATGCATATTTGTAGAAAAAGCATTTTCGTAAAGAGGTTGTCCGTTTTCTTTGTTACAATGAGTATAAGGCTAAAGCCAATTGCGACTTTGGTTCGTATTCCAAGCGTCTCGGACTTAACGAACTGTTGTTCTGTTACATATATGTATTGTATCTATTCGATAAGGGTGGAAGAAGTGCGTCTCCGAGGTTAGGCTAAACAATGAACTGCGTCGTGGCAAAATGAATTGTCGAAGGTTTGAGTACTTTTGTCTATTGTTCTCTCTTGTTGATTTATGGATGTAAACGTTTATCGAATGGATTTTATTGTATGTTAATTTTTGTGCTTTGTTTAAGATTATTAATAGTGGGAAGGTTAGGCCAACAAACTATTTTAACCTTGCCATATTTGATATCTGCCAGGAATCTTTGGCAAAGTTTGGGCGTGTGCTTGTAGTTTTTATGTTTTTTTGTATTTGTTTAAGAACGTTTTTTTCTCTGACAAAACCAGGAGTGAATTGTAGGCATTTTTATTTTGAACTTGGGCAAATCGCAAAACAGCAAGCAGCGCCTAATGATTTCGTTGAAAGCTGATGGCTGGTCAATAATTGTGATTGGTTTTTTTTTATATCCACTTGTCTATGCAGGTTGTGTCGCGTACACGTATTCCATATAACATTATCTTCTATTATGGAGGGGTGGGGTAAAATCGAAACCTGGAAGACCCGAGACAGTTATTAATGTACGAAACGATTGTTTACGTACGACGGTGGACGTATAGTGATGGTATATATGTCCAGGTGAGCTAGAACAGGGGTGTTGACTAAAGTAACATGAAATGATAATCTAGTATTTTTTCATCAAAAATCATATGTTTAAGCAAGGTAAATCTTTCATTAGGACAATTGTTAAAGCAACGTTTAAACAAGGTGGAAAAAAAGAAGAAAACACGACCTTGTATGAAAAAGAACATAGAAAATGTAATGTTAACCCTCAAGACATTCCCCTTTTATCCTGTTAAAACACGTCTAACGATAAAATGACCGGACCAAATTTAAAAAGAATAGTAGCTTTATCAAAAGGCCCCCGAACCGTACAACTTAATTTTGAATAATCATTTCATAATGATGTTATCTTACCTTGCAAAGTTATTTATGCCATTTGCGTCCACCTCACAATTTGATATCAATTGTACATTTAGGTAGGGTGAACAAGTGTATTAGAATAAATAGAAATTAAATGCCTTTCCTGAGAACTTTTATTATCAAATAAAATTTCAGTTCCAAGGTTTTTTATGTTTATATTATATTAAAACTAAAGCTTTTTTTATAATCAGCCATAATTTATTTGTTTATTTCTTAAGATATAACACATTATTAAACTCCAGCGTGATCATGCATGTTTTACCTTTCAATTTTTAAGGAGTGTGTTGTGTTGTGAAAAATTTCTATTTATGTGCAAAATACAAAAAAGTATTGATGTAGGTTGTAAATCTTTAACTGGATGTCACGTGATCAAATCTGGATCATAGCCAGAATGACGTCAGACTATCTATGATCTCAAAGTAAAAGAACTTTCAAACTTAATCGATACAAAAATGGCTAAAAGACATAAAGTTAGTTTACTTGATGTAAATAGAAATGAAAGGCAGAAATTTATTGCATGCAAGTTACCAATAATCAAATTAATCCCTTAGGATATTGTTTTTCTTGCAAGAATCAATTTAATCAATTTAAGCTCCCCCTATGATGTGTCAATAAATGCATCTTATAACATCAAAAACAAGCCGGAAAACAGCGTGAAACTTTATTCTTAGTCTAGGTTTTGTTCATCATTATTTCATTAAGCTTGTAATCAAGATAACAAAGTGTTGCTATAAGATATGTAGGTGATGAAGGAATTATTTTCCTAATTTCGGTTATCAATAAACAATATACTGTGTTCATGATACATTGTGATATTAATCACGTTTATTGGCAGTTTCTTAGAAGGGGTTTGATATATTAAATTTTATTTTTCAGTAGCAGTTTACCTACAAAGTCATCAGGGGTTACGACTTAATGGATTAAAAAATACCCCTCCATTGAATATATCCGCTAATACTAAGTTATTGCTATACTCTCAAAAAGCGCAAATTGTATCAGAAAGTGGTGATACGGTTATATCAGAAAGTCGTGATACGGTTGTATCAGACGGTTATATCAAAAGGTGGTGATACGGTTATATCAGAACGTGGTGATACGGTTATATCAGAACGTGGTGATACGGTTATATCAGAAAGTGGCGATACGGTTATATCAGAACGTGGTGGTACGGTTATATCAGAAAGTGGTGATACGGTTATATCAGAACGTGGTGGTACGGTTATATCAGAAAGTGGTGGTACGGTTATATCAGAACGTGGTGATACGGTTATATCAGAAAGTGGGGATACAGTTATATCAGAAAGTGGTGATAAAATGAACATGGAATGTTTATATTGACAAAAAGGGACACAATGCCAATGGTGTTACACGATTAGACTGCTTTAGAAAAATAAGGGTATGGGTAAGGTAAAGACCACTGAAGGGAACATATTAGATTCCTATTTACATCCAGGACACAGTAAATGTGTGTAATTAGGAATTACGTGAAATTACTAACTTTTTCAGGAATTTCATATACAAACTTGATGACATAGCATCTATTACTGAATAGCATAAATTGGTTTAAACTATTTCACGTGTGATTAACTTTATTAATTAATATTTTAATTCTTTGCCAGCTGACAAATAGGAACTTTGTCTTTGGCTTGGTTCAGTCCATCTTATTTTTACCATACTTGAATGTTACTTCTTGTACAATTTCCATTAATCAACCTTTGAAATTCTTTTATTCCAAGAATGACTGTTTGATTATGAGCACAAAAACACAGTTCATAGATTATGGAGATGAAGACATGTGCCCCATACCTGCATGGTTTGAAACATATATAGTAAAAATTTCTTTTTAGTACTTTAATAAATCAACTACGGTTGAAGATTTTGTTTTCAGTAAATGTGTGTAAAATTCCCTAAAATTTTCAGTAATTTCATGTAATTACTGATGAAAATTTTATGATACTGATTAACCCTTTGGTACACCTTTGCTCCATTTAGTAATTACATGAAATTCCTAAAATTTCCAGTAATTTCATGAAATTACTGAAAAAAATCATGAAATTTACACACATTTACTGACTTCATTATTAATTTAAATTGGCTATTAAATAATGATGAAATATGCAAAAAAAAATATGAAAGAATAGTGAAGACTTATTTAGAGGAATCTGGATTGCTTTAAAAGATATACAACAAAAAAATAAGTTTGCAACTCCTGAGCTAAAAATTTCTCTTTTCGTTGTTAAATTTTACACATTTGCATGGGTGTGACAAAACTTTAAAAAATAAAGAAGGACTATGCACATAGGATACAGATGCCTCTTCTAGGCCCAAAACAGGAATTAGAAGTCTGACAGGTCTGAAAGTCGCTTAGGACATCATACATTTGTACCAAGTTTTTAATCATTTTCATGTATGGTTTCTGAGAAAATCTTGATGCACATTTTTATGTATAAATTTCATATCGACCTAGTCCCAAACAGAAAATAGAAGTTCATTACGTCTGAAAGTTGCTTACACTAGGACACATACATTTCTCATACTAAACCACCCAGTTAAATTTCAAATCATTCTAATGTACAGTTTTCTAAACAAGCTTGACGAAAATTGTACGAACAGACAGACGTACGTACATGAGTGAATCTTAATGTCTCCCATTATGTTTTGGCAGGGGCATGAAATATGGAAAAGAAATTTTTTTTTTCATATAAGACAAATGAAAGAATGTCTATTGTGGTTTATTGGTACCCAGGTGCATCATACTTTCATGAAATAGCTCAATACAAACTTGATGACATAGCATCTATTACTGAATAGCATAAATTGGTTTAAACTATTTCACGTGTGATTAACTTTATTAATTAATATTTTAATTCTTTGCCAGCTGACAAATAGGAACTTTGTCTTTGGCTTGGTTCAGTCCATCTTATTTTTACCATACTTGAATGTTACTTCTTGTACAATTTCCATTAATCAACCTTTGAAATTCTTTTATTCCAAGAATGACTGTTTGATTATGAGCACAAAAACACAGTTCATAGATTATGGAGATGAAGACATGTGCCCCATACCTGCATGGTTTGAAACATATATAGTAAAAATTTCTTTTTAGTACTTTAATAAATCAACTACGGTTGAAGATTTTGTTTTCAGTAAATGTGTGTAAAATTCCCTAAAATTTTCAGTAATTTCATGTAATTACTGATGAAAATAAGTAATTACACGTAATTACTAAGCCCTTTAGGAATTACATGAAATTCCTGAATTTTCAGTAATTTCATGAAATTCCTAATTACACACATTTACTGTAACATATATATAGCAGTGTTGTTTAACGTTCGAGAAAAGTGGCATTTTTTCGCAAGCGGTGTCAGAAAAGGGCAATTTTCACAAAAAGCGTTAGACTGTAAAAAATATCTGAAGTGAAAATTTCATGAATTTTGATTTGATGAAATCTACATTTACGATAAAGTTTACTATTAAGATTTTTTATGAAAAGAGCGTCAGATATTCTGTGGTGTGGACTGACGACTGCGATGTGCAAGATGACAGGGTCACCTGAACACACGCATCAAAGTCACTGAATGAGCAAAACGGCTCGATCCGAGGTCTGGGAACATATAGTAAATGTAGCTAAGTGAGGCTGCGGGCAGATTCGTCGCAATCCACATCGGTTATCCGCTAAGAGATGATAATGATAAACTTTTTCACCGATAAGCGTTGAACATTGTTCACGACTACAACAATTATATAATTATGTTTGGTTTGATGTTTAATCACAGTTGAAGAAAATAAGGATTGCTTATTACACCCCAGCTCATTTGTTCTAACAGAAGTGATCTGAGTCGGATCATCCCTCGGATTACCCTGTTCTACTTTTTAAACCCTATTGTTCCTTTTCTTTTGGTTTTCAAAGCACGTTTTTTGAGAAATTTTCACTAAGTTGAAAATTATAAAATCAACAACAAAGTTTTTTTGAAGGTTTGAACGATGGGTCTCATTGTTCCAAGTCTACCTTCGTATCCACTACACCACAAAACCGATGGAAAATCTACGCTAAAAATTGTACATAAAGAATATTGAAGGAGCCCAATAAAGAAACTCTATATTATATATTATAAAAATGTTTACTATTTGATTCTAAATGCACAGAATGTATTCTAATGTTTGTAATTAGATTTTACAGGACATATTTTGAAGGCTGGGATGTTAAATAGTTTTTACATTCGGACTTGGTGTGTCAGTAAGATCACACCCTCCGGCCTTCGGCCGTCGGGATGATCTTTTACTGACACACCGCGTCCTCATGTAACATAATATGAAATAGGCAGTGCCTAAATGCGAGCACAGCATAATTCTTTTCAATAAAAAAAAATTGATCGAATCGATGCAGTCAACTAAGTTCGAAACCATCGCAGTTATTTTTGTTTTGGTTAATTTTCTTGAATGTTCAATTTGGGACGAGATCCTAGGGGCGATTGAACGTTTTAGAAAAGTAAGAAAAAAATCGATTAAAATTTGGTTTCGACAAAAAATGTAGCAACTCGTCGTCATCAGAATTTTTTTCTCATTTACATTAGTAAATAGATAATTTTTGGAATGCGACTAGCAAAATGGGTAATTATTTTCCAATTCACTCCGTTCCTGTAAAAATTTGAGAGCCTTTCCGGACCATGAAAAATCAATATCAGCAGCATTAGGCAAAATTTTCGCGGGAACAAATACCGTAGAGCTCTCCGCTTGCGAGCTGTGCTCGCTATAACTATTATGAAAGATATACGATTTCTTCATGGAAAATGTCGTTTAAAAGGAACTTTCTCTTCTCGGAAATACATTTAGTTGCAATAGGGTCCTTAGGGCTATAGTCTCAATAACTGTTGACCAACTTTGATTTGCGATGCAACTTGTTTATATTAAACCTTAAGCAACCAGATTAGTATAAAACTATAGTCTTGAAACTGAAACCCGTTATTTTTCATAGTTCAAAGAAAATACGATATAATGTAAGAAAAATAAATTAAACAATTGATATATTGTGTCTCATTTTAAATCGCTATATATATAACTTTCAGTTTTTGAATCATGGTCGTATTATAAGAAAAAAAATATCAGTTTAAAATATTAGTGTTAATGAACATCATTGATTAATTCATAAAAACTTTTGCACGTTTTGGTTTGTTAAAATTGGCATCGCCATAAGGGAATTAAACTAATAAGTTAAAAAGTTTTGTAGCGAGGAATTCCCACAACAAATAATAATGTTATATTCAATGAAATAAAATATTGTTGCACAATTATATTTAAATACAACATGAAGCATGCAATTGTTATACCAAGAATACACATAAAATAGTTATGATGTTCATATTATATTTCTATTTCTATTTTATGAAATTGGGAATTTATTCAATTCATATAGCTTCAGTAACTTATATATTAACAAAAGATCATAAAATATTAAATAATTCTTGTAATAAATAAGACAAAAACATACCTCCACACCAAGGTGTTGTAAACAGCAGAAACATTGTCTGATAAAAGAACCAAACATCCATCTTCTATCTGAAAAATATCAGTTTTGAATATCATATACTGATTGTAAATATCATTTAGAAAGCGCAATCAAATTATTTATATCCATCACGCAGCATAGTAAGAACATGGTGCAAAAAAAACGTTTATTCTACCTGTAAGACTCACACAGGATTTAATGTGATTTTTTTATAGATATTAAAGCAATTTAAAAATAATCCAAAGGTTAAATGAACTGCATGCTTCCTTGCCGCTAAGCCATAATGATAATCATAGGGTGATTGGTAGTACGATTCTTAGGTTAGTTTTTTCAACGGTCATAAAAAATTATATGAAAGAAAAACATCATTATACCCCGGTATCTTCAGAATGTCGATGCTGATTCGTCTTAAATAGTGGCTAATAGATTATTTTATATCTATCCCTCTCTTGTGTGGATGCATATCCATGAAAAAAAATCAAATGAAATTCTAGATTTTTAGGTTCGTTTACGAGCTGCTTCTTGGAATCACGATTTTGAAGGTTTGGGATTTCTTGGTTTAGTGTTTTCGATTTAGTTTTGATCCCACAGAGGGGAGAGTATGCGTGTTTAGTTGTCATATATATTGATTGAAAGGAGACACGATTACTTCAAAATCAAGATTATTTTATCCTGGGAATTCAGATGGCTATTTTATGGGAATTTCAAGTACTTTTGATTCTTGGATATTTAGTAGGATTAAAGCCATGTTCATTAACCTTGTATATGTTCTAAAGCATTTATGAATCGTCAAAAAAAATGTATTAGATAATAATAGTCGATGATGATACAATAAGGGTAATAACAAAATTACCAAACTTGCAGGATCAATCTCAATGTCCAAGAGAAAAGACAAAACATGGAAGACATACCGGAAAATTTTAAATCGCAATGGTCCTGACTTGGTGCAAGCATTTCAAATGAAATGGTGGGTAAAACCAGGTTTTAAGGCGCGCCAAACATCCCGCTTCCATTGCGATCTTAGGGTCAGGTAGTAACACAAATCACAACACGGTTGCGAAGATATATTCGGGATATATGAGATCACCGCAGTACAACAAACAGCAAAAACATTAATCAAAACAGTCACTAACCATTACGTTCAACATAATTTAAAGCTTATTTTTCTTTTGAATACAGTTAAAAAGATACAAGTACCATGAAAGGTTAATTGATCAATTCGAACGAAACAATGCATGGCAAATTGCATGGTCCAATAACCAATCAAAGAGCATGTTACATCAGTTAACAGGATGCGGTGACAGACTGATGAAATAAAAATTTGCTGTATCTATATATCATTAATAATGAAAGTCAAAAGTCATAAAACTAATGGACCGGTATATTTATATTCAGTGACTTGTTCTACTAAATATGGAATTATTCTTTTAAATATGAAACTCTTGTATATGAATGACTTGTGGGGTAGTAATTTTTAAAGTATTGAATATTTCTAATAATAATGATTTGGTGGATAAACATCTGATCCAAAACATTAAATAAAAACCATTTTATCTTCATTAAAATGCCATTAAGGTTTATAACATGAAATTGAATGAATGCTAAAACCCAGATGAGCATCATGCGATATCATATCGCATCTATCTGGTTAACTCTAATCTAAGTTTTTTTTCCGACTTAATAAAATGGTTAATGTACAAGACACATAAAATGTCTAATTGGAAGGGTTCAAACTTAGAAATATGTCTAACATTTTGTCTATAAAAACGGCATTATAAAGTTCATTATTTAAATCTATTTATAAATACGAAACGCAATACAAAGTACCAATGGTTAAATGCAGTACTTGCATATCCAAAGAAACAGCCTCTCATCAGCAGCATCGGAATGAAAATAATTAAAAGATCGAAAACCAAAAAGATGAAAGAAAAAATATCTATACCTTAATAATTTCAAACAGGAAGAAAAATCCAGAACCGATATATCGACCATATGTAGTTCAAGGAAAGACAAACATAATATAAATTGTAAGTAAAGTGTTATCTAGTAAACCCCCGTTATGGGTAAAGACACAAATGTGCATGCAAGTTTTATGGTCACATTGCTTACAAAATAAGGGTGGGAACAATGTAGGCAAAACCTTTTTTATTAGTTTATTAAATTCACATACACCCTAACAATGCCTAAGGGAATTGGGTTTCTTGACTTTAATAGTGTTTAACGAATTTGCCGGCTTTTTATATTAAATATGCTAGGGGTATCAATAGGCAGCAAAAAGGTAGGCCGGGTAGCTTTAAACACCCATACATGTATTTCTTTTTTTCGCCAAAGTTGTAAAACAAAACTAAACTGATGGTTGTCAACGCAACGGGGTTGTTACAAAAAGCAGACGTTTATAGCACTTCCGGACTGTACTCGTTTTGATTCGAGTTGGTGTTACATAATACAGCTTTGAAGTGCATTTTCATCGTATAGTGTTGTTTTTGGTGTTTTCTGATTTTGTGGTTTGTTTTTTTTTTACCTCCGAGATTTTGATGCTTTGCTTCCACAAATACACACATGGGGGTTCTTATGTTATGACATTTAGCATGTTACAATATAAAAAAAGCTAAGGCGTCTTATGTTTTACGACTATGATTTTGTAATACATCTATCAAAGCCAAATCTACTAGAAGATTTAAAATTATCAATATGGTCGCGTAAAAACAGTACTTTGAACATATTTCGCTTTTTGACATTTAAAACTATTTTTCTTGAGAACATATACTCAAGTGTACAACTACTATCTA
Organism: Arcuatula senhousia; assembly: GCA_963971305.1. NCBI lineage: Eukaryota > Metazoa > Mollusca > Bivalvia > Mytilida > Mytilidae > Arcuatula > Arcuatula senhousia. Next base: position 28,514,736 of record OZ020307.1, on the reverse strand, counting down.
TTTTGATGAGTTTCCAGCTTTACTAAAGTAGTTTGTCTAAACGTTATCACGAGTTATGGTCTAATGATGGTCTTCGCAAGGTAGCAAGTGTGTTTACTTCTTGTTAGCTCACTTAAAAGTGCACTTCTCTCTTTCTGTAAATCTTGGATCAAGAGAGAAGAAGCAGATACTAAATCTCTTGACAATTTTATAAATAACTTCATGTCAATTGTTAAACTCAGAATAAATCATTTTCAAAACTCCTTTGTAGAATTTCGGCCAAATACATATCTAAAAAGAATTAAGACAAAAATGCGTTCACTTGGTTCACAATACGTTTTCGTTCCTGCAGACAAAGCTGCCAATAATGTCGTTATTGTATGACGAAAATATTACCTTGAAGTGTTGATGCAAGAAATTAAAAGCTCCAACACTTTTATTCGCGTACAATCTACAGAATGTAGTATTATTGAGGACCATATTTTAAATACCACATCACTACGAGCCGCTCCTACATACAATAAACTACCTACAATGTACTGGATCCCTAAACTACACAAAAATCCTTATAAATCTCGTTTCATATCTGCTTCAAGTAAGTGTTCTCTCACTAATATTTCTAAAGTCTTATCACTTGCTTTGACTACTATGAAAGAATTTATTATTCGATACTGCGAAAAGGTATTTGAAAACAGTGGCATAAATCATTTTTGGAGTGTGAAAAATTCGCTCGATGTTTTAGACAAACTTCGCGCTTTTGAAGGTACTTACCATACAGTTGATAGCTACGATTTTTCTACTTTGTACACTAACCTTCCTCACTGTCTTATTAAAAAACAATTTGAATATCTGGTTAAATGGTGTTTCGATAAATCTAAAAGTGACTATATCTGCTCTAAAGTTTCTAAATTATTTAATAAATCGTTTTTTAGCAACGAGACTCATAAAGGTTACGTCAATTGGACTGATGCAGAAATGATAACTGCTCTAAATTATCTTTTGGACAACATTTATATTCGTTTTGGGAGAACAATTTATCGCCAAGTCATTGGTATCCCTATGGGAACTAATTGTGCCCCACTTATTGCTGACCTTTTTTTGTATTGTTATGAATCCCAATTTATGGCAAAACTTCAAAAAGACCCCAACAGACAACATCTCATTGAAACTTTTAATTATACATACAGATATTTAGACGACATTCTTTCACTAAACAATCCGACATTTTCTAATTTTATTACGGAAATTTATCCCAAGGAATTAACTTTGAATAAATCTAACCTTACTGGTGATAGATGCCCATTTTTAGATCTAGATTTAAGTATAATCAATGGAAAATTACACACTAAAATATATGATAAACGGGATGACTTTTCATTTCCCATTGTGAATTTTCCTTTTCTAGAGGGAGGTGTACCACTTGCTCCGTCTTACGGAGTATATATTTCACAGTTGGTAAGATATGCTCGGATCTGCAGTGGTGTGTCTGATTTTAATGATAAAAACCAGTGTATTACAAAAAAATTACTAAAACAAGGATATCGTTACCACAAATTAGTGAAGTCGTTTACTAAGTTTTATCATAAATATCTATACCTTATTGGAAAATTTAACTGTACACGACGACTTTTGATTGTAAAGGGAATATCCCATCCAGATTTCTACGGTAATGTTGTTTATAGAGCAAATAAATTCAAAAACAATCCGTTGGGAATGCAAAATTGGCTTAAAACTTTATTAAATAAAGGTTATGAAATGGATATTTTAGTAAAATCTTTGAATTTAGTCTTCTTTGGTAAAAATATTGATAATTTGATACTTACTTTAAAATGTTAATTGCCTTTTTATACTTATGTCATTTTTGAGCATTACAGCGGTCAAGTGTGTCGGTTTTGTGTGATGATGCATCATCAAATCAAGTGTTTGACGTGTTGTGTCGGATTTAAAATCGACATACTTGATTTTTTTACATCAGTCGATGGATGCTTCTTAGCTAGCTGTCAGTAACTTCGAGTGTTCTCAAGAGAGTATCTTTACGTCCCGTTCATTAACTGTTGTCCTTTTGTCTCTGATACTCTCTTGTTGAATTGAACTTCTATCGATTTGATTTTTACTGTGTGTTAGTTTGTGCTTTGTTATTGATTATCATTAGGGGGAAGGTTGGCGCCAAAAAACTAGTTTAACCCCGCCACATTTTAATGTGCCTGTCCTAAGCCAGGAATCTTTATCAAAGCTTATGTTTGTATTTAGTCGAATTTTTGTTAATTGTTTTTTGTCAAGAAGAGGGTCTTTCAATGCACTTTGGGATTGGGCTTGAATCATATGTATTTTATTTTCAATCCAGGGGCCAATTGAAAAACAGCGAGCAGCGACCGCTGGTCACATTGAAGGCTGCTGGCTGTTTTCCATTGTGGATATTTAAAATATACGTTTATAATGTAGGTTGTGTCGCGTACACTTATTCCACATCTCATTTTCTTCTATTGAATCTATAATTTGTTGAAATAATTTGTAATGAAAAATTGTTGTTTTCGATTATTACTCTCTTAAATACTCCAACATTATAGAATCTTTTTCATGATATTTTGGGCAGGGCAGAACTATCTCAACCTTTTTGTACATAGGACAAATCAATCGGTCTGCTTGAGCAAAAAAAGTAAAACTATAAGGGACCGGTCAAAATTTATTAAAACATGGGACCGGAGCAAAGTTTTTTTTTCAAATTGAAAGGTATGGGACATATACTTTTTTCTCCAACACTATATAAAAACATTTTTAAATTTCTTTTATTTATAGAAAGAATAATTGCATACCAAGACACTACAAACTGCTAAAAATCTGAAATGGCCCCTGTTTGTACTCGACTTTGCTAGTTATTACTCACATTATGAAAATTACTCGACCACATTCTTAGTCAGACTATAAGTACTTGACTTGTACTAAACCTTTTTCTCGACTTGTACTAGACCTGTGCAAAGGCCTGAAAATTACTCTACCAATTCTGAAAAGTACTTGACTTGAAGTTTGAAAAGTACTCGACCGTATTTTATTTAGATAAAAATAAAAAAAGTTCCAGAATGCATTGACTTAACATTTTTTATTGTAAATCTAAGTAAAATATATATATATTTTAGTTTTTATTTGTATAGAATCTATATACCAGTAACAAATTGAGAATTACTTGATGCATTGTCATCACATATCTAATCAAATAAATTATAAAAACAGTAATAGAAAATAAAAAGGTGACCTCCAAAAACATATTGTTATTATACATATTGAACTTGTTTGTTCTTTTGTTTTTTTATTTTTTGGTCATATGCCCAATTTGCATGGGACATGTACTTTTTTCTTTATGGAAATGCATGGGGACCAACATTTTTTTACTACACAATTAACCATGGGACCATAAGATTTTTTCATGTCAGAATTCCATCTGCTCCGGTCCCATGCCTCGATAAATTTTGACCGGTCCCTAAGTACAGTATCTGTAAAAAGGAACGGAACATGAACCCTAGTTTAGTACATTGTTTGTTAATAAGGCTGATTAACTTTATTTGATTTTGTAAGTCCCCAAACTGACGAGCATAAACTTCCATCAACGTCAAATTTTCCTGATCTTCCAATGATAATTCATACCAATTCTGAGCGTAACAATCAATTATTTCGTCATCTATCTTCATTTGGGAATGGCTTATAAGTTGCTAACCAGCACGGAAGTCGGTTAAATTGATCAAACAGAAAATGTCACTACCGTTACATGTAAACAAAAGTCTGTACGTAGTGTGACATGTATAGACCCATATAAGTAATCGGGTTTCATGAGCTGTTCCCTTTTGCCACAATTCATTACCATCAGAAATCACTAAATTAGGCACTCTTACTCAATTACTTCACTAAAATGACTATCTGTCAATTGATAATCAAAAATCAATTTTTGGTTGTCTCTGGGTGTTTTCTGTGAAAAGAAATGTGACAGAATGTATGTTTTAACTTAAGTTGTTGAAGGTATTGATTACGACGAAAAAAGTAAAAATAGATTATCACAGTATCATCTAGGGACGTTTGATTTAGAGAAAGAGTCTGGTAAAACATTCAGCTCTGCTTTCGGCGTCTACTGTATCGATCAGCCCACCATCTCCTGTATGTAATTACTGGGACTGACTTCGTGGTTTGATATGCCTTTTTGCTCATAGTCTTGAGCACGCAAAACGTTTCTTAACCTGTGACGTCATTTATATTAGACATATTTTAGATATCACATATAAAATTGATATATGATTTTCAGGAAAAACACGTGTAAGTTGGTCTCATTCTTTCAGTTCTTTTCCACTATTATTTCTGCCTATTTCTATATAGGGAAATCTACGTCAGACATAAAAAAAAAATGCTTGTTCATAAGTTGCTATTTTAAAAATTAAAAAAGCGTCTTTAAACAAACAATGGCTTTGGACCGTGGCTTCTAAATTGTCGCGCTTTCGGGTTTAGTCCCGTTTAGATAGCAGTAATTTGTAATTTAGAGATACGTCACATCATAAGAAGTAATTTGTAATTTAGAGATACGTCACATCATTAAATTTCCAGGTGAAAATTATGAATCATTTATGATTATTCTCTGAACTGTTCGTTATTTTGGGTTTTCGTGCTTCTATTTTACTTAACTTTGCATTACAACTATTGTTCTAGCCTTTCATATGAGTTCATTAAAGTTATCATCAAACTGTCTGGAACGGGGATGCACCAATTTCAAAATGTTCAACCAAAAGCAGACGAGATACCGGAAAAATGCTGACCTCATTCGATTTGACATCAGACATTTCAAAGAAATGGTTTGATGGCACCCCGCCACCCAATAAAGAGTAACAGAATAACTATAATATCTTTAGTTCAATAATATCTTTTTCAAAACGATCACTGTATTCCACCACCATCTTTTGTAAAATAATTTGTCATATACCTATACACCCACTTCCGCTTTATATGCAGATTTATAGCGTTGGTTTGAATTGATGAATTGCGAGTCCATCCGCCCGTCACACTTCAAAATAGATCGGGTTTTTTTCAGAAAATCTTTTCTAAATAATGTAGATGTACACCTATAAAGTTTCTCTGATTGATTTTCGGGAAGCACGGGGTATTTATGTTTGAGCTGCATCTCCCGTATTCTTTTTTTTTACTTTTCCACAAAACCAAATAATATTTATTGAAGTTAAGTTTTCTGGAGTAAATAAATGTTGATAAATTACCGATATTGATACTTTATGTACATCAAAGACAATTTAGAATTTGACTTAAAGTTTGTGTCTTGTTTAAACATCTGCAAACCCGTGAACATAAACTTATTTTGTTTAACATAAGAATCTTCTGCAACTTGTTAAACCATCATGTTGTATATGTAAAATGTTTCTTTGAAATCACAAACAACATTCACATGATAGATAATTCGATAAATGACCATATTTTCAACGACATTTATGATTACATTTAAGTTTCACTTATAATTTGATGTCAACTTTACACTTTTTAAAACTAATTGATCAAAATCAAATTTAACCAATACGTTTACATTTCTATATAAATATATCAGGATTTTATTTAATGTACGGGTTGCCCTAAGGGTCAATTCAATGTTAAATATTGAATTTTTCTAGTCTGATTCTCTAAATATATGGTTATGCCAATAGATACATGATAAAATGTGCATATCGTTGGCATGGATTATTTTCGGATTTGAAAATAAAAATAAAGTTAAAGAAGCAAAGAGGCACCAATATTTTAGTGTCAAAAGTCCGAAAGGGCAACGACAAAACCGGTAAACACGAACAAGAACAGCACGAGAAAACACAAAATCAACCGTACAGAAATCAACAACGCGAACTCAAGTCGTAACAAGAGTGAACTCAGGTGCTCCGGGAGAGTTTAAGCAGTTAAAGACAATGGGGTTTTTCATAGTTTGCAGTGAAAATCAACATGGAGAAATGCTTTATATGCACATGTAATTGTACTTTTTGGAAACAAATGTTTTTTTTTCTTTTCAATACATTTCGTTTCGACCTTCCAATGTTTGTTTAAATGCTGCTAATTAGAGGTTTCTTCTTGAAATATGCTTATACAGCAAAACCAAATTAACAGTTAAAAGACCTGCTTTGGTATTTGGTGATGTAAATTTTGCTTTTTGCTTAAATCTGCTTGCTTTAATTTTCTTTAGACTTCAGATTTAACTCTACAACTAACTTAATCTAAAGCACACACCCGTAATTATGCGTGAAATCTGTACGGTTAACAAGAGGCAACCAAAAGTGTTTTTTTAATTCAACCACCAAACCATATTGCTCTTCAAGGTAAATTCAAATTAGAAATGGTTCGATTGTTAGTATGTTGTACCCTAAGAACATTACAAAAATGCACCAAAATCATTAAAAGATGTAATTCATAAACCATCAGTTTTATATCTAATATACATTGCACTAAGCATAAATTGCACTTACACATGGAGATTACTTTAACGGTACTTGTAAAATCAAATAAAATGTAGACATTTTCACATAAAGAATATTTTTTGCTCTATTATAAATAGATACAAGAAAACCAATAAAATTATGGCAATTGTTTTTTGTTTGTTTTTTCAAAGATAAAACTATACATTATTGCAACAAGGTCACGATGGAAACGATTTTATATAAGACTCATCAGAGACACTTGAGCCAAAATTTTTAAGTGAAGAAAATAAAACTGAAAGTGTTAAATTGTCAAGATGTTGCGAATGTTTCGCGTGCCTAATTTAAAAGATCTCAAAATATGCTTGCAATCTTTGGGTTTTTTTTTAATTTAAAGATTTTCAACTACAAATTTTGATAGTGTTTATTCAATTTGCGGTATTTTAATTTTAATGGGTATCTATTTTGTTCATAGGTCTCTACTCTTAATTTAATTGGTTTAATATTTGAAGACTGTAAACAAACAAACAAAAACTATTTGATAAACTTTCTTAAACAAGCACAGATTTGAAACAGTCTTCAGTTAATTCTATGTCGCACTGTTTCTCACTTAAGTAAAGGACCAGTGTAAACACAACTTACTGTATTTTTTTTTCAGTAGAAGTTTAATTTTAAGAATTCCATATAGTTATTTTTTTAGTACCCCATCTGAACATTTATTTCCGTCTTTGTTAAAAACAGAACTCTTACATTTTTACTAGCTGTGCAGATTCCGTAGCTCTATATGGTCCATTTCTAAATTTTCTGATAGTTGAACAAGAGAAAATAACGGTTTGTATGCTCTATCTTTCTCTGAAACACCATTCTTTGGTCCGCAATATATCATAATTTAAAAAATAGCTAAAGTACTACAAAGAGCTACGGAACCGCAGATAATAAATTACCAAAAACAGACAAAAATACCAACGACAAAGTAATTCCCGAGAATTATATAAATTATTGTCATGACAAGGTTTTTTTTTATCTAACATGCTTTATAATGCCTTATTGTTTTTTGTTGGTTTCTACTCTGCTTTAGATTAATTTACTGCTTCTATTTAAGCTTCTAAATCTTGAAAATCCACATGGAAATTTTGAAATGTGTATATCATCTATTATAGTAAGGTTCGAATCATTGGAAATTCATTCCATGGAATTAACACAATGTACATAATTAAGAAGAAAAAACGTCAAACAATCATTTTCTTGAAATTTAGCGAAAAAAACTCAACTAAAATATTGAATATTACATTATCACAATCATATTTTTCTCGTTCTTATAAATTATTTAGGGTTCCTTACCGTTTAGCTATCCTATTATTAAAATTGCTGCATTACATTCCAGATCAAATTAAGGAATCCACACTTCCTAGAATGTGAACAGTGAAATCCATAAAATAATATCACGCTTGTGTTAAATATATACCAACAATCAAAATAAATAAGTTTTTGTCCATTCGAGTGTTAAATGACTGTTCACATTCTCTACGATTCTTGTGTTTACCTTGCCTTAGGAAAGACCAAATTGAATTGACTCTGTTCTTACATAACTCGTCGATAGCATCGTTGCCAACCTTTATGCCAAGTCGTTCCAACGTCCCTGTGCCTAATACATCCCGTATATCGTCTTTTGTTTCTTTATATACCGAACAAAAAGGCTATTTATCGTAAAAATTAATTAACGTCATTTTTTTCTATAGTAGCTTAAGTATTATTAGATATTCATTCAATGTTGATAGTTTAAAATGCCATCATCAGAGCTTTATGAAGTTTCCACCTTAGCTTAGCTATTGATACATCTACCGCTTCTAAATCAGCACAGAGCTTTAAATTATGCAACGCTTTCATGGGATACAGGGAATCTATTTGACTGAAACATACATTAGGTTTTCTATTATTCACAAATAGAAGTTAAACAACTAGCGGCTAATTTCTAAATCTTTTAGCGGACGGGGTAAAAAATATGATGCAGTAATTCTGATACTAGTAGCGTGATAATTATTTTATTCCTAGCATCATGTAATGGATGGATGATAATGTATAATTGTATTTTGGCAGAATAGAAACCTAGTCGATTCACAAGAAAAGGTTGGATCGAAGTTGTTATTGACAGAAAGAAGCTTTGGGTTACAATAATAATGATCTTTCAATACAGAATCAACCACAGTGGACCAGACTTGGCTAAACTCTGTTTAAATATTATTCCATTGACGATTTTATATTTCACTATTTTTGCGTTTTATGTCAAAGCGTTGACGTTTCTTCTTCTTTTTATAAAGAAAACATGCCAATAACTTTCACGAAGAAAATACAAAGCATTCGTCGGTTGCACAAGAGAGCAACGAAAGAAACCCAGTTTACGATGCCTTAAACCAAGCGTTAGTTAATAAAATAATGCAAACTGGTATAATAGTTTTAGTATACTTTTTCTACAATTTTTAATATAAATGCATGGTATTTTGACACGCATTTCATTATAGTAACATGTGAAAATTGGAATCTACACAGAGAAAAAAAATAATTAAAACAATTGTTTATGATACAGAATACAGACTTTAAACAAAATTATGATTTGTAGAGCAAATGAAATTTAAATCTATTTTTGCAGAAAAACATACATCATTCAAACTGTATGTCTAAACATATTGGAATATCGTGCGCCAATATTGTACAATTAAACTAACCCTAATATATCGTCCAACATATTTACCAGACTATAACGTCATTTAGCGGAGCAATGTATACAAGATTCATCAGAGTTGGCTGTCTTATCGCACCCAAGACAGTTCTCTGTGCCCACTAGAATAAAGTTATTGTTAACTGTTCTTATGTTATTGTTTTGAATTCACATTTACTCAACCGTCTGATAAATGCTTCCTGTCACAATTTGACGGACGATATTGGGTGGTGATCGATACAAGGTGACACAGAGCTCAAACAATAAGACAATGTAACGCTTTTTATTGTTTCTTATTTCAGAAAGGCATTTATAACACTGGTTTGAAAAAAGTCAATATTTCCCTCGTGTTTTCTTGAAAATAACTTGATTTAAGGTGTGTACTTTCCTTAAAGCGAAGGATTTAACACCCGCATATAACCTATAGTGCTTGCCTGATATAAGATGTGTTGTTCTTTGAAAAACAAATGATAAAACAACTAACTTAAAGGTACTTTATATTGCGTGTATATCTTAGATCTATATTTCAAACTTAGGTTTTTGAGAGGGTACGTCCTTATTTCTGACATTTCAAAGCAAAGTTGCTTTTTAATATCTAAATATGTATTTTATCATTTGTTACCTATTTTTCCATTAAGATTCTTTTTCGTTAAAAGTGTATGGTATAAAATGGTATCGAAATGTAATTCAATTTTGTTGCAAATTATTTTTTGTTTCAATGAAAACCATTATTGAGTGTTTGCTTGCTTTTAGGAACCAATTTTCCAAATTCAATTTAAATTTTATACAAATACCTTTTTTATGCAGCACTTTGGATTATTGAATTATATTTGCCGCTATATTTACAGGCAAACCGTAAAGCATCCTAAAAATTGGTTAATGGTCTCTTTACATAATGCATTGCAAACTACTAATATTCTTGATTAAATTTAAAACAAAAGTAATTATCTTTGTTTTCACCGGTACGTCCAACCTTTAATATAAATCTTCTGGATGGGCATCAAATTTTATATTGTAGATACAGGGATATTTACAAAAATATTTTTGTAAATTTTGTATTTTGATTGACAGACGATTGAGCAACAAACCAACTTCGCCAGTTCCATATGGAACAACGTTAAACGTTCATGTACTTGTTCGGGAAAACCCTGCAGTAGAAAACAAGAGAACCATCATAAACGGCTAAAGATTCCATATCAAATTACTGAAAAGGGTAGACGTTTGATGGCATCACTGGTAACACTGTCCACAAAGTGAATTTGACTATAAAAAATAATGTCTTGCTTTTGGTGGCAAAAAGTTCATATATCAGATTAACTTTCTAATTACTAATTTCTTAAATAAGACATTTTGTTAGTTCCTTAGAAGGTAAGTAATCCTTAAATAAATGTTATTACGTACTATTAAATGTCGGAAGTTTATGTGGCATTACGTCATCAAAATGTCGTTCAGAAGAAAATAAAGATGACATCAAACGTATTCCATTGTACTTCGATGTCATCAGTGTAATTCTGTTATCAGGGCTTTCAATGAAATTATTTTAATTTTATAGCCTTGCAGACTATTAGGAAAGCAGCAAATGTTATGGTCCTGTTCATTTAAGAACGATACCTTATCTAGAGCGATGAAATGCGTCTCTTGTGTTAATATAAGGATACATCGAGGAAGCGTATAAAACATTAGGCAAATGAAATCTGTGGTATAAAACTCACGGTAGATCCATTAGTTGCATTGGTGTGTTAGGTTTCTAATGGTTTAATTTCGGTTAAGTTTAAGTGATGCGGCAAGTGTTCAGAGAAGTTGGCCAAAGATCCATATAAAAGTATTTGAATTTCACTTTTTTGTTTGTTCTTCAAAATGTAATTTAAAGGATGTAAAAATCAAGCACAAAATTGATTTAAACTAAGCAGATAAAGGATAATACGTTCCTTTGCTGTTTTATAAAGTTTTTTTTTTCTCTTTTAAGATATGTTCTAATTGCTTTTTTCAGTTTCTTTAAAAGGCAAAGCATCGTGAGAAAATGGTGAAAATTTAATGTATGCATGTTTTCCATTGAAATTTTTGGCAACCAGGTCTATAATCTACCAAGTGACTTTCACTTACATACAAGACACGTCGGAATGGATTGAAATTTTCATCAACAGTTTTATTCAATATTAAAAACCAAATTAGTACTTATAGTTTAAATCATTTGTTTACCTTTTTATACATCATGTAAAAACGAATATTTATATAAATATATTCTATTATAGAATCGTTTATCTCACAAATTGTTGTTTGCCTTTTTAAGATTTAATTTTTCAACAACCATGTTTGCGCAATGAATTAATATAAAAGGTTGAACTGAAATGGTACACCTTCTCTACCTAAAACGCAAATTTATTTTACATTAAAATAATTATTTGAAATACATTTCCCAGATGTAATAAAATGATTTTGTAAACATCACTGTTTCGGTATGAGTGCATATTTAGACCATATCTGGTATATGGGATGGTTAGATTTAGGGTGAACAATTTTGTATCTTTCAATTTGTAGCAGATGATTTTAGAATTTTGTGCACATTTTAGAATTGCCCTTTTAACACTCTTGAAACAATATTATTAAGAACTGAATGCTGTTTTTCTTCCGAGAACTAGCTATTACACATCTTTTGAACACATCTGTGAAGGTTCACTCACTACAAGAGACTGTGATGGTGTAATCCAGGTTGTATGTAAAAGAGCAACGGTATTTAGCCATGTATTTAGGCATGCATATCTTAATCTAGTTGTCCCCCGCCGAAACGCGGAGCGAGGACATAGAAATGCCGGTTTCCGTCCGTCCGTCCGTCACACTTTTTTCTCAGCTACTATTAATCATAGAATAGGTTTTCGATATACATGTATGGCATGCAGCTTCAGGCAGGTTTCCCATATTGTGGGATGCGTTTTCAGATCTGTCGCTCACCTGCTTCCTGTTTTACGAGCCGACTATGATTTTTCCCTCTGAACTGATGGGGGACCTAGAATCTGTTCTTGTTAATCGTTGCTTCAAATCCGCGAAATGAATATGAAAGAAGTGATGAAATAAAATTAAATGTAGTTATTTAAGCGAGTTGTTGGACTGAGACAAAAGTCCGTTATCGTTGACGGGTGTAAACTGCACAGAATAATAAAGTGGTGGGTAAGGTCGACCATTTAAACATACAACAGGGCATTCGACGATGTCACTCTTCTCAAAACCTGCAGCAATATTCTTTAAGATGCGATGAGCGTGACATTGATACTCACACGGTACGCCACTATGAAATTTGTGAGCAGGTGTTCGACATCGTGGCCTGAAAACCTCGGCATGCATCATAACTTATCCATCTTGAGCACACATCCAAGATATCGGCACCATGACTTATCCACCTGGAGCACACATCCAAGATATCGTGGGGCAAATCTGCCAGACTTGCAGTCGAAGTATTTGGCGCTAATTAATTTTACGACAAGCTTCTGCGGACCAGGATTCTGAACGCTCTTTAGTGGACGTTTAACGACAACCTTACTTGCGGGCTTTTTCTTTTGCCAGGGGATCTTCGTGGAGCGACTCGATTATTTCATGTCAAGTTTTTTCATTTACGAACGTTAAAATGACGTTGCGTCATGTGAAATAAATAAGAATTGTATAATTTTAAAATTTTGTTAATATGTTTGGTGTCTAAGGCACAAAGAGATCGATTCCTTAAAAATGTCAAATATCACAATGTGTACCAAGAAGCAAAGAGGTATAGTGAAATCAAACACAGACAAAATACATGCTAATTTTCTATCTTGAAAGTGTTGTGGTAATGTTTTTTGTTGAAATACAAAAATATATATTATTTTAATGTGGAAATGAAAGGAAATCACTTCGCCTTATCGATCGTAGTTTTTATCATTTTATCAAAGTAAAATTGATATAGCTGCACCTTTCTTCTTTCAAGTATATCTATCATCAATTACAAAGCTAACATCGTAATCTTTTTCCAATTTACATCCGATGATACAGCTTCGACAAAAATAGCTTATTAAAATTGTTTAGACTTGATTAAGAAGATAAAAGGGAAAGTGTTTGTTTTTTGGTTTTTGCATTTTCTATAAGTTTTTGGTGTAAAAGTTTACGATGTTTCCGTCACTATACATAAATCAACAAGGTGTTTCCTTAGATTTTATTAATTAACAACGATATAAATGATTCATCGCCATCCTGATTAGTTTTCCGACTTAAAGTAAGAACTACTCTGGGAATAGAGCAAGTTTATGATAACTACTGACTATTACTTCGGAATCTTTTAGTATCGATTTAATAACAAAAAGATTGGATGCCAAAAACACACAAGTCGTGGTAATTTCCTCTTATAATTCACCCGAAATTGGACTTCAAAAACTTTACATGGTCGAAACTTCGTCATGTCTGCCATAAAAATCGTAATAACCGGAGGCAAGCATGTTAAATAATTCTGATTGGTCTGTCCCGAGTTCTCCCTTTAAAATAATAATGGTGTGTAGGTTGGTGTATTTTCGCCCTCTTTTATCGCATATGGTCAAAAATGGCGGACAGTTTTACCGGTGGACAAAACCAATGAAATCGCGAATATCGGACAATTTACTGACGATCAACATAAAGTACACACGTGCACCAATGCATTTTTTAATGCTAGATTTACATAGACATTGATTTATATTTAATCTTTTGTTCCCCGTAAATAATCCAGACCGCCAAGTAGTGCACCACATAGGCTAAATTTTTCGCCCCTACCCAACTCTCCCCTTTTCCTGTGGTCTTCAAAATTTACTGTTCCAGACTCCTTTGTTTCCCACCCCACCCCCATATTTCATTCATTATCATCATTCCATGCTCATTTTAACATCTTTTTTATGTCCATCGTCTTTAAATAACCTTTATAGCATTGCAAGGACGTAAAACACCAACTCACTCACTCACTCATCCGTAAACAATCCAAGTTGGTCTTGATGGTTCTTCAAAAAAACTTGTTTGTTTTAGTATTTGCACTTTTGGTTGATTTTAAGTGCCTGTGTGCCTCTATTTTCAAGGTACGAACGTTTTAACAGATATGATCAAGTCAAGTGTTTTCGTGAAGCTTTTATCAATGATAGATGAACAAGTTTGGCTCAATATCATTAAGTACTGCAATAATCAATGAACGGTATATATTCCTATAAATTAAAGAGTAATGACTCTTCTATGCCGACTACATTTCTACAACCAAATCAAATCATCTTCTAAACGGGAAATTAAATTCTAGAAAATTGTCTCTAATTTGACAAGTTTTAATGATCCCGCTATCTGGAGCAAAATTAATTACCTTGTCCCGCTATAGAATACAAGGAAATGGATTGTTTATTAGAAATTTAGTCAAGAATACCTCACTTCCGGTTGAGTTTGACGTACGTTAATTTGAAGAATGGCGTTTCAATAACTAATATGAAATTACATGGTCAGCTTTGATTGACAAAACGGTCAAGTAAACTGAACTTTGGGTTAGGTCTCCTTCAGATGCCAACTAATATTATTCCTCCATCACGATTCTGTATTCAACGGCCTTCAAGTGGTTGATGCGTCGGACATCACATTTAGATTCTATTATTTTTGGAAAAGCAAAAATTATAAAAATAGGAATAAACGTTTATTTTCTGCGTTTGAAGACGAGGTTATAGAAATTCTCTCAAAAAGATATTTCTTGGCACTGTTTTTCTTACTGTTAATTTTTGCATGCACCCACGCATTTATAAAGTAAATTTCATGCAAAAATTCATGGAATTATACACATATAAGCATATAGCATTTGCTTTATAGATCGACTTAACGTTAAAGTACGAGGAATACAAAGCTATGCAGAGCGCTGCATGATACGTTAGTAAGTAATTGCTTTACTCCCAAGCAGCACGATTTCGGCTATATCCGGGAGATGAACATGAAAGTGGTGATACAATGAACATGAAATCATGATGAAGTGGAGGAAATGGGGACACAAGGCCAGTTTTGACTGCCACTGGAAAAAGGAGTAATGGGTAGGGACGGTAAATTTAGCCTCCTGCATCAACCCAATATTGATTGTAAAATGTTTTGGACACATGCAGTCCATGGTGGATTTACAAAGCTTCTTGACACATGCATCCTGTGGTGGACTTTCAATGTATATTTGATTTTTTAATATATCTTTACCAAAATTTAAGGAAGAGTCTCTTGTAATTGGTGTTTTTGGCCCCTTTGACCCCTAATTCTACAACATAAAACAGTAAGAGATATTGCAAATTTAATAAAAAAAAAATGCAAGTACGATTTTTTAACAAGGATTCCAATGAAAAATCGGACGAAAAACAAAAATGTTGATTTTTGGTGGCGTGGTCGTATTTTAACCCCCACCCTTTTTGTAGCTTAATAACGGTGTGAGATACATCAAAATCATAGACATATTGAGTTGACAGAATTGATTGGGGAATAAAATGATTTTTTGTTCAAAATCAGATGGAAAAAATAAAAATACTACAGCAGTTTTGTTTAAACATTCATTTTACCCCTTTTTGGCCCTTTTATCTCTGAACCGTAGGGGCAAACAAAATCCCTAAATGCAAGAGGAATCTGCCTTGAATGATTAGTAACAATATATTAAAAATACACAACAATCGGCCTTCTGACTAAAATTAAAGTTCTTGCATAAAACCATTTGTCCACACATGATTTTTTTAATATATGTATACCAACATTTAAGGAACAGTCTAATAATTGGCGTTTTTTAATGAGGTCTGAAGCTATAGCAGAAGTTGGATAACAAGGTCCAACTGCATCCAATTTTAGGACTCTATTCGCACAGTTGGTAAAAGTTGAGACTTCTTGCAGCTGCTGCAGTTTGCTTTGACCCATTTCACCCCAACCCTAAATCTAATATCATGTTAGTTTTTAGACCCTAATTCATCATGCGTTTGATACAATAATGCGTCAAAAGACAAAAATGAAAGTTGTACTCTAACAATATGTTTCTGCAATATTGTTCGTAATCAAAAATTATACAACGTATAATAAATGAAATGCTAAATTTCCAACGCGAAAAATCCTCTTCACCGAATTCGCAAAACAAGGTAGCAATAAGAAGGTGGTTCGATGGAAAAGGCTGTCTGGAAATAGCAAAGATGTTGCATTTCTTTAGTAGCTCTTCGGATATACAAGCCATAACGGTTAATTTCTGTATGTCTGGTTTGCTGCCCTTTCAATTACCATTCGTTCTTTTGTGTTAAAGAATTGTAAATTAAATTTACTTTGTAAATGTAAGTCTTTCAACTTAACACATATCTAAATAAGTTATCAGACGAGTTTGTATGCTGCATCCTACCATATACATTTTTCATCCTTAAAAGGTTTTTACCCCCAAAAACATTTCCAGCTATCTATGCGAAGTTGTGAAATGAAACACCAAACAGTATAGCATTTGCTATTCATCTTGATAGCAACTTATTACTTTGTTTGGTGGTGTCCCAAGAGAAGGAGTAACATATTACAACTAAACGGAATGGTGTCTCTGGGGTTAACTTGGTAATCGACTTAAAACCCCGAGTTAAATACAACACATCTGTAACTGAATTTGTTTCGGTGGATGGTTTGTTTTAAATCATAAGATGATAAGGTCGTTAATACTAATTTCTCTCATGTACTTTAGACCTTGTGTACACAGATAATTTTCTTGTAATGTTATGTACGGTAAAGGAAATGAAGAAACATCAAAGCATTTTAGAGCTCGACATTCAAATCCCAATTGGTTTATGTACTGAGTACTGAAATGTGTGGCTGCACTCTTTTCTCTGTTGTTAAATGTGATAGTAAACGTATTTTGTCCAACTTTTTGGAAGCTATGCTGTTATATAATACAGAAAATATGGATATGTTACCCATTGGGTTATATTTCAAATATCTGATATTATGCTACATGCATAGTAAATAAGAAATTCATTTGCCATTAGCAGATTTTTTAATTCTAAGTCGTTTAAATTCGGGTTACTTTCCTTGAACTGTGCATTGATTCAGATTGTTTTCTATATACTCCCAAGTAATGCAATTATTGCATGGAATAAACATGCCATTATGTATTCGTCTTAGGTAATTTTTATATTTGTATATTGTTAGTTGAGGAGCCAACAATGTCTAAACTAAATGTATTATGGTATAGACTAGCCATGACGATGAGTTGTAATGTGAGATGGGAAAAGAAGACTTAACTACCACTGGAAAAGGAGGGCTTACTAAGGTCAGGCAATTTAGCCTTCTGCAGGGAATCCTATTGATCCTTTTTTATCAACACCTGCAGTTTTGTTTAAACGGGAAAGAAACGGGCACCACTGTGGTTTACGGACAGGTTTTCTGAATTATGGCTTGACAACCATGATATACAAGATGAGAGGGTTACCGATATTCCAATTCAACCACCTGAGGCACACGTCATCGGGTACTGAGCACTTTTGGTGGACTCGAAACGATAAGCTTAGCGCTGCTTTGGGCAGGTCCGCCAAAATGGTTTACTGCTTCTTGAAATCGGCCTAAGAGCTTTTTTATCTTCAATTTTTTAAATGCTTCTGTTTTACTCTTCAAGATATGTCTACACAGCATAAACAAATTTACTGTTGTTTTTACACGTTTTGGTTTTTGAAACAACAAAAAAATCAGTCATAATTGAGTTTATTATACCCGGGTCCACCTAGATATTTAAATGATCTGTGCACATATAAAAGTTGCGCATTTTCAAATGATCTGTGCACATATAAAAGTCTTGCATTTTCAAATAATCTGTGAAAGTCTTGGGCCAATGCAAGACGGTAAGTGACCTATGGTCATGTTGAAGACTGCTTGCTGTTTTCTGTTGTGATTTTTTGAATTGCTGTTTGTTTATGTTTGTTGTGTCGCGTACACTTATTCCACATCTCAATATCGTCTACATATAAAAGTCACGCATTTTAGCTAGTACATTTTTACATGACATAACATTTCTGAAAAATATTATAAAAGTTTTGTGTGCATGAAAAGTTCCGATTTAACTTTTAAGGGAAACATCCACTGCTTGAAAGATGATACATGTATGTAATTGTATAGATAGAGAGAAAAAAAGGTATTTAGAAGTTTTTACTGCAAAGGATGTTCACCTGCTAGATACTGAAATTTCTAGAAAGGTTGAAAAACAAAACAAACAACACGGTTAGTTAATCTATCGAAAGCATCAGAAACTCCCTGAATTAAATTTCGCAGTGCTTCAAGTGATATCTAAATATTAATGATAATTCTCAGCTGGATAAATATACGTTCGTGTTGGAAAACATATAATTTACCATTTTTTATTAATACAACACAAATATCGTTTGTTGTCAAAAAATTGCTTCAAACACGTTAAGTGTTATGCGTATTATATTTTAACAATAGAATCTGCATTACACTTGCAAATTTGATTTCAATAGAATGTTTAATAAACAATGCCATATCGACAGAAAGTTTTACTAATATTAAATTCAATAGATCAAATATATTCCCACGAGCATTAGGTTGTTTTTTTTTCTTTGTACATGTCTTTGAAATTTTAACCTAAAAATGGGTAACAATAATCTCAAATGCTTCTGGATTGAGTGAAAATCAAATTTGTCTTGACTTGGAACTCACTTATCAAAGTGACTAAAAAGGGTTTATAAGGTCTCATGGCACAAAAACCTTACATTTTATTCATGACACAACGAAATGGCAGTTTGTAATTTAGCAGAAAAATATTGTACTAGCAGACACAACAGACAGATCTTTCTTATTTCATGTCGACTTGTGGTTTGTTTTATTCTCGTTCTTTTTTATTGATGTCCGCTTCGGTTATTTGAAATTTTGAGACCACTGGGTCGATAGCCGCTGCTGATGAACCAAATGTCGTCAACGGTTATTACAAGCCACGTCGTCGGACACGTTTGACACGAAAAGAGGGTTTGAAATTTTCCGATGGTCTAGACATGAGGTTAAATGCAACTAATGAGAGGGTACTCCTTGAAATATGCATATACAACATAGTCCGATTAACAGCTTTGTTAATATTTGCTTTAGTAATAATACTCCCGCTTCGAAGAAGACAGGGTAAATTATTTTTCTTATGTTCGCCCGTAGTTCTATAGTTTCTTATAAGTTAAACGCTTTAACTTCTAGATTTCTGATACTTGGAAATAAGCTTTATATGAACATGCTTCGAACATCCACTAGATCTATTAATATTCTACTTTTTCCGTCACACACTACTATTACTTTTTAACTTTGCCGAAAACTTTATATTAACCGCATTGGCTCATAGATTTATTGAGTTTATTTTGTAACAACTTTTTTCCCTCTTTTTTTAAATTTGCTTATTTAAAAAGTCGAATTATTCTCCTGTTCTGTGTTTGCAACCGGTTTTATTTTCTTTGACAAATTTCATTTATAATATAAGATTTTTATTTAACCTTCAATTTAAATTATTCAAACGCTTACCTGTTAACTTTATTTTTTATATTTTGGACATGACTGTTTTTATATTCGTGTTTGTCAATATTAACTGTTAAATTAGTTCATCAAATTTAGTTTAATGTCTAATTCTTTGCATAAATTCATGTTAACAACAACTTTTCACCTACATAACAAACAAAATAAATTATGCTAGCATTGCATATTATACAAACTATGTTAATTTAATTAATAAATGTATCTTTTTAGTCCTTTCATCTCGTTTGATGTCAGTTTCGTGCATCTATAACACACAGACTGCACCAAAAATATGATTATTGAATATTTTGAATCATTCTGATAGATATAAATAACTAGGAAGTTTACCCCCAAAAAATTAGAAATGACCTCGTGAACTAGAAACAAAATAAGCTTGTTTTTTATTTTGTTTCGTATGAACATTTTTATAGTGGTTTAGTAAGTTATCGTTTTACTCCCAAGCAGCTATATAATCAGGGAGATGAACATGAAAGGGGAAATAAAACGAACATTAAATGATAATGAAATGGAGGAAATAGGGGCACAAAGCCAATCGCGGATGAGCGTTGAGAGTGCCACTGGAAAAGGAGGAATGGGTTGGAATGGACATCCGACAATTTATAGCCTCTTGCATGAGGATCCTTCAGGTCCTCTTCTAGACCTTAACGTGGGTTAGAATAATCTTACCATGCATTATATCGTAGTTCTTCGCAATCAAGTCAATTGTAGAAAAAGGCTATGTCGAAAGAAATTTTAATTATTTCAGCTTGATTAACTATTCAAGATTTGCTGATTCAAATGGCTCGGCTCGGATGAGAGGTACACATTTAAATGGTTCGGATGAGAGGTACATTGATTGTACCTCTCATCCGAGCCATTTGAATGGATGAGAGGTACATTGAACGTTTCAATCATCACTGTAAAAGGTAAGCAAAAAGAATATATAAGTATTAACACAAAAAATGTTGTTACTGAAATACCGATATTGAACAAGGAGGACTCATGTGTGATATTATGTTCTTCCTAAAGGTTAAGATCTTATGCTTTTTCTTTATTTCTTAAGTCAAATACGATAGTGAATAATGTATAGGTGTAAAGCTTCGGTTGTAACGCAAACAATGTTAATTTGATTAATGAAAGTTTCTCTTCTCTTGATCTCTTTTGAAGTAGGTTTATTGTTCAACTATAAAACACACAGTCTGCGCCTTATATATGTTTATTAAATATTTGTATCATAATTTTTGGCATCTATTCAAGGAAATTGCAAAAAAAAATACCGTTACACTTCTGAAGTAGATGCAAAGTAAGCTATTTCCTTTTTTCATATTGAATTGATGATTCGTGTGTGAGACGCAAATAAAATATAGCACTTTTTGTCATTTCACAACACCATGGACAATCCGTGAAAAGACTGGATGTGAACTCTGCAGAAACAAGATATATCTCATGACAGATTGGCTTCGACATACAAGCTGTCACTCGTGACATTAATGAAAGGCTTAACAGAACAACATCAACCCACGGGTCCAAAGGAACAATTGTGCTCTGGTATATAAAAGCGGACGCAACGTTGCTGATATGATGCCAAACATGACCAAGCATGGTTAAACTGCGTCTGAAGCGCTTTTATGTCTTTTAAAGACACATCAGAGACGCTCAAGCCAAAAGTTTTATGGCAAAAAAACCCATAATTATGAAGAGCACAATAGAAACCTCCCATGCATCGAATAGGGTAAACATAAAGAAACAAGTCTCAACCAAACTAAAGAGCGCCCAGAAACCTGTCATCGGGTCAGGCCGCTTTGCCAACCAAGCGACTGGAATGTGTGCCCAAGGAGGTTTTATGGGGCAGCCCGTCATAATGAATAACGGAGTCGTCAAGCTATAATTATAGCTTTACTATTATAGCTTTATTGATGAAATTACACCCGTAAGGGTCAAATCAACATACATTGTAGATATTTAGAATACAAAACAATACAACATATCATACAATAGCGTAACATGCGAAAAACCTGACTGCAAACCATAGTGATGTACCGTGTTTGGAAAAATGCCATGTTACTCGCACGTTAATGAAAAACCCTGCTGCAGGTCTCAATAAGAGTAGGACCTGTAGAATCCCAATGCAGGAAGGCTAAATTGCCCGTCCCTACCCATCACTGTTTTTAATGTGACATGAAAAACTCTCCTCCCCAAGTCGCTTTATGTCTCCCTACTTCACTTCGTCATTACTTCATGTTCATTGTATCACTCCTTTCATGTTCATCCCCCGGATATAGCCGAAATCACACTGCTTGGGTGTAACACAATAACTTACTTACTAACCGAGTAAATGCAGCGGATAAGATATATATTTTCACAGACATTTTTGTTTCAGCTTGAGCATGGGAAGCATTAGATAGAGGAAGCAGATTTATTGGACGATGCTAAACAAGTTTTAAAAGACACACCATCAGACACAATACATAGGCCTTCAACGCCACCACTTGTAAAACTTGGAGGAACGGTACATTATCAGGCCAACAAGCATGTATGACTGGTCCGTTACATAGGTCTTCTATTGTCCTTTTTTTTCTTATACATATAAAGCCTTTAGATTGGCAAACGACAGATAACAGTTTAAATATCGACTTAAGGTCTACTCGCTAAGGTATATAGCCCCTGTGGATTAAACTATATTGCACCAAAGCACCTGCAAATGATGCAAAGTAGCACGTATAATGTATGCATGATGTGGTTTTTTTTAAATTCATCGTTCTGTGTACTTAACATTTAATTCATTATTTTAATGGAATAACAAATATTGAACAGCTTTCAGATACGAAATGGTTTTTATTGAAACATGAACGACGTAATCATCCCAATATGATTTATACATCTGATTCAGACTTCAACCTTGGTAATACCGATAAGTCTTTAAGATACTCCCAATGCATCGTAATATCAATATCTTTTTCATATCAAGATCCACTTATTATTCTTCAAACAGGCGCAACAGTAAATCTCGACAAAAGGTGAATTTGTGATTAGGAGAATTAATTATTATTTTTTATTATTTCAGCAAGTGGCTTCAATATAACTATTTATATCTTGCACTAGTGTGTTCAGTTTTTATTTTTATAGATTTCATGCCATTATCGAATCGAAATAGGAAAATGTCAATGACGTAATGCCCTAACATTCTAGAAGACATCAATTCAGTATGCATTATCATACCTTCAAAGCAAAGCAATGATTTACATGTATATTTTCTTGCCAACCCAATACATTTTAATCAATTGATTCAAATTGCATAAACTTGTAATGTCTTCCGTGTTGGGAGAACTTCTTTCTTAGAAAAAAAAAATGCTGCTGAACTTTACTCAGTAACGCGCAAAAGCGGAATGGCACCCATTTATGCACCAAAACACATAACGAAAAAATGATTCGAAGTGCAATATTTTATTGATACTATAAGGAATACAAGTAAAACAGTTAAAATCAAGAGATCTTTGTCCTCCATAATCTTGTTACCCTGTTGGTCTCATTGGTCTCGTGTATTAATGCCACTTCTTACTTTATATTTTTCATGTTCATTCTATCATCACTCTAAAGTTAATTTTTATCATCCCTCTAATGTTCATTATATCACTCCTTTCATCATTCTATCATCCCTTTCATGTTAATTCTATCATCCCTTTCATGTTCATTCCATTCATGTTCATTCTATCATCCCTTTCATGTTCATTCTATCATCCTTTAAAGTTCATTTGATCACCCCTTTCATGTTCATTCTATCACCCTCTAAAGTTCAAGTTCATTTTATCATCCCTTTCATGTTCATTCTATCAACCCTCTTATGTTCATTTTATTATTCTTTTCATGTTCATTTTATCACTTTATCACACCTTTCATCTTCATTTTATTACCCTATAATGTTCCTTTCTTTGGTAGAACCAAATTTGCGATCATGGAGAGTAAAGCAATAACTAAGTATTTAAAAATTTGGCCCCTCTAGAACAACCAAATACTGTCTAGAGGAAGTCAGCAGTTATAGCTCAGTTTCTGTCAAGCTGATATACTCTATGTCTGCAAAGTACATGAATGTCGTAAAATGAATTTCAATCTAACATGATTTTGCAGTTTTCGAAATTACCGAATAGCGCTCTTAAAAGAAATCGGTGTATTCCCTACAGGTTTAAGTACCAAGCAGATGAGAAGTTGTTGCATGAGAAGTCCAAATTAACTTTTAGGAAAGTCTGATTGCTCCGCTAAAGAGATGAAAAGGTAGAGAGGATCCCTTGATGTTAGAGCTTTCATGATTTAGATATTCCCTGGCATAAAATAAATTTCTAAAACTGTAATTATCTGTATGTTTAAAAGAAACGATATTGCGGTCAGCAATATTGAACAGGAAATGCAAAATGGACCTGTAAATATCCATCAGGGGCCAATAGTCTACAAGAAAGAGGAATAGAAGCATATAGCTTTAAGTTCAGGATTCAGCGCACAATACCCCAAATACACATTTTTCATAGGTCAGTTTTTATTCCCAGATTCATAAGAAGACAAATGAGAATAAGATGGATTCATTATTACCATGTGTTCGCTATACACGAAGATCACGAATTGGATAAACACAGACAATATTTTTCATTTACATTTATTTGTCTGTTATTAAGAGTAAATAACGTATATATAAGACCTTACCCATCATAATCAACAATTGACGGAAATAGTGGCTAAACCATCAATCACCAAATCGTTCGAAATCTGGCAAAGTCAGCAAATTTCTGGTACAATGTATTGATTGGAAATTTTCTGAACGAAATTAAAGCAAAGGTTATGCCATGCCATAGCAAATATCGAGGTGAATATATACCTATATTTGAAAGCATCAATATTTTCTGGTCTAAGTCAATCAAAGAAAATAACCTCTAACCTTAAGACGTATCTGATATGCAATAATGAAATTATATAATTTAACGCCAACTTCAAACGAATAGGACGCAAAGATTTTTTTTTGTATATAGGAATCAACTTGCCTCATCCTCCGTCTGTCTGTCTGTCCACAAATGTACTCAGTAGTAGGCACAAATCGTCACTACCTTGATACATCTTGATGAAACTTAACATGATAAGTACATCATGTGTGGTTGTGCATTTAGAAATTTATTAACTCACTGCTATCATTCATGAGGTCGGGGGATAATTTGACTTTGTTTTTTTACGGAATGGAGTGTGAGTGTGTGTTAGCTCATATATGTGTATAATTTCGTGTTTTATACAGGAATATGCAGTGACTAATGCTTTCTCAGTTAACATTAAACGGTACTCATATGTCAGATAGGATTGAGAAGGCGATCGGTTACAGTGCTATGGACACAAAGAATTAACAGATCACACGAGATGTATTCAGTTCATGAAGGAATTCAAACTAGTAAGAGCATAATCTCTCTTCCAAATGTGATTAATTTACATGTGTTGACAATAAGGATATCAAGCTTGCTACAAACCTGCATCATGATGCAATGTAACAAGTGTTATATTTAGGATGTCTTTTTAAGAAAAAGTATTAAACCATAATGAATATTGGTCATAGATTAAGTGAATAGTCTTTATAGCTAAACTTGTTAGAAGTCAGGTTTAGCACCGTCGTCCGTCCGACCGTTCAGTTTTGCATTAATCTCTAAAACCATTTAATCAGTTGCAATGAAACTTAATATATGTGTTTACTGAACATGGTTGTTTTTTTTATTAAACAAAAGCATTTACACTGTTGTTAAAATTTATCATAAGAGTAAATCACCTTTTTAAGGTGAATCTTAGGCTCTTTAAAATCATAGCTCTCCAAATGTCTCCAGAAAGCCGCAGCTGTCAGATGACATCAAAAGAGGCGATGACTTTTGTAGGTCAGATATCTTGTTTATCATGGCTTTGTCTTACAGATTGAAAATAATTGAAGGCAGAAAAATCTGTTGCTAGCTTAAAAATCTAAAGGTTTCCCTTTGGTAGAAATTGTCGGGTGACCTCTTCCATCGTCTATGACCCTTCTAAGTCATTTAAGGGACGCTCGTAGTTGTAATATTCCACCACACCGGATTTTCATTTCTTGTGAAATACAGTAGGACAGTAGTTTAAAGAATAAAAAAAAAACATATGTTTTATCGAAACAATAATTTCAAGTGGACGATCCCATGGGAGACATAAATTAGTGGGTAAAAATAGAAAATAGGAAAATAGTAAACTGGCCTCCTGGTTAATATCCTAAGCGGCCTTCCTTCGGGGTGAAGATATGAAGATTTTTACCCAGGATCCCAGGTTAGGAAAATAGGTGATGAAAAAAAAGAACTTCAGGGTTAGGATTAAAAATATTTTAGGGAAAGGCAAAGAAGGTATGATTATCGATAAGTACATAATGTCGTGAAATGTACTTTTTGAATAACAAAATGTTTTAGTTCTTTGAAATTATTATTTTACTTTTTTGGAACATTTGCAAAAAATTTAGGTTCAAGCTATTTTTTTACAGCAAATATGTATAAACAAAAGCTCAAATTAGTGTTTTATATTCAACTATATATATAAATATGACTGTTATGACGTACTAATGTTATGCCGAATAATGAAAAAGATATGGTTGAGAAAATTGAACATTGCAATTATGATTCAGTTTTTGTTTGTTATTTTGATTTGCACATGCTACAAGCAATTTTTCAAACTGAAACCAAATGTTAAAGCTATCAGGGATGTGATAAGGTTTCTATAATCCTAACAAACTGCCTTACAAACACTTGTCTTATGGAATGTTAGCTAAGATTTAAAAAAAAAAGCGAAATCCATTATCAGAACTGCATGATTATATGCATGTGCATTATTTCATAACAATCAATGTTTGATTATCTAGTTCCATCGTATTAATACTTTTACAATTATTGCCTAATGTTGTACATATTTAATATCGAGTGAGAAAGAAGTCCGAGGTCGATGTCGTTCCGAGACAATAAACCCATGTATGAACCGAATTGTATCACCCTGTTTAGGTCCCGCGTCATGTTTCTCGCAAATAGGATATAGCATAGCTGTGGGTCTTGGTTAGCTTTGACATCTTTGACTCCGCTCAATCAAAGATGTCAAAGGAGCTACATTATGTAGCTAGGTCTTGGTAAGAATAGGACTAATTTTTTTTCCCGCAGCAGTCTAAATTGCTCGAACTTACCCATACCTAGGTTTTCCAAAAGCAGTCAAAAATCGTACCCTATTACTCTTATGTCACAATCCCACCTCACACTTCGTAATCATTTCATGTTATTTCTATCATGAATCTTGTGTTTTGCATGTATAACATTTTATATAAGTTCATTCGCACTTTAAAGAATCCTTTATCCATTAGAACCACAACATAAAGAATCAAAATAGTTGCAATATGTCTGAATTCTATGGGTTGAAGTCGATTGTTGTCTGAGAGCTGAAGTTACAAAACTGCGAGGTGACACATTATTTTCTTAAATCTTGTCATACTGTCTGTTAAATACCTTATAGGCACATTTTAAGAATAATTAATGAAGAAAACCCGTATATTTGTGACGTTGTGAGGGGTTGTATGGTTCCAAATCTTGATATATACTTCATGTATTTGACAGAAGCGAAATAATGCTAGAGAAGCAATAAAAGTTCTATGCAAATTTACCATGTTGAACTTTAAAAGGTTTTAAAATTAAACAACTATTTATTATGATTATATCATATCGTATCATTTTAAAAAGTATTGCTGTCGCATTTTTTGTATTTTACTGTTGTTTTTATTTCATTGCTGTTTGGTTTTTGTGTCATAATATAACAATTCTTTATAACAACAGATAAGACAAATAAGTAAAAATTTGATATAAAGAAAAAGTGATAGTGTTCTTACAATTGGCCATCCGCAGCGACTTCAAAGTACACATCTTTCTCGAAACTCTTCGGGTGTAATAGTTAGCACCTTATACTTTTACAGTCTTGTAGTTAACCATGACCTTTAAATTGTCTAACAATTTGCCCATTATAATCAGGTTTTCCTTAAAATCGCTACCAAAATTATGTCCTCGTCGATAGTTTCCCGTATCTGCATCCTTGAGACTTGCTGGAATGGTTAATTGTCCGACCAAAATGATTGCGTAATATATAAAAACTGATCGAAGGAAGGGAAAACTGTACTTATACAAGCCCTAATAATATAAAGGCTTTTTGCACCTTGCACAAGTATTTCTGTTTTGCTATTTGCATTTTCAATTTGTTTACGGTTATCTTTTTATTGTTTTATTGTGTTTTAATTTCTTTTATTTTTGCTTTGTTTGCTTTGTTTGTTTGTTTGGTTGGTTGGTTGTTTTTTCTCTTTCTTTTTTTTTTTGCTTATTAGCAGGTAAAATCCACACTAAATTTAGATCCATATAATTTGTGTTTAATATTGATTATATTAAAGCATATTTCATACCATTGGACCATCATAGCAAGCCTTGAACCTATAGCAGCAGTTTAAATACTTTTTTTTAAATTCTGTCATATAGACTGAGTTATGCAAATGCTTTGGAACCATGCGGATACTGGTATATAGGCGCATAGCCGCGCTTAGCTTGTCGGTAAACGTCCAGTTCACAGGACCTGCATGGCGTCGGGTCAGGCCGTTTTCCTCAGAGAAGAGTTCCCCATGCAGGTGGTTGAATTTTGTAGCTTTGTAAATTTTCATGACGGGGTCATCAGGCTAAAATGCGAAAAACCTGGTCGCAAACCAAAGTGATGTATCGTATCGGGGGTGATGTGACTTTCCATGCACGTTGTTTTAGAATATTGCAACTAAAAGAAAACTATAGAAATTCTCGAACAGAGTAGGACCCGTAGGTTTTCCTGTAAAATTGCCTAATCCTAGGCTACCCATCACCCCTTCTTCCAGTCAAATCTCGTTCCCCCAGTTATCATTCCCTCAAATTCGTCATCATTTCATGTTCATCT
Source organism: Arcuatula senhousia (assembly GCA_963971305.1). Classification (NCBI taxonomy): domain Eukaryota; kingdom Metazoa; phylum Mollusca; class Bivalvia; order Mytilida; family Mytilidae; genus Arcuatula; species Arcuatula senhousia. The sequence goes on along the minus strand of OZ020307.1, from coordinate 28,486,140 downwards.
GACTGATATATCTAAACTCGTGCTGCTTGGGTGTAAAGTAATAACTGACTTACTAACCATGCATTGTTTTGGGTTGCTAAAACATGTTTCTTACCAATTACTATACACGAATCTTGAAATTAACAATCCAACTTTCAAAAGAATATTTTTTTAAATCAAAATTTTATGAATCTAAAAATTAACAATCCAACTTTCAAAAGAATTTTTTAGGCAAAATTTTAGCACAAATAGTTAGTTCTCACTTTATTTGTCTAAAACAGGAATAAACTAGATAAAATGATTGTATATTGTTTCGGTTTATCAATGGGTTTGAATTATTCATAAGCATGATGTGCAAGTAATCAACCCTGTATGGTAGAGTTAGTTTTGGTTAAAATATAACTTGTGCAGGTATTTTTTCTGACAAATAGGGGTTCCGTTTAAGGTTGATTTTAACCAACTTATCAATATAATGTGTTCATCATTCAAAACAAACCCCTCATGAAAGTCGGTGAAAAGGAAAAATGGTAATCCCGTGTTCGCGGGTTCTTTATAGACCGCTTTGTAGGGTGTACAGGTTTACTCCCACAAGGACGTCTTAAAGACACCAGAGAGAAGATATAAACAATTTCAGTTTGCGAGTGAGTCTCGGGGTTTTAAGGCTTACAATGTAACATTTCTTTTAAAAGAATTAATTACATTATGAAGCTAAGAATAAAATTTTTAATATATCTGCCAGCTCTTTATTTTTTTATAAAAAACGGTCGTAATTTTGTAATAATCTTGGTAAAATACGGTAATTTATATATAATGTTAAGGGAATCGACAACAAATATGTTGTTGTCAAAGAAATCATCATATTAGATAAAAACAACTGACAGAAATATTGTAGTAAAAACAAAATCAATTTTATTGTATTAATTCGTTCTTCATATTTTAGCATGGGTAGATCAAATTAAACTTGCTATTTGAAAAAGAGGCGATATGGAGAAAATATCAAAATACAGTAATGAAATAAATTTGGTACTTTACCACAGCGCTTTAAATATAGTTCTTATTTCTATTTTTAGTGTAAGTGCTTAGAGTTGTGCAAATGCCCGCGCATTATTGCAAACCCACGAGCTTGATACAACGTACCAAAGTGCTTGTTAATAAAAACTAAGTTTTGCTGGATATGTCCATTTGTTCAAAGCAAGCGCTCTGATGACTTCATCAGCATTTATACCAAGAGCTTTTCAAATTCCAGAAGATGGAAACTAACATAAAAAAATCTTATTCAAATTTCTGAAGATTGACACTAATATAAAACATCTAGAACAAACTATGCAGGCGCTCGTCATCAACATTCACTCCAAGAGCTTTTCAAATCCCAGGACTTGATGAACACCAATATTAAAAAATCTAGAACAAACTAAGGAAACCTTCTGGTTAAAAAAACTGCAATGATTTTGTAGACCTGTAAATATCGATTATATTGTACAACTGTACCGAACGATATACTGTCAACATCTATTATCTTTGACCAAAGACAAAGTCCTATCAATTTTTAGGAATTATATTGATAAGGACAAATTCCTTTCTTCAAATCAATATAATCGACGTTTAAATAATGGGAAGATATATAGCAATACAACTTGCAACAATGAAATCAACAAAACATCACATTGAACATTCTGAAGGTGTTTACAACGGTCCCATGGGAAAAAGACTTGGAAAACTCTTGTAATTTCCTATCATGTTAAATAGAAAACAACCCAACAACGCAATTATTTCTATTCAATTACACTTTGTGAATTAAAGAAAGTTGAATTAAGTGGGTTTAAATGTAACGCTTAATCGAGCAAAATATAAAAATGTGCATCGATTGAGCTGTTATCTCATGGAGATTGCTCTTCATAACAGGAAAGGGTTTTGTCTTGCTTTATGTATGGAATATTCAGGATTCTACCGTTAACGTGGAATTATTGTAGAGAAACAGCATTAATGAGTACTTAGACTTAATCGTCTCAATAATGCTTTAAATGGATATGACCACATACAATGCAGTAAACATGTAATAAATATAAAAGTATTCAAATAAAAACCTTATGGGAGATAGCTATAGATAGACGATAAAGAGATGTGGAATAAGTGTACGCGACACAACCAACATTATAGAAACGACTATTTAAAAATTCACAATGGAAAACAGACAGCAGTCTTCAAAAGATGTTTTTATTGACATGTAAATTTGGATAAAAGCAAACATAAAATTATGCTCTATTTGGTTTCAAACTTTATATAATCAAAAACTGACTTAAGTTAAATAAGCAGATTAATAAGAAATAGCCTAGATTTAAATAAAACCGCGATTAGCATCTCGAAAAAGTTAGCGGGCATTCTTTTGTTTATTATCATATTCTTAGCCGAGAAACCGATTGCCTTGCAAAAGTCGATATCAAACGTCATGGTTAACTTTTGGAAAAAAATTGAACATGTATTGGAATGAACAATTGCTTTATCAATTTTAAAAAAATCAAAATCAAATGCACTATGTGCACATGCACAAGAATTTTAAAATATATCAGTCCAATCTGAAAACAAAGTTAGAATTAAATATAAAAAAAAACAGTCAAGCGATTGTTGGTTTTTCACAGAAAACAGCCATTCCACAAGAACAAAAGCAATCAAGGGTATTTTTCATAGCATATTTTATGCTTTCATGGAATATAAATTCAATTTTCAAAGACAACTTGGTCTATTTAATTTCACTCGTTGATGCTGTACTTTCCCTTAAAAATATAAGAATAACACATCTTGTCACAAAAGATTACAATAATGAAAAATGATGGCTTTCATTTCCTTAAAGAGACAACATTATCTTAAATTAAATGAAACTGTGTTTTCAGTTTGTTTTATTTATGTAAATTGAAAAGTTTAAGCAGCTAATAATTCTTCTTCGTTCTTTATTACGTGCAAAATACAATTCAAATTACGAAATTGAAACCTTTAATAATGAATGAAATTTCTTGGCTTTTGATATGCTGCAGATATTTATTTCGTTCCTAGAAGAAAAAGATGATCAGAAGCATTATTCTCAATTTCCAAATTTCACTATATCAAGAATGTTCGAGGGAAATCATCGCTGAGCCAACTATTAAGATGGCCCGACATAAATTTTAAATTCTACCTTTGCATTGAGAAGCTTATTTCTCGACAGTAGTTGTCAGTCGGGTTTTCGTGAAATCTTGTTCACTTAAAATTTGCAGAAAAATAAATTCTATTTCAACAAAAATTGCATTGAGCGGCGTGGTAGGATACATATTTGATTTAAAATTCTAATTTATCATTATCATTTAAAAAGTTTCACTATCGAACTTTACTTCCTAGGGTCAAGCTTTGGTTAAATGCTACTTAAATGTGCTTCTATCACATCTTAATTTAGTAGGTGGGATAAGACAACCTCGATGATTGGTTTTATTTTGTTTGTTTCCAAGTAGTGCGAATTTGTCTATACATCAAGGAGATGTACATGGAATTGGTGATACAATCAACATTTCATGATGAAGAGAAACGAATGATAGAGACGGGACACAAGTTCAGTGAGGAATATGATCTTTGCCTATTCCTGGAAAAATAAGGAATGGGTAATTCGGGCAATTTGGCCTTCTGGAGCAGGGTATCCTTTCTTAGCACTGCGAGGTAGGTGACTTTCCCCATATGGTTTGTGAACTATTGTTCTGTTTTGTGCCATAAGACAAGGATGCACTATTTAAGCACCAATGCCACACATTCCAATCACTCTAGCTGTGGGCAAAGCGTCATAACTTGTCACCAGGGTACTGGCTAGTCGCTCTTTATAATGGACTTTTACTGGAAAGCTTATTTACCGCTTGTCTCGACTTATTCTGCACCCGGCACCTGTATTGAAGGATTCGTTGTATGTAACCATTATTTTAGGACGTTGGACATAACAATGCTTAACGATACGGCGGAAACTAGATAATAGACTAGGATACCGTTAAAAGTTAAGGAAGTACCGACACCCCTATCACCATTCACGCCCCTACCTGTTATTAAAATCGTGTGTATCAAAGGCTTTTGGCTTTTCTGAAAATATTTGAAAAAGGGAAGCCAAACTCGTCAGCTTCAAGGACATCGACCCAATTCTGTACAAGGAAAGAAGCTTCAATATTTGATGATGTTTTCCATAATTTGTAGTTGTGTAAACATCAAGATTATCGATGATGGTAAATGTAGCGTTAGATGCAACGCGTGATTACATTTTTTATCCCTCATTACACCACTGTTCAACCAACAATTAGAAATATTTCTCAGCTACTATTCATAAAAACCCGGTAATTTAGCAGCTTTTACTAACACATAGGGAGTATTAATTAAGTTATTATATTCAATAAAATGAAAAAAAAAATTATTTCTTTCAATATCGTTTCCTAATATGTCAATTTATTAAGAACATATTGATGAATGGAAAATACTTCTAATTCTAGCGATTGATTCAGCTGGAAAACCTCATTTTTCTTTGATCTAAATATCATGGATGTATGTCGATGTAATGATGGATGCCCAAGAAACATAACGATTCTTAGTTTATGCTTAATTTCTAAGTGCAGATGATAATTATAATGCAATTTGCATTGTGCTTTTACCTAGTAAGTAATTTTGTAAAGCGATTTTCTCAAACAATTTGCTACTGTCCCTTAAATCTGTTGCAATATTGCGAAACGACCTCTTTAAGTTGCTTATTATTCCTTTTAACAAGCATAAAATCGTGCATGTAACTACAGTATTAAATGAACTTTTCTTTGATTAAAACTTTTTTTCATTTATGGCTTACAACAATATACGTAAAGTTAATGGATATGTTGATTTTCTTTTCGTATTCTGTTTTACATTGTTTTATGCGTCTTTCATCTTGTTTGGAAAAACTTACTGCATAAAGTCATAAAGCCATATTTCCCGATATCAGTTTGTCATAAAGTGTTTGCAATCTTTTTAATCGAACTTGACAACATGGAAAAAAGAATTGCTTACTCTCCAACAGCATGAAAAGAGTATTTTTATTTTACATTTTTTGTTTGCGTTGCTTTTTTGTGTTGTGTATGTGTCGTCATCTTGAGTGACCCATGGTTTCGTCTTTGTTTTTAGCTCACCTGGCAAAAGGCCATGTGAGCTTATGCCATCACTATGCGTCCGTCGTCGTCCGTCGTCGTCCGTTAACAATTTCAAAAATCTTCTCCTCTGAAACCACTGAACCGATTTAACTGAAATTTTGCAGGAATGATATATGATATGTTGGAACAAACGATATTCATTTTAAAATGATTCGATAAAAACTTGGCCGCTGTTACTAAAAATAAAACATAGGGTTAAATCACTTAAAATGGCTTATAACTCAGCAACCATAACAGATAGAAAATATCCGAAGCATATTAGGCTCTTCAGATTCAATAACTCTACTAAAGTCTCCTTTGAGTAGAAGTTGTCAGATGACCCTTGATAGGGGTTATGGCCCTTTAAAGGTCAAAAATAGCGTTTTTTTCATGTTTTTGCCCTATAGAATGAAAACTATTGCAGATAAAGAAAAACTGTTGCTTGCTTAAATGTTCAGCTCATTAAGCTTTACAAAAGTCTCCCAAAGGTCGAAGTTGTCAGATGACCCCTTATAGGGCTTACAGCCCCTTAAAGGCGAAAAATAGTGTTTTTGGCCTGTAAAATGAAAACTATCGCAGATAGGGAAAAGCTGTTGCTTTCTTAAATGTTCAGCTCATTTAGCTCTGCAAAAGTCTCCATAGGGTCGAAGTTGTCAGATGACCCGTTATAGCGGTATAGCCCCTAAAAGACAAAAAATAGTGTTTTTGGTCTTAGAATGAAAACTATTGCAGATAGGGAAAAGATGTTGCTTGCTTAAATGTTTATTTTGTTTGTTTCCTCGTGTTATTCTTATTCATGTTGACTGATTTTGTCTGCCATTGGTACCTATCTGCTTCTTGGTACATAGCCTAACCGGCTCTTTAAAACAGGGTTGAATTTAAGTCGATCGGGTTTAAGTTAAATTGGCATGCATGTTAAGCCAAACAATTTTCATATAATCAATTGCGGACTAATAAGGATATTGACCTTACGTTTTTTGTCATATTGTCCGTACTTTACCATTAATATATACTCTGCTCTCTAATGCTCTCTGATGGTTCAAGCAGACTCACTACATCTTGCTTTGAGGACAAACACATAGTGATATTTGGTAATGAAATTATTAGGTAAAGCAACGTAACAAATGTTACATTCTGTTTCTGCTCATCGCCTTTACAAATCTATTTAGACCTCATTGATGTGGAAACCGGTAACGAAACATGTTCTTCCGTTTATGAAATTGACATTGCTAGTTAAATTAGGCATATCTTAAAACGTTAAATAAGCAATCCATCATCGTCTGAGAGAAATAACATGGCCAGTTGTTCCTTTCCTAAGTTTGTTTTCTAGAAAAAAGTCATTAATTCCCGTGTTACAATTTTTTGACTAAGACATTAACTTTGAGCTTGGATATTCAATTAGATATCAATGATATATGAGACGGCAACAATAAATTAAATCATTTGATTGAGTAATTGTTTGAGGTTAATCTTACATCAAATGTTCTTATTTGCTAGACCTTACTGCCAAAGTGTACGGAATACATATCAATCAGAAAGGAAAGCTTCCGTTACCTTCAGAGAATCCATATCATTGCACAATTCAGTAACTTTGTAAAATTTATCACTATGGTTATGACATCATTATAAAAGTTTATTCATTTATTTTATTATAGATTTGTTTTGTCCCACCTTACTTTTGAAATATAATTCAAAGTACTGTGAGTGAGTGAGTTGGTGTTTTATGCCCTTGCAACACTATGTAGGTTATTTGAAGGCGATGTACATGAAAAAGATGATAAAATGAACATGAAATGATGATGATGTGAAATATGGGGGTGGGACGGGAAACCAAGGAAACAGCAAATTTGGAAGAAACACAGGAAAAGAGGAAAGATGGGTAGGGGCAGAAAATTTAGCCCTTGTGGTTGGCGGTCCACAAAGAGATCCTTTACGTGCATGAAGCGTGGCCCTCACCACACCCGTTGGCCCACTATGGTTTTCTGTCAGTCTTCCTTCATTATAGCCTGACGATCCTGGCATTCATTTTGACAGGGCTGCCCCATTCTACCACATCGGGCACACATCCCGGTCGCTTTATGGGCTATGAGGTCTGACCCGATGTCAGGTTTCTGAGCGCTCTTTAGTGAACACAATCTTAGCGCTGCTAAGGGCCTATTCACCTACCGGTCCCCACACGGGATTTTATTGAACAGAGGTTAAGAGTTAGCTTAGTTATAGCTTTACTCATGAACATGAAAAGGGTGATAAAATGAGTATGAATTGATGAGGACACAATGCCAGTCAGGCGAAACAAGTGTGGACTGAAATTGGAAAAAGAAACAAAAATGGGTACAGTCGAACAGTTTAGCTTACTGGAGAAGATCGAGCAGTCCCTACTCTTAACAAAACCTGCAGCTGCATTCTTTTACATACGCGCGAGGGACATGATATTGATGCAACACTATGCTTTTCAGTCAGTTTATCTTTATAGAATGGCCTGACAATCCCGGCATGCAAGGGAGATGACAAGGCTATCCTATTTAACCACCTGGGACACACTTCCCAGTCGCTCTTTAGTGGACTTGTACCGTCAAAAATGTGTTTTGGCTTTAAAGCTTTGAAAAAAGACAGTAAGCCATTTAGATTGTGGATCCTCTGTGTATAAATTACTGGTATATACTTTTTAATATAAAAATGTTCTATACAGAAATAAAGAACATGCACTTGACAAATTCACCAGTTTGTCTTGTGCGAATTATCTTTAATTAAAAGGCTCATTATGCTATACTTAAGATATGTTTTCTACAGGTGTTTTCTGCTTAACAGAAATACCTGACAATGGTTTATGTCTGCTTTACGACTTACAGACAGTTCTTACAAAGTACTTAGAGTAATAAACGGGATGTCATTGAGCAATATCTTGAAAAATAATAACTCCCTCATTAGTTATGTCAATACATTGTTCTATACTTAGATGCATGGAGATGTACTTTAAATATGAGAATATGAGAAATAATTATTTTAATGTATCAAGATGAAAACGATAATGTAAGGCCACCTAAGTTGCAATTCGCCCTACAGAAAATATCATCCACATTTAACAACCAAATTGCAATCAGAAATGTGATCCCATACAGGTCGAAGAGAGAATAAACTTAGGTAGTCAATAAGGATACTCAGTTAAATGGTCCATAGCATTGCCAACGATCAAATCCGGTAAGAATTTTGCTGCAAACCGCCTGTCATGAGGATTGCGGCTGATTCGGGATAATATACCACGCAAACACACACAAACACGCACCTTTAAAATAATAAGTACACTCAACAGAATTATGCTTGTTTAAATAAGTTTTTGCTAGTAACGAAATACTTCTGGTCCTTGGAGTGCAATGCAAGAGGGGGGTTGATGGCTCAATTTAATATTGTTTGGCCTACCATTTCTTTTGAAATGTCTGTGCCAAGTCAGGATTAAATGCAGTATCCATATGTCTCGTGTTTTTTTTTTTTTCGTTTATTCACTTTGATTGTGGTTTGAATGTTTTTTTTTTGCGTCCAGCATCAGACATTTGGAAACAGCGCCATAGTGGGTAAACTACTTAATTAAGTCTTTCCCTTTCCGTAGGAAAGACCTTATTGTATTTCTTCTGATTATTATTATTCTTTTAATCTTCCGCCGCCAAAAGGAAAAAAGTGTCGCGACATAATTTTTCGATACTTAGTACCTTTAATCGGTCATACATAGGTCGCTCTGAGTTACCCTGCGAAACCGATCTATACTAGTATATTTTTAGTAACATTGTTATCTGCCCCACATTAAAAAACCTTGTTATCAGATAAACTAAACTTCCTGGTTACGCGTTTTTGACTCAAAAAGTGTCGCTACACGTCATTTTTTTCATTCAAAACAGTAAGTCCCAGAGACTTGGTTGGGACCGACCTTCATTAATCATCCTGGATGACATATGTTGCATTAAAAATGTCAAGGTCAAAGGTCAAATCTCAAGGTCAGAGGTCATGGTACACTTTGTTATCAGGTTAACTCAAAAACCATACAAAATTTAAACAGACATGTAATGGGGAAAATACTTGTCTCATTTAGACCTTTATTTGATATAAAAGGTCAAACTCTGTACGACAAAGGTTTTCGTGTTATGGCCCTAAATGGTTTTTGGGAATGGCCGACACCGTAAAGAGTATTTGTGGAAAAGCAAGTAAACTGCACAAAATTGAAGTAGACAATACATGGGAAAATTGTTCTTCACATCGAAATCTAGAAAAAAGTCTTTAGGACCGAAACTGTAAAACTTGTCATTTTTGAGTTATTGCACTTGATTGATATGTTCAAACTGGATTTTTATATATTATAACTTTTTAACAATAAAAATTGTGAAAGAAACATAGGATTCATTTGAAAGAGAATAAAAAGCCCTACAGTTTGAGCCAAACACTACATGATTCGGTTGGGTGATTTCAAAATGGCGACCAAAAACTTATTGTTAACTGCGTTGTTTACTAATAACTTTTAAAACCGTTACAGATTATATAGTAAACAGTAATACTATTGTGTTCAGTAAGAAAAGAGCTTCAATTTAAGACCATGGTCAAAGGTTATAACTCAAGGTCACACGATAGCAACAAGATAGCCATACTAAAAACTCCTTAGCAATCATACATGTTCTAAACCGTTACAGATAAAATAGTAAACATATAGGCTTTTTGTGATCAGTAATAAAAGAGCTTCACTTTAAGACGATTATCAAAGGTCATAGGTCAAGGGAAAGACCTCTCAACAAATGGTATTTTGATTTTATTCTATTTTGCGTCTTAAGTATTCTTTAAACATGTTAAATGTGAAACACAAATTTATTTTAACGATCAATCTGCAAAACATTTGTTAGAAACTCGTTACGTTATTTGCACTGTGGAGTAACAACTTAGTAAAATTGGATCCCTGCTTTTGATTAAAAGAAATATCAAGTTTCTTATCTATCTTGTTATTTGACTGACATTCCTTGTTCTCCATCTGATTAGAATCATACAGCAATGTTCTGTAAAAAGAACAAAAGTCACTTTTTAATTCAAAATCATTTACAAACTGTCTGCTACGATAACAAATCAAACACTTTGGCACTTAATGTATCATGGCCGAGTTTTAGAGTTATACTTTTCGACAGAAGGCTTTAATTATTGATAATCGTATCACTTAAAGTTTATTCGATTGGTAGATAATAACTTGACAGTTCTACATCGAAAGTAATCAGATTTTTTCTAGACTCCTTGCCAAATCTAACACCGATCGGCATTAGATCTATTGAAATATTTATTTAGACGTAGGTATATATAGCACCGGTCCAATTACCTACACATTTAGATGCAAAAGGTGATTAGAACCCCAAATTACATGAATAAAAATCTAATGGAGATTTTCACTATTGCAAAAAAAAAAATATAATTGTTTTTGCGTCATCACTGTGTAGCAGACAGTTTACGTATGATGGCGTTATTGCACCTGTTTTTGAAATTAATGGGTATTGAAGGTGGGTGATGATGCATTCAGTTGTGATATACGCTTATTGTTATTAATGAAAATTCTCTTTCAATTGTTTGTACTCTAGCAATCGAATATATTTATTTCACAGGTGAACAAATGATGTACGATGATATATTTATACTCCCGCGCTTTATATACGGCGGGTATGTTCCGTCCTTCTTTCTTTTCTTCCATCCTTCATCCTGTCCGTCTTTCTATATTTCCGTCCCTTTTGTCATAGTTTTGTATCATCAACTCCTAGACGCATTGATAAATTTTATTCAAGTATTAACAAAGTCTTTTCGATGTCGTTCCCTGTTCAATTGAATTTTGTGGGACAGAGACATTTATATGCGAGTTGTGACCCATATGTTATTCTAGTTTTTTATTTTAACTTATTTCTTTTATGGGCTTTTAAGAACAAGTGCCTTCCCTGTTTTCTGTCAGCGATTTTGGATTTTGTGGCAGACCACATTGTCATCGAACTCAACAAAACGGTTTTTACTATCCTTATAAATGGGAAAATTTGTTGTCCCTTCCGAAGGCCTAACCTCATATATCTTTACAACATCCTCCGCGGCAAATGATGTAAATTGATAGTCCCCTGACGAGGATTTGACAGTATTCATGATACACGAAAAAATACATTTAACAAATATCGGACATACTGACCAGCAACCTTTCAAATAGAAGATGATGAGATGCGAGATAGGTACACGGGACACAACCTACATGCTTTTTATATGTTTAACGTTTCAGTCGACCCAACTCTAGATTTAAATTAACGCACTGTCAATTCGTAGCATACCCGTTAGCGGATATGTAAAAATTTTAAACGAAATGGTGGTACATGTGTTATCTTTACAACTAACACTCAAACCCCTGCGCAGTAGGCTTATCCTTCCCGACAAAAATAGGTCAGGATTATCCCACTGCTACAGGCTTGTATGAATTCCATCAACATTCTTGATATTTTTTTTTAGTTTAATAAATTTTCAAAATTTTCCTATAGTTAGCCAAGGAATTAGAATACATCTATGTAATTCCTTGAGTTAGCCATGAAAATATTAAATTTTCTGTAATAATTTTTTTTTCTTAGAAGATTTAATTTAATTTGTTGTAAAACCGGTTTAAATGAGTACGCACTATTTTAAAGTGAAGTAAAGTAGAAGTATTTAGGCTGTACTATAAACAATGTGGTTGCGCAATGCATTTTGGTATAAGTGGGTACTTTTCATGGTTTTTAATTTAGAGAGTAGGGGTCAAAAGGAGGTCATTGAAAAGAAGCCCAAATTACGGACGGGTAGTGGAACTGTTAGAAGTTTGACTAACACTAACACCTGATTTGTGATTAATTTCTTTCGTGTCCATGTCCGAATTTTCAGTCAGTAAGATATTTCGTTCGATAATGAGATGTTTTTTATCGTGAGTTTAAGAGTTGTATCTTTCATTCTTGCACCCGTATCCTTGCTCGTATCAATGAAGTGTGGAAATAAATATTATGACACGGACCGGGCGTGCTTGTTTAACTGTCAAAGATAGAAATAAAAAAAACATTATACTTTGAAAACCATTATTTTTTCACAAAACAATAAAAGCGCTTCTAAGTAATTTGTTCCTATCAAACGAACTAAAATAAATTTAATTATCTTTCAGTGTAAATAAGAATGAAATTTTAACCAAAAAATCGTGTTCTGAAGTCACTAAACTGAAACTTAATGAATCACGCCTGAATTTTGACAATGACGCTTTGGATTGCGTCAATACTTTGAACAGCATTTGACCTAAAAACCCAAAATTATTTATTAAGAATTCAAATAAAAGCTTTGTCTGTGAGTCTGTTGTTAGTATTGGGTCTCTACTTCAGAACATGAGAATATGTAAGGGAAAAGTATATGTATAATGGTAAAGCTCATTCGATAGCATGACTAGACAATCACAAGTGCATAAGGTCCGATTTGTTACCATCTATTCGAAACTTCAATAGTTTAACATAAATGTGAGATTTATGTGTACGTCAACCTAATGTGACAGAATTTGATGTCCTTTTGCGATTAAAATGCCACTGTTTGAAAAGAGTCAACGGAAAGCCGGTTGTTATAATAATAATACTCCCTAATGGTCGCATATTCGCCATATAAAATATGTCAAAGGGGCAACATTTTTGCTGCTATCATTACACGTACCATACTATTTTAATATAACCCAACATGTTACTTTAATTATCCCGTTATTCATTCATCAAAATGGTCTGGAGTAGGGAATATCATAATCACTCTTTCAACAATATTATCAAAATATAACACGAAGGAGCAAACTCTTACGAAATAATTTCCACACCCACCCACCGCTAGACATTCCCCATTTTATAACCCGTATTTTTTTATTCCGTGCAATCTAGCCAAAAATTGAAATTTTGACATATAACCACAAAGGATAAGCATATACTTTCAATGAAATCTGTGACAACCGTACTTATATTTTCAAATTATCTGGAGCGGTGTTCTCGAAAGTATCCTAAAATTTGTCTAAAGACGCGTCTAAAGTCAAATTTTGAGACCTAGTTTGGACCATCTTTAGACCATCCTAATCTGTTTCTCGAAACTATCTTAGACGCGTCTTTTGTTAGGAAGTCTCAATATAGATTTAATACAATTTTTATTCCAACAAAATTTAATAATTTCCTTTTTTAAAGAATATATTCCTCTGAATGTACACCAAATGGGCAACGATTTGAATGCTAAAGCTAAAAGTCAACACTTTATAAGCTACAGTTTTTATTTTAAATTCATAACCACGTTGTCCTAAAATAATTAAAACAACATACAGGGTCATCGAAGTATGTGAAAATAAGTTCAAAGTTTAAAATCATGCATGATGATTTGAATACAAGATAATCGATGATTAAATGTCATTAGGTGAACACCTGGACAAAATATAGTGAGTTATAGTGTATAAAATAAGTAAAATTTAAGATTGGATGGTCTAAATCCTAAAATAAGACAAGAACTTAAAATAGGACTGCTTCGAGAACACGACTTAAGATTATGACGAGTCTTTAGATGGTCTATGGACACGTCTTAGTCCTAAGATAGCTTCGAGAACACCGCCCCTGTATATTTCTACCTCACCAGCTTTTGAAAATTTATATTTTCACAGTTCAGAACCGTTCGTCTCAAGTTAGAACATGAATATCAATAGTGAATTCACTTAAGTTAAAGGTTTTGGACTCTTTAAAACAAATGAAAGTTGATTAATTTTGCTGTCAAACTGATTATAGAAGATGATTTGTGTTTTGGTTTCTTCTTATCAGAGATTTCTCTTGTAACGTTGTAATGAAGTGTAATTCAGACTCAGTGTATCTCAAATTTAATCCATCATTTTCAACATACATCTGACATGTAGTAACGAAAACTAATCTATCAATCAAAATGTACAAATATTTGCTTTTGGCCTTTTGAAAAAATAAATAAATTTGAATTCATTTTACAGATACATTTTCTCAAACTGAAACAAGTAACTTCTGTTTGGTTATCTATGTTTTTTGTAACAAAAATAATAAAAGTGTCTTGTGCTGTTATCTGTATGTAATGGAACGAGGTCCCAACAAAATACGACTTTCCTGCATGTATATAAAATAACTTTATTTTAGGCTTCTAAGCAAATATTCGAAATTAACGATTTTTAGTATACTTTTGGTACTTCGGATGCATGCTAAATTGATATTTTCAACTTGGTCTTGTTTATACACTAGTATTCAACCTCAGAATTTGCTTGTGACAAAACTAGAGTGAGGTCTTGCTGTTAAGGTGCAACTAAAGGCAAAAAAATTGGTCACACCGTTCGTCCTGTGTGCCAAAGTGATAGTTATAGTTGTACTGTTGTGTAATCTGAAACTGATTCATTGTGCTATCCTACACAGTGGTAACACTTTTCAGATGAGTTTTTATGACATGTTGAACCCATTTTTTTTCTTTTCCTTTTTTTTTTGAGGGGGGGGGGGGCTGATTTATGTAAGGGGATGCCTTTATTGTGCAGTCTAAAACCCTAAAACGTTCCGTTGTTTTACACATTAATTATACATACAAATGATTTGATAAAAATATTAAAGTTTGGTTGTTTGTTGAAGAATGCATGGTGATTTTTCGTGCCTGATATGTAATAGGAGTACAAGTATTGTGTAAGTCTGAAGCTCTAAAATTCTTTTTTTTTTTGGGGGGGGGGGGGCTGATTTGCATGATTTATCGTTAAAGATGCATGCCTGTGTCTAAAATTATTGACTGCTCAATTAGACCCGCAATAAACCACCCCTAGTAAGGTGAGTTCATGTAAAAATGGTTTTAGTAAATATTTGTGTTTCGATACGATAATTTAAATCACAAAAAATAGAAAACAGATACAAAACAGAATCCCAACTTGTTTACTGTTTTCTTCACTGGACAAAACATATCCCATTTAAATGCCTTACCAAATCCAAATCTACGTACGTGAATCTTGGTAAGTTTTGCTCATCTCTCATTAACTCCTCCAGGTGAGGCTTACCAGGTGTGTAGCGCTGTGAAGCGACACAGGGCGACACTTCGATTGGTCTATCTTGTTCGTTGAATTTCGAGTGCACATTTTCAACGATATCATTATCATACAGAGCGACTTTTTGCAGAAAACTGGAAACAATTTCTACTGTGCGTGCGCCAGCTATTCGACAATGGTGAAATGGCAAATAACAAATACAAGTAAGTGCAGATGTCTTTGTTTATAAACATTTAATTATCCTTTTAATATCCCAGCTCTTTTCTAGTTAAGTTCATTATCTATACTTATAAAAGCTCTCTACGATGAAAAGATAAATTATATGAAGTTAAGACAATGATAGGAGTTGATTAATGACTGTAGTCTATATCTTTGACCTGTGACGACAGACCACTCACTAAGTGCAAAATTGCAACAGTCTTTCATGTTATCGTGGTTATTTAGGGGGAATTCCATAATCGTCAAAATGTATTGAGTAACTGTAGTGTTTGCAAAAAGCAAAACTGCAACGTCTTGGTAAAAACACAAGAAATTAACCACTGTCATTCGAATAAAAAAAAATGCAATACATGTAGAAGGCATTCAAGGAGGTCAATCCGATAAAGGAAGGCGATACAAAACACGTAAAACTATCATGTACATCAGTTGAATTCATTGCGTATTGTCTAGCTTGCACATACGAGTTTTATAGTGTATTAAAGAATAACATATTAGAGAAATAACCTCAATCTAAACACCACTAAACAAAATTATTCTTAGGACAAACGACAAAAGCAACAACATTCGAAAGAGGGGTTATAGAAAATTCACAAGATCCCTACAGGGAAATTCAACCCCTGGACTTCCTTTTAGGGGTAATACAGTGAAAAGGAGTGTCCTTCCGTTACACCTCAGGGTACCCTATTATGCACTATTGCTCCTTATAACCCCTTAATGGATTTTCATAAAACTTTCACACAATCATTGTGGCATCATGAAGATGCGCACATCGGATTTAGAAAAAAAAATTATCACAGCAAAACATAGACTTAGCCATTAGACGACTAGGGCGTACCCATATTTTACTTAAAATATAATTTGTTCGAATTGAATATGTGGCAGGGGGTATTTATTTGTGAGCAGCTGCTCGCAGTTTTTCCTGTTTTGTCTTGTATTAATTTATATATGTTCTAGGCCATATGAGTATCCCGACCATATGCGTATGCATGACGGAAAGAGTACACTATATAATCCGATCATATGGATGCGCACAGTTTTGCGTGAATAAAATTCATTTGTTCGAGTGAACTTTTATTTTCAAATCAATAGAGTGCCACTGTGCAGCTCTGTTCACTTATAAAGTTAAAATGTTGATATAAAGAAGAAAAATACCGCTGACCACCTGAAAAAAATTGTATATCATTATACTAAACATTTTGCTTAAAATCACTTGTTATATGTTATATTGTATATATTGTAATATTATATTCTCTGTAACTAAGATTGGGTTAAGAGAAAAAAATCATTCATTCAGTGAATTTAGATTCTTAGCCAATCCCAATTAATTGAGAAGGTGAAATTGTTTCATTTTATTACCATAAATGATAGGTAAATTAAATTCGTTAATAGAAGAGAAACATGATTGGTCATATTAGACCTTTCCTATTGATATGCCAATAATAAAGGAGCCCCTCACCACGTCGAGGCCATGAACACTGTAGGGGTGGGCCCCCATTTTATTTATTATTTTATTTGTTAATTTTTTTAAATTCTTATTTCCTATATTTTATTTTTTTTATTTTATTTTTTTTTATATTATTTTATTTTATTTTATTTTATTTTATTTTATTTTATTTTATTTTATTTTATTTTATTTTATTTATTTTTTTTTTTTAATTTTATTTTTTTTTTATTTTTTTTTTATTTGTTTATTTATCTATCTATTTATTTATTTATTTATTTTGGGGAGGTATCTTTCAGTATCATCCCATCCGACACGCGGGTGATTTTATGTTATTCTGTTATTTATTTATTTATTTATTTTGGGGAGGTATCTTTATCCCATCCGACACGCGCGTTATTTTATGTTATTCTATTATATATTTATTATATTTATTTTTTGGGAGGTATCTTTATTCCATCCGTCACGCGCATTTCTTTGCGTTACATTCAGTCTGTATATTTGTATAATAAATAACATCAACGACTCATTTCCTAAAAACAACATACAATATTTTATTTCGTAAAAGAAAACTAGTGACTAAATATTTTTGTTAGTGTTTTCACATCACCCGTTCAAGAAACGTTCTTTCTGTGTCTCCTTTCCAAGTCTACAATCGAAGGAATTGAAACTATTCAGAATTTGGAAAGAAAATTACTAGAATGATTTTCAGAAAAACACCAAAAAAGTGTTGTAAAAGTAGTAAAAGTGTACAAACATCTTACCGTGTTATACTAGCGGCATGTAGCGCACCTCTGTTTCCCGCAAAATGACCCTAACAACGTCAACATTTGCTTTTTATTCTGTGGACGCGGACGTGTAAGAAAGCCTCGTCCTTTGCATAGCAACGTCCGTCGGATTGTTGACAGAGCGTCATTTTGTGTTTTTGACTGTAACAAATTAGCTTATAGAGCTCGATTTATTTTACTAAGTTCACTTGAAAGGTATGTTAAAAGTTCAAATAGTAAGCTGGATTTGCGGGCGGGTACTTTTAGTTTTATTTGTTGTTAGTTTTTGTCGAATTTTACTTCTTTTTTGTCACATGTGTCAAATCGAATTGCTTCATTGGTTTTAAAGAAGCAAAGAGGCACCAATGGGGTATTCAAGTGTCAAAAGTCCGAAAGGGCAACGACAAAACCGGTAAACACGAACAAAAACAGCACGAAGAAACACAAAACACAAAATCAACCGAACGGAAATCATTATTATACCAATTCTTATGAAACGATCACACAATCTTTGCAACAAAATGTTGATGTGCGTATTTTATATTAAAAAAATCACCTGATTAATCTTGTGTATTCCAGATATAAAATGCTTTGTAGAACAGATTAGATATCATATGGTCGATGTACGTTTTATTTGTCTCTGCCTTTTTTCGAGTTGGTAATTATACAAAATACAACAAAGTTCCAGACAATAAATTTGGCTCCCCTGACGCGCGTCTAGTTTATTCAAGACTCTTCAGAGGCGCTCTAATCTCTTTGTCCAGTCAATGCCGAATTCCTACGATCATGTGAACAGCTTGGTGAACAGCTTGGTGGGTATGACATGTGAACAGCCTAAGGACTATGATCATGTGAACAGCCTGGTGACTGTATATAATTTTTTTCTGGGACTTAGTTTTTCTTGTCACTGTGACATTGGGATTGAGCGTTTGAATCAGAATACTATTATTGTTTCTCAATTTGAAAAGCACACCAACCCACTATATTTGAAACAACATGTTAATGATTTGTAATGGCTTTAATGCAGTGACGTTCAATATTGAACATTTTAAGATTTTTTATGAATATTTAATTTATAAGTGTTGTGATCTTGTTTCAAAAGAATCATAAGTTTAACCAATAAGTTCATCTTTCCAAGTTTTTAGATGCAATTGTCAAAGTCGAAAGGACAACCAAATCAGTTTACACAAATACGACAAAATAGACAACGCAACTGAACAACTAAAAAATAACTTGAAATTCAAGGCTGAAAGAGGGTGAACATATGCTCAAGGAGGGTAGTATAAAGCTTGTAGCAACAAATCCGGTCTGTTGTCGATTGTCAATTCATGTAGGTCAAATCCGGTAAAAGACCACCGAAACTACCAACCCTTTTAGCAACCTAGATAGAAATCGTGTTTTTGTTTATGAGCAAACGCTGTCTTTTCTAAAACTTCTTGAGTAAGAACAACAATCGAGCAACATAACCCCTTATTAGCAGATCAAGAAAATCATGATATATGATATATACAGTCAAAGGTTCTGGTATAACGTATTAGTCAGTGTGAATTTGAAAAGTCCATAAGTTAAGTTGAACTTCACCACGTGTTTCCAGTCACATCCGTCCTATAACTTTGTGAATAGTCTTCCTTGCATCGGTGTCATATTAATCCAAATATGAAGCAGACTTCTTACAATCCTTCCGTTATCTCAAGTCCTTAAAGATATATGAAATGGTGGAAGTAACAAAAAAAAGGGATTCACCAGGGTAACGGAGGGTGTGATGACAAGAGCAGATAATTTTCGGTCCTGTTTGTCTGTTTTATTATTTATGAGAAGGGTGACCCGGACCCTGACTGACTGTGCAAGTAGTTTCTTTACCTGCGATTAATTGTCTTTTCTCTAGCACTTTGTAAGTTATGTAACCTTGAACAACGGAGCACAATGACTCACATTGGTGGCACTCCAGTAAGCAAATAAAAGGGTCGTTCTCTTTGCTTAGTGAAAGACTAGCACTGTTTCAGCGAAAACGATGATCATTGTACCGGGTCCCCTGGAACAGCTCACACTGGCGGTGGAGTCTCATGAGCTGGACGACCCGATGTTATACCTTGGCAATGCTCATACTGGGAAGTGGGACCAGTGGAAGTGATATCCTGTCAACACAAAAGTAATATCCTGCTAATGCACGGATATCATTGAACAATATCTGTATAGCTGTATTGTACAATGAAATAGCTCATTGCAGGATAAATTTTTGTTTGTGTTTTCATATCACTCGTTCAAGATACGTTCTTTCTGTATCTCCTTTCCAAGTCACGACTATAAACACCTAAGTTTAATTAATTTCGCTAAATTGTCTTATTGTGTTTAATTGAACATTTCATGATTAAAACCTATTTCGGTCGGTGTTAAGCTTAAAATTTGTGAACAAATTTAATGGAAATTATCTAAAATTACTTAGTTCACTGAAAAAAAAAACAATTGTGCTCCGTTCAGTCCAATGGGAGGGTATCGTAACCCTCATGAAGAAAATCGGAGTGAAGGTTACGTTATCGTATCTAGCACTTTATTTAGTTGTTTATTATTTTGATTTGTTTGCTTTTTTCCGTTTTTCTTTGTTTGTTTGGTTGGTTGGTGTGCACCCATGCTCTCCATCCTCCCATCTGAAATAAAAAAAAACTTCGTTTTCCGAATTGTACTTGTTAGTTCGTTTTGTAATATTTTAATTATCTAATCTAGAAAGTAGTGATTACTTTCACTTTCATTTTACCTCACAGTGACATCGTGATGTTTATAGAAATCAACAATTTTCTTGATTTAAACAGTGATGGAAAACAGAAAGGTGAATTCTTTGGAATATCTGAATCATCAACAGACGGATCGTTTCTTGTTCATCACTTTCTTTCCTTAAATGTCAGGAATTCCATTCCAGTGTGTTTCATAGCTCTCAAACAATCATTTGGCCACTACAATGCAATTAGTCAGAAGTTTGGTACAAACTTATTACCACATAAGGATTCAGAAAAACTATTTTTCTTTGAAGGATTAAAGTCTATTGGACCTATGTGCTTTAACTCTTGTGAAAAGGGAGACAATACTACTAACCTAGTGGACACAAAATCGTTGCTGGCCAACATTTTGCAAACTATCAAGACAAAATACACTGAACTATCTCTACAGCATGTAGTTTCTCCTACAATTATTATTGATGACATTTCCATTCTTTTGTCACTTGGATGCAGTATGAAAGATCTGATGACATTTTGTCAGTATCTATATGAACTTGTTTTATCCATCCCCAATAACTTTGGGAACCTTGTGCTTTATACCAATAATGGAAAATTTGATGATGATGAACAGTTAAAGACACTATGGAACTGGGTTTGTCATAATGCTACCATGACAATAGAGATTGCTGGCTTAACCACAGGGTACTGTAAAGAAGTTCATGGGCAGGTAAATCTATGTAAAACGTTAGATAATTATTGTTTAAAATGTTTTGAACAAGGTCCTTCACAGACTTTTTTTTTCAAAGGAGTGTGTTAACTTATAGCATTATGAAATTTAAGGGGGTTATAGCAACAACTTGATCTCGAATTTAAAGTTTTTTAAAGGGGTGTGGTTACACCCATCCCACCCCTGCTGTGTGCAGGCATGTGAACACCATTTCTCAAGGGATGTATACAGACAAAAGTTGGTTGAAATAAATGTGCTTTTGGTCATTAATTTATAGGCTTAAATTTACATGAAACACATGCTCACTTACTAAAATGCAATTAGATAGATTAATGTACATGTAATTTAAATTGAAAAAATATAGTTTGTATATGATAATCTTTAAAAGAATTTAAATATGCTTTATGTAAGTTACATTTTCATTGTTTTTATTTTCATTTAATTTCAGATATCAGCACAAAAGAGAGATAATGTTTTAAAACCAAGTAAAACAAAGACCATGCAGTATAAGTTGACAGACAAAAACATTTTGATGTTTGCTGCAGGAATGTCATCTGCAGTATTGTAATAAAACATGTCTTATAATCGATTATCTTGTTTTCTGCTTTAAATGAACTTGGGAGGTACTGCCAATGAACAAAGTCAGGAACATTGTAATGTTCATAAATCTTGTATGAAATCACCTGATTTGTATCTCTTTAATCAGATGCATTTTCTTGATTTCTAGTTTCTAAATCCTTACTATCAGCACATGTACTTGTTCAAGTAATATTAAAAAAAAACATTCACTCACCTAAAATATTTTATACAATGAAAAGCATTCATCAGTGCCTGTGTAATGAATATTACACTTTCCATATCACATTCCTTGATAGATATGACAATAAAAATAGCCATCAAATTATAAAGCTCTCAGAAAATGCTTTCTTTCATGGTAAGTGGGTCCTGGTTTTTCCAATAGTCTCAACTGGAATCTGTACTTTAACTGACAGGAATCCTGGAAAGATTGGTGGTAAAAAAAAGAAACAAATTCAAACTGGTAAAAAACTTTACATCAAATTTGAGGTACTCTTGTAATTGAGCTTGACCATGTTGACTTTGACCAACAACATATTGAACAAGAATATGTCAAAAAGACATAATGCCCCATCTCACAGTGTACCTACCATACCAGTATGGTTGCTATATGGCACTTGTCAGTAAGAAGGAATGGACTTTAATCATTCTTCTATAAGTGGTCATTCATGCAGAAAATATTGTTCACAGCCAGCATCGGAAGCATGCATTGTGCTTATCACTAGGTGCACCTACCATACCAATACAGTTGATGTGTCATATGTCAGTTAGAATGAATGGACTTGAACCATTCTTCTATAAGTTGTCATTCATGCAGAAAATATAGGTCACAGCCAGCATCCGAAGCATGCATTGTACTTAGCATCACTAGGAGCATCTACCATACCAATATAGTTGATTTGGCACGTCAGTAAGTGGGAATGGACTTTAACCATTCATCTGTAAGAGGTCATCCATGCGGAAAATATAGGTCACATCCAGCATCCTAAACATGCATTGTGCTAAGCATCACTAGGTACATCTACCATACCAACATGGTTGCTATGGCACTTGTCAGTAAGAGGGAATGGGCTTCAACCATTCTTTTATCAGTGGTCATTCATCCGGAAAATTTAGTTCACATCCAGCATCCGAAGCCTGCATTGTGCTAAGCATCATTAGGTGCACCTACCATACCAATATGATTGATGCGGCACTTGTCAGTAAGTTGGAATAGACTTTAACTATCCTTCTGTAAGTGGTCATTCATGCGGAAAATATAGGTCACATTCAGCATCCGAAGCATGCATTGTGCTTAGCATCACTAGATGCATAATCACCTACCATACCAATATGATTGATGTGGCATTTGTCTGTAAGTGGGAATTCGGAAATATGGGGATTTGGGACGGACGAACGGACCCGAACACTACCTTCGTAGATGGGACATAAAACTAGCATGCCTTCTATCCTCCAATGTTTCTGGATTTCTGGGGGAGGCTCAGTGACTACCTATAATTTAGGGTATATACTTGTGTCGTTTGCCTGTTGCCGGACCCTGTTAGAATCAAGTAACTGCAGAAAACATGCCCTGGTCCCGGTTTCATAAAACATCTCAAATTGAGTATTTCCTCAAATCCTTCCTCAACTCAAAAGTATCAAATCAAAAATGTTGAAATTTGAATTGAGGAGAGATTTGAGGAAATACTCAATTCGAGATGTTTTATGAAACCGAGGCCTGTTATACCAAGGCATGTTGTATATCATATTCTGTATTGACTAAAAATGCTTTTATGTTCCGTCTTCCAATTTGAAAGTATGGCCATGTCAATTTTCTTATCAATCGTTCGTCCGTCCGCCCCAAATGTGGAGAGATTGGGCATTGTGTCTTTTGCACATATTCTTGTTATATATATTTTTTACTAACTGCTTGCAGCTTTAGCGTCTAACTATATATATACACTACCTATCCAGAGCCAAAAACCTTATGCCTTAAACAATTGTTCTTGTTCCCTTGTCTTTTCCCTCCTTGATTTTTCTTACTTTTTATATCAGTTATTCTTACGTCGTTCATTTTTCACATATTTGTAACCGTGTTGATGACAGCGGAGATGAATTTGTATAACCCCTTTAAGCTTCAAAAGACAAACCCTATTTTGCAGTACACCCATACCATATGGGAAGTACATTTTAGCCCCCTTCGAGAATCATTGTCGTTTTATATTATTCGAATACCTGTACTTGGTTTACCGTAAATTAAAAAAACCCAAAACATTTCAATAGATTATGTTGAAAATTATGTTGTTATTTCTATACTGTGTTTTATACCATTGAAGACTTAGTATACAAAATTTTTATGTTGTTTCTCCGACTGTGATGTGTTTATCATTTCCTTTTGTCACTTGGTCGGTAGCACCATGACAGAGACCATTGAATTTCGTTTTCTCTTCAATGTCCAAATTTCAAACAGCGTCCACATCTAATAAGAACCTATAGAAGGAATGATAAATGCTCCCATTCCCTTAAAATTCACCATACAAATACTTTAATTTAAATTGCAAGTCTACATTTTATCACACAGATTGTGTGCAAATTTCCATGAACATTCATTTAGTCGTTTAAGAGGGGTTGTAATCAAGAAGACTCGGGTAAGTACTCACTTGTCATCTGATATTGGTATGGGTAACCAAAATCCATCAGATCATATTTTAAAATAAAAGGTGCTCGTTTGTATTCTGGCACAAAGGTTAAGTGAAAAGTTTCGTGAAAATCCGTCGAGTTGTTTAGAATTTGCACCCAAGAGTTTAGGAAAATGTTTGTTATTCTAAGACGGAAAGACACAAGGACGGGTGGATACTCCTATCACTATAACCACATAAGGTCAATTTTTAGCGAGGATATGTGAAAAAGAGACAGATATCGGAAGAGTACAAAACTATATGTTGTTTTTTTTAATCATCATCATCATCATCATCATCATCATCATCACCATCAT
The DNA here is from genome assembly GCA_963971305.1 of Arcuatula senhousia. Taxonomy (NCBI): domain Eukaryota; kingdom Metazoa; phylum Mollusca; class Bivalvia; order Mytilida; family Mytilidae; genus Arcuatula; species Arcuatula senhousia. The sequence goes on along the minus strand of OZ020307.1, from coordinate 28,461,551 downwards.
CATCATCATCATCATCATCATCATCATCATCATCATCATCATCATCCACTAATGGTCAGGAGTCTAAGATGACTGTAATGATTGACCAGGCGAAGGTTCCAATCCAGGTAACCAGTTTATTTGTATGTAATCGTCTTTTTATTTTGTTTTTAACTTCAACCAGGTAATTTCATGGTCACTATAGTGACTAGTTTGCTGTTGTATAGAGGTTTGAATTGAAATCTCTCAGGGCGGATGAGTTGGTGATCATGATTGGTAGATGATTCAAGTCTTGGATTGTGCGCGGAATGAATTACTGCATGTAAACCTTGTGGGCCTTGGTAGAAGCTTGTCTCAATTTGTTTACTCAGAAATTAAGTGTTTTCTGGTTTGTACATTCTGCCATTGATAGTCTGGACATGATTATCAACCTATGATGTATTCGGCATTCTATATCATGTATAAATTTGAGATCCATCCAAGTCCAACTTTGTAATTGAAGTTAATTACGACACATGCTTCTTCCAACTAAGATCCTTGCCAAGAGTAATGTCTAGGTGTGCATGTATTTCTTCCAGGTGATGATCAAGTAGATAGAACTGTGATTGTATGATGTTCTACCTGTTGGTGCTTAAAAATTACTCTTATCACTGTACATTTTTCTTGGTTGAAACTCATTTGCCATCGGTGCTTCCTTTGTTCTAGTGCAATAAGGTCCCGTTGTAGGTTATTGGCATCTGCTTGGTTTTTGATGTATCTATGAAGGCTGTCATCAGCAAAGATACAAACTGTGGAAGTTGAAAGTGACTCTGGCAGGTCATGTACCAAGTACAGACAATGGTTTACATGTAGATCAGTTCCCGGTTGTGGAACTCCCGAGTAGACATATCAAGCTCTTCCAGGGTACAACCTTCGACAAAAACTCTTAGTGTTCGATATGATAATATGAGTCGCGCTATCCAATCCATTTGTTTTCCCTGATTACGTAGAAATTTAGCTTATACTGGAAATAAGATAACTAAGTTAGTTTATTTTAATCCCAGGTTTATACAATAGGCTTTGTCACTTTCACAGTCGAAGGGTTTAGTCATATTAAATAGTTTTATATCTCCTTCATAATTAGAGAAATTTATTATTGTTACTTTCATAAAAACAGGTCCGCGTCCGTTACCACCCATTTGCACTTTACTTTGACTTCCGGCGTCAGGTAACAATATTTTTTCCCCTTATTGTTACCTATCCAGGTAAATTCTGGTTATCGTACCTATTTTTTTTTTTCTAAGCGTTTCAATATTTTGCTATTTATGAAATGCACCATCCCGACCCCAATTTGTTATTTTAAACGTTTTTGAGATCCATCCAAGTCCAACTTTGTAATTGAAGTTAATTACGACACATGCTTCTTCCAACTAAGATCCTTGCCAAGAGTAATGTCTAGGTGTACATGTATTTCTTCCAGGTGATGATCAAGTAGATAGAACTGTGATTGTATGATGTTCTACCTGTTGGTGCTTAAAAATTACTCTTATCACTGTACATTTTTCTTGGTTGAAACTCATTTGCCATCGGTGCTTCCTTTGTTCTAGTGCAATAAGGTCCCGTTGTAGGTTATTGGCATCTGCTTGGTTTTTGATGTATCTATGAAGGCTGTCATCAGCAAAGATACAAACTGTGGAAGTTGAAAGTGACTCTGGCAGGTCATGTACCAAGTACAGACAATGGTTTACATGTAGATCAGTTCCCGGTTGTGGAACTCCCGAGTAGACATATCAAGCTCTTCCAGGGTACAACCTTCGACAAAAACTCTTAGTGTTCGATATGATAATATGAGTCGCGCTATCCAATCCATTTGTTTTCCCTGATTACGTAGAAATTTAGCTTATACTGGAAATAAGATAACTAAGTTAGTTTATTTTAATCCCAGGTTTATACAATAGGCTTTGTCACTTTCACAGTCGAAGGGTTTAGTCATATTAAATAGTTTTATATCTCCTTCATCCTTTCCAGTCTTCATTTTTTCTACACACTTACGACAGCATGCAAATGTGGCTCTAATGTAGGATTAAAAATTAATAACCCGCGGCCGGGACTTACGCGGAGAAATTAAATTTCCCCATAGGTCCCGTCGCCGGTCTTTTTGGGGACGAAAAAGTATCATCTTTCACATGACCTCTTGGAGTGGAAACCATGTTGGCAATGTTAGGATGTTGAAGTTGATCATTTTCTGACAACACGATAACTTAGATTGTCAGAAAAGTTTTTTTTTATACGTTTAAAATAACAAATTGGGGTCGGGATGGTGCATTTCATAAATAGCAAAATATTGAAACGCTTAGAAAAAAAAAAACTAGGTACGATAACCAGAATTTACCTGGATAGGTAACAATAAGGGGAAAAAATATTGTTACCTGACGCCGGAAGTCAAAGTAAAGTGCAAATGGGTGGTAACGGACGCGGACCTGTTTTTATGAAAGTAACAATAATAAATTTCTCTAATTGTTACCGCTAGCTATTGTACCTGAAAACGTGTTACGTATAAACAACGATTTTTATACGACCGCATTTTTTTGCGCGATGTCGTCGTCGTTGTCGTCGTTGTCGTCGTCGTCTTTGGACATTTGGTTTCCATGCGATAACTTGAGAAGAAACTATTGACCGATTATTATGAAATATTGATAAACATAAACATAAACATCATTTTATTCCAGATCAGGAGCCCACGAGGAAGCAATAAGAGATAACAACAATGAAAGAAAGAACATAATTGATAGTTTTACAAATACAATCAACTTACACATATGATATGATGTTAGTAACCACTATAGGTAGGTTGGTATTGCATTTGGGGTTTGTGGTCCCTATAGATTTAGAAAAAGGGTCATAAGGGGCTAAAACGGATATATTGACTGGCAAAACTGTTGTAGAATGCTTATTATTCATTCGATTTTGAAAATTCTTTTTTATTATTAAATTCCTCCTTGAATTATGTCAACTAAATGTGTCAATGGTTTTGATATATATTGCACTGTTACATAGCTACAGGGGGAGGAGGGGCCACACCCAAATATCGACTTTTTTATTTGTGGTCCGATTTTCAAAATCTGTTTTTCATTGGAATCCTTGTGAAAATCCCTGCCTGTGATGGATTGTTGTTATTGTATTTGGGGTTTGCGATCCCTACTGTTTTAGAAAAAAAGTGCCAAAAGAGCTAAATTGGGTGTATTGATAAAACTGTTGTAGAATGTTTATTATTCATTCAATTTTGAAGTTCTTTTTTGTTGTTGTTGAATTGCTCATTAAATTCTGTCAACTATATGTGTCTATGATTTTGATATATATTGCACCGTTACAATGCTACAGGGGGTTAAAGCACAAGCACTTGTTTCTGTCAATATCTGAGAAAATCATATCTATTGTCTCAGCAAATTTGCATTTTAAACTCCACCACAGGATGCATGTGTCAAAAAGCTTTGTAAGTCCACCATGGGCTTCATGTAACCAAAGCAATAGACTATCCATATTGGGTCTCCAAAGTACAGGGTTCAACTTGTTGCGGTCGTATCATGCTGCGCTCAACTTAGTTTTTATTTATGATCCATAAGTGTATTATAATACATATGATATAGTGACATGAAACCATACTAAAAACAAAAATAAAATTTGAAATACATGTAAGATTAATTTGAATGGAAATCAATTCATCTTTAATTGCATTTCCTACACAATCATAAGGTAAGTTATTTTGGGTGGATTTGCCAGTCTGACACATGTAAGGTAATGCCATCCTAGACGTCCATCACAAACAATCTTTGTTTTATAACTTCTGTGGTTGTTATCGAGCTTTCTTGTTTACACAAGCTCATTTTACACTAGTTTAACGAATTTGGTATCTCGATAAGAGTTTCAATTTTCTTCAAATTCGATAAATGATCACCTCTTAGACAAACATATACCGCACAAACTCACAAGATCCAGACACACCAACCCCTGGATGAACACAGAAACACGCAGACTCACTCGTCGAAAAGAGAGGGCCTATAAGAAAGCTAACAACTCAAAGAATGCTATGGACATCAAAAGATACAAACATCTTAAAGCTGAATGCCAACGTAAAATTAGAACTGCTCACAGAAACTACAAAAACAACATCATCAGCCCAGAAGCCAAACAAAATCCAAAAAAGTTCTGGTCATTCGTGAAAAGCAGGAAGCAAGAGGCATCTGGAGTAGCTCCACTACGGAACTCTGATGGGCTCATCCACAGAAACCCTGAAACCAAGGCCAGCATCCTCAACAGACAATTCATGTCAGTCTTCACAAAAGAGTATGCCGATTCAATGCCAGATAAGGGACCAAGCCCATATCCATCAATGCCAAACATTGTGGTAGGACAGATATGCGTAGAGAAGCAACCCGCCTGCTCAAGGAATTGGTTGAACTAGCACCAGCTCTTAAATACATCTTCCAGACCTCAATTGACAGTGGAAATGTCCCTCAAGACTGGCGATTGGCACACGTAGTCCCTGTTTTCAAAAAAGGCGACAAGAGCTCAGTGGCCAACTATCGACCGGTATCACTCACCTGAGTTTGCTCAAAAGTAATGGAACACATTCTGCATTCACAAATAATGGACCACCTAGAACAGCATTCAATACTTACCCCAGCTCAACATGGTTTCCGCTCCAAACGATCCTGTGAAACTCAATTACTTACAACTATCCAGGATCTAGCCAGTGGACTCTCAGACGGCCTGCAAATTGACGCCATCCTACTGGATTTTGCCAAGGCGTTCGACAAGGTACCCCACCAACGACTATTAAATAAATTAAGACTACTACGGCATCCGGAACAACACAAACAACTGGATCCAAAGTTTTCTTCAAGAACGAAAACAGCATGTACTTGTCGAAGGAAAGGCATCAGATGAAGCGGATCTAGTCTCTGGAGTTCCTCAAGGCACGGGACATGGGACCATTGCTATTTCTCGTATTCATCAATGAATTGCCCGAAACAGTCAACTCCACAGTAAAATTAATTGCTGACGATTGCTTGATCTATAGACCCATTTGAACACCAAGGGATTCAGCCATATTGCAGCAAGACCTTGACAGCCTACAAAAGTGGGAAGAAGACGACTGGCAGATGGCATTCTATCCACAGAAATGCACCACCATACAAATCACCAAGAAAAAGGTCCCACTTAAACAAGCTACCAGCTTCATAACCACACACTGGAAAGCGTACCAGCAGGGAAATACTTAGGCGTGTACATCAGCCAAGATCTTTCATGGAAAGAACACATAAACCAGACATCTGCCAAGGCCACAAGATCCATTGGATTTCTCCGCAGAAAACTTAGACACTGCCCGCAAGAAGTCCGTAGCCCTAGTTAGACCGGTACTTGAGTACAGTAGCTCTGTGTGGGACCCTCACCAAGTACAGAACATTCAGCGCTTAGGAGCTGTCCAACGCCAGGCAGCCCGATTTGCAACTGGCAACTACTATTCCCGGGAACCTGGATGCGTCAGCAACATGCTCGGGCAGCTTAATTGGGAACCACTGCAACACAGACGAGCCAGGAACAGAGCCATCATGTTGTATAAGATCATTGAGGTACCAATACACCATTTACTACACGTCCAAACCACAAGGACACAAGGCTCAGCTGCTTACAACATCAGGCAAATATATACTCGACTGGACCTCTACAAGTACTCCTTCGTGCCAGCCACAATCATCTTTTGGAACTCCATCCCTCAAGAGATCCGAGCAGGCCCTACAGAGGAACAATTTCGACACAACTTGGCAGAGACCAGTGTGTCGACCCTAATCCACTGCTAACTTAGTCAGCTCTGTTTTAAATTGTACAAATACCAATCCAAGTTTAATTGCATATAGCAGGAGATTTTAAGCTGTACGACAGGAGTATTAACACTGAAATAAAGGTAATAACAAAACTACCGAACTTGAATGATGAATCTCATAGTCCAGAGAAAATGACAAAAACGAATCAGTCATACCGGAGAATTGGTTGATCGCAATGGTCCTGACTTGGTACAGGCATTTCAAACGAAATAGTGGGTTAAACCAGGTTTTATGGCGTCAAACCTCCCTCTTCCATTGCGATCTTCAAGTCCATAAAATATATAGTTACATAGTATAGTGTGACACCGTAAAATTTGCTTAACCCATAATATATAGTTACGTAAAATAGTGTGATACTTTAAAATTTTCTTGGAATTAGGTTTTATAAGTCGAACATAATAGGACATGTAAGATATGAAAATTATCATGAACAAAATGCAGAAGCTTTTGTCATGAACTTTGTTGTAATTTTTATTTGAGAGAAACACAAAACAAGAAGAATTAAAGATCGCAATGGTCCTGACTTTGTTCAGGCACTTCCAAAGAAGTGGTGGGTTAAACCAGGTTTTATGGCGCCAAACCTCCCTCTTCCGTTGCGATCTTAGGATCCGGTAATGACCATAGAACACAACATAGTTGTGAGACACAATAGGGATATTGAGGTGATCATCTCAGTACAGCAGACCAGTCAAACATTAATTAAAACAATTAACCACCGTATCTTTTAACTCAATTTTGAACTTTTCTACTAGTGGCTGATAACGAAGAAAGGATTTTTTAGGGATCGTATGAGACGTATTTTCTTATAGCCCTGCTCCAAAAGTCGGTCACGAAGAAATCAGTGTCTGATAAAAAAATATGTGAAATGTGTGCAAACTCTGGCATATCGTATACGTTGTGAAATATAAACACCGTATGCAGGGGAAGTAGGTATATTGCTCTGTAGATTAGGAAAATTAATAATTTGAAAATTAAAATCGTCTCTTTTATCGTAAATTTTTTGTACTGAGATGACCACCTGCGTCAAATTCGAGGTGCAAATCCAAGAAAGACGTGAAGCAATTTGATTCGGTGGTCTCTTTAATCTCCAATTCTGGAGGATATATTGAAGGAATCCATCTACCAAATGAAGTGTTATTGACAGAAAGGACATCATCAATATATCTGAATGTAAGATTAAATGACCTTGCCTCTTTCATCTTCTTGTTCTTTACGAGTACCTGAAGAAATTCAGTCTCGTAAGAGTATAAAAACAAATCGGCGAGGAGAGGAGCACAGTTTGTGCCCATTGGAATGCCGATTTGTTGTTGAAAAATCTCTCCTCCGAATGTGACAAATATGTTGTCAATGAGGAAATCACGCATACTGCAAACTTGTTCCAGTGTGTAACAAATTTTATCTTTGAAAGATGTTTTGAAAAGGAATGTAGAGTTATAACCCAAAACAACAAAATTCCTAGAGTTTGAAAAGGCTTTTTCGAGAAGTTTTTTCAGGCGACATTTTAGTTTTTCGTGTGGCAAGGTAGTGTATAAAGTTGAAAAATCGAACGTTTTCAAAGAATGAACCTCAGAAAATGATCTAGGTTTAAAATAATCCAAGGTAATGTAGTTGAAAAATCGAACGTTTTCAAAGAATGAACCTCAGAAAATGATCTATCTAGATTTAAAATGATCCAAAGTAATGTAATGTAGGTAATGTAGTTGAAATATCGAACGTTTTCAAAGAATGAACCTCAGAAAATGATCTAGATTTAAAATGATCCAAAGTAGTGAATAAAGTTGAAATATCGAACGTTTTCGAAGAATGAACCTCAGAAAATGATCTAGATTTTAAATGATCCAAGGTAGTGTATAAAGTTGAAAAATCGAACGTTTTCAAAGAATGAACCTCAGAAAGTGATCTAGATTTAAAATGATCCAAGGTAGAGTATAAAGTTAAAAAATCGAACGTTTTCAAAGAATGAACTGAATCAACTCCTCACTGGAAGATGATGATGATGATGATGATGATGATGATGATGATGATGATGATGATGATGATGATGATGATGATGAAGTGAATTGAATTTTTCTCACTACCGGCATTTCGTAAGCCATTTTGATACGTTATGAGTTTTTTACCCGAGGGCCGAATGCAAAATTAACACACCAAAGGTTTTCACTTGGAGTGATATTATACAGTAGACCGGCGTGGATTTTGAAAGGATATTGATTAAAGTGACCATAATTCGAATAGTCACCGAGGTTTTTTAGTTAAAGTAATAAATAATTGTTTTTCCAAGTTTTCAATTACAAAAAAAACCCAACATTATATATAAAGAAAAGTACAGATTGTAAATTATATCCTAATTAAAAACAACAATGCTGTTCAAATTCGTATGAACATAATCAGGTAACAATAACGCCAGGTAACAAGAGTTACTTGCATTAAAACAGGTTACATGGAAAGTCTTGTTTGTTCTTCCGGTAACAATAACTTATTATTTCTTATTGTTACACCATGTAACTGTATCCAGTGCCTTGAAGAAAACATCGCCAGAATAAACTATTATCTTTTCTGTAAACTCAATATATATTATTTATGAAATCGAATTTCTTTTAAATTGCTTTGATAGTTTCGTTTCAGTTATAAATCTTACTTTTATGTATTACTCAACCGGATATTGGATTGTTTTGGCGGAAGTTTTGAAACGAAAACAAAATACTTAGCAGATTTTGCTGGAGAACAGAATAAAGGATTATTTGCTGAACGGTTGAATGAATGATCAAATTCCTTTATTCTCAGAATCAAAACAGAAAGTAGTGACTTTCTCATAGTAGGTTGCATGTTTACATAAATAAACTATATATAGAAATAAATAATCTTTATTTCCTAATTTAGCCTTTAGGAAATAAAATTATCATAGGGCCCATGAGGGCATATCAATCACAAATCATATATATGTTTGATTACAAAGATGATAAACATAAACATATAAAAGATACAAATGCAAGAAACATGAGAGCCAGCTTTCAACTAATTAAAGTAATAATAAATCAAAAAATCATAAATTTTTTAACAGTCTTTTTAACCCTTTCCCTGCGACGTATTCAAACGCAACGTTATTTACATGCGACGTTTTTTCCCGTAACGTCAAAAACGTCGTGTTTTTACGCACAAAATTAGTAGCGTAAATTGAGCCCGCACCTGCTGTGGTGAAACTCTATTCTTGCACCAGAAACCCTCTGCTATTTATTATTTTGATGCTATAATATATGCCCGGTGTATACAGCATAGAATAGCAATACAACAATCATATTTATTGTGTGGAACTTTGTTGTCATTTGTATTTCACTTAAAATCAAAATTTAATTGGTTTCAAGCTGATTTAACACATACCAAGAATTTTCACTGGTTAAAAAAATACGTCGTATGATTGACAACGTATGACAAAAGTCAGTGTTCAAGTAGACAAAATTTACATTGTAATTCATAGGACGATAAACATTATATGGTGCTTGTTTCATTGTCAAGGATTGAAAATCAAACACTATGTTTTTAAATTCGACAATGTCACAATAAATAATGACATTCGAGCTATTACATTGTTTTACAGAATATGACATTGTTAGCAGAATCCCTTAACATAGCAAACAATAGACTTGAAGAGGGGCCTTGGTTTTTCTTTCTGGCCAGAACTTTTTCCCCGCTAAGCGCGGAAAAATATTTATTTTTAAAAATAGTCACAACATTTTTTTTTTTTCAATATTAGCATGATTTTTTTTATGGCAGAAATCCTTCTTTACAATATTTTTTTCTTAACCTTCCCTACCAAAATATTTTTTTTTCATAAAAAATCAGATGCAGAATATTTTTTTTGAAAAAAAAACAAGCCCACCCCCCTACAAGTTAAATGGTCGGTCCCTTTAGGCAAATATTGAAGATCATTTTTACAAAGTTTCAAAACTGATTGAACAAACAAAAATTAATTCTCATATTTTATTCACGAATTGGTTTTCATTCCTCCGTAACAGTCCTTCTTGTATGGAATCGTTCAAAACATTCCCCAACACACAGTCCTACACTGCAATGGCCGTCCGGACACCATGTTCGTACTTTGCTGCTACACACTGAACATACCTTCCTTTTTTTATCTGAGAAAAAAATATGATACGTATTATTACCTGTAACTCGCTCTGAATATAGTCACACGTACTTATGAAACGATGAAAGTAAATTGAAAATCCGTTTGCCTTCCGGCTAGTGCATTTTTACAATTATATTTGTGGTTTGATTTTGTTGTAACTGGTACAATACAGCATGCAATCCATGCACTCACATGTAGCTCTAGTAATTAAAGTTATGGAACGGACATGCATTAATTCATTCTTGTAATTTATTCGAACGGGTATGATTCCTGCCGCAGGTAGAGATAAAAAAAAGTTCTTGCCGTTTACATTTTTGCATACCAACGCGAATTGCTATTAATATACCCTATTCAAGTTCTCTTTTCAGAATTTGTTACCTGGAATATAATGTATGAAATGGCGTTCCATCATGCGTAGTGGGATGGGATGAACAGCTGGTCTTCCTGTTCTCTTTTTCTCACAAGCGTAGTCCCCGATAAGTTCTTGATACAGACAGCATGTAAATTCTAACCTCGTCATCTTGGCGACCAGACCTCTGTTTTGCAGATAGACTATGTAACTGTTCTCTGAAAAGAAATTTATACTCCCGAACTCTATCTCCATATTTAAATATTCCAAAGTTTCTTCAAACTTAAACATACAAAAATTATTATTATATTTAAAGTTCAGAAGCATTAGGTTTGTATTGCTTTAAAATAGAATATAATATCAGAGTCATTAGAGCTGATACTGAGATGTATGCAGGTACAGAGCGTGCATCAATTGTGATGTACGTAAGAGCATGCTATTTTTTTTATATATCTTACCGACTATTCTCAATAAGAAGTTAATGAGAAGCTTCTTCCACAACTTCACGGACTTGATGCTAGGGTCATAAGTCGTGATTTGCTGGTCGGCGAGGTCTACTCCACCCATCAACTTGTTATACATGTACACTACTTCTGGGATTTCCTGCTCTACACCTCTAGAATTTCTATGATTCTGAAGCCTAATTGTAATATAACATTCTGATTTTTAATCGCATTTACCAATTTCATTTCAACAAAACATTCTAAGTGTAATGCATTTCATAAATTCGCCTAGGCTAAGTATGTTGAGTTGTAACTTGTTGTCTCTGAGACACTACCCATTTCCACTCTTTCTCCTATGTATCCTCAAGATAACAAATTGTTTGTTTATTTGCATAGTAAATCAAGACATATAACTTAACAGTTTAATTTATTTTAAATTCGATATCTTAGAACAATATTTAAAATACATATTTAACACTCATCTAGTCATTTTGATTTATAAACACATTTCGCTGAAGAAATATTGACAGTTTACTAGTACATTACTTACTTAGGAGAGTACATAGTGGACAAAAAATTCACTGTCTTTCTGTCACCATATCTCAAGGCCATAATCTGTCCGGATTGTCTGACTACGCGTCTACCTTTTGCAACTTTCATGAAGCTTACAGGCATTCCTTTACGAGTGTCTCGGACAGTTCCAGTAAGGTAGGTGTTGTTGTCAGTCAGGGTGCGACATAACACAGGACTAGTGAATCCATTATCTATGACTATGTGGTGATTTTTACCATAGTAAGGCTCCACCAAACTAGTCACAACATCGTATCCTATTCCGTGAATACTGTTTTGTCTAGCCATATTTCTCTTCCCTTTATATGTACAAATAAAACGGAATGAATGAATTAGAAAACAAGATATTAGCAGGAGCGGATTCAGGTTTCAGGTTTGGGGGGGGGGGGCGTAAAAATGTTTTGAGGAAAAATTTCGCCGAATTTTTTTATAGTGTTTTTGACGTTGATTTAAAAAAAAACAATAATTTTTCCTGGTTTTAAAGGAGGGGTGTACGTCTGATACGCCTTTCCTTAGATCCGCGCTTGATTAGATTGTATTTTTTACAAACAAGTATAGTAATTACATTCTTTTGATAGTTCAATGGAAAGACAATGTAGATATGATGGTATTTTTATCACATATGCAGATATAAAGTCGATGTAATTCTGCTCACAGGAACTTGTGTACAACTATAATTCTGCTCAAAATTTCATTACTTTTATTTTACTACACAATAGATATTTTGTCATATATACTTATAGTATATATACTCCACATAAAGTGATCTATAACTAAAGAAATACCTGTCCGGTAATTTGAATGATTGTGTCGAATATGATCTGCAAAAGGAAGCAGGAAATTATTACTTACCAGCGTAAAGATCCATGCTCAACGTAAAACCAGTATCTGATTCCGCAAGGACCCACAGTTTAGCACCCCATCGATGTGACTTCTTGGCGGGTAAATACTGAACGGTATAATCTCTACCTTTGTGTCCGACCATGCTCTCGTCAACAGTAATATCGCGTGCGGCAACATACTTATTTCTGAAATTTGTATTTAATAGATCTAGGATTCTTCTAACTTTGTGCGCTGGATCATGGTGTACTTGTCCTCTTGGAATTGCTAGATCATTGTCATTGGCATGCAAACACTGCAAAATAAGTTGAAAGCGATCACGGCGCATAATCTTGCTGAACTCAGGGGTATTATACAGCCAGGTCTTCTGGTTTTCATTCCAATACGACTATATGGATGGTTTGCGGATAATTCCCATGGCCAGCCAAAGGCCAAGAAAAGCAGACATTTCCTCTCTCGTTACATTCTCCCAGTCGTTTAGCCTTGACTTTGGACTAAGGTGTTCGTATGTCCTGGCAATCTTCTGTCCAGCGTATCGATTTGTTTCTTCTACCAAAATGTCGATTACAGATTCATTATCATCAGTAGATAGCCAATTGAAGTAAGCAATCGGAGATGAGTTTCTGCCAGGGGCATTCTGTGGGCCACTTTGTTCCGAAAAAGGTCTTCTTTCAAACGGAAATTCGAAAATGTCCGGATTTGTCACTGTCCACACGTATTCTACGTCCACCTCGTCGTCACTGTCTTCTTCGTCTTCGTCGCTGCTTTCTTCCTCTGCACTGATATCGGACTCTGGATCGATATCGTCCTGCGGATCCATTGTGGTTTTCTTGCCCGACGAATGACGCTCCAAAGAGCTTTGTGTCGTCATTGTCATTATGACGTCATAAATAAGTGACGTTGTCATTTGTTTTGGAAAACATCTAAGCTATGTTTACCACGCACTATTTTGACAAAAAGTACTTTTATTTCTATGATATAATCATTATTTTACAGAAAGGAAAATATTGTCATAGCAGGACATATATGTCCTTAGCGCAGTCTGCCTGCATGGACATATATGTCCTTAGCGCAGGGAAAGGGTTAAAAGCTTTAAAAATATGAATTGTTACTATAAACTTTTATTAAAGCTACAAAAAGTCCATTAAACAGTGGGATTTTTGCAGAATTTAACAAAAAAATGGTCTTAACAATCATTTGCTTCCTGAGTTGTATTATGCAAACTAGATGCATACGACCCAAGTTTGAACTCACTCGGAAGTGCCCGCGCAAGCCCATCTAAAAATACTTTAAGAAATGGATGTAAACAAATGTGTTCTGAAAAGGTATGTTCTGCATATGGCTTTTGTAACTGTTTTACCTTTTTCCTATATCCCGTTCCCCTTTAAAATGATTACAATAACAAGAGAAAGTGGTTAGAAATCCCCCCAATGAGAATCTTATGTCATTGAATTAATCGAGTTTTCAATTAAATATGCCCGGTTAATAAATAGCACGATAAAAGGAAAACAGGTACGTGTGTATTGTTATTTTTTACATGTAAATACTTTTTAATCAGTATTTCTTAATAGCGGAAAGAATTTACTTGTCGAATAAAGTTATATTAAACCCAGAGCTTTAAATGCTCTTACTTCAATATACATTTTTGTTTGTTTTAATGTGTTCGGTAAAAATCGGAACGTTGTTCACGAAAGTTAATTAGTGGCCATTGGTATCAAACCTCTGTCAAAAATCAGCTAAATTTCTAGCCGGTACATGCACATTATTAAAATTTTCGTCTTCTTTAAAGCGTGAAAGCTCGAATTTTATGATTATGCAACAGTTAAGTGATTATTTTTAAATCGCTATTTTTTTTCCAAAAACTGCTTTATTATTACTTTAATATTCAAAGATAAAAATAAAATTTACATTTAACAGTGTTCTCCCCCAAATTTTTCAATAGCACTGTGGTCAGCAATAAAAAGATGATTTTATGAAAATTAAGGTTCTTCTAAATGAAAAATGGCTGCCATGCATTGTCAATATAGTCTCGAACCCAAACTCATACTACGAAGGTAGTGAGTCTGGGAAAACACCTATTGATTTCTCGTAACCACTAGGTGGCGATCGTTATACCTTTTAAACTTTACCACGTGTGTATATGACGTGTTTAGCATACAAAATTCATTTCAATCTAAAATGAACCAACTTTAGAAACTCAACGTTTCATTGGTCATCCTTGGTTTTTGAAAACTGGTTCTGTTAAATCAAGAATCGGATTGGCCGAACATGCATGGTTTTGTAATTAAGAATTAACTGTAATATTTTTTTGGTTTATTGAACCATAAACTAAATTTTTCATGGTGCACATTGAATAATCCGCGAAGCGGATTATGTAAAATGTGCACCATTAAAAATTTAGTTTATTGCTTCTATAAACCAAAAAAATATTACAGTTAATACTTATAAATAAATTTATTGATATATTCGGCGCGAAAATTTAGTAAATTAACTTTTTTCATGAAAATATCAAAATTCGGTTAATTAAATCGGCGTATTAATATTTACACCTGCCAATCACATCGCACGTGGCGTCCGTGCAACTGCAAAGTTTATATAAACTTCATTGTTGTATTCCGGTTTAAACTGGATTCGATAATACTTTCTTTACGATATTAGGCGTAGTTTAAATTATCGTTAATCCAATCAGATTCTTTTAACTTTTAAAAAGTTTACAAGAAAATAAACCCAATTTTCTTTCAATACAAATGCAACTTATAATTTTCTTAAATTTATTTATTCAAGAATGTCCCCATTTTTGACTCCAATAAACATAAACATGGTTTTGATTATGATAAAAAAATATTAATAATGTTATACATGTTATATATATGTAATAAAAATTCAAAAAAATCTTTTTTAATATTTTTTCATTTGGGTAGTTATTTTACTCATTATTGAATTTGTTTGAATGTATAAATTAAATGAATTGTCTATTTATTTTTAGTCAAATCAAATTTCTTTTATTCAACTAAATTAGACTTTGTTTTTAAAGACAATTAAAAAAAAAACCAGAACCTTTTAGAAAAGTATTAAGGTTCATAAAATTTTACAGGTAAGTATGACATGGTGACAAATTTATTACCCTGCACTTGGAGTATGAAAACAGCAGGATATAAAAATTTTATTGCTTTGGTCAGGCAGGGTATGAGACATGTCAGACATGACTGTCTCTCAAAGACAATCATAGAAATAAGTCCCTGTTTGTACTGTATTATGTTATTTGAAAACAGCTCACATCAATTCGAGAAGTTATCTCGCTGTTGCATTTGCATAAATTCACTGGACCATAGGCACAGAATTCTGAACATACGGTTGAATGATTTTCGTCGAACACTATGATAAAGCCTGAAAGTACTCCGAATGCACACATAACAAAATAGGTAATGGGACTGTCCCAGACTCTTATCATCTATTGATAAGCGTCTGGGTGACCGAGACTATTGTCAATACAAAACTTTCAAAAAATACACAGCCTAGATGAAATAAGTATTTTGCTATTTATATTGTAATGAATGGTTTACAATCTTATCTAAAGCAAGCTAGAAATAATTACGTATAAAAACTCTTTTTAAACATGTTAAAGGTAAAATCTTAAATATTTGTAAGGGTGTGCTCGAATAGTAGGATCGTAATCAGACGCACCTTACATGTTTATGTAAATAAAATTAAATTAAGACTCATTGTGGGATTTTAAATACTAGCTTGCTCTGGGTAATGATGAGTTAAATCTAATTAGACAAGTTTTGAACAAAATACATCATTTGCTCAATCTGTGTATTTTTTTAAAGTTTTGTATTGACAATGCATGGCAGCCATTTTTCATTTAGAAGAACCTTAAAGCACTGTGGTCCTAATGCATTACTTTTTAATGCTACATTTAATCTGAGTTTTGTCTGTGTACTGCAGATTCTAATATAAAGAGCAAAGGGAGTCAACAAAAGTGGTTTCTTCATTTGACATGATCCATATAAAAAGTTGTTCATTGTTTAAAAGTCCTGAGATTTGGATACATGTCATAATAAAATCTTATTTTACAGACTACAGTACTGTACTACATTCTCGTTATACAATGTATCATGGGTTCCATAATAACTTGTATCTAGCCAGGACACTACAGTACAGGCACTTGTTTCTATCAATGTGGGGGCGTTGATACGGGGGATGAAAGAGGTGGAAGGGTCGGGAAGCAGGGGGACGGGGGTTGAGAGGGCAGGGAGCGGGGGAAGAGGACCCCCTGTCTATCCCCCATCAATAATAATAATTAACACTCATTTGGATGATTGAAAGCAATTTCAATAGTCATACAGTTTCTAATATGAGAAAGGTTTTTAACTGTGATGCTCCCGAAGTTAAAACATATCTAAAATTATTTTATAAGCATAAATAATTGTTGAAAATGTTTATAATGCGATATCTATTCTAAAAAATATGTTCGAAAATAAAAACAAACTTGGGTTTCTCGTGGGTCATATATGTACTTGATTGCGTTCAAAATTTTGAAAGCAAAAAGCGTTAGAATGACGCTGAAAGTTCGGGAAACGAGCGTGATTTACCTGACGTTGAAGGGAAATTCACCCCATAGTACAACTAAAATATTGACATTTCTACCATTATCGCTCCCTTCGTTTAGTTAATGTTTTCATAATCCTTTATAAAATTTTCGTAATTTTCAAAAGTAGCTAACTCTTTACACGGTGATTGCATGACAGTCTCGTCTATATACCATTTACAAAAACTGAGCAGTTTTTGCCAACACTCATTTACATATTTATATATAAAAAGATAATTGGCCCTGGAATTTTATAAAGTTTATTACAACCATGAAATTATGGAAAGCTTACCAAAAAACACAGTGTTTTCTTTTGGAAGCTTGGACACACAGCCTGTAGTCTATTTGTCCTCGCGGTGTGGACATGCAGCCACTGCCTCATTAATATTATGAGGCAAGTTAAACCTGTGAAGTTCACAAAATTACAACTAATCTTAGTCATTTTCTGTTCGAAAATAAAATCAAACTATCTTTTCTTGTGGGTTAACTGTGTATTTAATGACGTCGAAAATTTTCAAAGAAAAAAGAGTAATAAACAGACACCGATCAGCGTGCTAAACCTGACGAAGAAGGAAATACATGTAGTACAACTAAATATTGACACTTCTACCATTATCGCTCCCTAACTTAGGGATCTTCATTCAGATATAAGGTTGCAGTTGGCTCTCTTTAATTTAAGTCCCAAATAAAATACATTGTTTCTTTAAAATTCTTTGGTAAAGTAAATTAAAATGATTAACATGATTAAAGGACAATCTTAGGGGTGGGGGTGCAAGCAGAAACACTGTAAAAAGGGATCAAGTTATAATTTCCTAAATACTTAATTCTTTGTAATAATTTTTCATATTTTTATGTTTTTAGAAAATGGCTAAAGAATTTCAATTTCCAGTACTAGAGGTTGGAGAAGTTGTTCAGCAATTAAGACAAATAGGAAGTATTTTAGTTGAAGAAACAGATTTCAAAAGACCTGATGTATGTAGCACATATAAATACTGATATCCATCAAAACATACAGACACACCGCTTATAAAAGAATTCATTATTTGTAATGAGTTACAAGCATTTGCTTCATGTTGAACAACTCACTGTGACTTGAAGGAATAGCAATATTTTTGTCTCGCCTGTGACAAACTTTTATGTAAGACTTTTGTGGAAAATGAATTACTTGAAAAGTATAATAGCTAGGCATCTGATATTTGGTATACAGACAGTTCAGCTTATGATCTACACACTGTCACCATGCCGTGTGACCCTGTTCCCATTTTCACACTCCAGTGACTTAGTGAACTTAGGTCTTTTTCAGGCTGAAAACTTCTTTGTTAGACTTTTTATACCCCGCCACACGAAGTGGCAGGGTATAAGTTATACCCTCAGTTTTTTTCGGTGTCCGTCTGTCCGTCCGTCTGTCCCCCGAGATTTCCGACCAATAACTTGAAAACATGTTAAAGGATTTGAATGATATTTTGCACAGCTGTTAAGTACAATAAAATACAGGTCAAGTTTGATTTCCAGCATGATCCAAAAAACAGTTTTCGAGATAGGCCACATTGAATAATCAAATTTCATGAAATTTTGAGTTTCCGACCAATAACTTGAAAACCCGTCAAAGGATTTGAATGATATTTTGCACAGCTGTTAAGTACAATAAAATACAGGTCAAGTTCGATTTCCAGCATGATCCGAAAAACAGTTTTCGAGATAGGCCGCTTTGAAAAATCAAATTTCATGAAATTTTGAATTTCCGACCAATAACTTGAAAAGGCTTCATGGGATTCAAATGATATTTTGTACAGCTATTGAGTACAATAAAATACAGGTCAAGTTCAATTTCCAGCATGATCTGAAAAACAGTTTTTCAAGATAGGCCACTTGGAAATCAAATTTTATGAACTTTTGATATTATAACGTGGCGGGGTATCATTTAATGTCCCATTACATGCCCTATTTTTTGGAAAATGAATTTCTTGAAAAGTAAAATAGCTTGGCATCTGATATTTGGCATACAGACAGTTGAGGTTATGGTCTAAGCAACTGTCACCATGCTATTTGACCTTGACCCCATTTTCACAGTTCAGTGACTCTGTCATGTCTGTGAACTCTTGTCTTTTTCGAGCTGTACACTTTTTTGTAAGACTTTAATTTGAAGAAAGTGAATTTTTGAAAAGAATAATATTATAGCTAGACATCTGATATTTAGGATATTGATGAATTAAATTAGGGTTTTTGTGTCTGTCACAATGTCATCTGACCTTGACCTCATTTTTACACTAAATGAGTGTTGATATTGGTGTTTTTGTGTTCAGTCTTTTATGTTAAGTCTGTTTCTCAGTGACTATCTAGAATCATTTTTGTTGATCCACAGGTAAATGTCAAGAATTAATGAATAGTTGAATAACTAGGTATTCCGATTGTGCCAGCAGGCTAGACATACTTTAGTGTTAACTCTTGTTTTATTAAGGAACTTCTTTGTGATACTATCTTGAAAATTTACACACGTTCTTGCAATAGACATACAAAAGCCATAATGACATACTCCCCACATACATGTAACCTTACTGATTGGTATTAAGAATGGACATGTTGCAACAATGGATATTCATGTAATGTTGGAGCATATTCTTGTTACCATATACATGTATATAATAGATGTGCATGTATGTATACTGATAACTTGATGTTGTGGCCTTGATGCCAAAAGTCCAAGTCCTAGTTTTATATCATACTTTCAATAACTTGTCAATTACCAATTAAGGTGATAGTTTGAGATCTTTTAGATTTTTATAAGACTATGTATGTAATCTTGATGTGAATTGAATTTTTTATTAAACTGCTCATGGTCTGTGGCTTCCTCCAGATACTAGGTTTCCCTTAACCATAATAACTGATCCTTCTATCTATATGTCATAATCCTGACACTCACTCAATATACTTAACATGTTATATTATCTAATTAATTGTTTCAAAATTTTCAGCCAAACAGATGGGCAAAGATTTTTCCACAGATTTTATACACAATGACTGATGTACCATTTGAGAGTATGTTACAGGTATAAAGAATAACTGTCTTAAGACCACTGTGGACGTCACTTGAATTTTTAACCAGTCAGAGATGTAAAAGTTTCTAAGAGCCTCTTAAACATGTTAAAAAAATGTCTGAAATATAATCAGAATGAATATACATTAAAGCCGTCTAAACCAAAGCTGTTTATAGTACCTTCTTTATTTTCTATCTATTATGAACCTGTATTGATTGAACACCTATTTATACCGAACAAAATCATCAGGCCAACAATGAAAAAAACCTTTCAACCCTTACACAATTGGTATTCCGCAAACAATAATAATTTCACGGTAAAATAAAGTTTTGTTCATACACAATCTCCTACATCAGAGTTTTACAAAAGACACATTTTTATAGGTTATAATATGAATTTTTCAGCAGTAGTAATATTTAAAATGAACAATTTTTATGCCCCATCTACAAAAGTAGGGGGCATATAGTGTGCGGGGTCCGTTCGTTCGTCCATCCCAAATGTTGCGAGATGGGGCATTATGTCTTTTGGACATATTCTTGTTTTATTTCCTGTAGATAAATAAATCAGGTGCTTTTGCATCTGTCACACATTGTAGAATCTCTAATGTCTACAGTTCTTAACAAATTTTCATGAAATTTATACGTAATGATTGTTCACATATTTGTACCTTTATTTTTTTTTCCCCAAATTAAGTATTAAATTTCATTGACAGTTTTTCTCATTTGACCTTAAAATAAGACCCACATGAAGGTTGGTTGATCTGAAAGTGCTATTAATACATGTAATAACAATTTTAAATGTTTTTTTGTTTTGCAGAACTCAATAAATGCCACTTCTTTAGACTTCCCTGAGTTGTATGAAGAATCTATACCTTTAGTAACTTTATCACTTGCTTTGTAAGTAAACTTAGTAAATAGATTTTGAAACTTGAACAAAAACCACTCCAATCAAAAAAATATCTGTTTTAGATTTAAATTTGACAGAGAGTAAGGATGCATGTACAATTTAAAAGTGCTTGCCCCAAATACCAATTGATAGCACATTTGTCCTCATATATGTTACAGTAAATGAAATCAGGATTACCTGAAATTACATGGCAAATAAGTAAAAACATATGATAAGTTATCATTTGAATCAGGAATTATTTTGGAGCTTGGAAAAAAAGTTAAAATATTATGAAAAAGACTAACCCCTACTAAAGGGATAAGACATGCTGGCATGGCTAATGGTTTTGGTTAGTATTGTGAAGGAATTGACATCTGAACTTAATTAACTAATCCCCTTAGCAATGCCAGCATGACTAACCCCTTTAGTACAGGTTCATCAGCTTATAAGTCTTTAAATTTATTTTCAAATTTCAAAATGATTTCAGATACAAATAATAGCTTGTTATATCCCTATAATCACAGTTGTTTTCATCAAACAACAGCCTAATTATTAAAAAAAGTTGTATTTTTATATGATATATTAACAAAAAACCTACTCTTCCTTAGAATATATACATTTATATTGACATGATTGTATTTCATACATGCATATATGTTATGTATTGTTCATATTTCATCTCTGTAACTATGTCTAGTTTATGAGAATAAAAATTTATTCTACTAGCCAAGTTAAGAATTTCATGTATTTACTACTTTTCTAGGAATTACAAGAAATTACTGAAAATTTTTGACATTATACAGCCATTTACTAACTTGAAAAGCAAACAAACAAACCTTAAGAATATCAATGATTTTTAACTTTGAAAACCTTAAAGAAATATAAGTAAACATGTATGTACCAGATCTATTTTTATACTTGCAGATCTAGAGTGTTAACATCATGTGGTATTAAAAACTTTAGTATTGGAGATATCCAAGAACCAAGTAAGAGTTATCTTTTTTAAGGAAATAAGTTCATTGTAATCTCTAATTAATGAAATAAGAAGTTAGTTTTTAACCAAGCTGCTGTTTTGGTTTGAGCTCAGTAAAGAATAAGCATTTATATTTACACATTTCATCAAGCTTTTTTCAATGTTTTCTAGAAATTATGAAATGATAATTAAAATGATGATAAATTATTTAGTTAAAGGGATATTGTCTATAAAATATTTTTTTACTAACAAAACAAGGCCAACAGACAACTTGTTTTGTCTAATTTTAAACATATGAACAACAAAAATACGGCTATGGTACCTAATCAATCTTAAAATTGAAAAACAATAATCACTAAATAATATTTGTAAAGCTTTACAATAATTCATATTCATGAGCTAAATCCCGCCTTAAGCATGCACACTGTTTTTAATTTTGTTTATAAACTTTGCTTGTTCAAAATCGTGGCCAGTACACTGTATCTTGAGGCTTTAGCCCGTGGAAATATTGATGGAGACAAAAACGCCAAGGTTGCCAAATTATATTTATAGCTTGTATATAATAAATGAAGATGATTTAGATAGTTCACATTGAACATGTTGAATTTATTTAATTTGTCTCCATATTAAAGTCTTCAGGAACAAAACATACAAGATCCCAATTGATGGCCATATTAAATACACTAAAAAATATATCTGTCGTCATGAATGTAAACAAATAATCAATCAACATGATCGAATTATTTGAATGAAATAAACCAAGTTATAGGCAAATTGGGTAACAAATTGATATTCAAAGATTTCTTTTACTACATTTTGGTCTAAATGACATTAAAAAATCGGGGACGAAAAAAAAGTGATTTTGGTAGACAATATGCCTTTTAAAATCAATATCCTGATGGTCTTGAACTTTATAAACTTTCTCACAGTGAGATACATCTATATTTTTGATAGATAAAAAAGGCTTGTTTAAATCATATTTCACAGATTTATTACATTGTGACCACTTATGAATCTTCAATGCTCTTTCTTTCCTCATCTAAGAGAAGGTGAATTGGAAAAGTATGTATATCAATTTTTTTTGTTATTTTCCTTATTTACTATTATTTCAGAAAGTCAGAGAATGATTAAGATTGGGAGTGCTGTTGTTAATTTTCTTCTATTTAAACAGCAAAGGATAGATGTGTATAATAACCTTAAAGAACAAAGTGTGAGTTTTAAGAAAACTTTTTCATTTCAAAGACCTTAATGTTCAAAAATAATTTCTTGAAAAAAATGCAAGTTGAATGAAAGATGAAATGGTAAAAAAATATATATTAAAAGGCAAAGACAGTCATTATCATTTGAAACCAAAGGTTACAGCAATGTAAAAAAAAAAAATCAACATACATGTATGTCAGCACAAGAGTAGGCTGGGTGCTCCAAAATATTACACAGTTCCTGCTTATTGCAACACATCATTCTTGTTTATAGTGCTCAATTTGGTGTTTGTCAAATGTGATAGAATTTGACATTGCATAAATTCTATGAAAACCTACTCATCTAAGAGATTAGAATGCTGCTACACAAAATAGGAAGGTTGACAACTACAATTTAAGCCATTTTCCTGCACATACTGTGTTCAATTTTCTTAAAATCAAATTTATTTGAATGAATGAATGAATCAAATCAAAAATGCTTTTATCATTTAAAGCATTTAAAGAATTACATTCTTTTGTAAGAATAATCATCATTTAAAAGCTTAACAATGAATTATATGTTAATTTTATAGGAGAGATCAGCCAAACAGTTTGAGCATGTGGTCAAGTTGAACGATGAACTCAAAATGAAAGTCAACAACTTAAAGGCAGTCCGAGCTGAGCAAGAACCAGAAATTGTTAAAGTTTGTATGACATTAACAGTCATCCCAGATTTTTATACACAGATTGGCAACTATTGCATTTTATTTATTATTGTCCACAAGAATAATTTACAGTTTATCAACCTTCAAATAGGAGAAAAAATCTAAGCAAGTTAAAAAATACATGCACTTCTTCTTTTTTTGTTTGTTTTAGGTACTCTGACATCCACAGTCCATTCATTATACTTTTCTAGCTAGATTCGTTACCCCAAATATGTAATTCAGAAGTAATTTAGAAAGATTTATAATTCTAAACAGGATGTCTAGTGAGTTAACCATATGTTACTTTTTTAGTATAAAGATTTGAAAAAAAAAACTATTGATGCTATAGCATTATTTTCCGTCTTATTCTGATTGTATATTATCGTTAAAGTTCCTATGTGAAATGATTACATGCAACATGATTATTTTAAGGTTCAACAGAATATACAAGCAAGGGTGGTCACCATGAATGAAATGGAAAAAGTCAAAAATGAAAAACAGAAAAATACAAGTGAAGTGAAAACTGCTGTAGCAGAAAAACAAGCATCAACGGTAAGTTTTCTACTTAATTAGATGAATATATTTTTCCTTTAATACCCCCTTCATATATATTATTCGTAACAAGTTCTTACAAGTTTACAACTCATATTTGACCACAACTACTCTTAATTTACTCACATTTAACTGTCAGTTATTCGAGAAAAAGTCTTGCCAACTCATGAGAAATCATCTGAACTTGTGACAGTTTTATGAGGATTTTTGACATGCAAAAAACCTTTGTAAGACTTTTGGGAGTTGAAAAAACAACATTGTAATAGTTTTACTTGAAAAGCCAGTGCATATCACTTGTAAAGAACTTGTGGTGATCGTTAAAGATTCATGTTTACTTGTAACTAACTCGATGATGATTCATTTTAGGAGCTGTTTGTGAGTTAGTTTTGATTTCCTTTCCAAGATCGCATTTCACTTGCATAGACAATGTAACATGCTTGTAAACATTTCATAGATAGGATTTTAATTGCAATAGATGGGGGTGCTTAAAATTTCTGGACAGTTTAAGAAATTGTGAAAGCTTAGAAATAACTCGTAAAAGTTTGGAAGAAAATATTGTAAGAACTCTTTAAACTACAAATTTTTAAAAATAGTAACAACTCGTTAGAGAATATCGAAAATTTGAAGGAGGTATTAAGTATAAAAATATGACATTGTTTATCCTTTCATACTTCTCCAATCTTTAAGAATGAGGAACAATTTTTATGCCCCATCTATGTAAGTAGGGGCATATAGTGTTCTGGTCTGTTCGTCAGTTCCAAATCAGGTCTCTCTACAAGTTAAAATTAGTTTTCCATGTAGGAAGTTTGGTATCATCATGAAACTTTGATCACATATACATCAAGATATGAACAAACAAAAATCATCATAGAATTGTACCTGTCTCATCAAATTCATGGTTGATTGATCACAGAAAAAAGGGGGTGTTATACTTAGGTTTACCTTCAGGTTGAAGTTACTTGACCATATGTAGGAAGTGTGGTACCATCATGAAACTTTATACACATATACATCAGGTAACAAACACAAAATCATTATAAATTTGCACCTGTCTCATCAACTTCATGGTTGATTGATCACAGAAGAGGGGGAGGTGTTATACTTGGGTTTTATAACTTTAGGTTGAAGTTGCTTTACCATAAAGAAAATACTTTCTAAATCATTTAATCATCAAAAAATTATACTCTTGGAATCAACTTCATGGTATGGTGATTGCGGGAAAAAATAAATATTGCGAGATGGGGCATTATGTCTTTGGACATATTCTTGTTTTTCATGATTTTTTTCTCACTACTGAAACTAAGTGGAATTTAAAGAAATAAATATTGAATACAGGTGACAGAGTGTCATTGTACACATGGAATGTATACTTGGATATAGGGTTAACATCTTTTCCTGCAACTCTGTCACAGCATCCTAAAATATAGTGAAACTTTTATGGACACAGTGCAGGAACATAAAATGTTTGGTGTCCTTTGATGGGTCACACTTTTTCAGTACTCTCATGCCCACAATTTTCAAGAACTTAGAAAATTTTACTTATGAATGAATTTTTTTTTTGTTTTAGATACACATAACACTGTCCTTCAAAGTTTATTTATTTTACTACATTGTTCCATCAGATAAAAAAAAAATTTGAACGTTAAAATTTTATTATACACTGTATTAGCAACAAATTGCTGGATAAATAAACAATAATACTTGTAAGATAGGCTTAATATCATGCAATATAGCATTTTATTTTCAGGAAAAAGTAAAAGTACTAATACTGAAAACAAAAGAAGAAATAGACAAACTTTCCCAAAAGATAGTGTCCTCACCAGAGAGGGTGAAAGAAGACCAGGAAAACATGAAACAGAGGGTAGTCTCCATGAAGGATGGACTCAACAAGAAATGGGAATTATTTGAGGAAAAACAACATAAACTAGAAACAGTGGTCCAAGGAACAGCCACCATGGACAAAGTGTTCAAATTACTTCTAGAACTACAGTCAAATATTGAGTCTGAGAAGTAGGTTTATACATGCATGACATGTAGAACAAATATAAAAGCTGTTGATAGTTGATCTAATCTCTTTTAGGTTTTTATACCCTCTCACATAAGAGAGGGGGCTATATTGCAATCTCCTTGTCAGTCTGTCTGTCTGTCCGTCTGTCTGTTCAAAACTTTTGTGATAGATTTCTCAGCTTCTACTGAAAGGAATGATTTTGAAATTTGGTGCATAGCTTAGCATACCTTGCGTCCCTTTTCTAGATCATTTGCACATGTACTTCCTGTTTTTCCCATTGTCAAGTGGGGGAATCATTAGCATGACTTCGTGCAACCTCTTGTTTTATTTAAGCGTGTTATAAGGTTGAAGGTCTCACTGATTTTGTTTTTTTTGTACTTCCTCATAAAATACAGATTTATCACTCTTGAGATTTCATGGGGATATAATAGTAAGTGCTTTATTATTGAAGTGATTTCACATGATATGCTATCCATATTTACTTTATTGATTGACTAACATACCTGAAATCTACCCATAATTCACTCTACAAAAAAAAAATCCCTAAACAAAAAATTTGACTCTATTGACAAACTGTTAATAGATTTTATTTTCTTGTTTTATTTTCAGTCAAATTTCTATGGAAATTAACCAAATTGTAGAGAAGTGTCAAGAACATAGGACAGCATTGACCAATCTGAGAGCTAAGACAGACCAACTACAGCAAATCATGGCAGGAAGGCTAGAGAAAAGAGACAAGCTGGCACTACAACACCAGAATAAGATACAGAGTCTGTCACAAACTCTAGACACACTCAAACAGTAAGTGATGCATGATCACAATATCCAGAAAAATTTCTTTACAGATTTACATGTAGGTCACCTAGACTTACATTTTAATGTAACAGGCAAGGGGATTAGCTGTCTTGTGCGACTGTTCCATTTCTTAATTGTCCCCCGTTCATCGCGTCGGAGGGACTTAGTAATGGTCTCCGTCCGTCCACTGTCACGTCACGTTTTATGTGGGTGCTACTCCTCGGACACTACTGAATTGATGTTGCTGAAACTTTACACACTGATAGGGTACTATTAGTAGGTGATCATCCCATATTTCCATATTTGAAATTTTTAAAATGGCCGTCATTTCCATGGAAAAGGGGAAGAAAGGTCAAAATATAGGACATTCAATACTTCGGTTACCTAGGTGCACATGGTTCTAAAATTTTGTAGGCTGATAGAGCAAAAGGTACTCTATGATAATACTAAAAAAAATTTAAAGCCATATTTACAGTTTTTGAGTTATTTACAAATTTGTGATTTTCTGGTCCAAAAAATGGGACTTTGTCAAACGTTTTTGTGGGTGCAACTCCTTGGATATTACTGAACCGATGTTGCTTAAACTTTACACACTGATAGGGTACTATTAGTAGGTGATCATCCCATATTTGAAATTTTCAAAATGGCCGTCGTTTTAATGGAAACGGGGAAGAAAGGTCAAAATATAGGACATTCAATATCTCGGTTACCTAGGCAGAGATGTCGAAATCTTTTTGTCTCTTGCCGGACATCAGGTCCTTCAGAAAAGATTAATATGCCGGACCTATCAAACACTTGCTGGACCTATATTTTTGGGGCGTTTTTTAGACTTTACACTGTGAATTGCCATATGGTTGATTAATAGAAATTATATTTATTGCTACAGCCCAATATGGAGTTATATCTGAAATATTTGGTTATTTATATCAATAAACAATAAATATTAAGTACCACAATGTAGCATGTTAATGAGAACCAATATTTCACTATGCTGGACAAGCCTATTTCAAGGAGTTACCATTCAAAAAACAAGTAAGGAATTAATGTAGAGAAGCACTCATTGGATAACACTTTATCATTCCAAAAAAGTTAACCAAAACCAGAATCCTGGACAGATCTGAATATGATTTTTTTTTATAGTCATAGTCCAGACCCTCTCTCCAACTAGTATAGATTTAAATGTCTGGGACTGGCTTAATACAACCAATGGGACGATATGCAATGGGGACGAATAGTATTAAGTATGACATGCGCATAAGCACGGACTGGTTTATGACTTCCAAACCAAGTAAACAAATACCAGAAAAAGTAAATCGGAAATGAAAAAACATTTTACGGGTCACTTTAAGCTTTGGTGTCGGTAGAGATTCCACCGGACAGTAGGTCAGACGCGGAAGTGCTTTCTACCGGACCGGAACCTTTCTAGTCATTTGTCCAACGATTTTCGACAACTCTGCTAGGTGCACAGGGTTCTAAAATTTTGTAGGCTGATAGATCAAAAGGTACTCTATAATAATACGAAATAAAATTTGAAGCAATATTTACAGTTTCAAGTTATTTACAAATTTGGGATTTTCCGGTCCAAAAAATGGGACTTTGTCAAACATTTTTGTGGGTGCAACTCCTCGAATACTACTGAACGGATTCAAACAATTTCTATCATTTCTCAGAGAATATATCGCTCGAATTTACATACCACACAACTTTCATGTGGCGGCAGGGGACACATGGCTACGCATAGCAATCTTGTTGATATTGGAACAATTAGAGTAGAATTTTGTCAAACTAATCTCTATCTTTAAAATATTCATTTTGTAGAACTAAAGGCTCATACCAACAAAGATTTGATACAGATGAAGCACAACGATCGGAATACAAGAAACAAGAACAAAAACTTATAGATAATGTGAATGAAGAAATACGACAATTAGAGAGAAAGAAAGAAGTCATAATGAACCTGTATGGACAGATATTAGAACGGGTAAGATTTACAATGCTTGTATCTTTTTTGATAGGGCTTTACTTCACAACAGTACATGGCTAACAAAGAGTACAAATCGACTGGTGACATGAAAGGTTTTTAAGGTCAACTTCCAATGTTCATTTTTGTTAAAAGCAACGTTTATTGAAAATTTATTGACCTGCACACTCATTGAAGCTATGCCTTTAAATCGACCTTACTGAGTTTAAAAAGCTAACTTGTGATCTGGGAGGGGGTACCCTGTTGGATTCACATCAGTAGATTCAAGGCTATTTAGTTTCATGCCTGTACATGTCTATTAGTGTATTACTTATAAATGTCTTTCACCAAATTTTCGGACACAAAAAAGAGGATTCAAGACACAGTGATATTATTTTAAATTGGTTCTCCTTCAGCCTGTAGTGAATTAAATAATTTCTCCACTCCTAGATAGTTTTTTTTTTGGGGGGGGGGTGTACCATTAAAGTCAAAATCTAGGACATACACATATCAATGAACAAATGCTTATATTTTTGGCTGGATTTCACAGAGTGAAAAATCCAGGTTATAAAATGGTGAATGTTGGGCGGTGGGCGGCGTGCGGGTGGGGAATTTTTTTTCGTTACAGTTTACACAGCAACTACTAATCACAGCCACTTGATATTTGGTATACAGCATTAGGGTGGGGTCCCATAACGTGGGATTCGATTATAGGTCTGTCGCTCACCTACTTCCTGTTTAACAAAATTCAGCCATTTTTGACTTTGACAGATTTTTTTATGATATCAAAATAAAAAAAATAAAACGTGGTGCATATCTTTAATTCCATGTATATTTTTATTGTCCCCCCCACAACGCAACAGAGGGACCTAGTAATGGTAATTGTCAGTCAGTCCAACTGTTCCAAATGTTGCAAATTGGGGCATTATTTCTTTTGGACATAAACTTGTTTCCTCAGTTTTTCTCTGTAAATATAAAAGATGTATTATGACTGATTATCTGAATAACACTAAATGTTTTACTTGTAGGTTGATATCAATCATAAAGAACTTGGAAGTGGATGGGAAAACCTTAAATTAGTGATGCAGAAAGTTCTACAGCAACAAGAACAATGTCAACAAGACATTGATCGTTGATGTGTATTCATAAGATTTGAAAAGCTGTTGAGTAGTGAAGGATATTTGTTTACCATTGGAGTAAAAATCTTCTATAATCTAATGCAACATTATAAATGTAAAAGTTGTATTAAATTGTATATGCAATATTAAAAGGCATTGCTTAGAATGTGTATTTGTGGTTTGAGTTGAGCAGTAATCTAAGTAACATTCTAACTTATATTTAGATGCATTAAATGAAGCTTTTGCAAAATTAATTTTCACCACAGAATGGGAATTTTGTTAGCAGTTTATTAAGTTTTTTTGTGTGTGAATTTCAAATGCTCAATATATTCATGAAAATTCTGCAATGATTGATTTCTGTGTGTATTGCCAATAAAATATCGGATAACTCAAAATATAGAACCATATGGTGTATACTGATTTCATCCTCCTAGGTCAACTACTTCCTGTTTAAAAACCGAATACTTAGGTTTTTACACATAGTGTACATACATTCAAACTTTCCATCACAGTTTTCTCAGCAACTACCTGACGCAGAGGTCTGATATTTTGCATATAGCTTTCTCCTCTACTACCATATGGTGTATACCGATTTTATGTTCCTGGGTCAACTACTTCCTGTTTACCAAATACTTTGATTTTTGCACATAGTGAACAAATTTTTCTCAGCAATTACAAGAGATAGAGGTCTGATATTTTGCATATTATATTATGCATATTGCATAATACTTTCATTTTTGCACATAGTGAACATGAAAGCAAAATTTTTGTCAAAGTTTTTGCAGTAACTACAAGAGATATAGGTCTGATATTTTGCATATAGCTTTATCCTATAGTCCCATATGGTCTATAGCAATTTTATGTTTCTAGGTCATTACTTCCTCTTTACTGAGTATTTAAACTTATATGCATGGCATAGTTTGGGGAGCAGGAGTATCACTAGTGAGCATTAGCTCAGATTTACTTGTTGAGATCTACAAAATTGTCCATTAGGTCGAAATTGTCAGATGACCTCTACTGCGGGTTATGGCCAACCAAAAATAGTGGTTTTTACTTATAGATTGTGAACAAAAGAAGATAGGTTTTGCTTGCTAAAATGTGCAGCTAATTGAGATCTACAAAATTGTCCATTAGGGTGAAATTGTCAGATGGTCCCTTAAACACCAAAAATAGAGGTTTTGTCCTTGTAGATTGTGAATCATAAAAGATGGGGAAAAGGTTTTGCTTGCCTAAATGTTCAGCTAATAGAACTCTATAGAATTGTCCGTTAGGCCAAAATCAGTGGATTATACGTGAAAGATTGTATATTATAGAAGATTGTGCCACACATTTGCTTGCTTAAATGTTCAGCTTTATAGAGCTTTCCAATGGTTTCATGTCATGAGGGGCTGTTGGAAATGTTAATATTGTTACTTTAAGCCATTGAAGCCAGGCGAACGATTCAGGCTCCTGGAAGCCCCTTGTTATAGTAATTATATCCCACGCAACGAAGTTGCAGAGGGTATACTGTTTTTGACTGGTCTGTCTGTGATCAAAGTTTGTGAACACAACTCCTCTAAAACTACTGATCAGAATTTAACAAAACTTGGTATGCAAGAAGTACACCATATGTAGTTGTGCATATTATCAGGAATTTTTATTCACAAATTTATTTGGGAGTAATGGCCCTTTAACCTTTAAAATTTGCAGAAAATAATGATCATAGTTTGTGAACGCAACTCCTCTTGAACTTCTGAACAGAATTGGTATGCAAGAAGTATTAAATACGTAGTTGTGCATATCACCAGCAATTTTTTATCCACAAATTTTTGTGGGAGTTATGGCTCTTTGGACTTAAAAATTTGCAAAAAATCCTGATCACAGTTTGTGAACACAACTCTTCTTAAACTACTGAACAGAATTTAATGAAACTTGGAATGCAAGATGTATAACATGCATTGTATGTAGTTGTGCATATAACAAGGAACTTTTATTCACATATTTTTGTGGGAGTTATGGCTCTTTGGACTTATATGCAGAAAATCCTGATCAAAGTTGTTGAACACAACTCCTCTTTAACTACTGAACAGAATTTAATGAAACTTGCAAGAAGTATAACACATGTAGCTGTGTCTGTTTTTTTTAAACTCCCCCCAAAAAAATACAAGCTCAAGGCTAATTT
Source organism: Arcuatula senhousia (assembly GCA_963971305.1). Lineage (NCBI taxonomy): Eukaryota > Metazoa > Mollusca > Bivalvia > Mytilida > Mytilidae > Arcuatula > Arcuatula senhousia. The sequence continues at coordinate 28,429,420 of OZ020307.1, read as the reverse complement.
TTATAGTCCAATAGTAGAAGATGGGGGGATGTGAGCATGCTCACTGAGGTTCTTTCTTTTAGTCTGTATACATATCAGTTTTACTTATCACAAATATCAATAACTTGCTTTCTTACAAGTTTATTAGAATTACTTTTTTTGGCTTGACCAGGTATGTGGATCGAAGATAGTTTTACCCTTGTCCATCCACACTTTGGTTAAGGACTAGATATTTTGGGTCAGTGATTTTTTACCACTAGATGTGTGTTTGGTAGCCCTACATCACCTACAAGAAATAAATTGTCACTGTGACCTACATTTTATGCATGAATGACTGGTAAAGTTCTTGGTTAAGGTCTATAACTTGGATACTATATGTTGGGGGTCAATGATAATTCACCACTTGATGTGTCTTTTGTAGCATTACACCACCAACTACAAATTAGGTCACTGCACCTATGTTTCATGCATGAACAACCTTGTTTTTAATTCTTGGTTAAGGTCCATACTTTGGTTTAGTTCTTGGTTAAGGTCAATAAGTTGGAGGTCAATGATATTTCATTTGACACTATTAAAATGTTGGTGGTCAATGGTATTTCACCACTAGATGTGTCTTGGGTAACAGGACACCACCCACTAGAAATTGGGTCATTTCAACCTATATTTATACCCCTGCTTCAAAGAAGAGGGGTAACACTGATTTACCCTTGTCTGTCCATCCGTTTGTCCATAACATAATAGATCTGTCAGTTTTCTCCACAACTACATGACCCAGAGGTCTGATATTCATCATAGAATTTTATCCTATTGAATCATATGGTGTATACCAATTTTATGCTCCTTGGTCACCTTCTTCAAGTTTTCTGAAACTAAGGTTTTTACACATAATGTACATACATGACAGATTTCTGTCACATTTTTCCCAACAACTGAAACAAAGGTCTGATATTTTGCATGTACATATGTAGCTTTATTCCACAGTACCATATGGTGTGTATCAATTTCACGCTCCTAGGTTATCTGCTTCTGGTTTACTGAATACTAAGGTTTTTATGCAAGCCATTATTTGGGGAGAGGGGGAATCACTAGTGTGCATACGCTCACAGATTTACTTGTTTACGCATAATCAACTATGATTAAGTTGTTAAAGGTTAATATCTTAGGTAATACATGTTGGAAATCAATGATATTTCAGATTGAGGGCCACTCTGTGGCTCATAGACAAATTTTCTAGTTTGATACTCATCTTTGAATGGCAGATACTATTCTCTAATGAGTAATGTAACAGTTTATTGACTATTAAGAAGTACCAATATAGCATTGTAATGTTGGAAGTTCAAGAAAGGTAAAATCAGTACACACCAAAGACAACCACAATTAGAAGAAACACAATTCTCCTAACCTGCAGTCAGCAAGCCAAAATTAGAGTGAAATTAAATCTCTGAATAATAGGCAGTAGCGGACAAGAACAACGACAGTATCATACCATAATATGTCCGCAAATTTTTTGCAGTCATATAAAATCATTACATTGTGTACTTTGGCGAGTTTAAGGGGTTGTATGGACAGTATCCATTTCCTTGGATCTGCACCTGTTAGTGTACTGAGTTTGCATGGGTCCTTGAAAACCTTGAAAGTATTTGAATTTGAAATGTGGAAATCAAGACCTTTAAAGAATTAAAATGCAATGAAGTCCTTAAAACATGATTCTGTAACACCTAAAAACATCTACAGCAAAACAAGTGTTATCAAAGTTGATGAAAAGAAGTGTGGTCATCTATTTTTGTGTCTTATCTACAACAAATAGAAGGCAAGACCAGTATTACTTTAAGGCAGCTGTGCAATCTTTTTGTAAGATACCGGTAGGTGAAAAATGAATAACTTAAAAAGTAGAATATCATGGCATCTGATATTTGGTATACAGAATCTTTTGGTTTTGTTCTATGCAACAGTCATCATGGGGAACTGTTTTTTAATAGGCATGTAAACAATTTTGTTGGGTTTTTAATTGAAATGAGTTGCTTCAAAAGTATCATACCCTAACAGCTGATACATTAGATGATGCCATGTGACCTTGACTTCTTTTTTTACACTTTAAAGGACTAACAATATCAGTTGATTTTTGTGTTAAAATTTCTTTAAAATAGGTTGAGTCTGTTTCTTAATTACTATAATTAGTAATGCTTCAATAGAGCTAAAGCAGGCAGAAATCGCCAGCTCTTCTGGAGCACCTGAGTTCACTCTTGACACATTTTTGATTTCTGTTTGTTTTTTGTTTTTTTTGTCTTAATGTTTTGTATGTCCTTGTGCTGTTTTTGTTCGTGTTTACCCATTTTGTCATTGCCCTTTTAGACTTTTGACACTAAAATGCCCTATTGGTGCTTTGCTTCTTCCATGATATCTAGAACTACTATTTTCTTGGTGATTGAATAACAAGCTGACAACTGCCTTCATTTTCCTTCTTGTCTCAAGAACTTGAGGCTTAGGTAAACCTTTAAAGAGTTATGGTGGTGCTGAAAAGTTAGATTGGCCACATTTTTTGAAAGAAACATTGGAGATTTTCATTAAATATTTCATGTATTTATTTCGATCACAGATTCTTTGTATATATAATAAAAAATCTATAAACTACATGTCATAAATAAACATAAAATTACAAGATGTACACATTTTATATCATACAAATTAGTTGATACAGTTTTAGTCCTTGGGAAAAAAATATACTACACAATGAACAACAACCTAAATTTAAAGGATATACAAGAGATAAAAATAGTTGTGTATTTCTCTCACAACATGTGAATATCAACACAAGTATTGTCCAGCTGAGTAATAGTACAATTCAGCTTCTATAATATATCATTCTGTTTTTATACTGTTAATTTGATTTTCATTGTATTCTAATTTTCGATATATTTGTGGTCAAAGAAAATTGGTGAAAAATATAACATGAAAAATTGGGTAAAATGTTCCAGGCAACATAAATAAAAGCTTTTAGAACATATTTAATTAAATAGAAAAGTATCAACAGATATAAATGAAAACAATATTTTTTTTTAATCTGCAAGCTTAAGAAATTGTAAACTGAGATTCAGAAAATCAGATGTCTTATATTTAATACTTTTCAATTTTGTCAAAGTATTAACCCTCTGGCAGACTACTAATATAAATACAGAGCCTACTACTATACCACATCCTAAACAAATCAATAATAATGTATCTACAGCTTGACAGATCTAATAGATAAACTATAATATATTTCTATTGTAAGTCAATCCTACTGTAAATTATACATGATGTCCACTGAAACTTTTACAGAATTGGAGATGCACTTTATTTTTCTAAATGTACGATCCAGCTTATCACAGGTACCAGTACATGAGATCCAGTCCTTTTCGTCAGCTGCTGTCTACACTCCTGATACTATAATTTCTCACTTTAGGTTTATTTACCACTTTTTTACTAGCAGGTTTGACTGAAGGTTTATAAGGCTGTGATTTTGGTCTATTGTCTAATGCAGGTTTGGATCCTTGAACAACGAAATCTTTAGCACTGGGTTTGGGATCAGCTGACTTTATATTCCTGGGATCTAAAATCAAAATAAAATTACAATAATTTTTTCAATAATATGGTCAAAGTAAAAAATGGCCAGATTTCGTTAAATAGGAAGTAGGTTGATGACAGACCTGAAATCGAATCCCACATCATGGGATCCCATGTTTATGCTGCATACCAAATATCAAAGAGTGTGATATTATTTGCTGAGAAAACTTTAACAAAAATATTTTCACAGTTTGTATGCTTCCCAACATTCACCATTTTATAATCCAGATTTTTAATACATGACATCCTCCAAAAATATTTTGATTCTGTATGATATGTGGAAAATATTGGTATTTCAGCTGATCATAAATCCAATATCATAGATCCAGAGTGTTTTACACACTAGCTTCACTATATGAGATTTTCTTTTCTGCATTCTATTAATTTACAAAATAATATAACAAAATAAGTTGATGATCCTTCCCTTGAAAAGTAAGGTAACCCTTTGCACAAGCCCTCTTGAAACCTTCCTTTCTAAATGATAGAAGCATCTGGGTCATACACCAATTAGGGTGATAATTGCATGTATAATCTCCACATAATGGTCTTCTACAATAGATTCTTGTTACTTATACCAAAAATACCTCTTCTCACTGGAGATCTTGGTGTAGGTGTAGGTCTGTCATCTAAAAGTTTCCAAATTTCTTGTAGAGATTCCCCTCCCACAGAGGACATACTAATCCCCAGGGGTTCCCCTGGGTTCCTATCAGACTCTGGTACACTAAGGTTAGTAGATGCTAGTGATCTGTCACCATAACTAGATCTAGGATCCATGTACTCATCCTGGTCTGCAAAATCTGAAGAAAAAAATCATTCTTATAAATAATCCACAAGGCTTCAAATAATCTGCTAAAACAAACATGAGATTTTATAGAGGATGACATAAGTTTTAACAGATGCCCAAAATCTTATTTATTTCAAAAATATTTCTCATATATCTATCAGTAAATGAACAAAATCAAACTAACACAGACTGTTCCTAACTACATGTATCAGTACGTTTTTTGTTTGTTTTCAATTTAAGTTTCATTTTAAGGTTCATCTTTACACTTTGGAAAAAATGACTGATATTTCACGTCTTTTTCCAGTCTATGCGGAGCCTTAACTACACATTCAATCGCTTAATAAGCCGTAGCAGCGTCTAGATAAATAATGTTTGCATAAAGTTTTAGTATTTTGGAGGCATAAATTTGATCCGTTTTGCCGGAGCATTTTCTTTGCGTTTTTGAGTTCACCCAAATATAGCCAAATATCAACATTGCCCTGTTAAATGGCCTCCACGTGCAAGGAAGTTCTGTTATTGATGTTATTAAATCTACTCACAATCGGTTTTACGGAAGGTTATAAAGGGGTAATTCATCCTTTTTTAAGGTACAATTCGAACGGAAAGAAAATGAATAGAGAAAACAACAAGATTTATCTTGTTAAATAGAAGGGAAAATGATCAGCGATTTTTATAGCTAGACGCTGCCACACTTTATTTTATATTTATATGTGTCGTTTAAGTCGTACATAGACTAGAAAAATAGGTCAAATACCTACCATTTTTTTTTAAGCGTAACCATGAACCTTAAACTGACTTATGAGGCACATACTTATACTGAACTCAAGAACAAGTTGGGTAAAATCATTCCTGATGTTTTTAATCAAAAATGTCTTTTTTTCCATGATTGTTAAAGATTAATATTTGTGAATTGTATAGAAAGTATGTAGAAAAACTGTACTGACAGATAAGACCTTGTTTTATTTTCCATTTATCTAACCAACAATTTACACAAATTATTCATGAATAAAACTAAATGCCCACTTTAATTAACAAGGGGTTGCACCCAAACTTGCTAACCAAACAACCACTCAATCATTTGTTAAACTGAAAGAACATGACCAACTGACCTGGAAAGAAGAGGCGCAGAACAAATCATCTTTCTTAATCTGTGTACCTAATTTTAAATCAATCCCTTCAGTAAAACCAAAAAATCTGATACAAAATTAATAGTTTGAACAAACAGACAGATGGACAGACAAGATGATTGCAATACTAGTAGTATACAACAAATATAGCAATAAACAAATACCAATGGATTTCTTGAGAATGGATGGTGGTCTGTATTCCTCCTGTGTGTTGTTATTATTCCTTGTAGACCCAGCGGTATTTCCCATGTTCTGATTACATGTTGATTCCATAGTGCTGCCAACATCTTCAGGAAATTTCTGTGCATATTGTAATTGCTGTAAATACACAAAGAGAAGTATTGATCAGTAAAAAAAATCTAAAGAAAAATTACAAGCATGATGCCTTGCTGATGCTATACATTACAGCTAACATGCCTTCAAACCTATGTAAAAGTACATCTAAATTATAGCCAATCAAATGTTCCATTCCCCTTAGCTGAACAGGAGTTCATCAAGGTACTTTGGAGTACTGGTGCTTAATCTATCTATAGAATGTTGTAATAATAGAAGTTAATCTTTTTGACCAGTCATTGAAAATGAAAACTACTCATAGGTAGATAATTTTTACCTGAAGGAAAAAAACTCCAATCTCTGAGAGAAAATTGCTTATATCTACCATTGTTGCAACGAAATAATATTTTTTTATACATGTATATTTAATGCTTTAACCAACTCTTTGACATTTATCTTTCACATTTTCTTTTATATCAATATCCTTTTTGAGCTATTTTTTCAATTTGAAATTTCAACAGGTAAGTCTTTAATACTAGGAAAATTTTTCCTTCATACAACAAGATCATCTCTCTATAGATTTGAGTTTAAACTGATCAGAGAGATTAACTTCTATTGTAACACATTCAATAGGAGGATTAAGTACAGGTACTCCAAAGTACCTTGATTAGTCCCTGTTCAGCTTGGGGTAATTAATCATTTTATTGGCTATAATTTCTGAAGAGCTATAATATGTTTGCAATTTGAGAATTATTCAACACTTTTTTTATTGGGATGTTTACTGAAACTTTTAAATAAATATCTTAAATATTAAGATAAAGAGATGACCTGAGGACAGATCCAGTATCAAATGTAGGTCTGATTTAGGATGAAACTTTATGAATTAATGTATAATCATTTAGTTTTGTGCAAATCAAAAAAATTGTGGTTAAGAGCACAAAACTGAATTGGTGGGGACTGAATTTTGTGTATTTTAACACTCTTCAACAAAATAATTTAAATTTGTGGGCATTTAATATCATGGATTTCTCTTACCCACTAAATAAATGAAATCATATCTCCCACAAGTATTTCTGCTTCTAAAGTACTTATAGGTAAATGGAACTTTATGGCGGTTGTGTAAAATCTCTAGCGAACAAATTTCTGCATGACCTAACCCTATATTTAATTCTGAAAATGCCCTTGAATGCTTGTTCGTGATTAATTTCTCTATTCTTTAATGCTACAGTGACCAACCAAAGTAAATAGAACTACCTGTTTGGTTAATGCATACTGTAGATGTTCCAGTTGTGATAGTTTACTGAGAAATTGTTGTGACATGGGATTAGGAGGGTCTCTATTGGTGTCTGATGAGTAGACAGGTCTACCACTGGGTGGGTTAGATGGTCCAGAAACACCTGAAATGAAAAATATCAAATTTACAAAAATAAATCAAAATAAATACTGTGGTGTCATTATTATTCATTGGTTATCAATTTTCGTGGTTTTCATGTGGGACCTTGACCCAAGAAATTTGAATTTTGAATTTTGAAACCCCAAGTAAAAGAAATTTACCATTGATATTTATGCTGCAGAATCCACGAAGTGATCCTTTTTCATCAAACCACAAAAATTGATACCAACGAAAATAAATGAATCCACAGCAAGTTTAAAAAATCATTAATTATAAATGACAATTGAATATATTGCACTGCTTTTGTTTTTTATGCACATAGGTTTCATAGGCAATATTTATTATGCAGAGGGAATGACTAACCTTGGGGAGGTGATCATAATCTGATCAAAAATTGACAAGCCCTTCATGAATTGTGTGAAATCTGTTTTGCATAATGACACATTATAGTGTAAGCAAAAGGAAATTTGAGGCTAGATAGTATGTTTTTTCTATTTCTAGGGTTAACCACATTAGTATTTATAAAACATCTGCAATCTATTGATTACATACATGTGACGGATCTGTGATGACAAAGCTGGAGATTTTGATTTTTTTGGCTGGAGATTGGACAAAAAAGCGGGAGATTTTCAACGCTCATTAAAATTGCATTTCAATGTCAATTCATCACACTAGCGTGTGCCAAATATACATGGCTTCACTGATTAATCTCAAATCATCAGGTCAATTATGGCAATAAACCTTTAATTAACACCTTTACCTGTTAAATTATTGTCTACCTAATTGACAAACCCCTAAAACTCTGGAAATGTTTTATGACTGAACAATTAAAACCTCTATAAAACTAAAATTTTGTCATGTCTTGAAAAAGCGGGAGATTACACAAAAAGTTGGGAGAACGGGAGATGGATCAAAAAGTCGGGAGATTTCATCTCCCGGCGGGAGAATGTATGTGATTACAATTATTATTGCATTGTGGTTAAGTGGGAATGGATTTAAATCATATTTATTCGAAAGGACACTGGGGTAAACACCACATATTAAGCCCCCATATATAGATAGGTGAGCTGCAAATGGTCATCACAAAATCTATTTTAAGGTTTGTCTTTAATTTCCATTCATTTATATTTGTCACACTAGTTGCTCTTATGTTTAAATTTGATGTTAATCTTAACATTGGAATACATCTGTATAGTACATTTATGTATTTTATTTATTAAAGGTTAACATACAGGTTAATTTATTTAACATAAAAAAGCCAACAGATAGCATAACCTCTATACGATTTATCAATACCAACGGCAAGATAAACGACTGTTTGACTATATATGATGTAAATACATTGTTGCAAGACCTGAAGTGGAGGAAATTAAGGTATTTTAAGCTAGAAAATCACCGAAACCACTTGGGTTTGTACTTGCAAACATTGTTACTTGTGAGGCTCAAACCAATAGTGCCCAAGTCAAAATATTTTTAAATAAATTGCAAATAAATCGATAACAAATTAATTGCTTTCAAATCAAGAATACATGATTTGTAAATGCGATTTGTTTGTGATTCAATTAACAAATTGTAAGCAAATCAAACCATGATATATATGGCAATTTGATTTGAATACAATTTGTTGCATATTATTGATTTGATTACAATTCATTTGAAGTCTACTTCACTGAAAATTAATTTGCTTACAATTTGTTAAGCTTACTTCTTAAAGTTCTTTTCATTATTTGATTTGTTAATAATTCATTTAACTTTGTCATTTTGCATTTTCATTTGTTTCCAATTTGTTTAACTCAGTACTACATGGCATGGGGGTTTTCGATTTGTTTGTAATTCATTGAACTTTTTGGTTTTAAATTCCCATGGGTACCTCTTTGTACATGATAATCTTATTGGCTCTTGTGGTTATCTATCTACATTATTTGAATTTCAAAAAAGAAGGAAGAGGACATGTATAGCTTTTCTTAAGAATGTAAAGTGAATTATTCTTTGTAGAAGCATGGGCTATATTCAATTTGGAAGCTCTGCAATTGTAAGACAATTAATTGATATACTTTCATTGACATAATTCTAATTTTTAAATGAACCTGAAAATGATTTAAAAGAGTCTGAAGTTCAATCTATAAAGATCAGAATTCTTCAACATGCAGTGAGTTTTGCCATTATAAATATATATTTCTTCATATGGACAAAGTAGGGATTACATTAAACATGAATAAATGGGAAGTCAAATATAGAGCATGAACATTTAGAAATATTCTAAAAATATATACATGTATGTATTTTTATCTAAAAGTTAAAAAGAAAACTAGTAGGTTATTATAAATTTAATTCCTATTTATATCTTTGCTAAAGAATTATATTACCTGTTTAAAATTATATAGTGGGATGTAAACTATAAATACACAGAACAACTAGTTGCTTAAAGAATTATACATTTACTGTTGTGTATAAGTTTTGCACACTTACATTTACAGGACATTTGATTTGTTTTCGATTTACTTATTTGATTTGATAACGATTCATTTAAGGTCATTTAAAGGATATTCGATTTGTTTTCGATTCATTTATTTGATTTGATTACAATTCATTTGAGAATAATCGATTTGCTTTTGATTCATTTCTTCGATTTGATTACAATTTGTTTACAATTTAATTTCGATTAATTGAATTCGATTCGTTAGCTCATTTGCATGGGAATTTACATCGATATCAAATTGTGAACAAATCATTGATTTATTTTCGATTCATTTACACGATTTGTTTGGCTGATTTTTTATATTGGGTGGATTTGAAGTTCAGTGCCTTAACCAATCAACCACCCAGCCCAATTTATTATCTCATAATACAATGTACCTGCTCTCTTGAGCTCAGCTCTCAGTCTATTGCCCATTTCTATCAGCTGTTGTCTTTCTTTAGCTAGTTGTGCAATGTGTTTAGCTGCTGATTTTAATTTTTGTTGTAGTTCTTCTACTTGAACATTTGATTGCTGCTTTTTCATTGGTGCAGAACCTGTCACATGACTAGCTTGTCCCTTTAAACATGAGATCTCATCTTCAAGTTGTTGTATGACAAGTTCCTGAAATGAATAAATGATCTAGTGCATTTTAGGATTGAATTTGGCAATGTTAATGGCAAAAAAACCCTTCTAACTGCATTGCAACAAATTGTTTGTCCTGGAACTGTGAATATAAGGTGTATAGATGTAAGAGTATAAACAACAGAATACCAATGTGACATTCGAATGTCCAAAGTCTGGAAAGGGCAAAGTTATAATCATCCAAAACAAAAGATTGTGGTGTTAAAATATTTTAAATGAGCATAAAGCTTGGCAGGGTAATTTGCCATTTCTTATATTGAAAAAACTGTGAAACCTTATATTTTCACCTATAAATGTTATCATATTGAGGTATAAAACATAATGAAAATCTGAATTTTCAGATCATTAAGTGCGATCTTAACAGAAGTTAACATTATAAACATTTAAATGAAAAGAAAAAGGACAACAACATCAACTGGATTTGCAAGTCCATGACTTTAATAATGTTTTGATCAACTAAATAGAGACAACCAAGTATACCAAGACATATCCTAGTCTGGATTTCTAATGAACCCAAAGAACATTTGTTAACAAGATGTTTACCTGAGCACCAAAATTAACACCTGGTCTCTTCTCGGACAAGTCCAGCTTGAGTTGTGAAATCTAAAAGATCAATGTTTGAACAAGATTAGTCACAAATTTTGTACAGATACAGTCAAACCAGCCAATGTTTGCCCTAGGGACGAAAAAAAACCCCGTAAACTTGGGGTAGAACGGGGTTGGAGAAAGTGTTCCGAATGTATGAATTTTAATGAAAACCCTGTTCTGTTTTATTTTTACACCTATGACAAAAATCTACCCAGGGAGCCATGGGTTGTGAAACCGAACACACCCTTTATTTAGCAATCACCTGCTTTAGACAGCTTCATATTCTTGTCCCCTTCCGTTATAAATTAACAAAAATAAACCTGGATTAAGCAGCCACCTATCATAAGTGGCCACATTTTCCTCATCCAAAGGGTGAACTTTTAAAAAGGGTTTGACTGTACTTGATAATTTGTAGATGAAACAATTAAAAGTGTTCATTCCTTAACTTGACCAAAGACACCATGTGTTATGGTAACTATTGATAACAGAACAAGTACAAGTAAATGTGCAAATAGTTCTTGTAATATAACATAATTAAGATAATGCAATTTTAACAGCTAGATTTTTAAGATATTTTTGAATGAATAAAATAAGAAAACTATTGTTTACATGTACTTGAACATTAAATGCAAATAGAAAATTAAACCACATTTATAGATTTAGTTTAATGCTACTATTAGTCATAGTGTGTGATAAATTGTTTTTCACAGACTATCACTGTTAAATTTGGTTGAGTCTTTTTCCTGGTAATTTATATAATACTAAATTTATCTCATTATGAAATCATGACTGATGTTATTCTTTGTGGAAGATATTCATTCACAATCATTGGTTTTTTGTTTGTTTTTGTGTGTGTGTGGTTTTTGGGTTTCTCCCAATTCGACAATTCTCATTCAAATTAACAAAAGTGGACTGAAAAGGAGTCAAGTGTTTCACACAGTTCACTTGTACTTGTAAATTCAAATCTAAGTTAAACGGCATCCAATTTTTCTTCTATTTACAGAGGTGTTTACCCTCTTCTCGTATTGCCAATAATTAGAAAGACTTTTTTCAGTAATTTTGACCAGTAATCAGTAATCAGAAATTTCGTACAGGTCACATAGGATATTAAATCTCCAGCACTCATCAATTTTGTGGTTGTAATATCCAAAATCCAGCCTTAAGTTATTTAGATTTTCTATTGCACATAACTGGTTTGATCATTCGGGTGAAAATATAATAACAAAAAGAGCAAGTATTATATTAGCATTGTTACAATTGCATAAATGTGTAATATCATATCAGAGGGTAAATCAGTAATGCTTATTTTGGAACTCAAATAAAGAATAATTACAGAAAATCAGTGATGGTAAACACCTCTGTATTTATATGAAACTACAAAAACATTGTTTACTGCTTTCTACTATGCACAAAACAGAAACTTTAATTCTAAGTCTATTGTGAATCAATTTGATATTTTCATGGTTGCCTCAAAATGTTTTTTTTCTATTTGAATTTTGCTTTCATGGGTTACAGATAGATGAGGAATAAGTGTATACAACACAACCAACATAAAGAAACAGCAATGTAATACATAACAAGATGTTGCTATTACTCTATTTTATTCACAAGATTGGGCAGAGCTTAAGTTTCTCAGTCTATTAGATAAGATTTAAAGAAAAGCCCTAAATAATTGACCCATGACCAACCCACTCATTAAAATAGAGTCCTAAAAGTAATCAGGGTAAAACTAATTCTTCATTTTCATTTGATTCTTATTTTCGTGGTTAACTGTGACCTTACAAATCCATATAAACTTGTATCCAATTAATAATGATTAACCATAGTATTTTTCATAGTCCTCTAAATGGTTGTGAAACCTATACAGTGAAATTGACCATATGGAACACCTATGGGACTGACAAGTTGTTCAGTATTGTGATATGTTGATTTCTACAGGTTCAAACTGTAAAGTAATTAAAAGAAAGGACTGATTGACTGGTTTGGTTTAGACAGGTTTTCAGTATATCAAGGGTCCAAAATTTCACAGTAAGAATAACCTGTTGTGAGAGAGATGAAATCTCCATGTTTTTCTCCAGATTTCCTTTGTAATATTCATCTGCCTCTTTCCTTGCCTCCACAAGCTGTATCTCTAAATCTGAAACTCGCTGCTTTAAACTGGCGACCTCTGCTGTGTACCTCCGACCTTGAGCTCCAATCTCATACTGAAGCTGGTCAACTTCTATTTGTTTTGTCTTTGGCTAAAACAAATACAATAAGAGCTATTTCATGCTTAATACCAATAAGATAGCCAGATCATACTTTTTTGACAGGTTAAAAAACATATTATTCAATAAAAAAACATATTGCATATAAACATAAAGTACAACACACAATGAAATAAGCGAACGTTTCTAACCTGAACATTGAAATGATTTGAAACAGACTATATTCTTTGAACTACTGGTAAACTTAAGAGTTTAAAGGCAAAAACATCTTTGTTCACATTAAAATGGTCATAAGGTTAGGAATCATCTGACAACATCTGTGAAAATGGTCAATTTTCATGTTCTTAGGGAAATAACTCCTAAAGGAATGGTCCTAAAACTTTGACCCTGTAAATATTTTATAGATCTTAAAATGCTTCAAAATATGCAATTTAAATTTTCTCAAATGTATTTTACAGTTTTCAAGATTTTGAGTTTAATAAGTGCAAAATCTTGAGAGAAATAAAACAGGAAAAATCTGCCAAAGTCAAAAATGGCCAGACTTTATTAAGTAGCAAGTAGGTGAGCGACAGACCTGAAATGGGACACCACTCTAGTGCTGTATACCAAATATCAAGTTGCTGTGATAAGTAGTTGCAGAGAAAACTGTAACCAAAATTTCTTCCCTGCCCGCCTGCCTGCCTGCCCAACATTCACCATTTTATAACCCAGATTTTTTACTCTGTAAAATCCGGCCAAAAAGGGCAATTACTCCTACATAGGTAATTGTTCTCCAAAATTTTAGGGCTGGTAGACCTTAAGATCCCTTGCCAGAATTTTAATATCTGTGACCATTTTTGAGTTATTTGCATAATAATGCATTTACCCCCTCCCCTGTGTTTTAGTTTAAGACATGGTGGTAACGGTATGTATTTTTTAAAATTAAAACAATAGTTTTGTATCACCCATGCCATAAAAAACAATACAAAGTTTAGTTACAATTGGAGTTATGGTGCCAGAGGAGTTAACCTTTCAAAAAGTTTGACTGACCTGTGTGATTACCTAAATACCTCACTTTCAATTTAACATTCTAAAGAAATGCCAGGGCCTGAGTGGCCCAGTGGTTTAATACACTGGTTTAAATACCACAGAATTGATCACTAGTCATTTACCACTTCCACAGTATGTAAACCTGTGCGCCAGAAATGTCTTATTTATGTTAAATGTGTACGCTTATTTATGTTTTCGTGGGAAAATTGTGTTAGTGTCAACAAGCTAGGTAGGTCTTTTATAATACTTTCTTTGAAATCAACATTGTTCGAATATGATAATTTTTAGAAACTGTTCATGAATGATAAAAGAAGAAGCCAATTCACCTTTTTGTGTTGAATAATGAATATAAACCCAAATAATCTAGTTTTTGTGTGAGACTGGTTGTATCCATTTCGAAAAACAACCCATTTTTACGTTAAAACCTCAACATTGTCAAACCAAACTTTTCCCGCTTGTTCACATTATCTTAAAATATATTAGAATAAATTTTTGACCAGTTAAGTTGTATCGTTTTCGAGAAATTTAAAATAAAAGAAAAATAGCATTGTGGACTTTTTAATGTGTCATTAATTGTGCACTGTGTATCTTAATGTCGTAGTCTTTGTACTCTTTTTAATGTGCAAAACTTTGTTAGAGTTGACATAGTTATCGTTTAGTATCATCTTACTGATATAATAAATGGTTTTAGTTTCAATCTGAAATACGTTTACGAGACTTTGATGTACAATTAAGGGGTTATACACATTAAAAATGTAACTATTGAACACTCCGATCGATGTACAAATATGTACTTGCCGTCCACGCATAGAAAGTAGGTTTCACTTTCATTCAGTGTCACCAAAAGATCTAACATTGACTAAGATCACCACGTGTTTTTTTCTTAATAAAGAAAACTTCGCTGAACCAGATAGAACTGACATCGTGGAAATGCAAAATTAATTATTGTATCAAATGGCATGGATTATGCACTCTTGGACTTCCATGTCCAAGATGACGAGATGGCCTAGTGCGGGGGTTGTCAAGTTTATACGGAAACCCTAACCATGCACTGACCATAGTGGGCCAACGTTTAAAAATCCATTTGTGAACCCATAGTAGTGCGCCACATACGCTGAATTTCCCATCCTACCCATCTCTCCCTTTTAACAGAGATTTTAAAAAATTTACTGATCCATTTGTTTCTTAATTCACCTTATAGATTTTTATCATCATTTTATTCTTATTTCATCATCATCTTTATGTTATCACCCTTATATAACCTATATTGTGTTGCTAGGCCGTAAAACAACAACATCCTCACTTACTTACTGCAGTTTAGTTATGCCATTTACAAACATCTAAAACAGTACATGTAGGTGAGCAACATTGTGATACTGTGTTGTTTCTTAGCAAGCGAACATTCATACATGCCTCCATCTTTCAAGAAAATGACTGCATCCATGCTAGAAGAATAGAGAGTAATTTGGATGGGTTATCACCCCCCTGATCTTTAACAACCAGTAAAACCTTATATGGATAAATCAAGAATGTCTGCTGCAAGATCATCTTCGTCAAAACTTATCTCCGTTTCGGGCGGGTTTATATATATGGTTGATAAAAATCTATTGACGACCTTTGAGTTTGGTGTTTATATTGTTTTACAGTCTTTAATGGGGCTTGCTTAGGGGGGGAGGGTACGAATATCCCATATCCCCATAAATTTTTCATCAAATATCCTGTATTCCAAAACAGGTTTTTCCAGTATCCCATATAAAAATATCCCATATCCCAATAAGTCTTGCCTCAAATATCCCGTATCCCACTAAGCAAATGTGTGGATATCCCATATCCCAATATACCCTAAACAAGCATGTTTAATAACTTCTTTTTGGCATGTTTGGAGATCAAACATAGAATGTGCTTTCCAGCTATAATATATCTACTAGAGTATTGGTAAAAAGTGTAATTATTTGTTTACAACTAAAAAGTACCTTGGAATGAATGTTAATGAGATAATATATCGTATCGTATATATCTTTAGAGTTTGTGAACTTCCTGTGACATTTTTTTCCTTATCATCACAAAGATGATTCAATTAGTTGACACAAACAATAAATGTCGTAAAACTCGATCTTCAATTCAGAAAAACCTAAAATTTCTATTCATACAAACGTCAATAAGGACACAGTCTTATGCTTTTTGCCACATCAATAAGGCTTATAGTACCACTGCAAAAAGAATACAGTCAACAAAATCACAAAAGTGGTATTTTTCTATTTAATAGTAACTATAAATCATTTCTGCATTTCGAAAATGTTTTTACTAACAATATACGTGTTGAGTATTGATATTGATGTAAAAGATGCAGTTGCAACCATACAAAGGTCCAAATTCTGTTTTTTCTACTGTCAATGGTACCATTTCATACTGATATTGCCTTTTTTGTTTAAACAATTTTCTTTAGTTTGAAGGTCTCTTATTGTACTTGAACCCCATTTGTACCTTTATTAGTACTTTGAAGCATATAGGTAATGTAATTTTAAAGGGAGATGTAAAAACTCTGCCAGATAGATTAATCAGACTAGATGTTTACTTCTTAAAACGTTAAGAAGCGTACACATTTAACGTAATTAAGATATTTCAGGAGCACAGGTTTACATACTGTGACTTCAGGTTGTTGCATTGACTCCAAGTTTGCAATTTACAAAAATGGGAGTTTTCCACCTGAATGTAATAAGTTTGTCAGTTACCTGCCTAAGGTGGATAGTTTTTTCCAGGTACTCCCATTTCTTCCACCATTAAAATGACCACCTTACATGGCCTAGGTGTGTTGAAAAGGGGCTTTAAACACCAACACACACACCCAAAAGAGAGGTTAATATATAAACTTGTTTAGGGCATATCATAATACTTTTAAATACCTCTTTTGATAATTTGTCAACCAGATTATCAAGATACAATATACGAGCTTGCTGCTTCTTAACTTGGGCTGAGAGTTCTACTTTTTCAGTTCTAAAAGCACCTGTAAATAAAAAGCATGTCGTCTTCATATAATCAAAAGAAAAAGATTTCCTTACCCATTACATACTTCCTATTCATTTCCTACTTGCTTGTACTTTATGACACATATACAGGAAGCAACATTTTATTTATTTGAAGTGGTCTCTGGTCTCTACTTGACATATAAGAGGATCAGTGGTGTCAGACACTCAAGATGACAATGCGTTTTTTAACCCTGTCTGACTGTATTTGCATATTCCATGGCTAGACACTAAGCATACGAAGATCCAGGGAGCCCCCTTTTTATGAAAAATAAAGAAAGAATGTGTCCATGGGACACGGATGCCCCCGCTGGCCTCAAATAAAAAGTTGAAGTCCGAAAGGTCTGAAAGTCGCTTAGGATGCATAGTTAATCATACTTAACCATTCTACCAAGTTTCAAATCATTCCCATGTACGGTTTCTGAGAAAAGCTTGACAGAAATTTTCATGTCGATTTTGGTATCGGTCCAGCCCCAAACAGGAAGTAGATGTCCGACAGGTCTAAAATTCGCTTAGGACATATAGTTTGTCATACTGAACCATCCTACCAAGTGTCAAGTCATTCCCATGTACAGTTTCTGAGAAAAGCTTGACGGAAATTTTCATGTCGATTTTGGTATTGGTCCAGCCCCAAACAGGAAGTAGGTGTCCGACAGGTCTAAAATTCGCTAAGAACATATAGTTTGTCATACTGAACCATCCTATTAAGTTTCAAGTCATTCCCATGTACAGTTTCTGAGAAAAGCTTGACGGAAATTTTCATGTCGATTTGGTATCCAGCCCCAAACAGGAAGTAGGTGTCCGACAGGTCTAAAATTCGCTAAGAACATATAGTTTGTCATACTGAACCATCCTACCAAGTTTCAAGTCATTCCCATGTACAATTTCTGAGAAAAGCTTGACGGAAATTTTCGTGTCGATTTTGGTATCGGTCCAGCCCCAAACAGGAAGTAGGTGTCCGACAGGTCTAAAATTCGCTTAGGAAATATAGTTTGTCATACTGAACCATCCTATCAAGTTTCAAGTCATTCCCATGTACAGTTTCTGAGAAAAGCTTGACGGAAATTTTCATGTCGATTTTGGTATCGATCCAGCCCAAAACAGGAAGTAGATGTCTGACAGGTCTAAAATTCACTTAGGACAAATAGTTTGTCATACTGAACTATCCTACTAAGTTTCAAGTCATTCCCATTTACGGTTTCTGAGAAAAGCTTGACGGAAATTCGTACGGACGGACATGAGTAAAACTTAATGCCCCCCGACATGTCGTCGCGGGGGCATAAAAATAATTGAATAACAAGAGGCTCCCAAGAGCCTGAATCGCTCACCTGAACTACACAGATACATATATTTGTAGATATTATTGTGCTTAACCATATGCGATTTAAATTTATGAAATATCTTGGTTAGTTTCAAGATATTGGGCTTAATAAGTGCAAATTTGCCAAAAATTAGGAAAAAGAACAATAACTCCCACATCAGCAGTCAGATCTTTTCCGAAATTTCAGGACAGGTAGATCTTAATATGCTGATCACTTTTGATTCTTGCACAATTTTGATATCTGAAACCAGTTTTGAGTTATTAGCAAAAAAATGAAATTTGCCCCTATGTTCTATTTTTAGCCATGGTGGCCATGTTTTTTTACAAATCGAAAATCTGAAAGATAGAGTTGTAGCATATAAGCTATCAAACAGTGTGCCATGTTAAGATGCAGTTGGTCTTACCGTTTCAGACAAGTCAGGGGAAAAGTAATGAACAGTAGTAAATATTGACGCTTTAAGGGCCATAACTCCTAAAAGAAACGGTTCTACAGCTTTGACCTAATTACATGAATTGTAGATCTTGATGTGCTTAATCATATGCGATTTGAATTTTTGAAATATCTTGTATAGTTTTCAAGATATAGGGCTAAATAAGTGAAAAATTTTGAAAAATATCAAGAAAAAGGGCAATAACTCCTATGTCTTTTGTTGGATCTTCTTGAAAATTTCAGAGAAGGTAGATCTTGAGATGCTAATCACTTTTGTCTCCCATCAGAATTTTGATATCTGTTACTGTTTTTGAGTTATTTGCAAAAAACTGTAATTTGACCCCTATGTTCTATTTTAAGCCATGGAGGCCATATTTTTTGACGAATCAAAAATCCGAACAATAGAATTGTAGCATTAATGCTATTAAACAATTGTGCCAAGTTTGGTTGAAGTTGGATGCATGGTGTCAGACAAGTTAATCTTTGAAATTCAGGATAAAAGTAATGAAAAATGGTAAAATTTGACGCTTTAAGGGCCATAACTCCTAAAAGAAATGGTTCTACAGCTTTGACCTAATTACATGAAATGTAGATCTTGATGTGCTTAATCATATGCAATTTGAATTTTTAAAATATCTTGTAAAGTTTTCAAGATATAGGGCTAAATTAGTGCAAAATTTTGAAAAAATCAAGAAAAAGGGCAATAACTCCTACATCGGTTGTTGGATCTTCTTGAAAATTTCTGGGCAGGTAGATCTTGAGGTGCTGAACACTTTTACCCTATGCCAGAATTTTGATATCTGTTACCGTTTTTGAGTTATTTGCAAAAAACTGCAATTTACCCCTATGTTCTATTTTTAGCCATGGCGGCCATGTTTTTCAACGAATCAAAAATCCCCACGCTACTTTTATAATACCTATGCTAATTAACAACTGTGCCAAATTTAAAAGCCATTGGACTTATGGTGTTAGAGGAGTTAACGTTTGAAAAATGTTAACGACGACGGACGACGGACGACTGACGACGGACGACGGA
The DNA here is from genome assembly GCA_963971305.1 of Arcuatula senhousia. Classification (NCBI taxonomy): domain Eukaryota; kingdom Metazoa; phylum Mollusca; class Bivalvia; order Mytilida; family Mytilidae; genus Arcuatula; species Arcuatula senhousia. The sequence continues at coordinate 28,409,527 of OZ020307.1, read as the reverse complement.
CGACGGACGACGGACGACGGACGACGACGGACGCCAAGTGATGGCAATAGCTCACATGGACCTTCGGTCCAGGTGAGCTAAAAAGGAAATCCTTGTAAAATGATGAAGCTGAACTTGCCTCTTTGGTCTAGGGGCTCCACTAAGAAAAATGCATTGGTCTGCCATTGCTGAGTGTCAAAAGATAACCTGCTACTAAGTCGCAGCAACTGTCCTTGTTTCTATACTACATGCATTATTATCTTGCATTATATTCTTTTGATTCTAAAGTTGCAGCAGCCACTCATTGTTTCTATACTACATGCATTATAATCTTGCATTATATTCTTTTGATTCATAAGCAAACAAAGCAAAGCACTATAAGGTGAGAAGTTTGACAAATTTCAACACACCAAAAAACATTTTATAATTTATTTTGATTACTTGTGTGTCTTCATAAATGTCTTAAAAAGGAGCATGGTCCCTCTATTGTAAAGAGAAGCTAAAAAAATAATTAAATCAAATATCATTCACATTCTCCAACTTGTCTAAAAACAACACTATCATACCTCACACTCTAAAAATGGTGGGTATATCCTGTCCAAAATCCTCACCCAAATCAATTCAACCTACATAATAGTTATCTTTGTGAGCTATTAAAGGCAATGTCTCTGCCATATTAAATGTACATGTAGTCACATTGTTCACATACCTATATTTTCGTTTAATGCCTGTATATGTGATTTTACAAGGTGATTATCCTTTACCAGTGACATCACTTCCTCTTGGTTGGTTACCATGGGAACAGCAGGAGTTTGTCCTGATTTTCTGACACTGTTAAGTTGTGACTCGAGATCTCTTGTTTTCTTTCTCAGCTGTTTGATTTCATCCTCCAATTCATTTACATATCCTAAAAAAACAGGTTTTTCCTTTCAATATTATTTTTCAAAAATAGAGCCCAATACTTGTTTCATTCCACTATAAAAGTTTTTCAAGACAAGTGGTCCATTCAAAAAAATATTTTTATAAGTTGAAAACTTGAAAGACAAGATTTTGATGAAATGGAAATCAAAATATATTTATGACTCCAGAATAAAATCATGTCATCTATGCTGTTTTTACCAGCAGCTCATTGTAAATCAGCATTTCCTAGCTTTCAACATGCAGGAATCAATTAATAAATCTTTTAAAGTACTACATCCTGTCAGTGCTGTTAAAACAAAACAATATTGTTTACACATTGACCCTTACCATTTGAATTTGACCTTGACTCAGGTTCTTGCAAGGTCACCTGAGGTAGTTCTTGACCCAGATTTTCCATTTGACTCCTCATCTCTTTGATTACACCTCTGAGGTTTAAGTTCTGTTGTTTTAAACTCTCTATTTCATCTCTATTTACTAAGCTAAAATTCTTATCCATGTCAACCTGTCAAAATACATAGTTTATTTATCATTACATAGTTACTAAGCAGTAGCTTATTTCAGAGAAAATACAGTGTTTGTATAAGTATCCCTAGTATTCATCACAATTTTACCATTTTCATTCTTGACCATATCTGGGTCAAACACAACATAAATTCAAATAGGTTAAACTTCTTAAAAAATATTTCAGGCACCACCATGAGTCATTGACTTTATTTTTGGTAAAATCCTTTTATTCTCTAATCTGTTCCATAATCTACACAAGAGGGCTACCAGTAGCCTAAATTGAGCACTTGACTTAAATGCCTTAGTTTTACACTATAAGACAAAAATATCTTTTTTTTTCAAATTTAAAGAGTCATACATTTAGTAAGGGGTCATCTGAAATCACTAGCAGTGAATATGTACCAATGGTTGCTTACATTAATGTTCTTATCTATGGCTATCCCATGAGCCTTAAGAGTGGAAAGAGCTTGTTCCCTGTCTCTATACAATGTTCTTATGAGGGTTTCTCTTTGTTCCAGTTCACGAGTTCTCTCCTTCAAAGTTGCTAAAGCCTTAAAAACACATCAGTTTTATAAATATAGGAGTTAATAGCAGAAAAAATAACTTGTATAGCCATTACATTATTTCCAAAAACAAGAGGCTCCCAGGAGCCTGAATCGCTCACCTGAACTACAAAGATACATATATATTGTAGATATTAATGTGCTTAACCATATGTGATTTAAATTTCTGAAATATCTTGGTTAGTTTTCAAGATATTGGGCTTAATAAGTGCAAAATAGGGCAAAAAGTACGAAAAAGGGCAATAACTCCCACATCAGCAGTCAGATCTTTTTCCAAAATTTCAGGACAGGTAAATCTTAATATGCTGATTACTTTTGATTCTTGCACAATTTTGATATCTGAAACCAGTTTTAAGTTATTAGCAAAAAAATGAAATTTACCCCCTATGTTCTATTTTTAGCCATGGCGGCCATGTTTTTTGACGAATCATAAATCTGAATGATAGAGTTGTAGCATATAACCTATTAAACAAGTGTGCCAAGTTAAGATGCAGTTGATATTAGGGTGTCAGACAAGTGAATATTGAAATTCAAGGGAAAAGTAATGAAAAAATGACAAGTTTTGTTGTTTTAGGACAATAACTCCTAAAAGAAATGGTCCTACAGCTTTGACCTAAATACATTTAATGTAGATTTTGAAGCACTCAATCATATGCAATTTAAATTTTTTAAATATCTTGTATAGTTTTCAAGATATATGGCTAAATAAGTAAAACATTTTGAAAAAATCCAGAAAAAGGGCAATAACTCCTACATCAATTGTTGGATCTTCTTGAAACTTTCAGAGCAGGTAGATCTTGAGATGCTGATCACTTTTGTGTCCCATCAGAATTTTGATATCTGTAACCATTTTTGAGATATTAGCAAAAAACTGCAATTTACCCCTATGTTCTATTTTTAGCCATGGCGGCCATATCTTTTGACGAATCAAAAATCTGAACGATAGAATTGTAGCATGTATGCTATTAAACAACTGTGCCAAGTTTGGTTGAAGTTGGATGTATGGTGTAAGACAAGTTAATCTTTGAAATTCAGGGGAAAAGTAATGAAAAATGGTAAATTTTGACGCTTTAAGGGCCATAACTCCTAAAAGAAATGGTTCTACAGCTTTGACCTAAGTACATGAAATGTAGATCTTGATGTGCTTAATCATATGCAATTTGAATTTTTAAAATATCTTGTATAGTTTTTAAGGTATAGGGCAAAATAAATGCAAAATTTTGAAAAAATCCAGAAAAAGGGCAATAACTCCTACATCGGTTGTTGGATCTTCTTGAAAATTTCTGGGCATGTAGATCTTGAGGTGCTGATCACTTTTACCCTATGCCAGAATTTTGATATCTGTGACCGTTTTTGAGTTATTTGCAAAAAACTGTATTTGACCCCCCTGTTCTATTTTTAGTAACAGCGGCCATGTCTTTTGACGTATCAAAAATCCGAACGCAAACTTTTTGCACAATACCCTAAGGAACAACCATATCAAGTTTGGCTGCATTTGGCCAAGCAGTTTTAGAGAAGAAGATGTTTGAAAAAAGCTAACGGACGACGGACGACGGACGGACGACGGACGCAAAGTGATGGCAATAGCTCACATGACCCTTCGGGTCAGGTGAGCTAAAAACACCATGACTTGAACTTGGATGAAAAAATCAATGCAATATATATGCAAAGTATCAAGGGAATGAAATTTGTAGCTACTTAAAAGTGTTTATTGTACCACAATTTTTGTTGTAAGTGATATCAGTTCAACAAAATTCAATAATGTCACAGGTAACAGTTGAGTATAAATACTAAAATCAGTAAGTTATATAGAAATCAAAACTATATTTGGTGGTTGAATAAAAAAATAAGACAGACATAAACAGCACATCTCCAGTTAGGCTAGAAATAAAGCTGTTTTAGGTATTTTCCTTTAACTAATGGTTATGTTAAGTCCAAAAGATATCAATATGTTTGTATGTGATTCTGATTACTGGGACCCATTTTATGAACTGTTTCCTCTGCAACTATTTATCACAGACCTTGATATTTGGTACACAGCATTAGCATGGGGTCCAATATAGTAAGATCTTATTTCAGGTCTGTCACTCTCCTACTTCCTGTTTAACAAAATCTGACCATTTTTTTATTTTTATAGATTTTAGTGAAGCATTATGTTGATTTGAAAACTTTTATATCTCTCTCACCTCATCTTTATTCCTGGTCAGTTTCTGTATAAGTTCTTCAGACTTTTCGTACTGGTTTCTCTCTAAATCTTCAAATCTGTTCTGCCAATCTAACTCTAACTGTGCTTTAGTTCTCTCTAAACTGGTCTCTCTATCAGCTGCCTGACTCAAGTCTCTTTTGTATCTGAGAATAACATGTCAAAACTTTATAACAAGCATGACACGTGAACACTTGATGAGATTTTTTTTCTTTGGATCCAATTCCTAAAAATATTCTAACTTTACTCTTTCAAGTACATGAGCAAAAATTAAAAACTGTTTATTATTATTTGTGAGGTACAAGTACCCATTTTCATAGTTTTTGTGGATTTCAGTTAGGCATGAAATTGATGCAAACTCAAATAAATGAATCCACAGTATCACCTCAATAAATGAATGATGCAAATTAAAATGAAGCGTTTACTTCTTAAACTCTTATTAAATGAAATTGAATGATAAAATGAATTATTTATTTCGTAGCTACTTTTATTCATAATCACACTACAAATTTAAAACAAGGGATTGCACTAAGTCGTGCTAAGCATACCCCCACTCAACCATTCAGCAAACAGGAAGTAGATGACCAACTGATCTGGAAAGGGGAGGCACGATAGAACTCATCATTCTAAAGCTGTATACTAAATTTGAAATCAATCCCTCCTGTAGAAGCTGAGAAATCTGTTACAAAAAAATTGTCTATTTTTGACCCATTAAAAGTCTAAGTTGGCTCAGAAAACAGGAAGTAGATGATGGACTGACCTGGAAAGGGGAGGCAGGGTATAACTAATCATGCTGAAGCTGTGTACCAAATTTGAAACCAATCCACCCAGTAGAAGCCGAGAAATCTGTTACAAAAAATTTCACATTTCAAATTTTTTACCCTAAAAAGTCTAAGTCGACTCGGAAAACAGGAAGTAGAAGATGGACTGACCTGGAAAAGAGAGGCACAATATAACTCATCATGCTGAAGCTGTGTACCAAATTTGAAACCAATCCACCCAGTAAAAGCCAAGAAATCTGTTATGAAAAATTTCACATTTCAAATTTTTTACCCTAAAAAGTCTAAGTCGACTCGGAAAACAGGAAGTAGAAGATGGACTGACCTGGAAAAGAGAGGCACAATATAACTCATCATGCTGAAGCTGTGTACCAAATTTGAAACCAATCCACCCAGTAAAAGCCAAGAAATCTGTTATGAAAAATTTCACATTTCAATTTTTTTACCCTAAAAAAGTCTAAGTCGGCTCGGAAAACAGGAAGTAGATGATGGACTGACCTGGAAAGGGGAGGCATGGTGTAACTTATCATGCTGAAGCTGTGTACCAAATTTGAAACCAATTTATCCAGTAGAAGCAGAAATCTTGAACCGGACAGACAGACGGACGGACGGACAGACGGACGGACGGACAGATGGACAGACAAGGTGATTGCAATATAGCCCCCTCTCTTACGAGTGGGGGTATAATATATACTATGCATGTATCTAAATTTCAATCTAGTTTATTGACAGACAATCATTGTATTACCCTTATGAAACAGAACACAGTACATGTACTGTTATTGTTGTAAGATGCTTATTGGCAAATTTTTGGAAGTATTTCTATATGCCCAAACTACAAAAGTAGATATGGGAACACAGTGGCAGATCCATTTGTCTGTCCGACTCAAAAAACAGGTTTCTGGTTCAAGTTACTTTTCCATGAGGTGGGCATTATGTTTTTTAAGATACTGGTTTTCTTATTTTTTAAGTAAATAAAGAAGGAAAATGTTCATGGGACATGGATGCTCCTGCTAGCCCTAAACAGGAAGTAGAAGTCTTACAGGTCTGAAAGTGGCTTAAGATGTACAGTTTTTCATACTAAACCATCCTACCAGGTCTCAAATCATTCTCATGTTTAGTTTATGGGAAAATCCTGACAGAAATTTTCATTTCGATCCAGTCCAAAAACGGACAAAAACCTGGCAGGTCTTAAATCCCTTAAGACATACAGTTTGTCATACTAAACCACTATGCCAAAATTTTAAATTATTCTCATATACAGTTTCTGAAAAAAGCTTGAAGGAAATTTGCATGGATGTACAAACGAACATGAGTAAAACTTAATGCTCCCCAACATGTCATCACAGGGGCATAAAAATAATTATGACTAATTTATGTTACCTTTCTATGTCCTGCTTTTTCTGTTGAATTTCAGCTCTGAGCTTTTCCTCATTCTCCCTCAGACTTTGAACCTCTATATCCTTACTGACTTGGCTTCTTGACACATCTACAATTTGTCTGTCCCATTTTTCTTTAAGCTGAACAATCTCATCATTTAATCTGAGTTTAAAAAGTAATGCAGCAATTAATTTTAGAGGCAACATGCTTCCAACAACAGACACTGATTCAAGGAAAGGCACACATGTACTGGGTGTATGCCCCCACTAAAACTGTTAAAAATTGTGTTTGCACAAAATCCATGTAAAAAACACATAGAAATTAACATCGAGTACGTAAACTTTATTGCTAATTAAAATTTTGTGATAACATACACAGTTACATATATTATACTTCTTGCATACCAAGTTTCATTAAATTCTGTTCAGTGGTTTAAAAGGAGATGCGTTCACAAACTTTGATCACAGACAGACAGACGGACTGACCAGTCAAAAACATTATACACTCTGCAACTTCGTTTTTTAGCATGTTAGTGGTACTAACTTTTCTGCTTGTATTTCTTTCTCTTTCTGTAGATCAGACAAGGACCATTGTAACTTTCTGATTTCTACTTGACTGTTCTCCAGTTTTGACTGTAAATCTCTGATTGTATTCTGTAATGACTGTTCCCTCTCAGCATAACCTTCCTTGACCTTGGCTAAGGCAGCTTCTTTCTCTCTGCCATATCTGTCCATCTCAGCATGCCTGTCAAAATAACATGGAATTGGTTTTTTTCTCAAAAATAATGTCCAACATTTTTAAACATAAAATCATATTTGCCACAAATACTGATGGAAGAGAAAAAAAAATTGTTGAAGTAAAATATGTCTGGATTTCCTTAAACAGGAAGAAAGTTAGCAACAGACATGTATGGGACCCCATGCTAATGCTGCATATGAAAGAGACTGTTGAATACTGCTGGCTGTTTTTAATTGTGATTTTTTAAATTGCCGTTTCTTTAATCTTGGTTGTATCGCGTACACTTATTCCACAGCTCTTTATCTTCTATTTGATTAGTAGTTGCTGACAAAACTTTTACAAAAAATATTTCCCTGCCCAACCACTGCCAGACATTCATTTTTTTAAAACCTAGATTTTACATTCCATGAAATCTGACCAATAAAATGTTCAACAAAGAGTTATTGAAATTACGATAGAAATATTATTTTCATGAGTTCAGTGTCTCAGAAAAGTTGCCATCTACATATATTTCATACTTACTTTCTCTGAAAATCTTCTTTCATTCTGCTCATAGAAAGTTCAGCTTGTTGTAGTTTGTTTTCAAGTTCAGTTTCTCTACAAAAAAAAGAGGAACAAAATGAGTTTATTACTTTGGACAAACCGACCTGAACACTACATGTCCAAAATCTTTTGTAGGTGGAGCATAAAAATTGTCTTATTCTTGTTTACTTGTTGCAAGAACTGCTTCCCTAATTATTATTATATCCAAGTTATGCAAGCTTTACAAGGCTGTATGTATTGCATTCCAATCACAACAAGAGGCTCCCAGGAGCCTGAACCGCTCACCTGACATATGTGCCTGAAGTAAAGGTTATAAGGCAAAATCTATTTAACGTTGAATGGGTAATAAGATTAATAAGGGGGTCATCTGACAATATGGTGGATCTAAAGGTGCTGATTACTTTTGTTCTCAATCAAAATCTAAAAATCTGTCACCCTTTTTGAGTTATTTGCAAAAAAATGCAGTTTAACCTAATGTTTTATTTTTAGCCACAGCGGCCATGTTTTACAACCAATCAAAAATCCCCACATCAGTTCTATACACCTAATGCTAATAAACAACTATACCAAGTTTGGTTCCATTTGGACTTAAAGTGTCAGAGGAGTTAACGTTTTCAATGTAATGAGGAAATGCTGTTAAAATGCTAAATTTTGACGTTCTAAGGGCAATAACTCCTAAAAGGAAAGGTCCTACAACGTTGACCCTATTACATATTTTGTAGATCTTGATGTGCTTAACAATATGCAATTTAAATTTCTCAAATATCCAGTATAGTTTTCAAGATATTGAGCTAAACAGATGCAAAATTTGAAAAAAATCCACAAAAAGGGCAATAACTCCCACATGGGTTGTTGGATTTTCTTCAAAATTTCAGAGCTGGTAGATCTTGAGTTGCTGATCACTTTTGTTCCCAATCAAAATTTTGAAATCTGTCAACGTTTTAGAGTTATTTGCAAAAAACTGCCATTTACCTCTATGTTCTATTTTTAGCCACAGCGGCCATGTTTTACAACCAATCAAAAATCCCCACATCAGTTCTAAACACCTAATGCTAATAAACAACTATACCAAGTTTAGTTCCATTTGGACTTAAAGTGTCAGAGGAGTTAACGTTTTCAATGTAATGAGGAAATGCTGTTAAAATGCTAAATTTTGACGTTCTAAGGGCAATAACTCCTAAAAGGAAAGGTCCTACAACGTTGACCCTGTTACATATTTTGTAGATCTTGATGTGCTTAACAATATGCAATTTAAATTTCTCAAATATCTAGTATAGTTTTCAAGATATTGAGCTAAACAGGTGCAAAATTTGCAAAAAATCCACAAAAAGGGCAATAACTCCTACATGGGTCGTTGGATTTTCTTCAAAATTTCAGGGTAGGTAGATCTTGAGGTGCTGATCACTTTTACCCTATGCCAGAATTTTGATATCTGTAGCCGTTTTTGAGTTATTTGCAAAAAACTGCATTTTACCCCTATGTTCTATTTTTAGCCATGGCGGCCATGTTTTACGACGAATCAAAAATCCCCACATCAGTTCTAAGCACCAAATGCTAATGAACAACCATACCAAGTTTGGTTGCAATTGGACTTATGGTGTCAGAGGAGTTAACGTTTTAAAAAGTTTACGGACGACGGAGGACGGACGACGGACGGACGACGGACGCCAAGTGATGACAATAGCTCACATGACCCTTCGGGTCAGGTGAGCTAAAAAATAACATTCTCCACACATAAATTAACCAAACAGTCTACTAATATATGCTCTTCCTTTTTTGAAATTTACATATGAGCATGCATTGTCCTTCAAGGCATTTTATCTATTGAGATATTACATTGATAAAATTTATTTTAATTTATCTTCAACAAATCTTTGCCCTAGTATAATATCTTACATACTGCAAAAGCAGAAATTTTCGCAAGGGCTTAAAATTTCATGAATTTCATAACATCAATATATTCACAATTTCATGTTGTATGGCAATGCCGATAAAAGATCTCACATTTCATCAACAGTGTTATCCCAAGGCCCTTATAGCATCTCGGGACCGAGACACTATCAGATTTTACCGAGATGCTATCGGTCTGTACCAAGACGCTATAAAATTGCTTAATTTTTTTTCAATGAAGCCATTGAGGACAAATGGGTAATTGACACCTTTACAACCCCAAGCCAATTATCAAATAAACGATTGGTCTGTTGTCAATTAATTGAAAGGTATCGATTTTTAACTAATTAGACTTGATTACAGGTGATTTGCCGACAGAAGGCACCTGCAGCCGAGTGTTTTATTTTGGTTGGACAACCAATCAGAATTGACCAAAATAAAAAAAAACACAAGCCATGTGCTTGATACACGTAGGTTTTTTAACTTACATGAAAAAGAAATGAAAACCAAAAACGAAAAGAATGATTTTTTACCTTAAAGAATAAATATTTGAATCCTTTAACATCCTTTTCCACGATTATATAGTCCAAAACATTGATTCCACACATTTGATTTTGGCAGTAAATTTCATAAACATATGGGCAAATGGGAGATAATTTAAAGGCAGTGGCTACTATGTACAAATTACATGTACCATATATTTTTTAATTAAAGTCAGCAAAGTTATTTATTTAAAGCAGATACTATCAGCTAATTCCCATTCCCTTTCCTTCAGTTTTTAATCAAGTTCCTATGTTTTGACTTACCTAGCAGCATGCATTGCCCTACTAACAGCTAATTCCCATTCCCTTTCCTTCAGTTTTTAATCAAGTTCCTATGTTTTGACTTACCTAGCAGCATGCATTGCCCTACTATCAGCTAATTCCCATTCCCTTTCCTTCAGTTTTTAATCAAGTTCCTATGTTTTGACTTACCTAGCAGCATGCATTGCCCTACTATCAGCTAATTCCCATTCCCTTTCCTTCAGTTTTTTATCAAGTTCCTATGTTTTGACTTACCTAGCAGCATGCATTGCCCTACTATCAGCTAATTCCCATTCCCTTTCTTTCAGTTTTTAATCAAGTTCCTATGTTTTGACTTACCTAGCAGCATGCATTGCCCTACTATCAGCTAATTCCCATTCCCTTTCTTTCAGTTTTTTATCAAATTCCTATGTTTTGACTTACCTAGCAGCATGCATTGTCCTACTATCAGCTAATTCCCATTCCCTTTCTTTCAGTTTTTTATCAAGTTCCTATGTTTTGACTTACCTAGCAGCATGCATTGCCCTACTATCAGCTAATTCCCATTCCCTTTCCTTCAGTTTTTATCAAGTTCCTATGTTTTGACTTACCTAGCAGCATGCATTGCCCTACTATCAGCTAATTCCCATTCCCTTTCCTTCAGTTTTTAATCAAGTTCCTATGTTTTGACTTACCTAGCAGCATGCATTGCCCTACTATCAGCTAATTCCCATTCCCTTTCTTTCAGTTTTTTATCAAGTTCCTATGTTTTGATTTACCTAGCAGCATGCATTGCCCTACTATCAGCTAATTCCCATTCCCTTTCTTTCAGTTTTTATCGAGTTCCTATATTTTGACTTACCTAGCAGCATGCATTGCCCTACTATCAGCTAATTCCCATTCCTTTTCCTTCAGTTTTTTATCGAGTTCCTATGTTTTGACTTACCTAGCAGCATGCATTGCCCTACTATCAGCTAATTCCCATTCCCTTTCTTTCAGTTTTTTATCGAGTTCCTATGTTTTGATTTACCTAGCAGCATGCATTGCCCTACTATCAGCTAATTCCCATTCCCTTTCTTTCAGTTTTTTATCAAGTTCCTATGTTTTGACTTACCTAGCAGCATGCATCGCCCTACTATCAGCTAATTCCCATTCCCTTTCCTTCAGTTTTTTATCAAGTTCCTATGTTTTGACTTACCTAGCAGCATGCATTGCCCTACTATCAGCTAATTCCCATTCCCTTTCTTTCAGTTTTTTATCGAGTTCCTATATTTTGACTTACCTAGCAGCATGCATTGCCCTACTATCAGCTAATTCCCATTCCCTTTCTTTCAGTTTTTATCGAGTTCCTATGTTTTGACTTACCTAGCAGCATGCATTGCCCTACTATCAGCTAATTCCCATTCCCTTTCCTTCAGTTTTTTATCAAGTTCCTATATTTTGACTTACCTAGCAGCATGCATTGCCCTACTATCAGCCAATTCCCATTCCCTTTCCTTCAGTTTTTTATCAAGTTCCTATGTTTTGACTTACCTAGCAGCATGCATTGCCCTACTATCAGCTAATTCCCATTCCCTTTCCTTCAGTTTTTTATCAAGTTCCTATGTTTTGACTTACCTAGCAGCATGCATTGCCCTACTATCAGCCAATTCCCATTCCCTTTCTTTCAGTTTTTTATCGAGTTCTTATGTTTTGACTTACCTAGCAGCATGCATTGCCCTACTATCAGCTAATTCCCATTCCCTTTCTTTCAGTTTTTTATCAAATTCCTATGTTTTGACTTACCTAGCAGCATGCATTGTCCTACTATCAGCTAATTCCCATTCCCTTTCTTTCAGTTTTTTATCAAGTTCCTATGTTTTGACTTACCTAGCAGCATGCATTGCCCTACTATCAGCTAATTCCCATTCCCTTTCCTTCAGTTTTTATCAAGTTCCTATGTTTTGACTTACCTAGCAGCATGCATTGCCCTACTATCAGCTAATTCCCATTCCCTTTCCTTCAGTTTTTAATCAAGTTCCTATGTTTTGACTTACCTAGCAGCATGCATTGCCCTACTATCAGCTAATTCCCATTCCCTTTCTTTCAGTTTTTTATCAAGTTCCTATGTTTTGATTTACCTAGCAGCATGCATTGCCCTACTATCAGCTAATTCCCATTCCCTTTCTTTCAGTTTTTATCGAGTTCCTATATTTTGACTTACCTAGCAGCATGCATTGCCCTACTATCAGCTAATTCCCATTCCTTTTCCTTCAGTTTTTTATCGAGTTCCTATGTTTTGACTTACCTAGCAGCATGCATTGCCCTACTATCAGCTAATTCCCATTCCCTTTCTTTCAGTTTTTTATCGAGTTCCTATGTTTTGATTTACCTAGCAGCATGCATTGCCCTACTATCAGCTAATTCCCATTCCCTTTCTTTCAGTTTTTTATCAAGTTCCTATGTTTTGACTTACCTAGCAGCATGCATCGCCCTACTATCAGCTAATTCCCATTCCCTTTCCTTCAGTTTTTTATCAAGTTCCTATGTTTTGACTTACCTAGCAGCATGCATTGCCCTACTATCAGCTAATTCCCATTCCCTTTCTTTCAGTTTTTTATCGAGTTCCTATATTTTGACTTACCTAGCAGCATGCATTGCCCTACTATCAGCTAATTCCCATTCCCTTTCTTTCAGTTTTTATCGAGTTCCTATGTTTTGACTTACCTAGCAGCATGCATTGCCCTACTATCAGCTAATTCCCATTCCCTTTCCTTCAGTTTTTTATCAAGTTCCTATATTTTGACTTACCTAGCAGCATGCATTGCCCTACTATCAGCCAATTCCCATTCCCTTTCCTTCAGTTTTTTATCAAGTTCCTATGTTTTGACTTACCTAGCAGCATGCATTGCCCTACTATCAGCTAATTCCCATTCCCTTTCCTTCAGTTTTTTATCAAGTTCCTATGTTTTGACTTACCTAGCAGCATGCATTGCCCTACTATCAGCCAATTCCCATTCCCTTTCTTTCAGTTTTTTATCGAGTTCTTATGTTTTGACTTACCTAGCAGCATGCATTGCCCTACTATCAGCTAATTCCCATTCCCTTTCTTTCAGTTTTTTATCGAGTTCCTATATTTTGATTTACCTAGCAGCATGCATTGCCCTACTATCAGCTAATTCCCATTCCTTTTCCTTCAGTTTTTTATCAAGTTCCTATGTTTTGACTTACCGAGCAGCATGCATTGCCCTACTATCAGCTAATTCCCATTCCCTTTCTTTCAGTTTTTTATCGAGTTCCTATGTTTGACTTACCTAGCAGCATGCATTGCCCTACTATCAGCTAATTCCCATTCCCTTTTTTTCAGTTTTTTATCAAGTTCCTATGTTTTGATTTACCTAGCAGCATGCATTGCCCTACTATCAGCTAATTCCCATTCCCTTTCCTTCAGTTTTTTATCAAGTTCCTATGTTTTGACTTACCTAGCAGCATGCATTGCCCTACTATCAGCTAATTCCCATTCCCTTTCCTTCAGTTTTTTATCAAGTTCCTATGTTTTGACTTACCTAGCAGCATGCATTGCCCTACTATCAGCTAATTCCCATTCCCTTTCTTTCCGTTTTTAATCAAGTTCCTATGTTTTGACTTACCTAGCAGCATGCATTGCCCTACTATCAGCTAATTCCCATTCCCTTTCCTTCAGTTTTTAATCAAGTTCCTATGTTTTGACTTACCTAGCAGCATGCATTGTCCTACTATCAGCTAATTCCCATTCCCTTTCCTTCAGTTTTTAATCAAGTTCCTATGTTTTGACTTACCTAGCAGCATGCATTGCTCTACTATCAGCTAATTCCCATTCCCTTTCCTTCAGTTTTTAATCAAGTTCCTATGTTTTGACTTACCTAGCAGCATGCATTGCCCTACTATCAGCTAATTCCCATTCCCTTTCCTTCAGTTTTTTATCACGTTCCTATGTTTTGACTTACCTAGCAGCATGCATTGCCCTACTATCAGCTAATTCCCATTCCCTTTCCTTCAGTTTTTAATCAAGTTCCTATGTTTTGACTTACCTAGCAGCATGCATTGTCCTACTATCAGCTAATTCCCATTCCCTTTCCTTCAGTTTTTTATCACGTTCCTATGTTTTGACTTACCTAGCAGCATGCATTGCCCTACTATCAGCTAATTCCCATTCCCTTTCCTTCAGTTTTTAATCAAGTTCCTATGTTTTGACTTACCTAGCAGCATGCATTGCCCTACTATCAGCTAATTCCCATTCCCTTTCCTTCAGTTTTTTATCAAGTTCCTATGTTTTGACTTACCTAGCAGCATGCATTGCCCTACTATCAGCCAATTCCCATTCCCTTTCTTTCAGTTTTTTATCGAGTTCTTATGTTTTGACTTACCTAGCAGCATGCATTGCCCTACTATCAGCTAATTCCCATTCCCTTTCTTTCAGTTTTTTATCGAGTTCCTATATTTTGATTTACCTAGCAGCATGCATTGCCCTACTATCAGCTAATTCCCATTCCTTTTCCTTCAGTTTTTTATCAAGTTCCTATGTTTTGACTTACCGAGCAGCATGCATTGCCCTACTATCAGCTAATTCCCATTCCCTTTCTTTCAGTTTTTTATCGAGTTCCTATGTTTTGACTTACCTAGCAGCATGCATTGCCCTACTATCAGCTAATTCCCATTCCCTTTCTTTCAGTTTTTTATCAAGTTCCTATGTTTTGATTTACCTAGCAGCATGCATTGCCCTACTATCAGCTAATTCCCATTCCCTTTCCTTCAGTTTTTTATCAAGTTCCTATGTTTTGACTTACCTAGCAGCATGCATTGCCCTACTATCAGCTAATTCCCATTCCCTTTCCTTCAGTTTTTTATCAAGTTCCTATGTTTTGACTTACCTAGCAGCATGCATTGCCCTACTATCAGCTAATTCCCATTCCCTTTCTTTCAGTTTTTAATCAAGTTCCTATGTTTTGACTTACCTAGCAGCATGCATTGCCCTACTATCAGCTAATTCCCATTCCCTTTCCTTCAGTTTTTAATCAAGTTCCTATGTTTTGACTTACCTAGCAGCATGCATTGCCCTACTATCAGCTAATTCCCATTCCCTTTCCTTCAGTTTTTAATCAAGTTCCTATGTTTTGACTTACCTAGCAGCATGCATTGCTCTACTATCAGCTAATTCCCATTCCCTTTCCTTCAGTTTTCAATCAAGTTCCTATGTTTTGACTTACCTAGCAGCATGCATTGCCCTACTATCAGCTAATTCCCATTCCCTTTCCTTCAGTTTTTAATCAAGTTCCTATGTTTTGACTTACCTAGCAGCATGCATTGCCCTACTATCAGCTAATTCCCATTCCCTTTCCTTCAGTTTTTTATCAAGTTCCTATGTTTTGACTTACCTAGCAGCATGCATTGCCCTACTATCAGCTAATTCCCATTCCCTTTCCTTCAGTTTTAATCAAGTTCCCATGTTTTGACTT
This sequence comes from Arcuatula senhousia, assembly GCA_963971305.1. NCBI lineage: Eukaryota > Metazoa > Mollusca > Bivalvia > Mytilida > Mytilidae > Arcuatula > Arcuatula senhousia. The sequence goes on along the minus strand of OZ020307.1, from coordinate 28,393,771 downwards.
ACCTAGCAGCATGCATTGCCCTACTATCAGCTAATTCCCATTCCCTTTCTTTCAGTTTTTTATCAAATTCCTATGTTTTGACTTACCTAGCAGCATGCATTGTCCTACTATCAGCTAATTCCCATTCCCTTTCTTTCAGTTTTTTATCAAGTTCCTATGTTTTGACTTACCTAGCAGCATGCATTGCCCTACTATCAGCTAATTCCCATTCCCTTTCCTTCAGTTTTTATCAAGTTCCTATGTTTTGACTTACCTAGCAGCATGCATTGCCCTACTATCAGCTAATTCCCATTCCCTTTCCTTCAGTTTTTTATCAAGTTCCTATGTTTTGACTTACCTAGCAGCATGCATTGCCCTACTATCAGCTAATTCCCATTCCCTTTCTTTCAGTTTTTTATCAAGTTCCTATGTTTTGATTTACCTAGCAGCATGCATTGCCCTACTATCAGCTAATTCCCATTCCCTTTCTTTCAGTTTTTATCAAGTTCCTATATTTTGACTTACCTAGCAGCATGCATTGCCCTACTATCAGCTAATTCCCATTCCTTTTCCTTCAGTTTTTTATCGAGTTCCTATGTTTTGACTTACCTAGCAGCATGCATTGCCCTACTATCAGCTAATTCCCATTCCCTTTCTTTCAGTTTTTTATCGAGTTCCTATGTTTTGATTTACCTAGCAGCATGCATTGCCCTACTATCAGCTAATTCCCATTCCCTTTCTTTCAGTTTTTTATCAAGTTCCTATGTTTTGACTTACCTAGCAGCATGCATCGCCCTACTATCAGCTAATTCCCATTCCCTTTCCTTCAGTTTTTTATCAAGTTCCTATGTTTTGACTTACCTAGCAGCATGCATTGCCCTACTATCAGCTAATTCCCATTCCCTTTCTTTCAGTTTTTTATCGAGTTCCTATATTTTGACTTACCTAGCAGCATGCATTGCCCTACTATCAGCTAATTCCCATTCCCTTTCTTTCAGTTTTTATCGAGTTCCTATGTTTTGACTTACCTAGCAGCATGCATTGCCCTACTATCAGCTAATTCCCATTCCCTTTCCTTCAGTTTTTTATCAAGTTCCTATATTTTGACTTACCTAGCAGCATGCATTGCCCTACTATCAGCTAATTCCCATTCCCTTTCTTTCAGTTTTTTATCAAGTTCCTATGTTTTGATTTACCTAGCAGCATGCATTGCCCTACTATCAGCTAATTCCCATTCCCTTTCTTTCAGTTTTTATCGAGTTCCTATATTTTGACTTACCTAGCAGCATGCATTGCCCTACTATCAGCTAATTCCCATTCCTTTTCCTTCAGTTTTTTATCGAGTTCCTATGTTTTGACTTACCTAGCAGCATGCATTGCCCTACTATCAGCTAATTCCCATTCCCTTTCTTTCAGTTTTTTATCGAGTTCCTATGTTTTGATTTACCTAGCAGCATGCATTGCCCTACTATCAGCTAATTCCCATTCCCTTTCTTTCAGTTTTTTATCAAGTTCCTATGTTTTGAAATACCTAGCAGCATGCATCGCCCTACTATCAGCTAATTCCCATTCCCTTTCCTTCAGTTTTTTATCAAGTTCCTATGTTTTGACTTACCTAGCAGCATGCATTGCCCTACTATCAGCTAATTCCCATTCCCTTTCTTTCAGTTTTTTATCGAGTTCATATATTTTGACTTACCTAGCAGCATGCATTGCCCTACTATCAGCTAATTCCCATTCCCTTTCTTTCAGTTTTTATCGAGTTCCTATGTTTTGACTTACCTAGCAGCATGCATTGCCCTACTATCAGCTAATTCCCATTCCCTTTCCTTCAGTTTTTTATCAAGTTCCTATGTTTTGACTTACCTAGCAGCATGCATTGCCCTACTATCAGCCAATTCCCATTCCCTTTCTTTCAGTTTTTTATCGAGTTCTTATGTTTTGACTTACCTAGCAGCATGCATTGCCCTACTATCAGCTAATTCCCATTCCCTTTCTTTCAGTTTTTTATCGAGTTCCTATATTTTGATTTACCTAGCAGCATGCATTGCCCTACTATCAGCTAATTCCCATTCCTTTTCCTTCAGTTTTTTATCAAGTTCCTATGTTTTGACTTACCGAGCAGCATGCATTGCCCTACTATCAGCTAATTCCCATTCCCTTTCTTTCAGTTTTTTATCGAGTTCCTATGTTTTGACTTACCTAGCAGCATGCATTGCCCTACTATCAGCTAATTCCCATTCCCTTTCTTTCAGTTTTTTATCAAGTTCCTATGTTTTGATTTACCTAGCAGCATGCATTGCCCTACTATCAGCTAATTCCCATTCCTTTTCCTTCAGTTTTTTATCAAGTTCCTATGTTTTGACTTACCTAGCAGCATGCATTGCCCTACTATCAGCTAATTCCCATTCCCTTTCCTTCAGTTTTTTATCAAGTTCCTATGTTTTGACTTACCTAGCAGCATGCATTGCCCTACTATCAGCTAATTCCCATTCCCTTTCCTTCAGTTTTTATCAAGTTCCTATGTTTTGACTTACCTAGCAGCATGCATTGCCCTACTATCAGCCAATTCCCATTCCCTTTCTTTCAGTTTTTTATCGAGTTCTTATGTTTTGACTTACCTAGCAGCATGCATTGCCCTACTATCAGCTAATTCCCATTCCCTTTCTTTCAGTTTTTTATCGAGTTCCTATATTTTGATTTACCTAGCAGCATGCATTGCCCTACTATCAGCTAATTCCCATTCCTTTTCCTTCAGTTTTTTATCAAGTTCCTATGTTTTGACTTACCGAGCAGCATGCATTGCCCTACTATCAGCTAATTCCCATTCCCTTTCTTTCAGTTTTTTATCGAGTTCCTATGTTTTGACTTACCTAGCAGCATGCATTGCCCTACTATCAGCTAATTCCCATTCCCTTTCTTTCAGTTTTTTATCAAGTTCCTATGTTTTGATTTACCTAGCAGCATGCATTGTCCTACTATCAGCTAATTCCCATTCCCTTTCTTTCAGTTTTTTATCGAGTTCCTATATTTTGACTTACCTAGCAGCATGCATTGCCCTACTATCAGCTAATTCCCATTCCTTTTCCTTCAGTTTTTTATCGAGTTCCTATGTTTTGACTTACCTAGCAGCATGCATTGCTCTACTATCAGCTAATTCCAATTCCCTTTCTTTAAGTTTTTTATCGAGTTCCTATGTTTTGATTTACCTAGCAGCATGCATTGCCCTACTATCAGCTAATTCCCATTCCCTTTCTTTCAGTTTTTTATCGAGTTCCTATGTTTTGACTTACCTAGCAGCATGCATTGCCCTACTATCAGCTAATTCCCATTCCCTTTCCTACAGTTTTTTATCCAGTTCCTATGTTTTGACTTACCTAGCAGCATGCATTGCCCTACTATCAGCTAATTCCCATTCCCTTTCTTTCAGTTTTTTATCAAGTTCCTATGTTTTGACTTACCTAGCAGCATGCATTGCCCTACTATTAGCTAATTCCCATTCCCTTTCTTTCAGTTTTTTATCAAGTTCCTATGTTTTGACTTACCTAGCAGCATGCATTGCCCTACTATCAGCTAATTCCCATTCCCTTTCCTTCAGTTTTTTATCAAGTTCCTATGTTTTGACTTACCTAGCAGCATGCATTGCTCTACTATCAGCTAATTCCCATTCCCTTTCCTTCAGTTTTTAATCAAGTTCCTATGTTTTGACTTACCTAGCAGCATGCATTGCCCTACTATCAGCTAATTCCCATTCCCTTTCTTTCAGTTTTTTATCAAGTTCCTATGTTTTGACTTACCTAGCAGCATGCATTGCCCTACTATCAGCTAATTCCCATTCCCTTTCTTTCAGTTTTTTATCAAGTTCCTATGTTTTGACTTACCTAGCAGCATGCATTGCCCTACTATCAGCTAATTCCCATTCCCTTTCCTTCAGTTTTTATCGAGTTCCTATGTTTTGACTTACCTAGCAGCATGCATTGCCCTACTATCAGCTAATTCCCATTCCCTTTCTTTCAGTTTTTTATCGAGTTCCTATGTTTTGACTTACCTAGCAGCATGCATTGCCCTACTATCAACTAATTCCCATTCCCTTTCTTTCAGTTTTTTATCGAGTTCCTATGTTTTGACTTACCTAGCAGCATGCATTGCCCTACTATCAGCTAATTCCCATTCCCTTTCCTTCAGTTTTTTATCAAGTTGGCTGTTACTGGTCTCCACCTCCTTATATTCTTCTGTACTCTTCTCCTGCATTGACTTCATGATGTCTAGTTCTTTGGCTAATAACTTTGCCTGAAATAAACAAAACAGCTTATTAAAGAAAACGTTTTTGGTTGACTTGAATAAAAATCAAATGTCAGATGTTCATGTGTATTTAAAATTAGCTCTGAGGCAAGATGGAATGTAATGTTATTCTGGTTTAAAAATAGAGCAAAATCTTAAATGTATTATTAAAAAAAAACTGTCAAAAGTAAAAAATATTTTTTTTCTGCATATATCTACTACAAAAGTTGTAATATAAGCATGATAAGAGAAGTTAATACCTTTGTCTTATAATTACAATCTTTGACCTTTTTGCTACAAATAAAACAAACATTAGCAAATACAGCTAACTACTTGAAAATGTGTCTATGAGCCACAGGATGGTCCTGTCGTTCTTGAAATATCACTGACCCCAAACATGTAATACCTGGGATATGGACCTAAACCTGAGTTGTTTATGTGTAAAACATAGGTTTCAGTGACCTAATTTCTAGTGGGTGGTGTCTTGCTACCAAAGGAACATCTAGTTGTCATTGACCCCCAACATGTAGTGTCTGAGATATGGACCTTACAGAACTTGAAAAAGAAATTAATCAAGGTGTCCATGTGTAAAATATAGGTTGCAGTGACCTAATTTTTAGTGGGTGAAATTTTATTGACTCCTAAAATGTAGTATCCAAGAAATGGACCTTAACCAAGAACTAATCCAAAGTCATTCATGTGTCAAATATAGGTCACAGTGACTTAATTTCTAGTGGTGGTGTCATGCTACCAAAGGAACATCTAGTTGTCATTGACCCCCAACATGTAGTGTCTGAGATATGGACCTTACGGAACTTGAAAAAGAAATTAATCAAGTTGTCCATGTGTAAAATATAGGTCGCAGTGACCTAATTTTTAGTGGGTGAAATTTTATTGACCCCTAAAATGTAGTATCCAAGAAATGGACCTTAACCAAGAACTAATCCAAAGTCATTCATGTGTCAAATATAGGTCACAGTGACTTAATTTCTAGTGGTGGTATCATGTTACCCAAGAAACATCTAGTGGTGAAATATCATTGATCGTAGTGGTGAAATTTCATTGATCGATCCCCAACATCTAGTATCCAAGGTATGGACCTTAATCAAGAACTTAACTAAAAGTTGTTCATGCATAAAATATAGGTCACAGTGACCTAATTTTTAGTGGGTGGTGTAGCTGTATCAAAGAAACATCTAGTGGTGAAAAATATCATTTACCTCCAACATCTAGTATCCAAGTTATGGACCTTAACAAAGAACTAAACCAAAGTTGTTCATGCCTAAAATATAGGTCAGTGACCTATTTTTTAGTGGGTGGTGTAGCCCTAACCAAGACACATCTAATTGTGAATATCATTGACCCCCAACATCTAGATGTAGTACCTGAATAAAAGACCTTAACTAAGAACTTCACCAAAGTGTTATGGACATACTTGGTCGGGTCATAAAAATGTACTGTGCAGATTGACACACAATAAGAATCAAATATCATAAATATTTAATGATAAAAAAAGTCTAACTGAAAAAGCTCCCATTTACATAACAAACTTGTTTTATTCTCAAACAACACCCATGATTTAAGAAATAATGTGTAAAAGAAAAGCCTAAAACAGAAATCTATAAAAGATCCTTCCAGTACTCAAGTTTTGTTTTATGGAATGAGTTACCAACTCAATTACAGGCTATCTATAATACAAACCTGTTTAAACTAAAAAAAAAAAGAGTCATTTACTTCATTCCTCTTCATTATTCCTTTTTATCTTTATTTTTTTTCATTTTAGTAAACTAGTGTATTTTATAGATTTTGTTGGCATATTGTTCATTTTTTTAGGGTAATTCTTATGAGGACTTCAGGGAAGATTTTGTAAGCTTAATAATATTGTTAACTAACTGTGATACCCTCTATTAATAAAGAATTTATTATTATTATTATTATTATTACACACTTTGTTACTTAGTATTCTATTTTCTGATGTTCAGTAACTTCATTTCAAACCTTTACAAATTATTATAACTTGCATTTCCGTAGTCCGGAAACTTTTTATTCGATCATAGCTTCAGCCAGATTTTTTTCCCATTGAAGATATGGTTGTACTTGACAATTGAAGATATAACTTCCTTTTGTTTATTATTTAATACACATCTGTTAAGTACCATAAGTGGTCTTTTATATATAATTTTCTTAAAATAGTACATATCAGAAATATGTAAAACAGAATCAGTATGCTCCTCATTCCAGTCATTCTATCTCATGATGGCAATGGTTAAAAAGCCATCTGATTTTGCAAAATGCATGGTGAAATTATCAAACTTTTTAAACATTGGAGATATAGGAAACATGAAGCTTGTTATTGAGATTGACTTCCCGAAATTTTTAACGGAGGAATTTTACAGTATCAAACTGCCGTCAGAGATGTTAGGATACTTGTTGAAGTACGAGTTCTTTTCAAGACAGGACATGGACCCTCTAATTAATCTACTTGAAGCTGTTGAAAGGTATGACCTTGTGAAGAAGATGATAGAATATCGAGATAGTACGAGCTACTATGGAAATTAAAAACTGGACTTTCTTATTCATATCATTGCCTTCTCGGAACTTTAAGACTCATTTTCTGTCAACTGCTGATAGAAATTCTGCAATTTGGACTTTTTATAGGACATGAACTTTGTATGCCTACTGGTAATGTATTTTTCATCAGGATAAATCATAGTTATAATCAACTACCGCTACATGTATTATGAATACATAAGTAAGTATGATAATTATAAAAGGAAGTGTTAAAAAGATTGCCATGTATAGTCTGAGTATCAGTTTCAGAAGACTTTTGCTTCATAACATTATCAAACCAAAGACATTTGTTCTGTACTGGTTCTGGCAACTACTGATGAAAACTTTTTCTTGAATTAAATATGATTCAATAAAAAAAATTATAATTTGAATGCGTGTGTGTGTTGTTGTTTAACGCCCTTATCAACGCACCTGGGCCATGTAGGGTGGTCAGTTTTATTGATGGAGGAAACCGGAGCACCCGGAGGAAACCACCGACCTTGGGCAGGTAACTGACAAATCTAATCACATTCAGGTGGGGAAGTCCCTTTTTTTGTTAAATACAAACGGGACTTGAACACCAGCTGAGAGGTGATCGGCTAGTGATCAATTATGTGGTATTTAAACCAGCGCCTTAGACCACTAAGCCACCCAGGCCCCGTAATTTGAATGCAAGTGTGATTGATAAAAGGGACTTTTGTACTTCTTTTCTTTATAACTTTGATGTACAAAATAATGTAAATATAGCTTCTACAACACAATCAATTTGATTATGGAATTTCTAACATCATAGAAAATAAATTTGATGATTTTAAAAGAGTAAAATTCTCATTTTGAGACACTATTGGCTTTTACCTTGAGTTCATATTCTAGGACTTTGCTGCTCATTTCGTCCATGTTAATTCTGAATTCATGCTCCCTTTTCTTCAGGACATCTTCATAGCCTTTAAAATATCAAATAGTTGCCTCTATGTCATTTTAAATAATGAAAATGTTAAAAATATTTCTCTTAAAAAATATTTAAAGACAATAAATGATTGTTGGTTGAATAAAACATATAAAGATTCATAAGCATCTTATGACCCTACAAAATTAAATCAAAGTGAACTAGGATTTGACAGAATGAAAAAGTGTGACAAAATGTACTGTCTTATTAAATATACATGAGAATCAATTTTCATGTTTTTTTCCTGAATTATATATGTTAGTATAATGACTCAATATAAAACAAATAAATGTGTAAGCTGGTGCTTGCTAGTAATACCCCCATTCCCAAGACAATTCCTTGGGAAAATACATTTGTTTTCAGTAAACGAGAAAACTGTGGAAGTAGTTGATCTAAGAGCATCAAATTTCTACACATAAGACAAAGCTATATGCTGCTGTCAGTTTCATGAAGTTGTTTAGAAAACGGCAATGGAAATTATGTTACAGACAGAAGGAAGGACAGATGAAAAACAGAAAAGGATAAAACAGTAATACCCCTCTCTTCTACATAGCAGGGTCTAATCATTCAGCCATATTCAGGACATTAACAATAATTCTACAGAAATGGCACCCCACAAAGAATTATGAAACCACAGTATTAATCAAATAATTTGTGTTTTTGTTTGAAAATGTGATTGTCAATATCATAAGTACAGTTCAGAGTGCCTGTAACACAGGTTCTACATGTACAAAATGTACTTATAATAAGCTTTTGGCAATTTTGAAGGTCATGTTAAATATTCCTCATTATTTTTTTATTATAAATAGAGTAACATTTATTTTTGTAATTCTAATATGTAAAATTTCAATAATAGTGCTTTAAAATGCTAATGAATTTAGTTTTCTATAAAAAAAGATTTTATTTCATTCTTGACTTTTAAAGTCTATGGTCTATTTCTATATGAATGTATCGATTGGTTTCCTGTATATAAAAATAAATCAAGTATACGGAAAACAATACTTTAGGTTAAAGTGAATTTTACATCCGTAATCTCTTTAAAAACAAATAACTACAGGCTTAAAAAAGATCAAATCATACACCAGAATTTAAATGCACCTTTAAGGAGGTTTACCACTCATATTTTGGAGTTTTTGTCAGAATTTTAAGATTCTCAAGTTTTATCTATCTAATATATACTTGAATTTTTTGGCCCATGAACGTTACAATTTTTTATAAAATTTTATTTACTATGTCATACTTTTAAGTAAGTTTAAAGGTGTGAATCTGGAACAATGCAAAAGTAATGAAAACTCTAGAGAAAACCTGTTTCCCGCCAACATATTATAAAAACAAGCACATGGACCTACATTTTACAGGACACCCTAAAATTCAATCATACCAAGTTTTTTTTTTAAATTGTTAACAGATGACAATGATGACAGATGACAAATAAAGATGGATGGCAAGTGATGGAAATAAATGAGCTAAAAAAGGGTTAACTGACAAAATCCTTACAGAAATATCTTTCTTTTACAAAAACAAAATACACTACATATAGAACTTAAAAGACTTGGGTGTCATTATCAAAATTCAGAACAGGGTTTTGTCATGATATGATAGTGTACAAGTGTACAAAATGAGCCCTAGAGAAAAAGGAGGTAGAAAATCAACATTTTATCATACACATTTTTAACAAGTCAATGTAAAGCCAAAGTTTGTTCTGAATTTCATGAGTAAAAGAAGGAGTGAGTTTAGGAATGGTTGATTATAATGGATGACCCTTTGAAAGGTAGTGTATGTAACATAAAAGGATAACATCCAGGCTTACTCCTTTGTATATCTCAACAAAATACATTTTGTGATGGTTTTCATTGTGGGTTACCAATTTTGGTAGGTGACAATCACTAACAAACATAAGAAGAAACTGGAGTGTACATGAAGAAATGCCTTCTTAAACCACAACAAAAATAAATAATGCCACATTACAGTTTCATAAATGTAACAGATCTATAATGGAGCTTTGATTATATTTGCAGAATACAGGGTAAAAAATGGAGATTCCTGACACTCCTTTTATCATAATGTCATTTAAAATTAACATTAATCCAAAGTACTTTTGTTACACAATCACCTGACCTTCCAACCATTTGCTAACCATATTAATTATACAAAACCAATTAAAAGCTGAGGTTGTTTTAGGACATTTACTCAATGAAGAGTTTTAGGATCAAATAGCATTAATTTCACACAATAAACTGTTAACACAGAGACATGTCTCGCCTGTCGCAACTGGACACAGTATAAAATGAAGTAAAAATCCTCCTTAAACTGATCTTAACTGATGCTTAAGCAGCTGCATGCCAAATATAAATGGTGAACCATAACTGCTTTATATAAAACACTCATGACATAAGTCACATAAGTAAAAAGTTAAAAAGTGTAAAATCCCAAAGTCAGTAGACTGTAACTGCAGGATCATACAGATAAAATACTTTTGAAATTGATCTGTACTGATGCTAATGCAAGTGCATACCCAATATCAATGATGTACCATAACTGCTTCATGTTAAACAGACGTAAGAAAAAAGGTTAACCTCGGCCAAATAAGTGTAAAATTTCAAAGTCAGTAGATTGTAAATGTAGGAGCATACAGGTGAAATCCTTTTAAAACTGATCTGCATTGATGCTGATGCAACTGCATACCAAATATCAATGGTGTAACATAACTGCTTCATGTTAAACAGACTTAAGAAAAAAGGTTAACCTCGGCCAAATCAGTGTAAAATTTCAAAGTCAGTAGACTGTGACTGCAGAAGCATACATATACGATATTGAGATGTGGAATAAGTGTACGCGACACAACAAACATAAACAAACAGCAATTCAAAAAATCACAACGGAAAACAGCAAGCAGTCTTCAACATGACCATAGGTCACTGCTTACCGTCTTGCATTGGCCCAAGACTTAAGAAAAAAGGTTAACCTCGGCCAAATAAGTGTAAAATTTCAAAGTCAGTAGACCGTGACTGCAGGAGCATACAGGTGAAATCCTTTTAAAACTGATCTGTACTGATGCTGATGCAACTGCATACCAAATATCAATGGTGTAACATAACTAATTCACACAAAACAGACTTAAGCAAAAACTTTAACCAATTGTGGACGCCGCCGCCGCCAGAATCACCATACCATACAAAAACCTTTGTGTAGTTTCTTCTTAAATTCAAGGCCTTTGATACATAGATTCTGTAAGAAGCAATGCAAAAATCAGGTATCACTTTGACCAAAATGCAAATACTTATCAAAATAGACTAAAGAAGGTTTTAACTTAAATCAAGCCAATGTACACAATCATATTAATGAAGCAAAGAATTGTTTTGTCCCTCTCCCCCTTTTAACAATATACCAGAGTAAAAAAAAAAGAGACCACAAATGAGAAATACTTTGCAAATAGAATGTGCTAGGATGTTTCTAGGAAAAAACAAGATTGCTACCCGTAGCCATGTGTCCCCCGCCGCCGCATAAAAGTTGTGTGGTATGTCAATTCAAGCAATATATTCTCTGAGAAACGATAGAAATAGGTTGTCAAAATATGGGATGATCACCTATTAACAGTACCCTATCAGTGTGTAAAGTTTCAGCAACATCCGTTCAGTAGTATCCGAGGAGTTGCACCCACAAAAATGTTTGATATGACTAAGTCCCATTTTTTGGACCAGAAAATCACAAATTTGTAAATAACTCGAAAACTATAAATATTGTTTCAAATTTTTTTTTGTATTATTATAGAGTACCTTTTGCTCTATCAGCCTACAAAATTTCAGAACCCTGTGCACCTAGGTAACCGAGATATTGGATGTCCTATATTTTGACCTTTCTTCCCTGTTTCCATGGAAACGGCGGCCATTTTGAAAATTTCAAATATAGGATGATCATCTACTAACAGTACCCTATCAGTGTGTAAAGTTTCAGCAACATCGGTTCAGTAGTGTCCGAGGAGTTGCACCCACAAAAACGTTTGACAAAGTCCCATTTTTCGGACTGAAAAATCACAAATTCGTAAATAACTGGAAAACCGTAAATATCGCTTCAAAATTTTTTTTCGTATTATTATAGAGTACCTTTTGCTCTTTCAGCCTACAAAATTTCAGAACCCTGTCCACCTAGGTAACAGAGATATTGAATGTCCTATATTTTGACCTTTCTTCCGTTTCCATGGAAACGGCGGCCATTTTGAAAATTTCAAATATGGGATGATCATCTACTAATTGTACCCTATCAGTGTGTAAAGTTTCAGCAACATCCTTTCAGTAGTTTCCGAGGAGTTGCACCCACAAAAAACGTGACGGACGGACGGAGACCATTACTAAGTCCCTCCGACGCATTGCGGCGGGGGACAATGAATTGGAAGTTGAAAGGCACATTTATTATTTTTATGCTGGTATTTTTTTTTTTTTTAGCAACTTAGCACATTTATCTGTTAAAAATATCAAAATAATTGTATATGAGGATGTGTCTATAAAAAGGACCTTCCACTCCTTTCCCCAATAATAACATTAAAAACGAAAGAATATGGAATAAGTGCCAGAAAGACACGATCAACATATTGAAATAATTTTGATAAATGTACAAAAGCAAAATTTCACTGTGTGTGAAGCGATTTTATGGATTAACATTCATCAGACACAATAGGCGTAGAAAACTTGGAAAACCTGTAGAACTTTAGATTTGATGAAACAAAAACAAAAGCCAAAAAATATTACAACAATGACCAAAGATAAATTTATCAAATTTAAAGAAATAGCCAAACATTGTCAAATTTTGGAAATATGTACACTGTGTCTTTCCAACACACATTCCAGTACTCGAAAATATATAAGAGCATACAACTGAACCCTAATAAAAGCCTATAATTACTGGTTTCTAATTCCCTTCTTTGAGCCTCCAGTTCTTCTTCCACCTCTGTCATCTTTCTCTGTAAATTTCTTTTAAAGTGTTCAAATTCTTTTCTTTCATCTTGAAGTTCTTTATCTTTATTGCTAAAAAAATTTGTACAAATAGAAGCTGTGATAATTTACAAACAGTGAAAACACTTAATGTATAACACCAAATATACATGTAAATGTATTGCAATAGAATTACATTTGTTTGCTAGAATTACATTCAAACATTTTCTATTGATTATTAAAAAAAGAAAAAAGATGTTATATTACATATTCATATAGAAATCTTTATTCTAATGCATAGAGACAACGTTTCATAGCCATTAGTTGGGTCAAAAGTTTACCTGCTGAGTCGCATGGTAAGGTCATCCTCTTGTGAGACCATACATATCTTATGTTTAATGTCAGATTATGTTTTTGCTGTTTTATGTGTCCCATTATTATTTGATATAATTTAACAGTTATCAACTCAGTTGGTGTGTGACCCAGAGCTTCTTTTCCTCAAAAAGTAAGGTGATCCTCAAGACAAGCCCTAGGGTGACCTTACTTTCTCAAGGAAAAAATATCTGGCTCAGAAACCATCTAGCATGATCACTGTGTCATATAATATCCTTTCCCTATCAAAATCTTTTGAGCATTATTCATGAACCCACTCAATGCAATTAGTAACACAATTTATCATATACGTTTATGTTTGAGGATTTTGGCAATGCTCTAATATTGCATCTTTTTATTAATAGAACATATTTATATAAACAACAAATACTGACATATGAGATAACAAGAGGCTCCCAGGAGCCTGAATCGCTCACCTGACATATGTGCCTGAAGTAAAGGTTATAAGGCAAAATCTATTTAACGTTGAAAGGGTCATAAGATTAATTAGGGGGTAATCTGACAATATGGTGGATCTAAAGGTGCTGATCACTTTTGTTCCCAATCAAAATCTAAAAATCAGTCACCCTTTTTGAGTTATTTGCAAAAAAATGCAGTTTAACCTAATGTTCTATTTTTAGCCACAGCAGCCATGTTTTACAACCAATCAAAAATCCCCACCACAGTTCTATACACCTAATAATAATAAACAATAATACCAAGTTTGGTTCCATTTGGACTTAAAGTGTCAGAGGAGTTGACATTTTCAATATAAGAAATGCAGTTAAAATGCTCAATTGTGATGTTCCAAGGGCAATAACTCCTCAAAGGAAAGGTCCTACAACATTGACCCTGTTACAAATTTTGTATTAACAATATGCAATTTAAATTTCCCAAATATCTTGTATAGTTTTCAAGATATCGAGCTAAACAGGTGCAAAATTTGCAAAAAATCCACAAAAAGGGCAATAACTCCTACATGGGTTGTTGGATTTTCTTCAAAATTTCAGAGCTGGTAGATCTTGAGGTGCTGATCACTTTTGTTCCCAATCAAAATTTTGAAATCTGTCACCATTTTAGAGTTATTTGCAAAAAACTGCCATTTACCCCCTATGTTCTATTTTTAGCCACAGCGGCCATGTTTTATGACCAATCAAAAATCCCCACATCAGTTCTATACACCTAATGCTAATAAACAACTCTACTAAGTTTGGTTCCATTTGGACTTAAAGTGTCAGAGGAGTTAACGTTTTCAATGTAATGAGGAAATGCTGTTAAAATGCTAAATTTTGACGTTCTAAGGGCAATAACTCCTAAAAGGAAAGGTCCTATAACGTTGACCCTGTTACATATTTTGTAGATCTTGATGTGCTCAACAATATGCAATTTAAATTTCTCAAATATCTAGTATAGTTTTCAAGATATTGAGCTAAACAGGTGCAAAATTTGCAAAAAATCCACAAAAAGGGCAATAACTCCTACATGGGTCGTTGGATTTTCTTCAAAATTTCAGGGTAGGTAGATCTTGAGGTGCTGATCACTTTTACCTTTGCCAGAATTTTAATATCTGTAGCCGTTTTTGAGTTATTTGCAAAAAACTGCATTTTCCCCCATGTTCTATTTTTAGCCATGGCGGCCATGTTTTACGATGAATCAAAAATCCCCACATCAGTTCTAAGCACCGAATGCTAATGAACAACCATACCAAGTTTGGTTGCAATTGGACTTATGGTGTCAGAGGAGTTAACGTTTTAAAAAGTTTACAGACGACGGACGACGGACGCCAAGTGATGACAATAGCTCACATGACCCTTCGGGTCAGGTGAGCTAAAAAGGAAAATACTTAAAGGTACATTTCACTCACCTAATAAATGGAAAATTGTGTTTTTTCTTCATAAATATATTTCACAGCTATAAAGGAAGTACATACTAGGACAGGGAAAAAGTATACATGTACTTGAACTTCCTAACCATAATATGCTTTAAAAATTTTTGTTCAATTTATTTTTAGAAAACCAAGAGGCTCCCAGAAGCTTAAATTGCTCACCTGGTCATTAATCCTTAAGGGTCTAATCTATGAGCTATAACCCATATAAGGGTCATCTGACAACTTTGACTTCTTTGAGACCTTTGTAGAATGAAAGAACCTTAGTGAGCACGCACACATACCCCACGCGTCCACATTATGGACAGAGATTATCTATTTCGAGTTAGGAATAAAAAAGTTTTAGTTGTTGTCTTTCTAAGACAGCTCATTTAACAGGAAATGAATGAGCGACAGAGCTGAAAATGTATCCCACCATATGGGATCCATCTCTGAAGCCACGTACAAAATATCAAAAGTCTATGATTAATAGTTGCTGAGAAATCTGTCACGAAAATTTTTAACCCTGAAAATGTAGTGAAAAAAGTCTAAGTAGGCTCGTGAAAAACAGGAAGTAGATAATTGACAGACCTAAAAAAGAATCCCACCATATGGGACACCTACCCAAAGCTAAATACCAAATACCAAATACCTATGGTTAAAAGTTCCTGAGAAATCTGTTACGGAAATTTTAACCCTGAAAATTTTGTGAAAAAGTCAAAGTCAGCTATTCAAACAGGAAGTAGATGATCGGCAGACCTGAAAACGAATCCCACCATATGGGACACCTATCTGAAGCTAAATACCAAATATCAAAAGCCTACGATTGATAATAGCTGAGATATCTGTTACGAAAATTTTCAACCCTGAAAATTTAGTGAAAATTTAGTGAAAAAAGTCTAAGTTGACTTGTTCAACAGGAAGTAGATGATTGACAGACCTGAAAACGAATCCCACCATATGGGACCCCCACCTGAAGCTTCATACCAAATATCAAAAGCCTACGATTAATATTAACTGAGATATCTGTTACGTAAATTTTCCACCCTGAAAATTTAGTGAAAAAAGTCTAAGTTGACTTGTTAAACAGGAAGTACATGATCGACAGACCTGAAAACGTATCCCACCATATGGGACCCCCCACCTGAAGCTTCATACCAAATATCAAAAGCCTACGATTAATAATAAGTGAGATATCTGTTACGAAAATTTTGATCACAGACAGACGGACTGATGGATGGACAGACAGACAGACCAGTCAAAAACATTATACCCTTCACAACTTCGTTGCGTGGGGTAAAATTAATGCGCTAAAGGTTCAAACCAGCAACTGCTTTTCTCTATTTGCAAAACACTGTTTTATCCTTCAAAGGGCCATAACCCTATGAGGGGGTCATCTGACAACTTGAACCATATGAAAACTTTTGAAGAGTTGTTGATTCTTAAGAGCCTTATATCCTTCCAATTTTTTCTATCTATTAAGAGTTTCTCAGTTATAAGCCATTTGATGTCATTTTACCCTTTGTTCTATTTTTAGTAAGAGTAGCCATTTTATTATTGAAACCCTTCAAAATGAGACATATTTGTTGCCAACATGTCATAAATCATTCAAAAGTTTCAGTCGATTTGGATCAGTGGCTTCATAAGAGAAGACTTTTTAAATTGTTATAATACAACAGATGACGGTGGATGCATTGTGGTGGCAAAAGCTTACATGGAACTTGGCAAGGTGAACAAAAAACCAAAAGACTACTTTTGTGTTGCAAAAAGGCTTGCATTATAAGTAAAATATCATATAATAATCGAACTCTATGATGTTTTTATGCATGGTCATTACCATCGAAATGAGTCAACCTCAGCCTGTTTTTCTTTGAGCCTCTGTTGATAGTGCCTCTGAAGCTCATCTTTAGCTTGATTATCTCTAGCTATTACAGATTTGAGGTCATCTATCTGAATCTTCAGGTCACTCACTTCACCATTCTTCACATTTAATTCAGCTTTTAAATCTGGAATAAGTACAAACAGTAATAAAAGTGTTACAATAATGATATAAATAAAGTGAATTAAGATTTCTGAACAAAAAAAACATTTTGCGAAAAAATTATATCTATAAATACAATTTACAATACTTATTAGTCATTGTCTGTAAAAATAAATGATGTATTGCAATTGTTAACAGTCAGCATGAGTGACTTCAAGTTTAAGTTGAAGGTTTTTTCTCAGTTTTTCATCACAACTAGGTTTCCAATTGCCTTCATTCTGTGTTTTGGTAGTTACATTTATTCAAAATTTTAATCTTTTTTTTAAATAATAATTATCTACTCTTTCTCTTAGGAAGTAGATTAAATTGTTTTAATATAAGATTAGCTTAAACATAGATGTGATTCTCCCGCCAGGAGACAAAATCTCCCAACTTTTTTACCCATCTCCTGTTCTCCCAACTTTTTGTGGAATCTCCCGCTACATGTGTATTTCAAGACTTGACAAAATTTATATTTATAGACATTTTATTGTTCAATCAAAAAACATTTCTGCTGATTTAGGGGTTTGTCAGACGTTTATTTCACAGGTAAAAGGTGTTAATTAAAGGTTTATTGTCATAATTGACCTAATAATTGTATATACAGTTGAAGATTAATCAGTGAAGCCAGGTGTATTTGGCACACGCTAGTGCCCCAAATCAACATTGAAATGTAATTTTAAAGAGCCTTGAAAATCTCCCGCTTTTTTGTCCAATCTCCAGCTGAAAAATCAAAATCTACAGCTTTGTAATGACTGATCCGTCACATGTATGCTTAAAATCATTTAGATGAAAAGTAAATGTTTTTTTTTTTTAAAACCTTAAAGATGTTCAAACCCAAATACACATGTAGTGGGTTTACCACTGAGCACATCTAAGTTTGCAATAAGCGACAGACCTGAATACGCATTATCATATGAGATCCCTACCTGAAGAAGCAAACCAAATTTCATAAGCATATAAATAATAGTAGCTGAGAAATCTATTGTGAAAACTTTTTCATTATTTGACTCTTTAAAAAATTGTTCAGTCAGCCCCTTAAACAAGAAGTACTGGTAGATGATAAGTGACATCCAATCAAAAGGGACCCCTACCTAAAGCTGCATACCAAATATTGAAAGCTTAACAGTAATAGTAGCTGAGAAATCTGGCACATAAACACATGGACTGATGCTTGGCATTTTTTATGTCCTCGTTCTGCATTTTGGCAAAGGACAAAAAAATATTACATGGTCAATCTCAAAACTTAACATCACAAGTCCATTAAATTTTGTAAAGATGCTATATAAAATAAAAATGTGTGACACAAAATCATATTTTAAATACATGTATAAGAAAAACTTTAAAGAACCTAAGTAAGCAGGCTCACATACCCCACACTGTCCACTATCAAAATGATCCTCAATATCTTTGCAATTTCAGACTGAACATAATCGCTATGCTACTTAATATGGCTATTTTATTTTTTCTTTTTTAAAACATTGTGTTTTATAGACCTACTAGTATATTGTGATTTTCTTTTTTACTTATACATGTACATAGGAAAAATTGCAACATATGCATGATATGATCAACATATGTTTGCAAAAACGTAATGTTATGGCCATATGGTAGGCATATGTTTTGTTTTATGTTTTGATATGACCAACATATGTTTTGAAAAATATGGAGAAAAATTATTTTAATTCAATTGCCAATAAATAACTCATATTTTATTTTTTCATGTGTTTGTTACCATATGTTTAACATTTGATAAACATATGTTTGCAAACATATGATTATCATGTGGACACCAAACATATTAAGGTAAACATATGATAAAAACAGAAGTTAAGCATAGGAAAAACATATGTTTAACATATGTTGCAATTTCTCCAGTGAACAAAAGTATACACCTGGATCCTCTGAAAATGAACATTTAAGAAAATGGAAATCTAATTCCCATACAAAAAATAGTCCTACCAACAAATAACTTATCATATCTCTCCAATTCTTGGTCTCTTTCTGCTAAAATTGTCAAATTATATTTGAAGTCGTCTTTTAGTTTCAAGAATTTAGATTTTTCCTCATTGAGTTGTTTTTCTTTTTCTAGATATGCTGCCTCTAAAGTTTCTATCCTGAAAATATAAACCCAGAAACTTATGTTATCAGATGAAATATGTGAGCAGAAGCTAATAATTTAATACTCAAGACACCCCTTGATCATACATGTATTTTAAAATAGAAGTGTATATCTAAAATGTAGCCTATACAAAGATTGTGTAATTCAAAGTTTCATGAAAATAGATCATGATATCCATCTCTTATCTTCCAGAGCCAATTAAAAAACAGCAAGGGGAACCACTGGTCACATTGAAAGCTGCTGGCTGTTTTCCATTGTGTTTTTTTTTAAATTGTCTTTCATATTGTAGGTTCTGTCGCTTACACTTATTTCATATCTCATTATCTATTTTTTTAACTTAAAAGAAGACAATGACGCAGACACAGACGCACATGTGGACACAGACGAGGATGTTGACAGCATCATTCAAATTTTTTGCGGTCATATAAAAATCAAAATGAAAAAAACAGGTTCTGTATGAAATATTAAATTAAGATTTTATTCATGACATTGATATTTTCAACTTATCAATCTTTCATAAAGTAAGACAACTCCACACAATCATGTTTACAAGTAAATATAAGAGTTAAGTGCAAATCTTTTCCATGGAATACAAGTTTCCACCTATTAAAAGAACTCAAGGGAAAATCTTATGTATATAAATTGGGGATATTTTGCGGGAGAAGAATGTCACAGTGGAGAGATATATTAATATCATAAACGACCATATTATCACTAATAAGTTAATGTAAAGGTACCTCAAGTCTGTAACCTCCTTCCATTCTTTTTCTTTCTGTGCTGCAATTTCTTTCCAATTATTCTTATCCATGTTCTAGTCATTTGAGTTGGTTCTACAATTATTAAAGAAATATTTGTTTTAGACTACTAGATCAACCAGACATGGTTAATTTACAAAACATACATGAATTTGTTTCATTTCCATCCACACAAAAGGTCTTTTGACTACCGGGTATATATAAGTACATAGTCTAAATCATACATGTCTTACAGATGATCTTTTTGATTCAGATAAAAGAAAAAAAATACAGTAAATTCTAGCAGAAAATATGATTTAATAGAGTTTTGTACATTGTATAATGCACATGTCAAGATGCACTGAGATGATCTCATTTTCTTTTTTGTTTCAGCAACCATTTTTTAAAATTCAAATGGTTTTCTTTTTGTGTAACTTGAGAGATCACCAGGATCACTGTCACTTGAAGAGATAAGTTTGAGATACATGTAACAAACTTGGTTTATCCAACCATTCCTTTTATATAACTGGGGCTCCCACAGGGTACCCTCCTCAGGTCGCAAGGTCGCCTTTCAAAGGGGCCTGAGGTCGCAAGGTCGCTTTTAAAGGGCATTTTTTGGCGGAGGTCGCAGGTCGTTTTTTGCCATAGGTCGATTTTATGAAGTGTAGGTAGGAAGTCGCCCTTAAAAAGCCCTCAGGTCACAGGTCGTTTTTAACCCTACGGGGGCCACATAACTGGACATTTGAACTGTTATGTTGGTTTAACTTGTGTTTTCACTTTTTGAACTACATGTATCTTTTCATCAGAAATTTTAATACACTAGAAATAACTATGGTAAGATCGATTATGATCAATCATCATTGAAAAAGAAAAGCCTGGATCTTTTCCTTGATTTTGTTTCATCAAATTATAATAGCCATGAATCATTAAGATGATCATAGTTTTGTACAAAATCTTCATTGTACTTTTTTCATGTATTTTGAAGATTTAGACAATTTGAACAGAGCTATTAAACAACTTATTTAGCTTCATAATTTGATTTATTTTGTTATCTTCCAAAATCATTTATATTCTTTGTCATTGTTTTATTTTTCTAAATTATTCTAGCTCATCCTTTTATATTTATTTGAGCATTTTATTTTATTTCATTTTTATTTATTTTGTTTATTGTGGAGGATCACCTGTCAATGTAATCAAGTACAGGATTATGTCCTAGATCTTAATTACATAATTAGCATCATATAAGATTTCAAAAGGTTGGGTTAAATAGTTAATTTGCTACTGTGTAGTTCATTTGATGGTACATTGTATTTGCTCTCAAGTTGAATATATTATTCATGAAGTTAAAAAAAAAATTATATGCAATTTGATTTTTTTTTGGTTTCATTATCGCATACATAATTTTACATATTTAGCTGATCCACTGTATACAACCGAAGTCAAAGTTATGCTAAATTCAGTATGACCAATCCCAACAAATTAATTTGTGTATTTCTCATATTATATTTCTCGTAACCTGTTGTTCTCACAAGGAGTTCCTTTGGAGGTCTGTGGCCCCTATTGTTTTAGAAAAAAGGGGAATAAGGGGCTAAAATGGGTGTATTAACAAAGCTGCTATAGAACATGTAGAATGTTTATTATTCATTTGATTGTGAAAATTCTTTCTTAATTGTAACAAGGTTTGAGGTATATTGCACTGTTACAACGCTAGAGGGGATCCAAAGACTAGAGGAACTCCTTGTGAGAACAACAGGTAACCATGGTGACACGTCATAACACCCCTGTTGCTAGTTACTACCGTAACTAAAATTGTCCATTCACAAACTCGATTTACTCAGATGGTTACTACTTAATGTATACTCAGACTGCGAGTTCCATTCCAAGCCGCCATTTTACCCTGATTTTACTGGAAAACTTGTACCAACTCTTTGTTAAATGAAAGTCAGTTAACCTGTGTTCTTTTCTCTCAAATCCCTGGGATATGTTTGTTTTGTATTTCTTTAACCATAGCTAATTGACTTACAAAACTTTTTATTCAAATTTCTTGAAATAAATCAATAAACCTCTCTCTTTATTGCTCCCTATGTTATAATGTCAGATCTTTATTGGAAGACAATCTTAAGTCAGTTGACCTCTGACATATGTGCATTCTAATATCTCACAATTGGTGCATTAGTTGACAATGTAATTTCATTAAAAGGTAGCATGTGCAAAATTTAATTGAAATGTGTTATTTTTATTTTGAATCTGATTGGTTAGTAGTGAGTGACCCAGCTCACATTTGTGTACTTTGGGAAGGAATTATCAAAACGATATTAACACCTCTTCAACAGTAATGGAAAATCTCACGATTACTTATGCTTCACGAAGTACATGTACATTGTATACCACAAAACCATGTCATCCCAATGCCAGATTAAATCAGGCTAACTCAAAGACTACAAAGAGAAACCTGACAGTCACACCAGAAACGTTTTATAAGGCTAGGATCTACAGGAGACTTGTGCGATAAGTTTACCCCTTTACAAGTCATTGATGTAGATGTAGATCCACTCATTTACATTTTTGTCTAAGTAAATACATGTATTTGACTGTACTTATGCTGAACATTCAATATTCAGTATTAAAATTATTTCTGTTCTTCTATCCAGTTGTTTTTATTTCAAAAGATATTTTGATAAAAGATACGATAACGTATCCCTCCCTAGTCCCTACGATTCTCTTCGTGAGGGTTATGATTCCCGCCCATTGACCTCAACACAATTTTCTGAAATACACACTTCAATTAATATGTTATATAAGTTTTCATACCGAGAAATGTATTTGAGGATAAATTTAATCCAATGTGTTGATATAAGTTTTCAGTATGACCAATACCAACAAGATTGCTACGCGTAGCCATGTGTCCCCCGCCGCCGCATAAAAGTTGTGTGGTATGTCAATTCAAGCAATATATTCTCTGAGAAACGAAAGAAATAGGTTGTCAAAATATGGGATGATCACCTATTAACAGTACCCTATCAGTGTGTAAAGTTTCAGCAACATCTGTTCAGTAGTATCCTAGGAGTTGCACCCACAAAAATGTTTGATATGACAAAGTCCCATTTTTTGGACCGGAAAATTACAAATTCGTAAATAACTCAAAAACCGTAAATATCGCTTCAAATTTTTTTTCGTACCATTATATAGTACCTTTTGCTCTATCAGCCTAAAAAATTTCAGAACCCTGTGCACCCAGGTAACCGAGATGTTGGATGTCCTATATTTTTACCTTTCTTCCCTGTTTCCATGGAAACGGCAGCCATTTTGAAAATTTGAAATATGGGATGATCATCTACTAACAGTACCCTATCAGTGTGTAAAGTTTCAGCAACATCGGTTCAGTAGTGTCCGAGGAGTTGCACCCACAAAAAATGTTTGACAAAGTCCCATTTTTCGGACTGAAAAATCACAAATTTGTAAATAACTCGAAAACCGTAAATATCGCTTCAAAATTTTGTTTCGTATTATTATAGAATACCTTTTGCTCTATCAGCCTACAAAATTTCAGAATCCTGTGCACCTAGGTAACCGAGATATTGAATGGCCTATATTTTGACCTTTCTTCCCTGTTTCCATGGAAACGGCAGCCATTTTGAAAATTTCAAATATGGGATGATCATCTACTAATTGTACCCTATCAGTGTGTAAAGTTTCAGCAACATCTGTTCAGTAGTGTCCGAGGAGTTGCACCCACAAAAAACATGACGGACGGACGGACGGACGGACGGACAGAGACCATTACTTAGTCCCTCCGACACATTGCCGTGGGGGACAAAAAAATTTCAAACATGGGATGATCATCTACTAATTGTACCCTATCAGCGTGTAAAGTTTCAGCAAGATCTGTTCAGTAGTGTCCAGGGAGTTGCACCCACAAAAAACGTGACGGACGGACGGACGGAGACCATCACTAAGTCCCTCCGACGCGTTGCGGCGGGGGACAATAAATTAATTTGTTTATGTTATGATATATCATAAAAACATGGATTAGAATATGATATTTTTACTTTTACACTGATCTTGAACTTGATAAAGTTCAGGCTCAGATCTTTAATTACATAAATTACTAAGTATTAAAGATTCAAAAGTCCATTTGATGATTGATAATGGCGTAAAATCACATATACTAAGCATAAAACAGAGGAACTGGGTCAAAATGGTCTTTTTAAATGCGTACTCGAGCGCCACCAATTGGACTGCAGGAAATGGTCATTCTTTCCTAACACCACAAGAGACTGGAACAAGCTACCACCGTACAAGTCACTTGTCAAGATCTGTTAGGGTTATGCTCAAATCTCAAGTGACAATCGTGAAGTAGAAGACCTGTTTTTAACATGCGCAGCCTGCCAGTATATTCAGCAAGATGAATGTGGGCAGGATACGGGAGAAGAGATCATTTATATTAAAAGCAGCAGCAGAAGAATTAGCACCGATACTCACTCTTATATACCAAACCTCTTTAGATTAGGGAAAAGTACCCCAAGATTGGAAAGATGCACTTGTAGTTCCACTCTTCAAGAAAGAAGAAAGACACTTAGCATCTAATTACAGGCCAGTTTCATTAACCTCCATCACATGTAAAGTACTTGAACACATTATACACAGCAACATCATGAAACATTTCGACAAGAACAAAATACTAACAGATGCTCAACACTGATTCCACAAAAAAAGATCTTGGGAGTCCCAACTCATTGTGACCATCCACGACATCGCTGAGAGAATAGCAAAAGGAAACCAAGTTGACATTATACTCCTTGACTTTTGCCAAGGCTTTCGACAAAGTTCCACATGTCAGATTACTCAACAAATTGGAATATTACGGGGTCAACAAGAAAACCAACAACTGGATTTGCTCATTTCTCAACAATAGGAAACAAGTACCGGGTAATATTAGAAGGTACAACATCATCAAAAGCAGCAGTCTTATCAGGGGTTCCCCAAGGCACCGTATTGGGACCCCTACTATTTTTAACATATATCAATGATATGCCAGAGACCACTACATCGTCTGTAACCAAACTATTTGCTGATGACAGCCTACTTTTCCGCACAATTAACAATCAAGCAGATAGCGACCTCTTACAGAAAGACCTCACTGCCTTGGAAAACAAATGGCAAATGAGTTTCAACGAAAAGAAGTGCATAGTCATAAGAGTTAAACCAAAGAACAAAAAGAAAATCCTAACATCATACAAGCTACATGGATATACTCTGGACAATGTCGAGGCTAGCAAATACCTGGGAGTAACAATGTACAACAACTTAACTTGGGACACACACATCAACAACATCACTGGAAAGGGAAATAAGACATTGGGATTTATATGCCGCAACCTCAAAGACTGCTCCAAAAACGTCAAATCTGCAGCTTACACATCTATGGTTAGACCAACAGTAGAATATGCATGCTCGATTTGGGATCCAACAAACCAGACCCAAATAAAATCCATAGAACAAATACAGAAAAGAGCAGTAAGATTCGTCAACAATAATTACACCGAAAGAACTCCTGGTTGTGTCACCCAGATTATTAACGAACTTAAATTGGAAAGCCTAGAAACAAGAAGGAAAAATGCCAGACTTAACATGCTCTTCAAGATCAAAAATGAACTGATAGACATCGACAAGGAACAGTATTTAAGACCAAACGATAGAAGAACAAGAGGGGCTGATAAATATTTCCAAGAGAGAACAAACTGTGAAATCTACTGACAATCGTTCTTCCAAAAGACAATCAGGGACTGAAACCGGCTACCAACACCAGCAACTTCCGCAATAAACCATGGAGGGATTCAGAGCTGCCCTTAAGGCATGCTCTGTTGCCAACTAACACAGCAACCATAGTAAAGATGATTTTAATTGTAAAATTCCGTTTATTTTAATTTTACATAGCGTTAGAAAACGACTGTGTTGCCCGACACGCGTCCAAAGTTTTCGCAGAGCCATCCACATTTGGATCTGAATCCGGCTCCTTACCTGGAAGATGGAAGATGAAGATGAAGAGAAATGGTTTTGATGTGCTCCGATGGAAGTAATGCCTAAACTATAATTATAAAGGGTGGGAATTGTAACCCTCACGGAGAGAATCGTAGGGAGGGTAACGTTATCGTTACTACTTTGATAAACGATATTTCAACCTTTAAATTATTATTACATTCTTTAAATCTGTACATATAGACAAATAAATAGGGGTTTGTTTTGCATTTTGGCAAGTCAAAACAAGCGCTGACTACAGATGCCGTAAGTGGAATGTTTATCGCAAAATATTTTTTTTTTAAAATAACATATTTTCATATAAAGTGTATTTTTTTTTAAACACAGTTTTTAACACCACGAACCGAAACTATACCACTTTGTATATATATATATATGTTTTTTTTTAATATTTTTTGTAACGTCGTTATTTCACAAGACGATTTACGATAAATGTGGTCATGACTTCCGGTTGAAAAAAATTGAATCTCAAGAAAATTTCTTTACAGTTTTACACGCCTTTTTATTATATTTGTATGGGTAAAAACACAGAGATTTCAGGCATTTTTGGGGTAATTACTTTTCACTTGATTTTTTTTTATATTTTTGTCCAAAATGAAAAAAAAAACACACACACACAACTGAAAACATCCATTTGTTGCGTCGTCTGCATGGACATTTTTTCTGTAGGAAAGGTAGAAAATGTCCTACATGTATTCTCTGATTCCAAACATTAGCACTTAACATAAGAGAAATTGGTGTGCTAAAAGTATTTGCTATTTTGTATTAATTCCTAATATGACAAAAGCACTAGCTGCAAACATGTATCTCTTGAGGCCACTCATTTTTTATTTTCATAACCCGAAATCTACGCCTAACTACTTAGTATAGGGGTTATAATTGTCTTCGGGTTCGCATTACATGTTTTGTAAATATTAATGCGCGTAAAAATATATTCCTGCACAAGACATTGCAAAACGTTAATTAATGAACAGATGCAAATATTCTGGAAATTGATTTTCGTATGATTATTAATTTATTCAAATATGAGTTTGTATTATAGTAAATATCAAACATTTATATGCATTGAACCTACGAATGTAGTAATATGTAAAAGTAGTCTACGAAGCTTCACTCGAACGTCGCCATTTTTAAGAGATAAATTTTTGCATTGTTCATTAACCTCTTCAACATGTAGTTTAAGATTTTACTTTTCAATTGTTAATTTTTTGAAATTATCTGTTCAAAATGTAGTACTCCAAAGTGATTATGAACTTTGAACAACTTAAATTGACTTTGTGATTAGATGTATCGATCTACTTCCTTGTTTATATATAAATCCCTGATATAAATAGAGACAATAAGCGATGGTCCCACGTGTTTCATTTATGCAAAATTTTAATACTTGGATTTTATATCTAAAATAAAGGGGGGAGTCATGGTTTTATTCCTATAGCATAATGTTTACAATGGGAATGGTGAAGTTATTTATGAGCATGGTGAGCAGCTTAGTTCAATTCTTTTTGGGCAAATTTTATATTGTCAGACACAATAATTTTCTGTTAGTGAACCATTGAAATATACGGCATGTACACAATTTGTTTATAATAACTGTTATCTTAATTCATGTAAAATCTAAATCCCTCCATGTTTTGCTCTTAGCTATATTAATTTGGATTACATTTGGTTTTATACTTTTAAACATCTTTTGGAATCGTGGTTTTCCTGTGTTTGCATGCTTCTAGTGCTGCTGATGAGGAATAACATTCCGAAATTGCCATATAGCTCATAAAAATTAATTGCAGTTGGGTCGACAATATAACTGGCATATGTGTTACAGTCTCATGTTTATTTACTCCGTATTCTTTCATCAATTATAACAAAGGAACCTGTTACTAAAACAAATACTTATAACTTAAAAAATATATATAAAACCAAAGACAAGACTATTTAATTAACAGGTCTACATATGAAACAGAAAAATACATAATTAGAAAATTCTTCACGGTCTTGATCGGGTTATCACTGGATATGGTGACAACCATATCCTCTCTTGTTTTTATTGTGGCCAAAGATCTGTGGTCCTCAACTAATATGAGGCAAGTAAAACCTGTTACGCTCCCGAGGTTTCAATTAATTAAATTTTTTTGGTTCGAAAATAAAAACAAACCAGCTTTTCTTGTGGGTTACGCGAGCGTTTAATGACGTCTAATATTTTCAAAGATAAAAACCTTAAAAAGACGCCGAAAGTTAGGGAAAACAAGCGCGTGCTATACCGGACGTTGAAGGAAAATTCAGCTCATAGTACACCTAAGATATTGACATTTTTACCATTATCGCTCCCTTCGGGAGCGTACATGTATAAATCATTAAGATACTGTACATCTATTCTTGTTCTTAATTTCATAGTCAACCATGCTTGTTCCACACAAACACGCACATGCATTATATATATTGTATAACAATAAGATGCTAATGTCTGTTATGTACTGTTTTAAATCATAAATGTTAATTGTCATTGCCTGCAAAGGTCCTTGATTGGCTTAATAAAAATAATGTCTAAAAAAGAAATGTCTATAGACAAAAATCAAGCGGCCATCAGAGCTACATGTTTGTAGCTAACAAAAGCACATGCACATCTGACAAAGGATCTACAAAAGTCTCCATTGGGTCAAAATTGTCAGTTGATCCCAAATAGGGGTTATAGTCATTTAAAGGTAAAAATAGCATTTATTTATGTTTTTGTCCTAAAGAATGAAAGGTATTGTTGTTTAAGAAAAGCTGTTGCTTGCTTAATCCTTCAGCTCATTTAGCTCTACAAAAGTCCACAGGCTGAGGGGCTTGAATTCTGGTCATTTATATCGACTTAAAAAATTCTACCCCTTAGTCTATAAAACCCACAAGGGAGGAAAGCCCAATCTTTGCAAGACTTCACCCACTCCCTTCAAAATCAATTTATTTTGTCTCTTTTCTTTATTTCTTGTACATCTGACGTTTTTATACAACTGACAAATGATTTTCCTTTACATCTTTACCCTGCTTGATAGCAAAATGCAACTTGTAAGCTTATATTCTCCTATGTTTAATAAAAATTTCAGGACTTTTTACGATTCTGATCAAAACGAACAGAAGTGGTGCGTGATAGGCTGTTTTTTAAAAGGGAATTTTGAAAATCTATAAATAGACTGAGATTGCAATGCAGTCTTCATGAATATTCATCATTAGTCACAGAAAACAAAACATTATTGCCAAATACACATGTACAACAATTACATTTAAAAATAAAGCAAACTTTTATAATATATTTATTCAAGAAATGAATAGATTCCATCGCTTCTACATGTTCTATTTATTTGAATCTCAGTCTATTTATACATGTAGATTTTCAAAATTCCCTTTTGATAAACAGAATGACTCTCTAGCATGTCTAGATGCATAAAAATCTCCCAATTTGGAGACAATCCTTGATCTATAGATTGAAAATTGCTCGGTGTACCTCTATCATGTCTATGAAATCTCACCCTGAAGTTGCATTGCATTTCTTGGATTGCAGGGTTGGCAAAGTATTGACCGCCCGGGTTTTCCCCGGCTGGGCAATACCATTAAAATCATTAAAGTGGGCAATACTGGGTAATAAGAATTTATTCATGAAAAAAATCCTACTTAATAGTATCATATGCTTCAAAATTTTTCCTCATCTACAAAATTCATAAATTATTTGTATTTGACATTACTTTTCATGCATTTATACTTTCAATAATTTGTATATTTGCACTACTTTTTTGCTATAATTTTTTTAACTGTCATTACAATTTTGACAATCATGACAATACATGTTGTTTAATCTATGCTAATTATTTATGAAACCCCATGCTATAAAACAAAACAGAATTGTGAAACCATATACATGAAAAGATTAAATAAGGATTAGTAATCAAAACATCATATTTGTCTAATTGTTAATAGGTAGGGCTTGTGTATTTATAAGAATGAGACATAACGCATTAAAAAAACATTGAACTTGTATAAGGCCATATCAGGTTATTTATAGATCATTTTGCATTTCTATACATGGAAAATTTATCACATATACTACATGTATATCTTTTTAATTAAATTTTAATCTTTCACTCTCTAAATCTGTTTTTAATAGTGTTTTGTTTAGATTTTACTAAAAAGTGTACATACACATCTTAATACTGATTGTTATGTAGGTATTTGATGATATTTTAATAAGAAAAAACTTATTACCCAGTAATGCCCAGTATTGCCCAATAAAACCCAGTAAAACCCGGGTTTTCCCAGTATTTCCCCCTGGGCTGGGAAATACTCTTAAAACCCGGGTTTTTGCCAACCCTGTTGGATTGATTTACAAATTCTACTTCAGGCTTAAGTCTTCACTCAACAGTAAATCTAGAGGCTTTGTCCGATATTTTCTGATGACTTGTGTTAATGGCTGTTGAATAAATCTTACACAATTGATGTTACATGTACCTTTATCATTGCTATAATTAACAATATGTAAGTTTTGAGTCGGGTACATACATGTAAACATATATAAGCATTTTTGTCCTTATTTCAAATCCACTCTCATATTAGTGTTTGCCAAGTAATTTCAATGAAAAACTAAAGACAGGACTCTTTTTCCAAGACACAACACTACATTCTCAGAGTTGCACTTACCTGTTTATCATTTTTATTACAATCAATGTAACTTGCTTTCAGCCTTGTATACTTTTCATATACATGTATGCTTTGCCTTTTAACCTTTTAAATTTCACTTTCAGATTCAATTTAGTGAAGATGAATAAATAAATGTTAACTTAAGAATGCCTCATCCAATGATAATGGATTGTAAGGGAGATAATCAACCTTGTTGTCTTAATGGTGTGAAGGATTTATCTAACAGAGATCTAACAGAATTTCCAACAGAAATATGTAGTGATGCACATATAGAACAGCTCTTTTTAGAACACAATGACCTAGACACTTTACCAAGTTCAATCCAGGCATTTACACGTTTAAGCATATTAGCTGTAAGTGGAAATGTGCTAACATCTTTGCCTGATTCTGTTGGTTGTCTTGCCTGTTTAGAAGAGCTTCATTTAAATGAAAACCTCATATCAAATCTACCTGATAGTCTGGCGTCTCTGCATAAGCTTAAAGTTCTTAGATTGACTGGCAATAACTTGAAAGTATTACCAGAAAATTTTGGTGAATTAAGAAATTTACAGGTTTTAAATCTAGATGAAAACAAATTGGAACATTTGCCTTCAACTCTTGGATTGATGGAAAAGTTAGAAATTCTTGAACTTTGTGATAATTCTATTAATGATTTACCAGTTAGTGTTGGACGTCTTAAATCTTTGCAAATTCTGAACATGTGCAATAACAAACTGGACACTGTTCCAGAAACTGTTGGTGATATCCCTTGTCTTCAAACAATAGACTTATCAGGCAATAATATAGAAACTTTACCAATGCATTTTTCTTCTGCTTTAACGTTAAAGAAGATATATTTAGATCGTAATAGGATAGTTGATCTGCCTGATTGGGTTGCTGACCTGTGCAACGTCGAAGAGTTTTCTTGTCATGACAATAAGTTACATGAACAAGCATTGAGTGAAAAGTTTGGTGAAACATTAGTTATGGTAAAAGATTTGGACCTTGGTGGCAACTTCATGACAAAATTGCCAGACAGTTTTGGTTGCCTTAAAAACTTAGAAAATTTACATCTTGGCAGTGTTATTGATGAACTTGAGCGAAGAAATTTTCAAAATGGGAACTGGATTAGTTTTTTACCTAGTAACTTTTGTAATTTAGTCAATTTGAAGATTATTCACCTTGATGAGAACCAGCTGCATGAATTGCCAGAGGATTTTGGAAATTTGGTTAATCTAGAGTTTTTGGATGTGGGTAAGATAACGTTTGATGTATAAATCATAATTACTAAGTGGATGTATTTTTTTATTTATTTCCTATCCAGATCATGGTCTGTGCCTTAAATGAATATTTGAACATATATATGTTAAATAATTATTGTTGCTATACACCTTACACATTTTCTTACAGCACACACAGTAACTTGCAGTTTTCTAAGTTTACTAAAACATGCAAACTCAGACAAAGTTTACCTTGGTTGAAACCTGTTTAAAATAAATAACAATTTTAACATTTAAAACTGTTTATATAAAATCATACATGTAACACCAATACTGTATCTTACTTATATTATTTATTCACATCAAATGATGCACATGTACAAGATACACGATATTTTATTTTATTTTTTATGTACATGTATATCAATATATATTTGCAAGTAAAAATGTTACATTGTTTTGTAGGCCAAAATCTACTGTATGAGTTGCCAGAGTCCTTTGGAAATTTAAGATCTCTGAAGATTTGTCAGCTGTCAAAGAATAACCTACAACTACTGCCTTCTTCCTTTGGTAATCTCTCTTCTTTAGAGGATCTCAGAATGGATAACAATTTAGTAAGCATAATAAAACAGTGATTTCAACAGTTGATCATTCAAACAACATTTTAAAGTAAAAAAAAAAGATCAGTTGACTTGAAAGCCAAGACAGATAAATAAAAAATCAATGGGGGAACACAAACAAAACAACTAGACTGCAATAAACAACAGGACTAAAGTCAATCTGAGAGTAAATGGGTGCTTCAGAAGGGAAAGCAGTTTGTGCTTGTCATAACACACCCATTATGCTGCCTTCCAATGATTGATAAAGTAAAGGTCAGATACAGTTACAGATGACAATACAAACTAAAACTTCAGAAATCTCCATTATTTTTTCAAAATTCAAATAATTATCATAGATCATAAGAATATTGTGCTTTTTTTCTGTGCTATCTTAGTCTTATCTAAATTGATTGTTATGCAATATGTTGTAATATTATATCTCTTTTGAAATGGAGGGAAAACAGCACATGTAAAACAAATTATAATCCTTCAAAAGAATAGCAACATGTCTAAATTTTTTGCTATTTACATTTCTTATATCATCAGTATTAAACATTTTTCTCAGGCATATCAAGATTTATTTGCAGTAAAAATGGTTTATGATTCTTTTGTAGATAGCCGAGCTTCCAGAATCCTTCTCTCAACTCACAGGCCTAAAGACGTTAGATTTATTTAACAACAAGTTGACAGAAATTCCTTCTGCTTTGAAATACCTGACAAAGCTGGTTAGACTTGATCTAGTTGATGTAAGTATGTAAGCTTAACATTTAGTGGGGAACTCATTGATGAGTTGCACATTGTAAAGATCATATGACATTACACATGGTTTCTGAACAGTGGTACCTTTTTCTATTCAATTTCAATAACACCAACATATTTGGCAATAAGTTATCAGAAAAGGAGAAAGAGGTACGTTGCTCCCAGGTTGTTGTCATCACTCAAGAAATTTTATGGACGACATCATGTGCTTGTATACAAATACGGGATTTCTATCTCTCAGATGAGCACAGATGTTGGTTTGACATAGAGTTTTGTAATGTCATCCTTTCCGGATTTGACCAACACTTAATGGATCTTTGGCAACGTGACGGGTGTGCTATAGCAAGCAGGAACTGCTTACTCTTCCGGAGCACCTGAGTTCACTCTCGTTTCGACTTGAGTTCGCGTTGCTGAATGCGGTTTTGTTGTTATGTGTGTGTGTGTTTTATGTTGTTATGTGGTTTGTTTTGTTGTGATGATTTTTTGTCTGCCGGTTTTGTCTTTGTCTTTACGGTTTTATGATACTGATTACCCCTTTGGTACACCTTTGCTTCTTTGATATGAGGTCAGTAAAGTTGATGTACACAACACACCTTTTTTTACTGCTATATGAAGCATATCTGACAATTCAGCTATTGGATCTCAGTAGTCTAATAATTACTGGTCAGTTTGATCCATTTAAATTTCTATCTGAATTGACATGCTCCATGACTTTAAGGTTAGTGAGGACAACTGTCATGTGACCAAAAACAGCTAAAAATGCAAAAATCAAGTGCAAATGTCACAAAAACCTTGAAACTTGTGTTAAATAGTTTCATTTAATAAAACTTAATCAAAATAGACTAATTTTGACAAAAATAAAACAACTATTCCTTCATAAATGAAATTTTCAAATAAAACAAGGGAGATAATCCTATTGAAAAATGACAAAAAAAATTACAAAGATTTGTATTGTAGACAGAAAAGTAAGCTGGTGACCCCCCGTTTTTATTGTTTTATTTCAAAATATATTGTATTTCATTGATTTTTATCAAATAAAAATAAATTTTAAATTCGTGGATTTTTTCTGCGACAAGATTTTATGCTAATTATTTTGCCTTTCCTGTATAATCTATAGTAATTTGGGAAAACTTTGAGCCTTAATTTTGGGAAAACAAGCCTGGAAAGGGGGTCCAATATTTCTACACAAGATAAAGTATGTACCTAATACTAATATATCAAAAAATTGGACATTTTAAATTCGGCATTATTTTTGGGGTCAGGTGTCCTCACTAACCTTAAATTAAGGACAGGTTTTTCATGGCTTTACAACTTCACTGACTTAATATTAAACCTCTTCTTCTTTAAAGACACCCAATTGCCATACCTGTTGGTGTTATATAAATTTGATTGAAAAGGTTATCTCAATGTCAGATATCAGGTGTAATTTAAAATGCATGGCAATGTTTCAAGTGATGAAATGAGCTGCCATAGATAGATGCAATTTTTTTCATCACATTTAACATTTGAAAGGCAAAATTTTGGTTCTCTGTTGAATTGACTGCTGCAGTGTTTTGTCACAGTTTTCCAGGAAACCACAGGTCCCAGTTTTGATATTGGCATGTTGCTTCATGTTATAGTGCTACAAGTATATGGATAGAGTGATTTTATGCCTCTTTTGAAAAATCATTTTTAACTTTCTCGATAATGACCCTTAATACATTGTCACAATTTCCCTGGCAACTTATGTCACAGTCTCTTGATAAGCTTATTTTATAGTACTGTATGGTGCTAAGAGGTTTCTATAGACATCTTTCTTTTATTTATATATTGCAACTTGTATTTGAAATATTGCCATATGTCCCATTCAGCAAACAACAATTAATCAATCAATCAATTAAGACCTCCTTACTAACATTAATTTTGAAAAGCATGATAAATACCTCATAACATTTCAGAATATGTTCCAAATTCCATGGCAAGAGGTTCCTCAGATAATTACCAGCTCTAAATACCCTGCAAGAGATCCAGCTCTGAAGAACAATTGGCGGGGCAGACCCAGACAAGATTTATCTATGATAGATGATCAGATTATTAAGGTTTGACAGACATGTTATTGATGTTCTACCATTCTTTTCAATGGTATCCAAGTGGTTAAAATTGCTTTCGCAAATGTAATCACTGGGTGAATCCGGTAGTTAAATTCTGACAACTTCAAAGGACATGGTTCACTTACTGTAAACCAGGAAATTTTTGTGGCAGTTTTACTTTCGCGATTTTCGCAATGATGTTGCTAGCACGAAAATTAAACAGCGTGAATAAACTTGTCTTCTATTGTAGTCTATGGACAATAACATTTCAGGGCAAATTTAAAACTTTGTGAACTAAAATGCAGTCGTCATACAGCGAAAATAAGACGGGCAAATATTTCCCGAATTACAGTATTACCATATTTTGCCAAATATTTAGGTTGCTCCAACAAGTTTTGACTTGAAATACATCCAGTTTAAAGTATTTTATAAATTAGATGAAAAACTTTTCTGGCGACAGGTTGCTCCACAACCAAAAAAAACTATGTGATTATATGGTCAACATTCATGAGAGTTATTAATGAGGATAAGTAATGATAAATTGGCGTAGGGGGACTGGGAAGAAGTTTCATAACAGTTTTCTCAGCAACTACTTGTCACAGCCACTTGATATTTCATATACAGCATCAGGGCAAGGTCCTTTAAGTTGGCATTGAGTTTCATGTCTGTCGCTCACCAAAGTTTTGTTAAACAAAGTCCAGCCATTTTGTACTTTGACAGATTTTATACGATCGATTTTTCATATTTCAGTTTGAGGAATCTCAGGTGGAAAAGTTTGAGGAACCTCTGCCGGCATTGAAATTTAGTGAAGATGTCTTACGTGCTGCTGCTGAGAACAATCTTTCAATATGGAGAAGTCACAATGGGGATAAAAAGAGGGAAAAGTTCGTGAGGAAATTCCGTCCTCCTCCATTTAGAGGTTTTAATAAGCAGAGTAGTTCTGAGAGTGAGCAGGAGGAGGAGGAAGCATCAGATGGATCAGGGGAGGAAGATGAGGACTTTGAACCTCCTATATTTACACCAAAGACTTTAAAGCCAGGTATGGACTTATTTAACATATTGTAATTTGTATGCCCCATCTACAAAAATAAGGGGCATATAGTGTCCATGTCCCCCTGTCTGTCCCAAATGTTTTGAGATGGGACATTATGTCTTTTGGATATATTAAAACTTAAATTTACCACTCTTTTCAAAACAGGAAATTTAGTGATTATCCCCCTTGTACACATTCACTAAATTAAAATCACACAAAAACTTACTTTAACTTCAAAAAGAAATTCTAAATTTTATGATTGATGCAAAAAATATTCAAGTTTTCATCAGAATTCTTGTATTCTATATTTGAGCGGATTTTATGAAGTAACAATCTTGTTGATAAAATTGACTGGGTTTGGGGAAAACAAATATGGAAGTGCCCCTGCAACGACATGTAGGGAGCATTAAGTTTTACTCATGTCTATATAAATTTTCCTTCAACTTTCCTTAGAAACCATACATGAGAATGATTCGAAACTTGGTAGAATGGTTCAGTATGACAAACAGTATGTCCTAAGCACCTTTCAGATTTGTCAGACTTATACTTTCTCTTTGGTAAAAAAAAAATCACATGTACATGCTATGTTAAGATTATTAGCGATTAAAAAAAAAGCAAGACAAGAAACTCCTCTGACATGATTTTTCATTGGAATAATATCGAAACAGTTTTGAAATAATTAAAGAAAATTTTGCTGAATTTAATTATGCCTGATTATTTAGCATGTTTAGACATAATGTTTGAAACAATGAGAAGAAAGTGTTCTGTTACATACCTTATTGTTTCTTACTGTATGCATAAATGATTTGTTGTTTCAAACTTCTTGAATACCCACTCTATAGCACTGCTTCTTAATTAATTTTATTCTTACATTTATTTAGGGGAGCAAGATGAAGAGAACCCACCACCTTCCCTTGTAGCATCTTGTTCAGAAAATTGGGATGATGAGATAGAGGATGTTCCTGTACAAAAAGAGGATCCTTACAGTAAGATATACAAAAAGAAATACAGAAGTCTGGAATTGATAAACACAGGACAATAATTTTAAATGCATAGAAAATTCAGGAGTGTTGGACATAAAACTAAAATATAATAAAAAACTTTTACTTGAAGCATGGAAATTTTTTTCATGAGGGTTTGTTTTTGTTAAATTCCCAACCACATATCTGAGACAAAGGGTAATTCTTTAAATAAAGAGCATGAATAATCAGAATGCACAGGAATTTATCCCTCATGCAAAAAGGACTCTCTACAGAAGCATGAAAATTTCATCCTGCAAAAATTTATATGTTTACAGGAATTTAAATTACAAACATTACCCAGTAATGAAGGTTTCAGTTCCAGAAAAGTCAGTCTTCTATGAAAGATTGTTCATTTTATAAGATAGTGATGTAAGAACATGAAATGTGGTACAATTGTGATACTAAAGTGGCATGAATTCAAGGTACGATGAAAACCTTAAATGTACATGCACTTGCCATTCATTTAAAATCTTTTTGAATATTTATATAAGTTTCTCATTTTATTTCAGAGTTTCAGAACATTTACACTCATCCTGCACCCAAGACTCTGGCAGAGGCAGGATATATCGTTGATAATCATCTATTTTTACCATATGATATGCATAACTCACCATTTTTCCGACAAAAATACATTTATCCAATTGAGGAGGGACAGTTTGATGATGCAGATGAAAATTTGGAAGAAGCGTAGTGATCATGATCTCTTGATAATCTAGTTAGTCTTACTCAGTCTCAGGAACTTAAAAAAGAAACAGCACCCTTGCACATTTACAATACTTTATGATCTCAAAAAATGATAAGTTACAAGTTGTTATATAAAAGGATATATTAAAAATGTAAAATTTAAGAAAGAAGTATGTTTTAAAGGCATATTGTCTACGGCAAACTCATTTTTTTTACCCCCCCCCCCCATTTTTTTGGTGTCTATTAGACCGAAATGCAATAAAATGAATGTTGAAAAATAAATTTGCTACAAATTTTTCCTCAAAAGTAGTTTATTTTGATCATAATAGCTCAACAATATTTATTGATATTTTATTTACCTGCATTACATCACATTGACACAGATTTAGACTGAGTAGTTTTAACACGGACACTAATCGGAATCTCGGGTTTTGTCCTCGAATACATTGATATGTTGAAAAAATACCAATATTTTTCGTGTTTACCTCTTAAATCACATTCAAAACTTAAAACAGGCAATAATTGTCAGTTTTATTCATTAAGTAGCTTTAATATTCGGTTGCCGTTTTAATTTTCTTCCGAGCTAAAACTTCCAGAAACAGATTATGCACCACGTGCAAGAACTATGGAAGTTTTCAATCAAAGAAAGTATAGTATGCATGCTTACAGCTCATCTACATCTCATGAATATGATTTTTTGTAAAGCTTTACAAATATTATATATTTTTCAACTTTTGAAGTAATAAGGTACCCTAGTGGTATTTTGAACGTTTGTATCTTTCTAAATAAACAAAATGAATAGTCTGACGACTATTTTCGTAGACAATATGCCTGTAAGGTTGTGTTAGATTAGTTATATGCTTTTTTACAAAGTCATAAAAGCATAAATAGACATGACTTTTAATTAGGTTTGTTCATCCATCAGTCCCAAATCTAATCTAATTTAAAAAACTTAAAAGGGTCTGAGATGGAATATACATGTATTTTTATTTTAAAGTAAATTTGTAAAAAAAAAATTTGTTAGACAAGTTTTGATATACCGGAGTACTTTTCCTTCAAATTGTAGTGCTTTATTGTGTAAATTTTGGCCTATTTTATTCTGTGCCGGTAGGTTTATACACATAAACATCATTACATAAGTAAAGCTTACAGCTAACCAGGAAGAAAAGACCCACTGAAGTCTTGATTTTACATTAACTATTTTCTAACCTAAAGTTCTTTTTGAGATATACGTAAAATGGACATCTACAAAAATATTTGAAATCGCTTGAAGTTCTTGTTCAAATCAAATGACAAAAAGGCAAGTTACCCAAAAATCAATAGGGTTCCTCCTATTATTGTATTTAACAATGCCCCAATGTCTCATTGAAATAGGTTGACAACTTTTTGAGTTAACATTTTTCTGCCGCTGTGTCTTTCAATAGGGTTCCTCTTCTTATTATATGTAACAATATCCCAAAGTTTTATTAAAATCAGCAGACAACTTTTTAAGGTATAGTCCATAAACTACTACTTCAAGAAAATTTTCAATGTTTTTCTGCTGCTGTGACCTTGACCTTTAATGGATTTACCCCAAAATTATAATGG
Source organism: Arcuatula senhousia (assembly GCA_963971305.1). Lineage (NCBI taxonomy): Eukaryota > Metazoa > Mollusca > Bivalvia > Mytilida > Mytilidae > Arcuatula > Arcuatula senhousia. The sequence continues at coordinate 28,354,322 of OZ020307.1, read as the reverse complement.
TTCCTACAACAATATCTTAAAAATTCATTAAAGTTGCTTGACAGATTTTTTGATATAAGATCCATAAATAACTAATTCAAGAAATTTTCTAACATTTTTGTGCTGCTGTGACATTGACCTTGAATGGATTTACCCCAAATTCATAAGGTTGTCTCCTCTTACAGTATGTAACAATATCCCAGAGTTTTATAAAAAAAATTGGTTGACAGCTTTATGAGATGGTCTGGAAACCTCTATTTAAGAAATTTTCTAGCGTTTTTATGCTACTGTGACCTTGACCTTGAACAGGTTGAAGGAATTACATAATAAAGAGATGTAGCAGGATATCCTTCAGGGGAGACAACTTAACTTAATAGTTTTTTTCCAAAGTTGAGTCCAAAATGAATTATATATATATATATAAGTGAAGTTGTTTTTAAATGCAGTCATGTAAGCAGTTTTTTAGCTCACCTGGCCAATAGCTCTACAAAATACTTCATAGGGTCGAACTTGTCAGAACTTATAGGAGTTATGGCCCCTAAAATAACATTTTTTCATGTTTTTGGCCTATGGAATGAAAACTGTAGCAGATAGAGAGAAGCTGTTGCTTGCTTAAATGCTCAGCTAATTTAGCTGTACATAAGTTTCCATAGGGTCGAAGTTGTCAAATAACCCCTTATAGGGGTTTCGGCCCCTAAAATAACGTTTTTTCATGATTTTATACGACCGCAAAATTTTTGCGATCGTATAATGTCATGGCAATGTCGTCGTCGTCTGGGGACATTTGGTTTCCGTGCAATAACTTGAGTAAATATTGACCAATTGTTATGAAATTTTTGAAAATCTTCTAACCACTAGAAGAAGGTTCCTATTATATTTGGGGTTGGTGGCCCCTACCGTTTTGGAAAAAAGGGCCAAAAGGGGCTAAAACGAGTGTATTGACAAAACTGTTGTAGAATGTTTATTATTCATTTGATTTTTAAAATTCTTTTTTTATTGAATTCCACATTAAATTCTGTCAACAAAATGTGTCAATGGTTTTGAAGTATATTGAACCGTTACATTGCTACAGGGGGGCAAAGACAGGCCACCCAAAAAATCAACTTTTTTATTTGTGGTCCGATTTTCAAAATCTTTTTTTCATTGGAATCCTTGTGAAAATCCCTGTCTGCATAATTCAATTCGATTTGCAATATCTCTTACTGTTTTTGAGATATAAGGGGTCAAAGGGGCAAAAAACACCATTTTTAAAAGTTGGTCAAGGCAAATGGGATTACACAAGAAATTTAGCTGTAGTGGGCCAGCCAATTGATATGAAGTTTAAAAATGATGATTATATCCACTGAAGGAAGCTTTTTATTGCATTTGGGGTTTGTGATCCTAACCTTTTAAAAAAAGGGCCAAAAGGGGCTTAAACGTGTCAAAAATATCAATGAATATAGAAATATAAAGATTTTTTCTGTTAAATGTTATTATAAATATATATGTGTCAAATATGCATTTTAAAGTCCACCATAGGATGCATGTGTCAAAAAGCTTTGTAAGTCCACCATGGGCTGCATGTGACCTAAGCAATAGACTATCAATATTGGGCCTCCAATGTACAGGGTTGAACTTGTTGCGGTCGTATCATGCTGCGCTCGGCGTAGCTTTTTATTGGCCTATGGAATAAAAACTGTTGCAGATAGAGAGAAGCTGTTGCTTGCTTAAATGTTCAGCTTATTTAGCTCTACAAAAGTCTCCATAGGGTTGAAGTTGTCAGATGACCCCTTATAGGGGTTACGACCCCTGAAATAATGTTTTTTCATGTTTTTGGCCTGTGGAATGAAAAATATTGCAGATAGAGAGAAGCTGTTGCTTGCTTAAATGTTCAGTTAATTTAGCTGTACATAAGTCTCCATAGGGTCGAAGTTGTCAGATCAGATGACCCCTTATAGGGGTTACGGCCCCTTAAATGATGTTTTTTTTCATGTTTTTGGCCTATAGAAAAAAAACTATAGCAGATAGAGAGAAGCTGTTGCTTGCTTAAATGTTCAGTTCATTAAGCTCTAGAAAAGTCTCAATAGGATCGAAGTTGTCAGATGACGCTCAATAGGGGTTACGGCCCTTAAAATAACCTTTTTCATGTTTTTGGCCTATTGAATGAAAACTATAGCATATAGAGAAAAGCTGTTGCTTGCTTAAATGTTCAGTTTACTTAGCTCTACAAAAGTTTTCATAGGGGTTACAGCCCTAGCTCTACAAAATATAGGGTTGACATCAAGAACAGGTGAGCGATTAAAGCTCATGGGAGCCTCTTGTTACTTCTTTATTTTGATAATTTATGGCTGAATTTTCAGACTTGGGTCCCATTGATGGGATTTTGTTTCAGGTGAATGGTCTGTCCATTTTTTGTCTTCCAAACATTTTTTGTATTAATTATATTGTTCATTCCATCAAATTTTTTTTTTTCTCACCAAATTCTATTTATGGTTGTCAAGAAAATATGTTTATTATTTTACTAAGTACAAGAGAACAAGTTAAATTTTAAATCGCTCAACTCATGACTCATGATATTATAATATCAGAATCATACTTTTATAGTAGTTTTAATATTTAGGGACAAAATGAGTGTTACATTGTTTTATTTGCTATGTATTTTTGGTATTATGAATGTATTGACAATTAAGAGCAAGAAGTTCTATAACAGTGGTTCAACCTTGCTAGAGCTTTTGTGTTGTTTTTTTTTTTTTTTTGCTAATTCAAGTTTGTCCACTGGTGCATATGATATCAGATATTTAATCTTATACACATGTGAGTAAAATCTTTTTTATTGTTTTTAAAAGATAATTTTGCTTTATAATATATTGTACAATTGTCTTTCAAGTGTGTTTTTTACAATATAAATTGATATCCCACTTTTGTATTCATAAAAAGCATAATAGCTGCATCAGGGATTTTGTCTCATTTCAATTTTACCAGTTTGTGTTCATACCTTAAAATTATTTGTTTATAAATAATTATTTGTACAATGCTAATTATGAAGATATTTTCCAAAATTTATGAAGACTTGATTATTAATGGCCATTTTGCTTTGTTCATGGTTTGTAAGAATGATTGGTTTCTATGTTTTTTTGTTTGCTTATTTGAATCCTTTAATTTTACTCCCACTTCAAAGAAGATGTGGTATACTGTTTTACCCCAGTCTATCTGTTCCTTTTATCCTCAAAGTGACTTTTGTTTTCTCAGCAACCACTAATTGCAATGATTTAAAATTTGGTCTATATATGATGTTATTGTTATTGTACAGTCGGCATAAAAGCTCTACAGAGCTCATGTTTGTAATTATTACATCCGACTCAAAATAAAATTTCTGTCTGTCTGTCTGGTATATGTAATTTTCCTGTAGTTCAGTCTTATACAGAATTACTTTCATGATAATTTTTTTTTTATTTCTTGTTGGCCTATAATAAAATCTCCATGATATTGTGTACACTTAAACATCAAGAAATGAACTAAAAGAGACATTTTGTCAAGTATATGTGAATGCTATAATTGTTTCTTAGGGTTGTTCCAGATTTAAAGTGTGGGGGTGGGTCAAGAAGAACTTCTATTACATATATGGTGGGTGTTTCAGAAATATTTTGTGAAGAAACAATGATAAAAATGAATAGTTTTTTATTGGTGGTGGGGTAAAGAAATAAGTGCCTCATGACCCCCATCCCCTTACACACACACATTTAGTTATGGAACATCCCTTAAATATACCAAACATTCCTATACTCATTGTGTGAACCAAACAAATTGAGCATCATTAAAACCATGAAGTCTAGAAACAACAACAAAAAACAGATATTAGAAGTCACAACTACATAACACATATAGCCAAAATTGATAGAAAAAAGCCAGATTCTAATGCAAAAGGGATGTTTCAGAAAAAATACATTGGGGTTATGCAAAGCCAGGCTACCCATAGCAATATTCTCCATATCTATAATGATAAAGTATGACACAACACCTATGAAAATAAATATAAACTGCCTTCAAGCACCCTCATAGACTTTTTTCTTGAGCCATATCCTAACTTAGGTTTAGTATGATTTCTCATATGTTCTATGTGTGAATGTAGCTAATGACAATAATTGGTATATTTGTAGAATAGTTTAATATCTATGTGTTATAGATTAACAACAATTTGGCAAGTTATAAATATAGCTTACAATGCAAATGGTAATGCTGAGAAGTGCATCACAGTTTCAAGTTACACAAGAATATCATAAAATATTTTATAAAAGTAAAGCTCAAATTCATGAATTCAATAAGATTTTCCTTTATATAATTTCTTGTAAAAATTATTTCTGAATCAATTGTTTTCAACAGATTTAAGGCATACAAATGACCCAATATTAACACTTATAATTTTGTGCACATTTTAGACCGTATTCTTTATGATACGGTATTGTATACGTTTTAAATTGGTTTTGAAATATTTTTTTAGGAATCCTTTAATCTAGAAGTACCGTATAGCGGGCAATTTTCGCTGCCTGTAAATTTCGCGATTTCATACCAAATGACCTAGTTTTTATTTACGCGGACATTAATTTTCGCGATTTCATTATTTTGTCAATACAAATTAATATTGATTCTATATTACGCGGGTTTAATTTTTCGTGATAGAATAATGGTCGCGAATAAAGCGAAAATTAGAACCTCGCGAAAATTTCCCGCTATACGGTATTAGGACAAAATAACCAAAACAATACTTTCTGACTGTCTGAGCTGGTTCAATATTTTGACTAAAGCACCTCCAATGAGTAATATTAAGCAAAAGTCCTTCAACACTTAATTTAAGATAACTCAGATTTATAGATAACTTTGTAGAAAGACATTGAAAATAAATTATATAAATGCCATTACATAAAACAATAAAGGATTAATATAAGAGCTAACAAATGAAATTACACATACAAACTGCTTGCAGCATATTCATCAGTGCATATATTAGATCTTGATAATAAAAATTAATTGAATTGTTTTGACAAGAAGATATACTGTAAACCATGAAAAATTTATGCAGTATTGAATTTGGTACATATGGTAGCTTTTGCTCTTTTTCCTTTATTTTTGCGCTCCACCTCTAATGGCAAAAAACTGAAGGTAAAAAGTATTTGAATTCATTTGGTTTTTTTTGTGTGTGTATCTATAATCTAACAGTTTTTCCAGCCGATTTGTATGATGGAACAATTTTTTTCATAGCTAATTTAAGCTTACAGTACACATTGAAAATTTTTCTTATTTGATTACTTTGTAAATGTATTACATGTACACAATTTAAAATATTGCACCATATTACATACTCAACTATTAATGAGGAAAAACTATTCCTTTATATAAAAATAGCTATGCGATGTTGACAAATAGTATTCTGTTTTTCTTTCTTATTACACTTTTCCAGAGCACATTGCAATGTTGAATTTTGAGTCTGACCTATTCCAGGATAAAATGTATGGAAGGCTCTTACATGTATATTCTTTTTAAGTTGCCTGCAACTGGAAATCACTTTGACACTTTCTGTCACCCTGCCTTCTGCGGCATCACAAAAATTTTATGCTGTGACCCATCAACTTCCTGTTAACTGAATATGGTATATAAGACGCAGGCAAGATACGTCTTACATGGAACTGCCATTCTAGTTTATGATTGGTGGTTTTTTGAGCAACCATGTGTTTAACTTTCCATGAAAAATGGTTAAATCCACTTCTTTTTTTCCTAAGTAGCCTAAGATACTGTATGATTTGGAAAAAAAAAATCTTTTTTCATTCTGTATTGATGAGAACTCAATGATTTAATCTTTTTGGTGTTTTTTTTTTCATAAAAACAAAAAGGTTTAAATTGAAAATTATAAAAACCTATTGTTCTTTGCTTTATTACACATGATTATTTTATACATGAGAAGCTTGATTGATAAAAATATTATTATATCATTTGTAAAATATAACATTGAATGCTTTTCTTTAATTTACATGTATAGGTTATCACTAATTTATGTACTGAATGCTTTTTAATATATTTATAAGTAAAAATGTACAAGTTATCACTAATTTTTATACTGAATGCTTTTTAATATAGCTTTATGTACAGATTTATATTGTGACCTATAAAATGTCATGATGACCTTCTACCAAAGTAATAGCACCTGTATGACGAGGACAATTGAGCAAATATTTTCTACAAAGTTCACCTAGATCTAAAAAGCACCAATTAAAAGGTATTTTATTTTAATCTTTTATATTCATTTTATGAAAATTGTTTAGATGTAATTTTTTTTACATAATATCAATTTTTAAGACACTGGTATCATTAAAAAAGATACTCTTATGCTTGGAAATAGTTGTTTTTTGTTTGTAATATTATATATTATGCATTTAATGTCAATAAGTATGTTCGTAAAAAAATACACAATAAAAAAAATTAATAGTCACTCTGAAAATATATTTCAATGAAATATTAACTATTTGACCTCATCAAGTGATGGCCTTACTTAGATTTGTATAAAAAAATGTTTGAATTTTTTTTTAATAAATATATTCCATGTTTCTTGGACCTATTTCAGTATAACCATAATAAGTATGTTTAGAATTATTTTTCACTGTACAAATAAAAATACTTAAAAGAGTAAATTTGTTTTCTCACTTTACAAGGAGAAAATAATAAATACATGTTAATATATCTATATCAAATTAATGTACATGTTACTTTTTTTATAAGAATCAAATTTACATGCAACATAACTGTATACATTAAACAAAACAAAAATAACATAAACATAACATATATCTGTCAAATTCTTGGTGCAGATCGGTCTCTCGTTTCTGTTTTTCTCAAATTAACTCCTGCAAATTTAGGGTTTTTCTTGTATCTGAAAAATAAAGATAACATTGTCATTGACAGTTTATAATTACATGAGAAAATATGGTTTACTTAACCAGTTTTAAGGTAGGTTTCTTGGCTACATTAGAAAACAATTGACATCAAAGTTCTAGCCAAAAATATTTAACTACACTTGACACATGTTTCATCAACTAAAAACTCATTGCTTGTTTGAAATAGACAAAATGAAGAGTAAAAATAGAACCAAAATGTTACCAAATTATAAAGAATATCTCATTCTCATATTCACATTTTGGCTGTAAAAAAACAACTTGAGGGTTTTAAAAAAAATGAAATTCGAACAACAAAATATGGTGATTCAAATGAAGGAAGTGCATGTATATGTAATTAAAATGTTGTTGAATACCATTGATACTAATGTTGTATATTAAATATTACAAAAATAATGGTTAAAGGTTAGATGTTAGTCTTATAACATGCTGATTATGTATAATTTATACCATATATAGCATGCTCTTTATAAGTCATTTTACTCTTTGGCCAGTAATTGAATCAAGATTTCAATCCACATGGGTTGATTTTTATTTAAAATTGAAAGGTAAAAATAAAGTGTATCAAAAGTGCACAATTTAAATCTAATAGTGTTGTGTGATTTTTACTTTGCACTGTCCTCTTCTGTATTGTAGTCTGCTGTTGGTGTTGATGGATGACCTCCTGACCCCGGTGGGGGCGGTGGCGGAGCGGGTGGCGGCTGACTCATCTGTTGTCTGTTAGAATAGGCTGGGTTACCAGTCTGAGAAATGACAGAAGATTTAGACTGAGCCCCAGGTAAAGGAGGAGGCGGTGGAGGGGGAGGAATGGGTGGTGCTCCGGAAGTAGGAGAAGAAAAGCTAGGGTGTCTGCTAAGGGCAGGTGATGGTAGCTTAGCAGAGAAAAGAGAGGCGAGAGTGGTGTTGAAAGATTGTTGTGTGGTTGCAATAGGAGCGGGAGGGGGGACTGATTGAGAAGGGATTGTGTGCCCAGTGATCTGGCCTCCTGGCTGTAACTACAAAAAAATAAGAAACTAAGTCCTTATCATGCAAGCTAGTGTGGTTAGAGCTAGTACGCTATATATTAGAGCTATTACATTACATTTTGAAAAAAAAAAATTCTAAAATGAATCTGATATAATTGCAACTGAATTTAAAGTTACATATAGATTTTACATCTTTGTTTTGTAATTTTGTTGTTACCTTTATCCCATCTAATAGGTTTACATACGCCTCTACCTATATAAGTTATTCTGAAACATATTGATTTATCAAGACAGTGTTTTGTACCATATAGATGTAGGTTTAGACATTTACTATACTATAAGTAAATGAAATATTCTAATTTTATGGCATCTTGGAAGACTTAAATAAATTGATTTCAGGGAAATGGCTAGTAATGTTAGTAAGACTCTGCTGCAAATGATAACACAAGACCTATGAAACCATGATTTTAACAGGATTTCTTTGGGTTATACATCTCTCAATTTTTTCAAACAATACATGTAGTTACAAAATTACACACTTCATGTTTCCATGCACCATATAACACATTCAAATACCAGACACAATAGCAATGTATATTTTCATGCGACAACTACTGATATATATTTCAGCTTATTCCTACATGGAAACAGTCCAGGTCCGCAACACCATGCTTCCTCCTGACGGCAAGACATATTACCACATAAATATTTGGTTATGACAAGGGTTTACAACAAACCTAACACCGAACTACCTGTGGAAGAGGTTGATGGAGATAATCAGGGTAATGCTGTCGAATTTCGGTGGGTTGTCGTGGTAGGGAGAAATATCCAGGGTGTACCCGAGGGTAGTCAACCCAATCACTATAAGGCTGAAATATAAACTGGAAAACTGAAGAAAAACTGAAATAAAACTTATTTGGAAATGGGAAATTTAATATTGGAATATGGGAATAATTAAAAATGTAATGCTCATTCTTATGCACATATGCAATTGGTAAATAAACACATACATAATATATTTCAAATATACATTTCAAATATAAGTATCTCACAAGAAATAATGTTAGTATAAATACCAAATTTCACAGTAAAAAAATCTTTAATAGCAAATTGAGCCCATGCTCAAATTTGCTGTTTTGTTTATAGTACCATGAACCTAATTCATGGGCATAAGTTTTCGTGGTTTGGTAATAAAATGCATAATGGTGGATTTATCAAATTCAGTTTAGAAATCAATGTGTAATGCTTAATCTTGAAATAATCAAATTTCAAAGTTTTGTATTCCACCAAAAGCAAGAAAATTTGTAAATCATGAAAATACTTCTTTCACAGTAATATAAACTTTTTTCTCCACTTATAAATATAAAAATGTTTTTTTTATATCTTTTCAGTTGTTACTGTGAGGTGGTTATATTGTGCAATCACTCTAGCAAAAGAAGTTTTAAAGAAGCAAGAAAGACAAGGTCAGGGAATATAGGATATAATTATATATACAGCACATGCAATATAAAACAAAAAGTACAAAATATAAAACAAAAAGTACAGAAAACAAAATAGGTATTCAGAAAATAAAAGGCCCCAAAATATGATGTTTATAATAGAAGGTTTTCCTTTCAGAATTTTTCAAGCATGCGTAATACATCATTTAGAAACATTTAACCAATTTCAAGTTTAGAAACAAAATTCCAATGTTAATTTTAAATCACTAATTGAACACGGACCTGATTGGTACTATTAACCAGCTTGAGATTTGATCCCTCATACATAGATTTTGGTCGTGACATCCGCCCTGGAACATCATCCATTAAGAACCCATCCTGTTCTGTCAAAGATCTGCTGTCCAGAAGGTCGCCCATGCTCTTAACTCGGCCATTTAATCTATAAAAAGAAAAAGTCATCAAACTTAAAGATAATTTTATGCAAAGGAGTGTTAACTTTCTACTATTTTTACCTATTATGCTTGTTATGTCGCCTGCAACGTGTTGCAGAAGCGACATATAAGGGTTACTTTGGCACTATCCGTCGTCTTGCGTCCTGCGTCGTCGTCCTGCGTCGTCCTGCGGCGTCACAAAAATTTCCGTCGCAGTTTTCCAGGCAACTACATGCCACAGCCTCTTGATATTTGGTATGTAGCTTCATTGCATAGTACTGTAAGGTGTAAAGCGATTTTATGCCCGAAAAATAACGACTTCCTGTTTGACGAATACTTAATGTTTTATATATAATGGACATAGATGCCAAATTTTCGTCGCAGTTTTCCAGGCAACTACATGCCACAGCCTCTTGATATTTGGTATGTAGCTTCATTGCATAGTACTATAAGGTGTAAAGCGATTTTATGCCCGAAAAATAACGACTTCCTGTTTGACGAATACTTAATGTTTTATATATAATGGACATAGATGCCAAATTTTCGTCGCAGTTTTCCAGGCAACTACATGCCACAGCCTCTTGATATTTGGTATGTAGCTTCATTGCATAGTATTATAAGGTGTAAAGCGATTTTATGCCCAAAAAATAACTACTTCCTGTTTGACGAATACTTAACGTTTTATATATAATGGTCATAGATGCCAAATTTTCGTCGCAGTTTTTCAGGCAACTACATGCCACAGCCTTTTGATATTTGGTATGTAGCTTCATTGCATAGTATTATAAGGTGTAAAGCGATTTTATGCCCAAAAAATAACTACTTCCTGTTTGACGAATACTTAACGTTTTATATATAATGGTCATAGATGCCAAATTTTCGTCGCAGTTTTTCAGGCAACTACATGCCACAGCCTTTTGATATTTGGTATGTAGCTTCATTGCATAGTATTATAAGGTGTAAAGCGATTTTATGCCCAAAAAAATACTACTTCCTGTTTAACGAATACTTAATGTTTTATATATAATGGACATAGATGCCAAATTTTCGTCGCAGTTTTCCAGGCAACTACATGCCACAGCCTCTTGATATTTGGTATGTAGCTTCATTGCATAGTATTATAAGGTGTAAAGAGATTTTATGCCTGAAAAATAACTACTTCCTGCTTGACGAATACTTAACATTTTATATATAATGGACATAGATGCCAAATTTTCGTCGCAGTTTTCCTGGCAACTACATGCCACAGCGTCTTGATATTTGGTATGTAGCTTTATTACATAGTACTATAAGGTGTGAGGAGATTTAATGCCCGAAAATTAACTGCTTCCTGTTTGGCGAACAAATATAGATACGCAGGCGACATATGCCTTCCGGGGAAGGCTCCATCTAGTCTTAAAATGCTCCTTCTGTGTAAATTGAAATTTTGATGATTTTTTTAATAAATTTAAATAGATGAATATGAAAAACACCTTATAGTTTCCTAGTTTACTTTCAAATCAATAAAATAAAGCATTTATGAATTTGTTTTTCTTATCCACAAAAAAAATTATGGATATCTTTACAGTATAATAAAGTTAACTTTGAAATTCTTTATCATCAAATTAAACATTGCATGTAAATTCTGGCTCTCATTATATTTTAATTCTTTTACATGTTTACTTACTGTGGGGGTGGTTCCCTGGGAGGGGGAATGGTAGCCTCTGTAAATGACAAGGGAAACCATCCATACCTAGACGACAAAAACAGAAAATTATTTTTTTTCAATGTAATAGTTACTCTTAGATTCACATATATTAATTTTATATTTATAGCACATACTATTTTTCATAGATTTTCATTGACGGGGAATATAGCGAAAATTAGTACAACCTGAAAAATACTACATTTACAGTATATGTTAAGATACTTTAACATTGAGCACTTAATTGATTTGAATTATCTCCCCCTTACTGTTTAAAAGTGTTTATTGTACTAGAAGTCAGCCCATGCCTAACTTTCCTTTGTTTCCAAGCAGCAAGAAAACATCTCATAGTTCACAATCAAATAACTCTGCCTCAACTTGATAAAGGCATGTTGAAATAATTTTTTTTTTTAATAAAAGAATTGTGACTAAATTATCCCCCCTTCACTTACTGTCCACTTCGAGTATTCAGTCCATATTGCCAGCCATCAGCCTGCTCTCCTATCACATTAATCAGATCACCTTCGGTAAAGCTTAGTTTTTTGTCCCCTTCTCCAACATGGCTATAAATAGCTCTGACTTGTGTCACCCCAGGGGGAGCTGAGGGTGGGACACTGATGCCTCTAGATGGGGGCATGGTTTTTGCTGTAAAGTAAAGTTATATTAGAAAAAAAAGCTAAACAAATTAAATCTGCAGAGAATGGTTCCTAAATATTGAAGAAAATTGTTGTTTCCATTAGTATTTGGAGTAAAAAATTATGAATGTTGGGTGGATGGCAGGCAGAAAAAGTTTAAATACATGTAACAGTTTTTTAAACAACTACTCCTTGTTAATTGATATGCAGCATCAGCATTAGGTCTGATAAAGTGGAATTTGATTTCAGGTCTGTCTCATACTTCCTGTTTAAAGAAATCTTTTACAGATTTTTTATACATTATTTTAAAACAAAACATGAAAAGTATGTTTAAGTGTATGGTTGAAGAAATTTTATCATAGATTGGTTTTCACTATTAGAAAAATATTTTTTATCAACTTTGCAACAAATCAAATCGATCAGAATTAGGTCCTAACAAACATACCACTAAAATTTCCACCATAATAGATATCTGGACTAGCATAATCTGACATGGGTCTTCGATGAACATCATGAGCACTATGTGAGCGTCTGTAGGGACTACCTAAAGATCTTGTTTCCTCTGGTATATGGCCATTTCCATAGTAAACTCCACCATTCCCTATGTCATCCTATGAACATGGAAAGGAAAAAGATTTTATGGTATGAAGTAATTATCTATTTAATTAAATATTGTATAAAAAACCCACCTTTTCCATTATAATTTTTAGCCCTACTATGATAAAAACATTTAAAAAATCACCTTGTTTTTAGTAATACAGTTTCTATTAGTGTGTAAGCATTGTGGACATTTTTTCTGGAAATAATAACAAAATATATAAAAATTAACAGAATGAATTGAATTATCTGTGCAAAACTTACTTTTGACATATAAAGTAGTCGTTCTGCCTCTGGTGGCAAAATCTGTGGCCGTGATGATAACTGTCTCCACTGTGGCAAACCAGACAAAAGTTGATCTGCTGACTACAATACAGTAATAGCATAAAATATAAGTAAACCTATCAATTTTCTTTTGGTTCTTAAAAGACCAGTATGTGTAACTAAGACAGAGCTTCTGCTTAATTTTATTTTGCTTTTAAAAGACAAGTATGCTTAACTACGGAAGCCATGAAGGGACAAGGGAAAAAAATTATCTTATCCGAGATCTCAGTTTGGTAATCCGTTATCTCAGATTATCAAACGAGATCTCATATTAGTAATCTGTTATCTTGGTTTATCAAACCATGATCTCAGATAAGTTATCCGTTATTTCAGATTTTTAAACTGTGATCTCGGTTTAGTTATCCATTTTGTTAGTTTATCAAACCGCGATCTTGGATTTTTAAACTGTGATTTCGGTTTAGTAATCCGTTATCTTGGATTAGCAATCCGTTTTAAATATCCGAGATAACAGATTGCTAATCTGAGATCTCGGTTTGATAAACTGAGATAACAGATTACTAAACCGAGATCTCGGTTTGATAAACTGAGATAACAGATTACTAATCCGAGATCTTGGATTAGTTTATTTTTTTTCCTTGTCCCTTCATGGCTTCTGTACGTAACTAAAACAGAGCTTCTGCTAAATTTTATTTTGCTTTTGAAAGACCAGTATACGTAACTAAAACAGAGCTTCTGCTAAATTTCACTTTGCTTTTGAAAGACCAGTATACGTAACTAAAACAGAGCTTCTGCTAAATTTTATTTTGCTTTTAAAAGACAAGTCTGGTATCTAAACTGGAGCTAAAAACAGTCAACAGTTTTGTTGCATATTTTAAAATGATCATTTTTATGGATGTTGTATCACAAAGATTTTTTTCCACATTTTTATTACGGTATCTCAGACCACACTTGATCACTGGCCGATCACCTCTCAGCTGGTGTTCGGCTCCCATTTGTATTTAACAAAAAGAGACTTCCCCAACTGTATGTGATTAGGTTTGTCATTTACCTGCCCAAGGTTGGTGGTTTCCTCCGGATACTCCGGTTTCCTCCACCATTAAAACTGACCGCCCTACATGGCCCAGGTGCGTCGATAAAAGGCGTTAAACACCAACACACACACATGGTATCTCAGATATTTTTATTTAACATTCAGTGTTAATAGCTGTTGAATGTGCTTTCTTTGCTTACCTGTTTGTGATGGTTGGCATAAAGATTTGCTAGTGATGTAAGTCTGTCTAACAAGAAACAGTGACATTTTCTATCCTCTAGTAATGCCTACAAGATAAACAAAGGACAATGCAGGAATTTTAACTGTAAAACTAATGTTCTATAAAATCATGAATGTCTTTAAAGGTGTGTTGAGGGGCCTGGCCTGGCTTTTTCACATTCTTTTTTTATATTTATTTAATGAGAAGTATTTATGAAGGGGCCTTCTTGGGTTAAACTTTGCAAAATTATGTCACCCTCCCCCACCACAAGACACTTTTTGTCTTGTCTGTCAGCACAACTACTGAATTGAATTCAGTGAAACTTGATATGTAGGAAGCACACTGTGATTTTAAGCAAGAAATTTTATCCTTAATTTTTGTGGGAGTTATGGCCATTAAAACTTAGATATTTGCTGAAATTACTAATTTATCATCTAATCTTGCCAATGCAAATTCTTTGAGACTTTGTATATTGTAAGTAAACCATTTTTAATAGTTGTGCATATTACAAGGAAATTGTAATCCCCAAATTTTAGTTGGAGTTACAGCCCTTTGAACTTATAAATTTACTAAAAATATTCATTTATCATCACATGGAATTATACCGATTTTAATACTGTGGATTCATTTATTTTCGTGGGTACCAATTTTCGTGGTTTGATGAAAAAGTACCAATTCGTGGTTTCATAATTTCGTGGTTTTGATAACTCCAGCATACAGATCAATGTTAAATTTCCTTTTTGTTGGATATCAAATTTCGTGGATAAAGGCCACCCACGAAAACCATGAAAATTGATACCCCACGAATATTAGTGAAACCACAGTACTACAAAAATAAGAATCAAAAGAAGTGTTATTTTTACATTGATTTCTATAAGCAGCATGAACAAACCACAAAATTAAGAATGCAATGAATTGTCTTTGTTGCGTAAACCACCAAAATTACTACCCTATTGTAAATACACCATTTGTAGTTTTGCATGTTATCAGGATAAATTTTGTTTGGTCCTTTAGAATTTTCACAGAATTCTAACTAACTATGATTTCTGCTCAACTTCTCTGAAACTACTCAACCAAATTCTATATAACTTGATATGGAATTTTGGGTAAAAATTATTTGTCTGAGTTATAGCTGTTTTAACTAGAATTTTCCAGAAAATCTTAATTAATAATGGTTTCTGCTCATCTCATGCTAAACTGTTCAACCAAATTTGATGAACTTTGATTTGTAGCTAAGCTGTGCATATTACCAGGATATGTTGATTCTCAAATATTTTAGCAGTTAAGGACATTTGAAATCAAAATTTGGGAGAAACAGGGGAGACATAGTTTTTGCAGACAAAAACAAAATTAAGTCTATAGAATTAATTTGTTGTTAATAAAAATACAAACAATGGATGCAGGAACGTTACAGTGAATTCTCAATTATTATTTACTGAATCTGTTGTGTTTCCATTTCAAATACCAATAACAAACATTATAACCTATTGAAGTTTCTCAGTAGAACAAAAATTTTTCATAGAGATATTATCTCACCTTCTGAACCAAACTACTGTACATTTAAATCTTTATAGGCTTTTTGATAAGTCATTCTTTATTGATATTTTAAGTGCATTTAAATTTGAGATTTTACTACCAGTAATGTCGGTTTAATTTGAAATCTACTTCTGATTGAAAGAAAATGATAAACTAGCTAATCAATACAGAAAATTTTCTTTTTTTGATCTCATAAGATAGTCAATTAATTTATTTTTTTACAACTTTAATTTGTTATGTGTTGGACTTTTCAATTGCTAAGACAATGTTTCAAGCAAATCAAAGTAGTGGTAGGTCAGTAGGATTTTAAAAATATAATATATAGCAAAAAAAACCATGAAATTTGTGGGTTGTTATACAGAAAGTTTGTTAATTAGATGTTTATTTCTGTTAAAAAGATTGCTTCCCTTTCTTATCATTTCAGGTATATACATATACAGTATCTAACATTCCTAAGTTTTTTTTTCGAATTATCAATTCTTTCCACCCCCTTCCAACCCTAGCCAAATAAGGGGTTGAACTTAGTCATGCTAAGCATACCCCCACTTGTCCATTAAAGACTGAGTTCAGGACACAGGATGAGGATGACCAACTGACCTGGAAAGCGGAAGCACAATATATCTCATCATAATACAGCTGTGTACAAAATTTGAAATAATTAATATTTATATACAAAAAGAGAAATCTGTTACGAAAATTTTTCCGTATTTGACCCTTAAAATAGTCAGTCAGCTTGGAAAACAGGAAAGGAATGACCGACTGACTTGAAAATCAAAGGAACTGTACATCTCATCATCCTCAGGCTGTCTACAAAAGTTGAAATTAAATTCTTCTGTAGAAACCAAGAAACAATTCTGGACAGATGGACAATGTTATTGCAATAAAGCCCCTCTGTTAGGAAAAGGGGTATAAAAAATTGGATCAGTCACTATAAATTGCAAATGTTATTACATAAAATTTAACACCTGATTTATATAGCATATTCCCTTGTACTTAGATACCCAAGAAGACTTCCTCATAATCATATCATATATTATCTCTCTGGAGATGTCCATATGAAGATAACATATGAAGATAAACCACTTCCTTTTACACAGTAGGAATAAGGTAGTTATTTATCATCAGTCCAATATTTGGTTTGGTGTGGGGTGTCAATATTTGGCCAATTTATCTTTTTTTTTTCTAGCTAACTGATATCACCATACAAAGTACAAACAAACTTTCACACTATATATGGGCATGTGGTGGATAAACGTTTGAACTTGTATATAGGTCAAAACAGTCCTATCCATTTGTTGGTAACTACATGTCAATATACTTGTATTTGTTGCCGTTACATTTATTTATAAATGAAAAAGGTTCCCAGACATGGATTCAGATGGGGTGCACCCAGCATGTGCCCCCTCTAAAAATGTTTATGCCCCCACGACGACATGTCGGGGGCATTTAGTTTTACTCATGTCTGTCTGTACATACAAATTTCTGTCAAGTTTTCACAGAAATTGTACATTTGTTTATGGGAATGATTTGAAACTTGTTAAGAATGTCCAGCATGACAAACTGTATGTCCTAAGTGACTTTCGGGTCTGTCAAACATCTACTTCCTGTTTGGGCTGATATGAAAATCTATGAAAATCAACTTGAAAATTTCCGTCAAGCTTTTCTCAGAAACCATACATGGGAATGATTTGAAACTTGGTAGGTTGGTATAACAAACTATACATCCTAAGCAACTTTCAGACCCGTCAGACATCTACTTGGTTTGGGAATTTTCAATGTTCAATTGTGATTTTGTGCCTTGAACACATTCCTCAGAATTCATGTCCCTTTATTTTAATTCAACATCACATGTACTTCAAGCATATTTTAATCACTACACAAAAAATACTTTTACTACAAAATATGTTCCTAAATACATTGTACTTAGGAGTTAAATTTTGACCCATCACCAAAATATATGAATTAATGTAAACTTCATTTAGATAAATGCTAATTACACATTTATGACAAGAAGATTAAACTGTTCCTTAGTTAATGACTTACAAGTTTAAGACCCTGTGTTCTGAAGTCATTTAGTCTGTCTTGACACTTCTCTAAAGTCTTTATGAACTAAAATAGACAAGAAAATAATTTCATTACTTTTACTTATAATACATATTTAGAAGGGGGTAGGTGTTTAGCCCCCACCCCCCTTTTTGGTTGGATGAAGCATGAAGGGAGTGTGCCCCCCCCCCCCCCCCCTCCCTGTTGCGAGTCAGTCCCCCTGGATCCTCCACTGTTTATTTATCCACTTTCATAGCTTCAATACCCACAAGTCTATCTGTACAATGTGGGTTCACTTTTAACCTTCTAACCAAAAAAAGACAATAGTTAACACTGCTTACATTATTTTTGTCAGGAAATTATAAAAAAAATAATTTGCTTTATGGTTTTAAGTTAAACATGGTATCTGACAGATTGGCACTAAAATACTTTATGCACTTATATGTCTCTTTATCAAACTTGGTTCTACCTGTATCTTTGTTTTAAACTTGCAAGTTTTTAAAACTATATGTCTGATTTTCATGAAATTTTGTACACTTAATCTTTACAACAGAAAAAAAAGAACTGTGCAGAGTGTGAAATGTTTTCAAGACACATTTGCTTCTTTTTTTTCTCTTTAATGTGTATCTCGAACAGTAGTGTTTTTATCTTAGAAATGTGTATAATGACAACCTCTTAACATTACTGTAAAGGGTTTATTTAACTTTGCCTATTTAAGTTTTCTATTGCGTTTGGCATTTTTGAAGAATCTGCTTTTATAAATTTTATTGAATTCAATCTTTGTGTGGTTTTAATTGTGTGAAAATCTCAATGATGCAAAATTTGCAACAACAAAATGCCCTTGTAAAAATTCTGCCTTTTATATTATTAAATTACTAAAATTATCACTCACCTGAGCCTCTTTCTGGTCATCGTACACAACTTTACTTTTGGTTTTCTTTCTAAACTTTTTCAGGTTGTCGTTTGCCTTTATGAATGGACTGAGCACTGCTTTGTGGCCTTGGTTATATTTTCTGTGTTGTGTCTGAAATTTGAAGGTAAGATTCATAATGCAATTTATTAGAATATCCATTACTTTATTAGTTATTGTTTGTTTTATGTCCTGTACCCACATTCAGGACATAAACACAGTGTGGATCCCAAGGGGACAGGGCCCCCCTTTTTGCAGAAAAATATATAAAGGAAATGAAAGTATGACCACAGTTAACCCCCTTAGCCAGTCACTGCCCCCCTCCCTTTTTTGAAATTCAAATTTGAATATAAAAAGCAAAGTTTTGTTTAAAACATGGTAAAAAATGTTCAGAAAATTTAATAGAAGCAACAGAATCTGTCCATGTAAAATCTAGAAACCCTACATGGTACCTGGTAGGTATTTCTTTATATAGGGTTCTTATTCTCTAGGTTCATAATGAATTCAATTTATCATGTTTAAGCCCAAGACTAATGAGTTTTCCTAAGCCAGACAATTTTGATTTAGCATATTCCTTAAAAAGTCAGATTTATATTTCATTAGATACTAAGTATCTTGTTATTATAAAATCTTGGCAATGCAGGTATGTTAAAGAGACCTTCTTTTGACCTTGTTGACAGATAATAGACAGCCGCTGATAATTTAAATCGTATAATTCCATTATGGTGTGAAGTACAATGAGAGATAGTCAAGAACCCCTGTTACAGCAAAAAATGTTTTAATATTCTAGGAAGGGACCAAAAAAACATTGTAAAATTAGAGGTAGACATACCTGTTACAAGAGAAAAGAAGGACAGTATTGTAGGAAGTTGCCAAAACCAGCAAAGACAGATAAGAGCTTTTTTCAGGCCTTCAGAAGACAAACATTTCAATTTCATTATGTCATTATATAGACTTTAGGGGCTTGGATGAAGGAAAACAAGTTGACAAAAGTATCAACACAAAAACCATTAATACAAACTTTCAATTTGTAAGATTGAACAGAGTTGATAAATATGTACATGTAGGTTCTTTTTTTAAGCCTTTAATAATAGAAATGTTGGTTTTGTATTTCAGAAAAGCAATTTATAACCTCCAGAAACAGTTTATGGGTATATAGGATAACCTGTTCGACTGTCTGTCTGTCAACATATCTCCAAAGCGCAACTCTTGGATGGATTTTAATAAAATTTTGCATAAAGGAAGAACATTATATTTAGATGTGTGTAGAGAAATTTCTTGGCTCTCTGATATGATTCAAGTGGGAAAATTGGGCTATGTTTTTTATTCAATATAGAGTTCAGTATGAAGTAAGTGGTGTCCTTTCGTTTGGGCCCTCGTTAAAAATAGACCTTTGCATTTCTTAATGCATCACATATTTTATTCAATTTCTTCAGAAAAAGTGTTTCCTGAAAATTCTAAATGTAAGGCAAGCATGTAATTATTCCAATATAAACAAAAATCAGGGCATCAAACTTTTCTACAATAGGATTTGATGAAATAAATTTTTTTTCAATTACTTCCTTTTCTATAGGTTCAAGGTTAAGAAAATATAAAAAAAAAACTGTAGATTGTCAATATTTCTTTCTTGTTCTCAAAAACAAATTAAACATTACATCCGATCAACTATTCAGCTCGAATTCTCCCATTGTATTTGTGCCATAAAATGACAATTCTAATTGATTTTGTGTAGGTTTTAATCGATGTTACAGCTGTTTACAATACTTAAAAGAATATTTGGTAAAAAGCTTTAGATTTCCCAGTGCAGTTTTATTACTTATATGTTTATGTAAATGTTAGAATGTAAGAAATACATTGAACTAGTTTGTAATATTTCTTCTTTTTTGCCCATGCATATATGTCATTTTTAGCTCACCTGGCCAAAGGCCATGTCAGCTAATGCCATCACTATGCTTCCGTTAACAATTTCAAAAATCTTCTTCTTTGAAACCACTGAATCAATTTAACTGAAACTTTGCAAGAATGATATATGACATGTTGGCAACAAACGATCCTCATTTAAAAATGATTCGATAAAAACATGCCCGCTGTTACTAAAATAAGAACATAGGGTAAAATCACTTAAAATTGCATATAACTCAGCAGCCAACCATAACTTTGAAAAACTCCAAATGATCATAGGCTCTTCAGAATCAAAAGCCATGACCCCTTATAGGGGCTATGGCCCTTTTAAGGTCAATATTAGTGTTTTTCATGTTTTTGCCCTATAGAATGAAAACTATTGAAGATAGAGAAAAGCTTTTGCTTGCTTAAATGTTCAGCTCATTAAGCCCTACAAAGGTGTATAAAGGATCAAAGTTGTCAGATGACCCCCCCTATATAGGTTATGGCCCTTTAAAGGTCAAAAATAGCTTTTTTTCCCTATAGAATGAAAACTATTGCAGATAGAGAAAAGCTTTTGCTTGCTTAAATGTTCAGCTCATTAAGCCCTACAAAGGTGTATATACCGGTAGGATCAAAGTTGACAGATGACCCCCTTATAGAGGTTATGGCCCATTACAGGTCAAAAATAGTGTTTTTCCTATAGAATGAAAAATATTGCAGATAGAGAAAAGCTGTTGCTTGCTTAAATGTTCAGCTCATTTAGGTCTACAAAAGTCTTCATTGGGTGGAAGTTGTCAGATGACCCCTCATAAGGGGTTATGGCCCTTTACAGGTCAAAAATAGTGTTTTTCCCTATAGAACAAAAACTATTGCAGATAGAGAAAAACTGTTGCTTGCTTAAATGTTAAGCTCATTAAGCTTTACAAAAGTCTCCATTGGGTCAAAGTTGTCAGATGACCCGTTGTAGGGGTAATGGCCCTTTACAGGACAAAAATAGAGTTTTTCCCTATGGAATAAAAACTATTGCAGATAGAGAAAAGCTGTTGCTTGCTGAAATGTTCAGCTCATTTAGCTTTACAAAAGTCTCTAAAGGTTGAAGTTGTCAGATGACCCCTTATAGAGATTATGGCCCTTAAAGGTGAAAATTAGTGTTTTTTCCTTATAGAATGAAAACTATTGTAGATAGAGAAAAGTTGTCGCTTCCTTTAAACATGCAGCTGCATTGGGTCTCATTTGTCAGATGACCCTTTAAATAAAACACCCTTATGGCTTCAGGACCAGGTGAGCGATTCAATCTCCTGGGAACCTCTTGTTTACGTAGACCATTGCAACATACTGTATTGTTTGGCCTAATGCATTACCCAAATTGTTGATTTTACTCAACAGATTAATTTTTTTATATGTGTGCCATAGAATCTTATTATTGATAAATGTAAAATATGATCTTATTGATGATGATTTTTGGCCGGATTTAGGAGTGAAAAATCCGGGTTATAAAATGGTGAATGTCGGGCGGGCGGGCGGGCGGGCGGGCGGCGTGCGGGCGGGGAAAATTTTTCGTAACACTTTTCTCAGCAACTACTAATCACAGCCACTTGATATTTGGTATGTAGCATCGGGGTGGGGTCCCATAACGTGTGATACGATTTCAGATCTGTTGCTCACCTACTTCCTGTTTAACGAAATCCGGCCATTTTTGACTGACAGATTTTTGATTCATTAGAATAAAACTGTGTTCTTTGTTCAAAAACAAATATATTTATATGTTTGTTCATCCTCCCATAGGAAATAAAGCAATTTATAAAACAAAATGTATGCAGAAAAAAAACCTTCAATGTAATTTTCAACATTCGGAGTAGCTTCTCTGATGAGCTAAATGTGTATATGATGCAGTTGAAAACTTTTAAATTGTTGATAAGTGAAGGTGATAAAACCCCCCATAAACCAACAGCAGCTTAAAAACAAATTCCCCTATAGATTTCAGCTAAGCAAACTTAGACCCCGTTTACACTAGACGGAAAGATCGATCTTATTTGAATCGATGCAAAAAAGATCGATCTTTTTGTCAGTGTAAACAGGAAAGATCGATCTTTATTTGAATCGATTCAAAAAGAACCGGACTTAAAAAGTCCTGCTAAAGACCTAGACTTAAAAAGATCGATCTTTTTTGAATCGATCTTTCTTGTAGTGTAATGTAGAGACTGCAGGGAATGAAATACAACGACTGTATTATCTGGGTTATTTCATAAATGTGTGTAAATGCAAACCAGTCTTTTTAAGATCGATTCAAAAAAGATCGATGTATTTTTGTTCATGGTGTAAACGGGGTCTTAGTCTAGGTTTTGAGCTATAAAACTTGTGATGTTGGTATTTTGTCACAGTTTACATTGGATATAAATATTCCATTAATTTACAAGTGTTTAAGGGTCATAGACACAAGATTAAAAGTTGTTAGGAAGTCTCTAATGGCTATTATGAATGTTGTTATGACCTGTTCCAGGATAGGACGGAGATGTTTTAGCTTTTATATCGAACCTTAGGAATGTCCAAAGTCAACAACACTTCATTTCCCACTTAAAACTATATCATTCAGTGATAACGAGTGATAAAAATATAATGTAAAAACTTGGTCTTTATCGCCAGGGAGACACAATATTTTAGATAATTTAACTAATCTTCATAACAAACAAACTTGTCATGTATGTTAACAAGAAAGTACAACACACTTTAACACTTTAAATTACCACAAACTGTTAAAAAAAACTTTTTCCCATCCTATATTGTTTAAAAAAAATTCAAACTGACATTTCATCAATACATGGATACGATTTTGACTTCATTTGACTCAATTATAAACATAAATCATTTATTTTTAAAAGATAATGATTTGTATTCATAAAAAATTTATAGGAAGAGAAATCAAAAACCTCTTAGTTCAAGCAAAAATTTGTTTGTTTCCTGCAATTTCCTTGAATAATATGGTGTTATGCGAAGCAATCTGGATTTAAACACAGATTGTTGTAAAATTTTATGAAAATCTTTAGGATGGTTGGGAAGCAAGAAACAGGAATATAGATTTATTCAGCCCTATGAATTTCATGAACAGAACTTCTTTTTAAAATGTGTATACGTTGATGGCTTTAAAAAGTTATCATGAAAACTAATTTAAGACAAACAAGCTCATCATACTTTGGGTTAGGCATGAATATTGTAGAAGTTTTATATAATAAGAACACTCTAACTTTTAGTTCTTAATATTCAAATATTTTAAGATGGTTTTAAGTCTCTAGATCTGTATGCTATATCACAACTCATTATCATCAAAATTTCATTTAAAGAATATGCTTTATACCATTTAGGTGATTAGACTTTTTTGTCTCGTTGAACTTTGCTTTCATGAACTCATTAACCCAATTTAATGTTATATACGAACTCAATTTACATTCCTCCCTTTGTACATTATCACATAAAACCTCCCAGATTTGTAATTGAGATGCATTTCCGAGAGGACAAGGTGAACAATATCCGTCAAAATCAAAATATGGGCGTGGCCAATCAGGTAATCAATAACTATTACAATGTAATTACAATGTTCAATCTTACCGCAGGTCTTTTAAAGTCACTCTCTAATCTCTGTTCTAAAGGGAGAATGAGTTCTGAGAACAAGGCTTTGGTCTGGAAAGAAAATAATAGGATCTTGCATCATGTAAAATGTATTTTAAGAATGAATTCAGCTAAGAAATTCAGGTGAAAATTATTTTTAAAACGCATTGGTGATATTTACAACATAAAAATCGAAAAACCAGAAAATTTGAACCAAATGTGTCTACTTGCTCATTTTGGTTCAAGGTTTTATTTTATATGTGGATATATTATAGCATGTTTACATGAAGACAAATGTTAAAAAAAAGTGAAGCAAAAAAAATAAAATATCATCCTTGACATGATAATAGACTACATGAAGTTATAATTTATGTTTATCCATGATAATTCTCAGGGAATATGAATAATTTTATAAAAAAAATAATCTATTGAAGACATGTATTTATCAAGTAACTTATTAAAAAGTACAATTTATGTGTCAAGATTTGACAGATTCAGTAATAACCAAAAAATCTTATTCCAAAATATTACAGTGAAACTTTTCTTAACCCTGCAAAAAACAAAACAAGTTGTTACACATTGAACTGGTTTTCAAGTCCATTTTTTATACTTGTGCACATTTTAACCATTACCAAACCAAATACATGTACCTGTATATTACAAACAAATCCTTCAGTCTCAAAAGGGATTTGTTTTAGACAGGTTTTACTGTATACACATGATATTTTGCAATTATTATTTCATCTCAATAAAAGAACTTTTTAAAATACTCTTTCAATGTAATAAAAAGCATATGACCTAATTTTAATTCAATACATTATCACATCAGATTTTTTGTACTTTTTGGTCAGATTATTAAAATCTCATCATCTATCAGACCATTTGATTGAATCTTTAATTCCTACTTGATTCATATTCTGCCATACAAGGAAGTGTTAAACAAAGAATAGATAACCGAAGCTCAGCTTTTATTACATTTTCTGCATAGGGTTGTAATACCCAAGGAAGTTATGTTTAACAACGTATAGACTACCAAGGCTCAGTTTTATTAGATTTTCTGTATAGGGTTGCAATACCATGTCGATTTCTCTATTCAAACTCTTGAGTACCTATTTAACAAAAGGGTAGGCAAACAAAATAGATGTAAATTTAAAAAAGATTTTATGTGATTACATAATAATAATTCATTACTTATTTTGTAGGTATTGAAAGCCTCTTTTATTGCTATTCATGTGCCTATGTTAAAAGATTGTGACAGATTTTTTTGGTAATCAGCTTACAAGAGGATAGTTTCATATATTTAATTTAAAATGTATTAATGATACTATTTTCATTGTATGCTACTTAAATCATAAAATATATTCAACTGAAAATAAATCTTTTAAAATAAAGTATAATATTGGGCATGTACACAGACTTTTCTGATAATGGCTGCACTTAACATAGACCTATAAAGGGATCCATCAATAGCTTAGAACACCTCCCTCCCCCTGTTCTTTTTCTAAAGTTTGGGCCCCTTTTCCCAAATAATGAGAATCAATCTCCCCTTTTTGGCAAATTAATTTATAACCTTATTTTTAATACTTTATCTGCATTTTTTGAATGCATCAATGACACAATAATCTATTTTTATGCAGTTTTACATATTTCAGTATTAGCATGTAACATGTACATATGAGCATGTTTTTACCTATAAACTTGTTTACAATATTAACATTAATTCAGTCTATGTACATACATTTATCATTTAGTCAGATAACATTGTGATTAAAACAGATGGCTTCCAAATTTAATCATAAATTCACATGTGTTGTATATTTAATATTATGTATATTGTAGTACTATCTAAGAAATTAAATATATCATATTATGAAAATTCAAATTCAAATTTATTATGTATTTTGAAGCCTTTTACATGTAATGTTCCGTGAAAATTATGATCTAAATTTTATTCATTAGGAATTGTTTTCATTAAATATATGTACTTCTAAGCTTTTTAATGTTTTTAAAGTTCCATATTTACAAGAAAGAAATAAATTGAATTGATTGTTTTTTGGTACATAAGGAGTTTCAAATCAAATTTTATCCCTAAATGATTTTATTGTGAATGTTATATATAAAGCCTTTTTATGTTTCATAAATATTGCAAAGAGGAAGTATTAAAATGGAATTAATTGTTTTGGTTTACTTTTTACTATTTATCCAATAAAGAATAATATGTTTTATAGGTAGTGATTGGTTAACTGACAATACTCAATAGTAATAAGAAAATATTACTTACATTTTCTTCTATTCTAGATTGGATTTCTTTTTGAGCCTCAGCAATTTGATATATAGCCTCACCTGAAATCCAGATATAAAACACAACTATTAATCTTAATTAATAAAAACAGTATATAATGTAAATATAACACTGTTATACAGTTTTATAAGGATAGACCCATGCTTTAAAATTTTAACATTAACATTAACACAGCAAGTTGTCAATGAAATAGACTTCTAACAGTTTTCCATACATTTTATTCTTTGCTAGAGTGTTGTGTTGTGTTGTGTACATCCATTTCATATCTTGATGTTTTGTATATATGTCTCCAAAAAGTTAACATAAGACAAAAACCATTGGGCAAATGTACAGGTGTGCCTGTCATCAATAGCCAGTTTAAGTAAAAAAATACAAAACTATTGATTACTTAAAGTGTTTTTATTTCAATGAAACATGGACTTGGACCTTTATTTTGATATGCACATATATTTGCATTAAGGAAATTTAGTTTGTAGCCTGTACGTTATTAGCCTTATCTTGTCTTTTCTTCTTTGGGCAATAGGGATTGATGTCCCAGGTCCATATCCATGTTTTATTTCAAGGCCCAAGATATCATCCAAAATGACCAAACAGCTCATTAAAATTAATTTCAGCTTAGTTTCCATATGTGTTATGGTCTCGTCTTCATTTACTCCATGTCCTATTTAAGCCTTAGGTCAGAAATTTTAGCATTCTTATATTTATTGCTTTTAAACTATAAGAAGAGTTTAGCATTATACAATATTATTACAGAATTAAAGTGATAATTTCACATTATAAAATTTACATCTCCACTAACAACATTGTATTGAATAATCAAACAAAGTGTTTGTGTTCCTTTAACATTTCATTCAATGTTCAGTCAAAAGACCATCAGAAAATCTATATGAAAGAAAGTGTGTCTTGTTTTTAACAGTCACTGCAAAGGCTTCCAGCCTTAGTCACGAATATAAACCCTTCAGTCAGGGATTCTTTATTAGAATAGAGATAATTGCAATGGTCCTGATTTAAAAGATTGAGATCTGTATGGATATTGTGGTTCTATTCTTTCGATCTATTCTTTAACATTAGCTTGTATAGCTTTCTGGCAATCCACCCTTAGTGTTTTCATGCGGCATCAAAACATTATTAGAAAATGTCTTATGAAACTTATTTCAAATTTAAGGGTATCACTTTCTCAAAATTGATTGTTTATTAAGTAGTTCCACTTCGATCAGCTTTTGCACTTTTAACTTCTTCTGAGAGTTCGTCCTAAATATGAACCAATGTTTTGCACGGTGACTATGGTGTCCGACATTAATCATACCCTGTAAGAGCGGTTTATCAAATGTTTTTGTGTTGATACTGATACGAAGTGGAAACTAATTTTAATTTACATTGTACGATTGCATAACACTATCAATAGAATTCCTTCGAGGTGTAAATTATTTAAGAATTAAAATTCAGAAGCAATAGATATAGGCTCTACCTAATCTCTAAGTTGACAACGTTAGTAAGAGACGTAAATGATTTAAACAAATATAGGGGTTTGTTGACAGAGACAGGCGTATGAGCGGAATATTTGGGCTTTGTTGTTGGCAACCCTTCCTTTTTTTCTTCCGAAAGGTAATGTGTCAATAGAAGTTAATGATTTAATGACGAGTATAGATGGTCCGGATGGGTACAACATTCATTAAACGGTCTAGACAGGAGAACAAAGTTACATAGTTATGTTATGAGGTTTTGTCGTATCTGCGTGTCTTTGTCCGTCGGTTCGTGCCATCAAAGTAAATGCTGTAATGACGAGTATAGATGGTCCGGATGGGTACAACATTCATTAAACGGTCTAGACAGGAGAACAAAGTTACATAGTTATGTTATGAGGTTTTGTCGTATCTGCGTGTCTTTGTCCGTCGGTTCGTGCCATCAAAGTAAATGCTGTAATGACGAGTATAGATGGTCCGGATGGGTACAACATTCATTAAACGGTCTAGACAGGAGAACAAAGTTACATAGTTATGTTATGAGGTTTTGTCGTATCTGCGTGTCTTTGTCCGTCGGTTCGTGCCATCAAAGTAAATGCTGTAATGACGAGTATAGATGGTCCGGATGGGTACAACATTCATTTAACGGTCTAGACAAGAGAACAAAGTTACATAGTTATGTTATGAGGTTTTGTCGTATCTGCGTGTCTTTGTCCGTCGGTTCGTGCCATCAAAGTAAACGCTGTAATGACGAGTATAGATGGTCCGGATGGGTACAACATTCATTTAACGGTCTAGACAAGAGAACAAAGTAACATAGTTATGTTATGAGGTTTTGTCGTATCTGCGTGTCTTCGTCCGTCGGTTTGTGCCATCAAAGTTA
Source organism: Arcuatula senhousia (assembly GCA_963971305.1). Classification (NCBI taxonomy): domain Eukaryota; kingdom Metazoa; phylum Mollusca; class Bivalvia; order Mytilida; family Mytilidae; genus Arcuatula; species Arcuatula senhousia. The sequence goes on along the minus strand of OZ020307.1, from coordinate 28,325,513 downwards.
ATTCTGTACTGACGAGTATAGATGGGTACAACATTAATTAAACGCTAGATAAGAGAACAAAGTTACATAGATATGGCCTGTTCTGACTGGAGTTTTCCGTCTGTTTTTTTTTTTGTCATTGTTCGTCAGTCCGTGCCATCAAACATTTTTTTTTTCTGTTTTTTTTCTGTATAAAGTAATGGTTGGCATCGACTCTCAAATATCCCCTTTTAAAGTTTCTTTGAAGCAGGCGGACTCCCATCCTTTTCATAATAAACTTGGTGTCAACCGGAATCCCTCATAATCAGATACACGGGGTATTACCGACTACGGTTAACGCTGGAAATCTGAATACAGTCCAAAAAATTACGGGGTATGTTTTTTAACAAAGAAATGACAGTGGGAGAACATAAAAGTCAAAGTTTATTCTTAATTCAGACTGTTGTCTACCATTTTCTCCCACTGTCTTTTCCTTTGTAAAAAAACATACACCGTTTTTTTTATTTCACTTTTTTGATAGTCTTCATATTTCCTGCTTATCCTTGTGAGGTATGGCTGTATGTGATCTGGTTAAGAATATAACTTAAAACAGTGTCTAGAATACATCGATGAAAATCCATGTACAATCTCTCGTAATCCCATATGTTTCCATCGATCACTTGACATTTCATGCATAGTAGAATATATAATTTCATTGTTTCAAGTACAACATATATACAACATGTATTTTACATATTCGTGCTGTAAAACAATACTGGTACTATGAAATAAAACGCAGTGTAACAGGTGTAGAAGCTACTACAACGTTAACCTATTTTAAGAGGCAAATGTCACTTAGGTGACTGCCCGTGGTAAGAGCAACAACAGTTGAAGTTGGTTTTTTAAGGTGCACGGCAAACATCATCCAAATGTTCGAATTCTTCAAGTTTTCTCCTTAGGTATTTCCGTCAGGTTTTCAAATGTGTAAAAAAAATAGTTTCCCTTTCGCTTTCCATTCAATGTAAACATTGCTTATATATTGAGAGGAGTTGACCATTGCCAACATAATGAAGCTAGCAAAAATAGCGATTTAATTTTGCTTTATCCTAATCCTAGCGTGGAAAGAAGGTTGGGGAGGGGTGAAAATACCGAGTAGATGCTGATATAATCAGTGGAGTATAATAATTATCCTCATAACACCCGAAAGATATAAATTATGATGATTATTTTATACCTGTAGGTAAGATTTTATGTTTATGAAAAGTGATGAAAAACTAAAAGATATGTAGTTATTACTTGTCATGACATTAATTTAAGGTATTTGCCTGACAGCTAACACTTTTTCACATATATTAATGCAAAGTGTACTCAAATATGCAGATTATGAGACACTTTCTTTATTTGTATTAAGGCTTAATACTTAGATTTATATGGCTTCAGAGGCAGCTGCATGTCTTTCTAAGGGAATATAAGGTAACTTATCTTGATACCAAAACCTCGGTCATATATATATACAGATGAATTTTTTAATGGGTGACAGATTCGACCAAAGGTTTTGAAACCAAAAAGAAAACAAACACCAAATATGATGCCCATGCAGCCTCGACACATGTCCCTTTTAATGTCTACAATGACGAAACCAGGAAGTTAATGCAGGGAGTAAAATTTCATAATGATTTGTTTGTTCATATTTTAATGCATATGTGAATAAAGTTTCATTGTGATATCAAACTTCCTTTTTGGGGAAAGTAACTCAATCCTGAATTTAAACGGACGGACAAATTGACCCAATAATATAAGCATATATGAAATCGTATAATAACAAGGACGTCCCGCATCTAATCAGTCATTACCTATATCTTCCGTTCCTCCTTTACACGTTGTCCTGGCTGTCTGGCCAACTTTTAACAGTACCTCGGCATAAGTCCGGGCAGCACCGGCTACACCTAGGGAGAGAAACAACATATTGTTCATAATAAACCACAAGCCAGCTTTACCCAAGAACGACAAATTGTTAAAAATTATAACCAACAATGCTTATAATTTTCAGATTGTTGTGGAGAACATATAATTTAGTTTTCTATACGTTCTTCAATCACACAGGCTTGAGGGTCCATGAAATGTTTTAGGACACTTATCCCAGTTAGGGTCTCCCAAACCTATCAATTTGTTTTCAAATAAAATGCATGCTCACAGTTAAAACACAGGGGACGTCCTCCTGGCATTTTTAAATCATATTTATTTATCCTGGATTGGGAAACAAGCTTAATGCTTACTTGAATCCCTCTCCAACTAGCAGTTTGCGAGTGTGACCTTTGTAGCGACCCCGTTGAGCCTACTCTTTTCGAACCCTACAAAGGAATCTTTAACGTGCATGAGGTATTGCTCTCCTCTCCACATACACGGGACAACCTTTTTTCGTCTCTTCCGCATCGTTCCTTGAGACCATCCTCGCAAATTGATTTGAGTTGGCGTAATTTAGAAATTTTGTACAGTGATCACTTGCATCTTATTTACCAAAATATTTAGGGTACCTTTCACCATATTCCGTAAAACTATGAATTTTTAATAAAGATTCTTGACTTTGTTTGCTTTAAGGATTAAGAATGATATCAAAATCTTTCATATAAATAAAGGACATCGCAGTGACATCTTTATCGAGTGTCCTAGTCATTCTTTAAAAAAAATCTGTTTTTAAAGTTCATTTGTCGCCGTTTGTACCCAAAATAAGAAAGTGCCAAAGTCAAAAGGTTAAGAATAAAAAAAATGTAAAGAATTTGGATGACCTCCGTTTTAGAGTCAAACACTCAGTGACACAAACGCTTTTGGAATGCGAATAGAAAAAGTACAATTTAGGAAAAGTGCCAACTGTCTTTCTCAGCCAGTGACATGCTCCGAGGTTCTTAGCTATTAGTATGTTGTTGGAGTCAATGTCACATTTTTTTCATAAGGTTTCAAGGTTGTGTATGCTTCACGATATTTTTGTTGTCATTCTTTATTGCTGATGTAAAAGACCTTTTATATAATTACAGGAATGTACAGCTCTTATACTACTAGTATTTGTCCTTGCATTTTCGGCCTTTCGATATTCGCCTGGATGCCCATGGGTTTTCTTTGCTTCCTTTTGTAATGACGATGTATAGATTTTAAAAAGAAATCGTGATATGTATAAAACGCCTCAAATAAGGGATATAGATCTATGTAATGAGATGTGCAGCTAGTATAAACGATACATGCACTATATTCATAAAAACGGCGATTTGCACTGAAGGGTTGCTACCCGATCCAACTTTTGATGAAACATGATCAAGTTTGCATGGAACACTAATAAAACAAGAGTAATTTCATCTGTAACTTTATCACTGAATAATGTAAAAGTACCCGGGTATTTACATTAAGTATTGAAACATAAGGAAACAGATAACCGCCAAACACAAGTTTATACCAAGTATAGGCACATTTTGATTTCCATTCATACGATATTATACTAGCATCTCAGAAGTGCATAAGTTTGCTTGGGTAATAGAAGACCATCTTAGATATTTGTTTCTTTCTACTTCACAGATTGGAGATTTAATTCGAATTTGCATCATTTTATGATTATGACTTGAAATGAATCATATTTACAAAATGGTTTTTGTCTCGCCTGCGACGAATAGTCGCGGAAGGCGAGACATAGGTATTACTTTCCGGCGGCGGCGACGGCGGCGGCGGCGGCGTCGTAAACTTTTTGTAAGACTTTTGTGGACGATGAATTGCTGGAAAAGTATATTAGCTAGGCATCTGATATTTGGTATACAGACAGTTCAGGTTATGGTCTACGCAACTGTCACCATGTCGTGTAACCCTGACCCCATTTTCACGCTCCAGTGACTCTGTGAACTTAGGACTTTTTTCAGGCCGTAAACTTTTTTGTAAGACTTTTGTGGACGATGAATTGCTGGAAAAGTATATTAGCTAGGCATCTGATATTTGGTATACAGACAGTTCAGGTTATGGTCTACGCAACTGTCACCATGTCGTGTAACCCTGACCCCATTTTCACGCACCAGTGACTCTGTGAACTTAGGTCTTTTTTCAGGCCGTAAACTTTTTTGTAAGACTTTTGTGGACGATGAATTGCTGGAAAAGTATATTAGCTAGGCATCTGATATTTGGTATACAGACAGTTCAGGTTATGGTCTACGCAACTGTCACCATGTCGTGTAACCCTGACCCCATTTTCACGCTCCAGTGACTCTGTGAACTTAGGTCTTTTTTCAGGCCGTAAACTTTTTTGTAAGACTTTTGTGGACGATGAATTGCTGGAAAAGTATATTAGCTAGGCATCTGATATTTGGTATACAGACAGTTCAGGTTATGGTCTATGCAACTGTTACCATACCATGTGACCCTGAACCCATTTTCACGCTCCAGTGACTCTGTGAACTTAGGTTTTTTTTCAGGCTGTAAACTTTTTTGTAAGACTTTTGTGGACGATGAATTGCTGGAAAAGTATATTAGCTAGGCATCTGATATTAGGTATACAGACAGTTTAAGTTATGGTCTATGCAACTGTTACCATGCTGCGTGAACCTGACCCCATTTTCACGCTCTAGTGACTCTGTGAACTTAGGTCTTTTTCAGGCTGAAAAACTTTTTTGTAAGACTTTTGTGGACGATGAATTGCTGGAAAGTTATAATAGCTAGGCATCTGATATTGGGTAAACAGACAGTTGCGGTTATGGACAATGCAACTGTCACCATGCCATGTGACCATGACCCCATTTTTACGCTCCAGTGACTCTGTGAACTTAGGTCTTTTTTTTTCAGACAAAGCTTTTTGTAATACTTGTGTGGACAATGGATTGATAACTAGGCATCTGTTATTAGGTATACAGACACTTTTTGGTGTTTATATCAAGAAATGAAAGCTTAGGTAGTTGATTTTAGTGATGGTGCCGGCAGGCGAGACATACTTTTAGTGGCCACACTTGTGTAAACTTGTATTTCTATATTCTTGCGTGCTCGAATAAGAAACCTTATTTTCCCCCAATTTATAATAGTGAAGTCATATTTTTAACAGTAAAGCTGGTTTTTTTTCAAACACATAATACAGAGTTTTCCAAAACAAAGATCTATCTGCCTTGTTTAAAGAATATTAAATAAATCAACATGAAAAAAAAAATTCCATTTCAGGACCTCGGTCACCGTCAAGATACATATAATTGAGAGATTGCTGTATACGAGTTAAACATGTAAAATACACAGTACAAATTTCACTTTCCTTGACATGTGTAGAACTGAATGCACATTGTAGTCTTCTACAGCATTAGTGATATTGGTCAGGCCGAATAGATGGTTCGGGCAATCGCTACCCCTGTTTTCCTTATCAGTGAAAAAAAAAATCATAAGAAAAAAAATCGTTTCCCCATGTTGTCCACAGCTTGAAGGTTAATGATGTTGTCATTTGTCACTTGACCTACCTAGACTAGTACCCTATAGTCTTTTTTTTTTGTAACTTGGGTGTCAAAACAAACTGTCACCTTAAACAATGCTAGAAGAATACCATATATCATTAAAATTACATACCAACCAACGCCTTGTGATAAATTTTACCAGCTAAAATAATTTGTTTTACACCGTGTGTGAAATTGTCTGTTAATCCCTAAAAAAAGAAAATACTAGAAATATAATATTGGTTTATTTGACATAAAATAAAATATTAGAAGTAAATGGTCAAAATAAGAATATGAAGCATAATTGAAAAACAAATGCAAGACAAACTAAAACCTGCATGTTTTACCCGACTGCCTTATTCTATTTAGAAGACTCGTCAGTGTCGCTTTTGCCAATTTATGAACGGCATAGGTACTATTTTTTTTCTATAAAAACACATATTTATTTCAGCGTTGCCATTTTATTAATTGAAAAAGCAACGACCAAAAAAAATGTAGTAAAATTTAGCTGAGAAAATTAGAGATGGTAGATTGAATTGGTTTAGTTGTCTCGGAGTTGATATTAAAATCATATTCATGATATTGTGTTATTCTGCACATTTATGAGAATACCTTTAATCAGTTATACAAGGAACATAATCATTTTCATATTAAATCATATCAAATAAGGATTTATAAAAAAAACGAGGAAAACTGTTACTACAATCAATATTTCCATCTCTTCGGAGACAGAGCATCTCTTTAAGAACAGGTGTGGCAAAACCTACCTTATATATAGTTTCCGTTAATCTGTGCGTTTCATCCGTATTTATCATTTTGATGGTGAATTTTCATTTAATTTTTTCACTTCACTGTTAATTCCAACGAAAAAAATAAAATCCCATAAAGCGTGTCTACCTGTCTCTGCAACAAGGACATAAAAACCGCCAGGTGTGTTACCGTTAGAACGTCAAAGGTAAGAGGTTACAGGTAAGATCGATATTGTATATATTATAGGTATGAAAACGATAAACATTACATCTGACGTAATCCGATTAAATAATGACAGTTACATTGAAAATATCAGCTGATAAACTAGAGGCTTACATGTAATTTTATTTACCTGTCAAATGTATGATACAGTATCATTTTTCATTTGTTTTTTTTATCTAGATTATTAATGGTTATACTTTTTATTTGTCAAACGGCAGTGGTGGCGGTTGGCAAAACCGCGGAAAATAATCTGACGTACAAGACAAACCATTCATGATTTTCGATTTTTCATTAGATGTCAATTATCAAAGTTGAACTTTTCAAATCATTGGGCATATCCAGGACCAAAATCACGATTGTTATCTACAACTACACAATTTTATTTTGAAAGAATTCATTTTCACAAGATTGAATCAGTAACAACAGTGTTGCGTTTCTTCTGTCAATTGTTTTCACCTTGCTCTCTGCCTTGAGTGAGGAGTATGAGGCTAAATGTTCCAAAAATAGTGTCCTTTTATATAATTTTTAGTAATATTTGTGCTCTTTATCTTATTGTCAACTTTTTGCTAGAACATCTCTTCTCTGATAATCTTTAATTACGGTATCTATAGATGGAAGATGTGTCTAGCTGTATATTTAACTTAGTCTAAATTAATGATATTGTGTTGATGTCATTTGATTCAGTACATGTAACAGATAGATAACAAGGGGTTGCACTAAGTCGTGCTAAGCATACCCCCACTTGACTATTCAGAAAACAGGACATAGATGGCCAACTGACCTGGAAAGGGGAGGCACATTACAACTCATCATGCTTAAACTGTATACCAAATTAGAAATTAATCCCTTCATTAGAAACCAGGAAATCTGTTACGAAAATTTTTCCATTTTTAACCCTTAAAATAGTCTAAGTTGGCTCGGAAAACAGGAAGTAGATGACCAACTGACCTGAAAGGGGGAGGCACGATACAACTCATCATGCTTAAGCTGTGCCAAATTTAGAATCAATCCCGTCAGTAGGAGCTGAGAATATTGTTACGAAAATTTTTCCATTTTTGACCTTTAAAATAGTCTAAGTCAGCTCGGAAAACAGGAAGTAGATCATTGACTGACCTGGAAATTAGAGAAAATGTATCTCATCATGCTCAAGATGTCTACTAAATTTGAAATCAATCCCTTCAGTAGAAGCTGAGATATTGTACCGGACGGACAGACGGACGGACTGACATACGGACGGACGAACGGACAAGGTGATTGCAATATAGCCCCCTCTCTTACGAGTGGGGGTATAATATTGATATGTTTACTGTGGTGCTCACCCGATTTGCCCAGTCAGCATACAAGATACAAGAGCCTGAATCGATCATTTATCTCTTCAATGCCTTAACTTTCACTAGTAAAGTCATTTGGGTTTTGATTGGCAATTTTGGCATTAACCCGATTTGAAAAAGATTTTTAAAAATTGAATTGAATTGATTTAGATTGCCCTCTGTATTTCAATTCATTTCAATCTAAATCAAACTCTTTGTGATCTAAATCAATGCATTTTGGGACATGCGCCTTGCAGTCAATCAATCTAAATCAATCTCACTGACAGCCCCGTCAAACTACTATGGTTAAACCCGGTCAATCTATTTCAAACCTCGTTAATCCAATATCCTAGCAGTCGATCAATCCAAATCAATCTATAGGTAATACCATTTCAACCAACAACACATTCATATACACAATACATTAGAATTGATTGCATAACTTGTATCAAATAACCAATTTAAAGTATTTAACTTAGCATGTTTAGATTTAATAAAAAAAATAACTGACATGATAAAATAATTAATTATTTGCCTCAAATACAACATATGTATAATAAAAATTAGTAAAGAAATGTGCATTTTATTGCTTAATTAATTTTAAATATTTTTGTTGTTTATATGAGGGTGGTAAAGGATATGACTGACAAAAGGGTTTTTTGTGCTACGTTTCGACGTTTTTATTTTACATGTTTTCGTGATTTTGATTTTACATGTTTTCGTGATTTTGATTTTTATTTCTCTTCTCGTGTTTTCGTGTTGGGTAGGTTGCACACTCCCTGAATCATACAACGTTCCTTTTTTAGCGTGTACCGTGTACCGATCATTTCGCTCCATGTACCGTGTACCTTGACCTATTTGCATAGAAATTTTTTTCTGGTGTTTAAACAATCTAGCAATCATGTAAATGTTATTCATTGCCACAGACTGAGAAAATCATATTTAATTATTGTCTCAGCCACAGATTGTATTTTTTAACCGATTATCAAGACACTCAAAGATCGATTTATTTTACTTTTCCATTTATTTTATTTTCTGTCATATACATGTACGTAAGAAATTGTAAGAAATTATAAAAAAAAATCAGAATTTGAAAAAAACATCAAACAGAGAAACATTAATTATGCATAATTAGAAATTATAGGAACTCTATAGCTCATTTCAGTTTCCTACATCTGTATTATGTGCGGTTGTTTAGTAAGTTAAAATATTTAAGATACATACATACGAACATACCGGGTTTTTGCTAGGTTAATACCACTTTAAAAAAAAATAATCAGAATTGGAAAAAAAATCAAACAGAAGAACATAAATCATGCATAATTAGAATCTAATGGAACTCCATACTTCATTTTAAGTTTCCTACATCTGTTTTATGTGCGATTGTTTAATAAGCGATCTTTTTCATTTTAGAATATTTTAATATACATACATACATACATACTGACTTTTTGCTATGTTAATAGCACTTTGAAAATAAATATCCGAATATTATGGTTTTAAAAAGTTTTTTTTTCCTTAAAACTTAATATGAAATATTGAGCAAAAGGGGAAAAATGGTTTACCAAGATCTAGTCAACAATATTTTTGTAATAAGCAAGAATAGAGAGAAACGGTTTATAGCATATATGATTATGACATTTTGTGAGGGCGGAGATAGACTAAAAAGAAACGGGTTTTCACAGGTTTTGAATGACATTTATAGAATATAAACGACAAAAGGTCAAGAAAATAGAACGTTTATTTTCGAAAAAAATGTCGAGGGATATATTTTCAGCTTACATGGAACAACAGGTATACTGTAAAAGAAATAACAAAAGGTTATCATCTCTATATTGAAAAGTCATTGATGTTATCTACCCATAATGATACCCGATCGAATTACAATTTCTTGGTGCCTATCTCCATATCAAGTTTCACTAAAATCCACCGGGTGGCTTAGATGGATTTGCGATTTTGAGATACATGTACATGTGGACAGATATACGAACGGACAGATCTAGATGAGTTGCTCCCCTATACGATTAGAGAGAAAAACACATAAAAAAGAAAACCTTTTCAGGTGGACGAAAAAGAACAGATTTGCTGATTTTTGGTTGTTGTTTTTAAATTAAACGTATTGAAATTGACATATAACCACTGAACAAGATATGAAAGCTGTATTTTCTTAACATTTTAAGTTACAGATCACAAAAGCTTTGCATAACGGTTTCAGCGGAGATTTTTCAAAAGTTGAACGGACGGACGGAAGCTCACAAACGCCAAGTAATGCCGGCAATAGCTCAAATGATCGTTGCTTGGGCGAGCTAATATATATATAAGATAACTATATTGCGATCGCACTAGCCATTGGTATCTGAAATCAATAAGTGTTTTAAACATTTGTGTTTCTTTTTGGATTAAGATTTTCCATCACATTCTGTATAACCTCGATGTATAAAGTTGCTTTGGAAAATTTTTCCGTCTTTTTCTATATGTGATAAGTTAAAAAACACAAATAGTTATTTGGGTCACATGGCAACAAGTCTAAGATACTCGTGCATATTCGCACTTACAATGGAAAGCACTCGCACTAATAAATTCAGACGGGTACAGTTTATTTGTGAAATAAGTTTTCGAAAAAGGGGTGTCACTTTTTAGGCCATTAAAGAGTGCGTAACTTTTTAGACAACATATATACTCCCAAGAATTTTTATTATGTTCGGAAACGCCTTACGACCATAATGTTCGTGTTACATGTGTCACAGGGAAATAAATTTTCAAAAAAAATATATTACTTTTATAACTTTTGAATGCAGTTTTCTGTTGGTCTTTTATATTTTAAGCATCATTAAATGATACGGTTCTCATCTTTAAAACACGATAGAAACTTTATATAAAATTCAATAATGTTTGCTGAAACGAAAATATGATAATATTGTTTGTCATCATATTAAAATCTATATTTATGTGAGGCTTGCGACATTTATTTCAATGAACTTTCTTTCATTATCTTGATCTTTCTTAATATAATTAAAACAGAGGACTAACAGTCATTTTCAATAAGACATTAAAACTGAATGCCACGCATTTGTCGGCTATATTTTTTTTCAAGTTTTATAAAAGCTATATATTCAAAAGACATGCTTGCTCTGGTGCTTTGGTCCAGTCTTAAATTGTTATTAACTTAACCGGTTTCGTTCAAAAGTCTTGCTATATAATAAATTACACCAATTTGAACCTGTTTTAAAATTAGTTTCCCCATTTACGTATTAGTTTGTTATAATGAAAGAAAATCAGAAGGTTTTTTTCTTAATTTGTTATGTCTGTCGGTTCTTGTCCTTGTATAGTGTAATTAACTTCGACGATCTACTATATTTTTTAAGTTACATCCATGTTCAAGCATCGAAAAGTTAAGTGTTGCCGTTTTAAAATGGGATGCAAACATACATGTACCAAAGACAACACAGAAGGAAACGGGTCCATCTAAGCTCGAATGATTCAAGCTCTTTTCTTTGTATACTTCAGCGGAATAGTAGCGACCCTATAGAAAGAAAAAATATCGATTGTGTTATTCGGGTCGGGTACGTCTAAACACCACACAGGACTCCTTAGTGCACTAAGGACCCAAAATGTGCACCAAGGACATGATGCTTTTGTTTTATGGCATTGAAAACTATGTAAATGGTTTCAGAACGTTAGAACTAATATATTATTTTTTGTAAAAATATTTCAATCCGCTTTAGAATTATAGAGATTTTAATTAACATCCTTTGGTATGCCGCCGGTACATCCTGCTGGGATCGGGATCGACAAGTCATGCATGGAAATTCAAATAGCATCGAATAAACAACAAATAAACAACTACGATTACAGATTAGACCATTTTTAAGCTGAGACAGTTTTAGTTTTTTTTTTCAGATGAAAAAAAGGTTTTATTAAAAAAAAAGTATTTTTAAACTCCTTTACATATATAACTTTCTCTAATGAATATAGTCCACCTCTTTGGTTTCTAACTAAATAGTAGCTCTATAAATTTAAATTAAAAAATATATTTGAAAAAAAAAACAAAACGAAAGTATAACAAATAAAGGTAATAACAAAACTACCGAACTTGAATGATCAATCTCACAGTCCAGAGAAAATGACAAAAACGAATCAGTCATACCGGAGAACTGGTGGATCGCAATGGTCCTGACTTGGTACAGGCATTTCAAACGAAATGGTGGGTTAAACCAGGTTTTAAGGCGCCAAACCTCCCACTTCCATTGCAATCTTCAAGTCTATATTATATAGTTACGTAAAAAATAGTATACACTGTAAAATTTGCTTTGCTCATACATGTAATAACTTATATAGATTAAGCGATGCTGTAATATTTACTTGGAATAAAGTTTCTAAGTTGAACAAGATATGATATGGAATATAACATTAGCAAAATCTCGAAGTTCTGAGAGTTGTAATGAAACCAGAAGAATCAAAGATCGCAATGGTCCTGACTTGGTACAGGCACTCCCAGAGAAGTGGTGGGTTAAACCAGGTTTTATGGCGCCAAACCTCCCTCTTCCATTGCGATCTTAGGATCCGGTAATGACCATAGAACACAACATAGTTGTGAGACACAATAGGGATATTGAGGTGATCATCTCAGTACAGCACACCAGTCAAACACTAATTAAAACAATTAACTATCATATCTTTTAACTCAATTTTGAACTTTTCTACTAGTGGCTGATAACGAAGAAAGAATTTTTTTAGTGATCGCTAAATTAAGGCTAACGGCCAATTATTTTTTTTCTGCAAATTTGACTCTTTTCATGCATGTTCAATTTTTTTAGAGCGGATTTATTTCTTTATTTTATACAGGGACAAAAAAAAATGAAAATGACCCCTTATCTTCATTCACAGAATTTCATTGACTCATGAGCACAAACTTCGGTTTATAAATTTTATAATTTAGCATGGGAAGAGGTCACTCCGAGCAACACGCGAGTCGGTTCCATTTAAAACGCTCGTCGGGGGTACCAACTATTCTTCATATGCTTTAAATCAAAGACACCGTATGTTTGTCTGTCTGTCCGTAACAAAAATACTCATCACAGTTATCTCGGCAATATTGATGGTGCACAATATTTCATCTCAATGCTACGAGGATAAGCTTTTAAACCATTACTAAGAATTAGTTCGGTTTAAGGGAGATAATCCAATCTGAAAACTTTTTTCTTTCTTCTAATGAACGATAACTCGTCTTCAAACAGTAGGAGTCCGCGATAAAGTTTATTCCTTGAGATAAGATGTTGGTTTGCTATCTAACCGCCCGCTATGGTGTTGAAATTACATGACTGGATTATTAAAACCATATGTTCAGAATTGTTCCTATATAGTAATGAATTTATCATTCTGTGTCTTTCAAAAGAAAAGTTCAATCATGTATTGATTTTTTCCCCAAAGTTGATCGGGATCGATGTAAAAGTATGATTTTTGTTTGAGGCGTAAAGAAATCGGGCTTTTTTTTTATCAATTTTTTTAAATAGTTAGAAAAAGAAACAAAGGAATATAATATAATGACATGTAAAATAATTCGTTTATTTTTGTTTTCTGTACTTTATTTTCTCACATAGGTAAGCTTAAAACATTGTGCGTACAGCATTTCACTTAACCATTTAGGGCCATGTAATAAACCAGTTTTCCTTTAATACATGTATGCTATCATTTACGAATATAGAAATATACATCTCTAAGTTTTTAACAGATAATCATGATAATGGATCAAAACGTAAGACGTGTACCGCGCCCGGTATTTTTGAAAAATAATTTTAACTATTTGATGCACAGCTATATTATTTATTTTTTTCAAATTACAGTCCAGCGAAACGTCCGATAATTTGATTAATAATTATGGTCATTTAACTGTAATTATAAGTATTTAATTTGACATAATACCTTATGTTGCTGTGCATCATTTTAGAAGTTTATTCATCATTTTTGTTTTGCGCCGTCTGACACTTTTTTTGTTCCGGAGTTTGATACTTTGACTACTTCGTTCATAGTTTTTACACATATACTACTTTAAATTCTTTTGATAAGATATACGCCTAAAAGTATTTTTACTAAAATCTTGATATGGTTACTAAAGCTAGAGTCAATCAATTCATTTGGTCTATTAAAAACCAGCTTTAATAAAAAAAAAAAAGAAGATAAAATTTGGTCACTTGTCAAGTTAGAATATTTAAAAATTGCGTAAATTTGATTATTTATCAAAAAGCTTCTTCGACATTATTCTTTGTTATCACATTTCCTATTACTGACCATAGTGGGCCAACGTGTGTGGAGAGTGTCACACTTCATGCACGTAAAAGATCCCTTTGTGGACCGCCAAACAGTTCATTGCATATGCTAAATTTTCCGCCCTTACCCACCTCTCCCCCTTTTCCTGTGGTTCTTCAAAATTTGCTGTTTCCTTTGTTTCCCACCCCTACCCATGTTTCATATCATTTTCATCACCATTTCATGTTCATTTTATCATAGATATATTATATCTATGATTTTATCATCCTTTCATGTTCACCGCCTTCAAAAAACCTATATAGTGTTGCGAGGGCGTAAAACACTCACTCACTGTATACGGTTAAAAAAGCTGTTTCTGCTTTTAAAATTTGAATTCGTTTCACAAACAAAAACGAGCATCTTAACTTTCGACGTCAATTAGTTTAGCAAAGATATATGTCAAGGTAAATGAAATAATTCTAAACCGAAGGAATCAATTGCTACATGTTGAATTATTAGATTTAAAAAAACAGTTTGGAAGCAAATGCTATGCAACGGAATAAAAGAATAAAAGCGAACAAAACACATACAACCAAACAGCAACAATTTAAAGGTTCCGTCCTATAAACGTTATACATGTATTTATATTATCAGATATTTTATGTCTTTTTAATCGAAAAAGCCTGAGTTAATTTAAAAAATCGAAGTTGCATTTCGTTGACAAACACTTGAAAATTTCTACTTTTGTGCTTCTTATATCCATCCTTATATCCATCCTTATATGAGTATCAAATACTAGTAATCTAGATTATAGCATGGAACATGAGAGCATCAACTTTGCTAAGAAATTCCTCGATGATTTAACTCCGGAAAGTTGTTTTTTTTTATTTCATAGTCTATAGAAAGGTATTTCAATGGAGTTGTAATTAAAAAGACTATAAGTCAGTTCTGTATTTAAAAAAAAATCTTAATCGCAAACAATTTTAAAAAAAAATATTGTAAAAGTATACATTTGTCTGTTCCAATAAATTCACAATCATTTATAGACCATCCATATCTTATCATGAAGTCATTTGCTTAAATAATTAACACTTATCTAGCAATTAAACAATGTCACCAGGACGCAGTTCCTTGTTATCAATGGATCACAGCATGTCTCAATCAGTAGTCAAAATTTTCAAAAAATACCAAAAATTGACGATTTTAAATTTGAATTGGAAGTAATTTAACCATGTCATAGATAAATTTTAAAAATACCATTTAAATGTTTAAAGTTTCCTCTTCATAACGGTAACAGGGCCTTTCCAGAAAATAAATGCTAAATATTTTTAATCCTGATTCAAAGATACCAACTATAGCAGATTCTAAGAATTTTTCAATACATTGCGTTGCAAGTTTCTAAGAAATTATAGGGTGTAAAAAACTTAAATTGGAAGTAAATTAATAATCAAATTTCTTTTAATAACCAACATCATTGAAAAGCTTAATAATAAGCGCATCCGCTGATAACAGGGCCTTAAGGAAATTCCTAGTAGAACATACTTTAATAGTCAGTTGAAACAAAAACCATACACAAATCCTTTATACGATTTTTCGTAACTTGATCTGCAAAATTGACGCATGCGCATTATCGACCGAACTAATTCTTAGTAATGATAGAGTTTACTCACATGCTTAACTTCCGCTGCAGTTCTCATTTGTGTTTAGTTAAGTCTAACCTTTTTTTTTAAAAATATTATGTTCTGTTACAAAATAACAAAACATCCACGGCACCATATATTTAGTTGATTTTACTATTAAACTCTTAACTTAAGTTTAATGTTTGTGATTTCGCAGTCTTCTTCTGACCTTTTTTCTATATGTGAAATTTCCATAATTGGTTTCAATAACTTTTTCCGGGCATACTTATTTTCTCACCTTGCTATATTGAGAATAACAATTCTTTAAGGCTCCATAGCGTCCGTTTTCGGAGCTTATTTGCGCAAATTTAGTTGAGCATTTACATATAAATATCAAGAGTATTGTATACATGTAGTTTGAAAAAGTATTTTGTGAGGAATCCCCTCCTTCAAGATGAATTCTTACTACTAGTAAATAAAATAAATTGACACTTAAGAAAGGCTACAAAAGCACAGTGAGAAACATTTTTAAATAAGCCCTTAAAAGCATGATGCAAATGATAAACTGGCGCATAATAAGTTGTGGTGAAAAAGGACGTGAAAGTGGCGTTACAAACGAATATCCTTCCTCTTAAAAAAGAAACTTTCGAATTCCTTTCATAATCATAATAAATTTATCTATAATACAAAAAAGAAGAAGAAAAGAAACCACTTGTTGGTAAAAACATATTTTAGATTTCCTTTAAAGTTTAATTGTTAGTAGCTAAATTTACGTTTTATGAGTTTTAGACAACTATCAATAAATATTTCTTATTGGTTCCAGTTCCAATTATTTTCTTGAAGGAAACTTTTTTTCCATATTTTTAGGGTTTGACATTAATTTTCTGTTTTTATTTTTTTCTGCTTTGCCTGCCTATGTTCAGCCTCTAAAATATATGTTGAAATTCGAATTTAAAATTTCCCAATTTAGCAAAACAAGAAAGTGAAAAATCAACTTTAACAATTTTGAAAATCGAAAGTCTTTTTCATGATAATTTTGTTTTTACTTTGTAAGAGTGTGAAAGTCTTTTTTTAAGCTTTTTTCTACTTTTATCCTTAAATCTGGAAATAAACAAGTAAAATATGAATGAAGCAAAGCAAACGTGTACCGACGTGGCAATCGACTGTCGTAAGTCCGAAAAGACTGTAGATCGAAAAAGTATTTAAAATTGACAGTTTTCAATTTTGAAAAATACACGGAAAACGTGTTGATGTCGGAGAGGGAAAAATAAAAAATCTCCACCCGCAGCACCAGTGTTTCAAAAATACAATCCAAATGTTGTAAATTCCAAAACAAATTTAATATTTCGTTTCTTATTTTTTTCGGTAATTTGTTCATCTTACATTTTAATTCCGTATGTGCAGATTTTACAGGTAACTGCTAATTAGTTCGTCTGCTACCGGGTCAGGTATTTAGTACATGTAATATACATGTCATTTAAATAACATCCTGCCTCGTGCGTCTCACAGCGGGGATTAACGAATTAGCGAATTAATTCACAACATGAAATTTTTAAATACACAATAAGACTTTAGAAACAAAACAACACTTAATTATCTTCACACATCGAAAATGAAATGAAATAAAATAAGTAAAAAATAATATATAACACCAAACTGTTTTGTTTGTCCGCCTAATGTTTGCAGCAATGATACATAAAGGTGTTGAATTATGAATGCTGAAATGGTCTTAATTCCTCTTTTCTTACTTCCCAATTTTAAATTTTATATACCTGAACGTTCTTATTCCATATTTTTATTCCACATCTTAATATCATGATAATCATCTTATTTGTCGTTCTGTTTCTTCTTTAAAATGAAAATGATAAATGTCAGAAAGACGAATTGAAGGATTTGTGATGCAAAAAGTAAAATTTTGTTAGATATAGAAAATACGAATGGTTAGCTAAGTTAGTTAGTTTGATCCTGAATTTATATTGTTTAGATCTTTACCCCGTTAAAAATCCAAGCCTTCGTCAGTTTAGAAAAATTGAAATTCTGTGTTAGCATTTGAATTTTCATTATATTTTTAGGCCGATACGCATTATATAAGAAATACGAAATAAGAATATTAAATGCACAATTTGAAAGTAAGAAACAGCAATTTTGACCTTTTTTACTTTCTATACATATGTCTCCAAATTAATCATTTTCCTCTCTTTATCTAAAATAGTAACTTACATTTTTATATGAATGATAAATCATCCACGCGTATACATGTTTTTAAATATAAATCACAACTGTATCATTTTTGGTGTTCCTCTGACAGCGTGTGGTCAAATCATTTTAATATACACTGAATTATATCTATTTTCAATGATGCGTGAAAAAAGGTAAGACAAAAGTCACAAAGTTTAATCGGTACAAACACAATATATGTAGCGTTGATTTTGATAACAAATAAGGCTAAGAAGTAGCTATTAATATAAATATTTATAAATAACGAAAATTTATATTTTTGTCAGTGATTTTTGTGAACATTTGAATGTGAATGACTTTGAGGAATCTTAACCCCCTTTAAAATTGGGGAAGGGGAGCAGCACATTTGATCTGTTCTGAACACGTCTAAAATCGATCGAAAATATGTCAAATTCGATTTAATTACGGCTTGTTGCTGTAAGTCAATCCTTCCGTCTGTCACCCATTCCGTCCGTAATAACCCTTTATATACCGGTCGCTACAGTTTCGAAGAAGGCTTAGATAGCTCGGAGTCCAAATTTCTCCAAAAAGTAGTTTTTGTGTCATTACAATTTATTATTTGTTCCAAGTTCCCTATGGTTCATTACTTAAAATTTTTAAAGACCTCCAATATAAAATTATTTCTGATTCTACGGTTTGAGTTTGATGTCCGTCATTATAATGCCATTTTTTTAGACACTCTTATTATTTATGAAAGTTGCTCATATGAAGGTACTAAAACTTTTTAGTTATATCACCTGGCCCCGGCACTACAAAACAAAAAGAAATATTCTTAAGTCTGAGATTATTCTTGCATGCCTCTCGTGGTAAATACATTGAGTTGAGAATATTCTCAGACTTAAGTATTTTTTAAAGT
This sequence comes from Arcuatula senhousia, assembly GCA_963971305.1. Classification (NCBI taxonomy): domain Eukaryota; kingdom Metazoa; phylum Mollusca; class Bivalvia; order Mytilida; family Mytilidae; genus Arcuatula; species Arcuatula senhousia. Next base: position 28,306,876 of record OZ020307.1, on the reverse strand, counting down.
TTTGTGGCGCCGGGGTCTGTTTAATCAGATCCACTAACGGTTATAACCATAAACCATATGACATCGGAGTTCAGAGAGCTATACTTTATGGGTTCAAAGCGAAGAAAAAAAGAAATGTTTAAGTGGACCGCCATTTGAAGGAAGAGGGGGGCTGGCAGTTTAGATTACTTATTTTCAAAATAAAGAAAATTATTTTCCGCCGCTGTGCGGTAAGAATATTATTTTCTACACCTCACACTTAATAATCTAGGAACAGATTATTTTATAACTCTTGGAGGTAGAGACCAGAATAATTATTTCCATCTTTTTCAGGCCGTAATATAAGGCGACATCACTCTGTTTTTTCTCACAACAATGTGATACAGTTTAGGTCCAGCTAGTCCTTTCCTGTGGTTGGGGATTTCAAAATACACATTTTTTTAATCCAACATTGAAATTTATAAATATTGTTTTTGCTGTCAATAATATTTATTCACACAATAGCAATACAAATCTGTGTAAAAAAGTGTAATACGATTCTGTACGGAAACGTTTTCACATGGGTAAAGATATGTCTTAATGAAGGATCCAGAAGTGAGTGGTGGTCGACGTCGTGAAAGTTGGTAAAGTTTTTAGAAAGTTTCGTCTGAAATGAACACACTTTTCTTCCTCATAACACTATACCCGGATTGCAAGTTCCAAAATAGCCGCCATTTTACCCTGATTTTACTGGAAAACCTGTACCTACTCTCTGATCAATGAATTAGGGAAACCTGTCCATTGTCTCCAACCCCTAGGAAATGTATGTTTTTATATTTCTTTAACCATTAAAAATTGACCAATACGACTTTTTATTCAATTTTCTGTCATTATTTTCTTGCAATAAATCGGTAAAAAATGTTGCTTCTCATGTTCTGACGTCAGATCTTACCTCAGTTGACCTTAAGCTGGCAACCAGCTCCCTACTGTTCAGATAACAGCGGGGTACCAGCCTAAGCTGACCTTTGACATTTGGACATTCTAATTTCCGGAATGGATGAACTCGCAGTTGGTCTATAGACGGAACACCTCTCTTTTTAAAAAAAACATATATTATTTTGCTTCATTAAAAAATCACCGATTGCAATTTTCAAAACTTTTATTGCCACTTTCAACAGTAAATAACATATCTCTTGGCGATCGAGCTAAAATGTTCTTGATGAAGACTTAAAGTGTTCTTTATTTTCTTTATGTATTTTTTTTTGTTCACACTAGAACTAGATCATTCTTTTAATCTTGTGCTTACTAGATACCCTCAGTAGATACCAAAGCTTAGTTTCTTTACATTTGTATTAATGATATTATATGCATATTACTAAATTTTAATAAGAGCATATAGAACAAGACTACGTTACTGTCATGACTGTCTACCTTTATCTTTAAAAAGAAATAAAATATTTTTCGACGCTAAACAATAAATTCGTGTATAAAAATATATTATTTGTTTAAAATTGATACTTGGTAAGGGTTTGTTTTATCTAAAATTTAATGCATTTTGTTTTTAAAACTAAATTTGAAATTTTGTACACGAAAAAACCCATTATTTTATCATACGCAATATTTGGCACAACTCATAACAAAGACAATGCTATGCACTGTACATAACGAAAACGGTTTCCTTCGGTACTTAGAAAAGATTGATGGTAAAGAGAAATAAAACAGTGGTGTTGTTTTAACCAAACAAAAGAATGACGATAAATTCTCAAGCGAAAACGAGCGGTTGAAACTAGATATATGTATCATATTATAACTGAATGAACAAGTAAACACGATACCAATTTCTGAATTAATTATAACGACGAACAACAGCCAAACTCAACTAAATAGTTGAAATAAAAAACACAATTGGCCATATATAATTATTTCAGGTTGCTACCGGCTGCCGAACACTTCTTCAAAATCAGCCTGATAACAGGATAACAGCGGGGTACCCGTATAATAATATATCGCATCTGTAGTCACCGGCCGGACAAGGACGACACTGGAATTAAAATCTATGGAGTTATGGAGTCAAACGGATATACATTGACTACTTAGTGAAGACTATAACTTTTTTTAAATATACAAGGAAAATTGCGTACTATACATGTAAATTGCTAATTTATTTTTTATCACTTGAGGAAAATATAAATATTTTTTTTTAAATATAAAATCAATAATAACAACCACATGCGTTCAATAGCAAGTTGAAGCTGGTCAGGGGGATACAATGATTTACAGGATTTATATTACCATGCACGAAATCGTTTACATGTTCTTCATAATGAATTATTATCAGGCCGACATTACAAACATAGCTATATAGACACATTTTAGTCATGTCAGTTGGATAATTTTAGAATAAATGATTAAAACTAAGATTGAAATAATCATAACAATAAATAAATAAAAATAAGAACGCAATATATAATTAAAAATGAATAAGATATAATGACTTTAATTTGTGTAAATATGAAATACTTCCGGAAATCTAAAATTTATTAAGATTTCAAATTATCGTGTTTCTGTTAGTTTAAATGGTATTACCTATGGATTGATTTGGATTGATTGACTGCTAGGGTTTTGGATTAACGAGGTTTGAAATAGATTGACAGGGTTTAACCATAGTAGTTTGACGGGGCTGTCAGTGAGATTGATTTAGATTGATTGACTGCAAGGCGCATGTCTCAAAATGCATTGATTTAGATCACAAAGAGTTTGAATAAGATTGAAATGAATTGAAATAGAGAGGGCACTCTAAATCAATTCAATTCAATTTTTTAAAATCTTTTTCAAATCGGGTTAATGCCAAAATGGCCAATCAAAACCCAAATGGCTTTACTAGTGTTTTGACCAGATTTGAAAATTCAGTTGTTGAAATAAATATAGGGTGGTGGACTGGCGAGGATATATATATGTTTTTTAAGTTTTCTCAGCATGTTCTTGCCTCAGTCTTTGATCTTGGATCATACAGAAACAGAACAGCATTGGTTCCATGTCCTGTGATTTGATTTCAGGTTTGTGCTCATCTACTTCCTGTTAAATGAAATTCGATCATTTTTTTTTTCTGATATTTTTTTTCAGGCTACTCTAAGCATCCAATGTGCTATAATTCTAGGGAGTCAACTGATACTTTATGAAGTTTATTGTGGTGACATTTATTCGCAAAGAAGGTTTTCACTATATCTGCTTCCAATTCAATGTACATTGTACCAGAGAAACACAATTACTTTTGATCTCCTGAAAACTCAGTTGAATGAAGTTTAGTATAGACTCTTTTTTTTATCTTCAATTGCTTTGGGGCTGCAAGGTAAAAATGCTGTTTTTTATATTTATGAGGCAAAATTTCTTCTGAAAGAACTGTTGTCAGCTCTTCATGAAAGGTTGATCTTGCCTCCTTGACACTTATTTCTTTGGCAAAATTATGATATCTTTTTAGTTATTTGCCCCCAAATACTATAATTTACATTGTTTTACTTTAGTCATGGCAGCTATGTTTGTACTGAATAAAATCCAACCACAGATTTGAACCATTCTTGTTAAGAAACTTCTGTGCCAGGTTGACTGCATTTGGACTTATGGTGCTAGATCATTTATTCTCATTGATGACAATAGCCCTTTGGGTCTGTATAGGTCAAATCCTTACCTTTCCTGAGAACACCACATCTTTTACCCACGTTTACTCAGTTTGAGCCATGCAAAGTGAAAGCAGGTTAAGACACCATTTCAATGTCACAACCAGTTTCAAACAGGTTTTCATAAACCAAAAAAAAAGTTTATATAACAGGAACATTTAAATTTATACCAAAAGTTCAAAGGACCATAACTCACTTCCCATTTAAGATTATGGTTTCCTGATATCATTCACAACTACATATGAAGCTGCATACAAAGTTTAGTTATCTTCTGTTTAGTTGTTTCAGAAGAGTTGACAGAATAGACAGTTAGATGAATTGACAGGTCAAAAACAATGTCAAACAGGTCAAAATGACATTAGGAAACATTATAAAATTTGTTTTTTGTATACTAGTATCAATTTCTGGCTGCATCAATAAATACCATTGAACAAGTCTATTAAAACAAATTTATTGTAACAACTGTGTCTTTAAAGAAGGCCATTTCATAATTCTAGAATTATAAGTCAAATAAAAATACAAGCAAATAATAAAGGCCAAGGAAAGAGCACAAATTATAAAACAAAATTATGCAAACAAAACAATTTTTTGACTTCAACTTGACCAATCCAGCAAAAACTCCAGATGGAGCAATTTTTGTCTTGAATTCTTACAAATACATTTTTGTAGGTTTTAACATTCCTATTTCCCATTCTTGTTTACATGAACAAAACACAAATTAAGCAATTAACATTAGATGAAGGGACTTCATTTACATATTTAAGAATATATCTTATTCTCTACACCAATTTCTTACAATCAAATAATTTACACTGTTAGATTCAGATCCATGGTACAAAGAAATCAAAATCTGAACAATTGCTCGTCCAGTCTGTCAACATGCCCATTCAATTCAATACCAGTGAAGATATAAAGGGACAAACTGGATTAGCAATTGCCACCACTTGTCTATTAAATATCTTGCATTACCAATTGAAGATTGAAATGGACAGACTGGAATTATAAAATTAGCAATTGTTCAAATTTTCAAAATCTATTGACCATTATATCTGTACCATGGATATATACCAAAACAGAGTAATAATTTACTGGTAGATATGTTTCTTCCTCTTAAATTTCAATGCATGTTGCTATTTCTGATGAGATTACTGTAAACAAACTAATTTTCAGGGGCGATTTATTTTTGCGTATTTCGCAAAGAACAGAAATTCACGAAAATAAATCGTCGCGAATTAACACTTTTTCATTGTGAAAGAACTGTTTTTACAACAAATCGCGAAAAATATATAGCAGCGAAATCGGTATCTGACACAAAAACAGGAAATAAAGTAGCCTCAAAAATAAATTGGTTTACAGTAACCAAATAATATCTAGTAACTAGAAAATGGACCAAACAAAGCAAGACCAAAATCACCCTGATGTTTCACATTAAAAGCAAGCAATTTCTTATACTTATTTTTCTGATAAAAATCAAAATTTTGATATCAACACTAAGGTACTTTACAATCAATGGAAAAATTAACTTATCCTTCTTCTTGAGGATACTTTATTATACAGAAAAATAAATAAATAGGCTAAAAATATCATGTACAAATATAGACAATGGGACATTCCAACACACAAGACACATAATGCACCAATGACTTGATAGAACCATACATATTTTCTTAGTAAAGCTTTGAGGTAATTAAGTACTGAAAAATTCAAGTTAAAAATTAAGAGTTTTTAAAAATATTTACACACAATTTATTATCAATTATTAATATCTACCATAATATTGTTTTACTTTAACTACAGACCTAGTGTTGTCTACAAATTTAAAAAGACGATATTTTTTTTGTTAGCTGATGATCAAAATTAAAGATGATGGCACTTTATATATAAACACATGTACAATTATTTACAAACTGAGAATATAAAAATATTTGATTTTTAAAAAAATCTCTCTTAGTTTGATTTGGATTCACCAGTTTTTCAGGTACAAGTTTGTTTAACCAAAATGAAAATGCCTTAGCTTTCCTTTCTTTCTCTTTATAATTATGCCTTTTTATGAGATTTCTCTTATTTACCTAAACCAGACAAAATGAAAGTGCAATATAAATTACATGGCTTTTTCCAAAAATAAGACTCAAATAAACATTATAATAAGAAGAAACTTCTGTCATGTTTATGAGATTTATCTAGACTTTCTATCTAAACTCTTCCACCCTTGTGTAACTGTCCAGCAGTCTATAAAAACTTATGGCGAAAAGATGGCCAATAAAAATATCATGTTAAATATCACAAAGCAGATCATCTGTGTGGTGTTTAATTTAGACTGGCTGCTGCATTCAAGAACTGTTTCAGCTCCAGAAAATGTCTATGTTTACTTCCCGCTGCTGAGGCAGCTGATGGTGTTCTTCCTACATACCTGAAGATAAAAGAAATTATTATATTTCATGTATTATCATACAAATGCAATACATATGAATAAAACAGTATACAATCTTATGCACACACATAAATACATTTTTTAGCCCCAAAATATTTCAATTTTATTCCTTGATGGTGGTTTATGTGGCACATATTACATGTGCCTGTCCTAAGCCAGAAATCTTTGACAAAGGTTTTGTTTGTACTTGTCTTTTTGATGTTTTCTGTTCCTTGTTTAAGAAGGGGGTCTATCTGTGACTATTTCAGGGCTGGATTTGAATTATATGCATTTTATTTAAACCATGGGCCAATTGCAGAACAACGAACAGTGCCAAATGGCCTCGTTGAAGGCTGCTGGCGGTTGTCCATTCTGGTTTTTCTAAATTGCCGTTTAATTGTGGGTTGTGTCACGTACACTTATTCCACATCTCATTATTTTCTATTTGTAATGTAAGGTTTCATCTGGTTTACCTTTCTCTTTATTGTTTATTAAAATTAGTAAACATTTGAAATATTAAAACATGTTTCAATTATTGTGCAACATATTTTGAAGCAAAAAAAAAAAAATCAATTTCTGCTAATTTAATGTAATTTTAAGGATGGGAAGATAATCAATGCAACATCTGATTGTATTGAATTTCTAACAAAAGATATTAAATGAAAAATGTTACTTCATACAAATAATGATGGATTGCAATATTTGTTTAAGGAATGTGTCAACAAATTATGATGAAAAAAAAACCACCATATATTAAGAAAACAGCATTTTTTTCCCTACACAATGTGTTAAAATTCATGAAAAGTCTTTAAATCTTTGAGATGATTACAGTGATAGCTAAGTTTGTAGGACACAAATTTTCATGGGACATAAAATCACGAAATTTCATTCAAAACCAATAAGAAATTTAGCACTGATTATACAAGATATTTGTTAAAACCATGATTGCAAGAGTCATGAACATTACAAGAGGCTCCCAGGAGTCTGAATCGCTCACCTGATCTCTTATGCCAAAGTTTGAATAAATTTCACAAACTTTCAAGTATACAAAGTTGCAAAACAATCCCTTCAGTGGTTTCAGAGAAGATTTTTGGAAATCAGTTCAAATTTATAGAAGAAACAGTTAAAGGGCAATAACTCCTATAAGGACCTTTTGATGCTGACCAAGAAAAGTTGCTACAGATTTCATTTAAGTAGATCTCAATGAACTTAACAATTCTGCAATGCTAACTTTTCCTCTAGCTCTAACAGTTTTCTAGATATAGTCCAAAAACTGCAAAAATGGTCAATTTTGATGATTAAAGGGCAATAACTCCTATAAGGAGTCATTTCACAACTTCGACTCAATGATGAGATTTGTAGAGCTGTTGATGCTGAACAAGGAAGGTTGCTTCGGATTTTCTCTATCTGTTATACTTTTCGAGTTGTAAGCCAAAAACAATGGTCTGACCCCCCTGTTCTATTTTAAGCAACGGTGGCCATGTTGGTTGGTCAACATGTATATAATTCACAAACTTGGTAGAGGACATCCTAAAGATCAAGTATACCAAGTATCAATGCAATCCCTTCAGTGGTTTTAGAGAAGAAGATTTTTGAAAATCAGTTAAAATTTATGGAAAAAACAGTTAAAGGGGAATAACTCTTAAACGGCTGATCTGACAATTTAGACCCTGAATCATTTTTGTAGATCTCAATGAGCTTAACAATTCTGCAATGCTAATTTTTCCTCTAGCTCTAACGGTTTTCAAGATATAGTCCAAAAACTGCAAAAATGGTCAATTTTGATGATTAAAGGGCAATAACTCCTATAAGGAGTCGTTTCACAACTTCGACTCAATGGAGAGATTCGTAGAGCTTTTGATGCTGAACATGTAAGGTTGCTTCAGATTTTCTCTATCTCTTATACTTTTTGAGTTATGAGCCAAAAACAATGGTCTGACCCCCCTGTTCTATTTTTAGCAACAGCGGCCATGTTGGTTGGTTGACATGTATATAATTCACAAACTTTGTAGAGGACATCCTAAAGATCATGTATACCAAGTATCAATGCAATCCCTTCAGTGGTTTCAGAGAAGAAGATCTTTGAAGAAAAGTTAACGGACGGACAACGGACGACGGACGACAGACGACGGACGACAGACGGACGACGGACGCTTAACGATGACAATAGCTCACATGACCCTTCGGGTCAGGTGAGCTAAAAATATATGTCAAAAGTCTTAAATGGCCAGATTTCATTAAACAGGAAGTACATTAGCAACAGACCTGAAATCAAATTCCACATTATTAGACCCCACACTGATATTATGTACCAAACATCAAGTGGCTGTCATGAGTAGTTGCTGAGAAAACTGTTATGAATTTTTTTCCCTGCCTGCTTGACATTCACCGTTTTATAACCCATATTTTTTCACTCCTTGAAATCGGACCAAAAATTGCTCACAAATTTAAGTTTTATATTATGCACTGGCTATCCAAATACTAAATCAACAGCATAATATAACTTAAGGATGAAGAATAACAATAAAGGTGCAGCTCCACTGGTATGGTGTTAGGAATATTTACAATGCTATATTTACCAAATATCAGTTCCTTTTAAAGTTTAATGATGTTTTTACAGTATTCACATCTTATATTAAAGTGAACAAATAACTTTTTACAAAATGATTCCATAGAATACTTTAGATATTATAAACACATTTTCAAAAAGTGTACAAGCTATGGCCAAAATAAAGTTAAACCTAGATTCTTATCCGAATTTCTTGAAAGTATGGGACGGATGGGCAAATTTTATTTTTTGTGTTATTTTTTTTTAAATTGACAAAAAATGAACATAACTTGCCAAAAAATGCTTATAAAGTTTTTTAAGGTGTCTGATAAAATCAGGGTGGGAGGGGATGAGAATCTGAGATACATTTTATTGGTCTCAATAAAAAACATTGCAGGTGTATTTTGTCACTTACTCAATGTTAGTATCCATATCAAGTTTCCTGAAGATAGTTCTCATCCTTGGAGCAACATATGACCAAGCTCCCATATTCTTATGTTCTTCCTGTACCCAGTTAATGCTAGCTTTGGGATATTTCAGTATCTCTTGTTTCACCAAATCGAAAGGGAAGGGAGAAATCTGTTCAAATACAAAATTTACCAAGTCTATTAAGAACAAAAATTCTACATCAGTTAAAATAAACTAAGTTTTGTTTTTTAATGAGCAAGGCGTAGAGATAATCTGTATCTTATACCTTAATTTTGCTATAGCACTAAAAAATTCTAAAAATAAACTATACAAAACACTGTGTATATTATAACAATTTTTCTATAGTCAAGTAAAATTATTTTTGTTTGTTGGAGATGTAACACATGTTTTAAACACAGGCAAGTTACTCTGAGGAGAGGGTGGTTGGAGTTTTTTTTTCAATAAGGCTAGGTGATGATTAATAAAAGTATTTGCAACCTACAAAGTTATCTGTTCAAACTATTTTGTTGCTATAAATTTGACAAGACCTAAAAGAGATGTTTATGCATATTCACAAGTTCCTTCAAAATGATAACAATTTTGCACTTTCCTATAACATAACAGAAAGTTTCCATTAAATGATGTTCTTTGTAAATTCATTGACAATTAATCTGTATATTTTAACTATGAAAAATTGTGTGTTTCCAATGAGAGTTTTTTTTTATACAAGTGTGGCCACTAAAAGTATGTCTTGCCTGCCGGCACCATCGCTAAAATCAACTACCTAAGCTTTCATTTCTTGATATAAACACAAAAAGTGTCAGTATACCTAATAACAGATGCCTAGTTATTATACTATTCAAGCAATCCATTGTCCACACAAGTATTACAAAAAGTTTTCTGTCTGAAAAAAGACCTAAGTTCACAGAGTCACTGGAGCATAAAAATGGGGTCATGGTCACATGGCATGGTGACAGTTGCGTTGTCCATAACCGCAACTGTCTGTTAACCCAATATCAGATGCCTAGCTATTATAACTTTCCAGCAATTCATCTTCCATAAAAGTCTTACAAAAAAGTTTTTCGGCCTGAAAAAGACCTAAGTTCACAGAGTCACTGGAGCGTGAAAATGGGGTCAGGGTCACATGGCATGGTGACAGTTGCATGGACCATTACCTAAACTGTCTGTATACTAAATATCAGATGCCTAGCTATTATACTTTTCAAGCAATTCATCGTCCACAAAAGTCTTACAAAAAAGTTTACGGCCTAAAAAAAGACCTAAGTTCACAGAGTCACTGGAGCGTGAAAATGGGGTCAGGGTCAAACGGCATGGGGACAATTGCGTAGAACATAACCTGAACTGTCTGTATTCGAAATATCAGATGCCTAGCTATTATACTTTTCAAGCAATTCATCGTCCACAAAAGTCTTACAAAAAAGTTTACGGCCTGAAAAAAGACCTAAGTTCAAAGAGTCACTGGAGCGTGAAAATGGGGTCAGGGTCAAACAGCATGGTGACAATTGCGTAGAACATAACCTGAACTGTCTGTATTCGAAATATCAGATGCCTAGCTATTATACTTTTCAAGCAATTCATCGTCCACAAAAGTCTTACAAAAAAGTTTACGGCCTAAAAAAAGACCTAAGTTCACAGAGTCACTGGAGCGTGAAAATGGGGTCAGGGTCAAACGGCATGGTGACAGTTGCGTAGACCATAACCTGAACTGTCTGTATACCAAATATCAGATGCCTAGCTATTATACTTTTCAAGCAATTCATTGTCCACAAAAGTCTTACAAAAAAGTTTATGACGCCGCCGCCGCCGTCGGAAAGTAATACCTATGTCTCGCCTTCCGCGACTATTCGTCGCAGGCGAGACAAAAACCATACTTAAAATGAAATTCGAAGACAATAAGGATTAAATCTCTGCTGGTTTGTTTCTCTTAAAGATCTTTCAATTGCTGCTGATTTGTGAAGGATGTGATGATAACACTTATTTCTGCTTTCAATACCTTTTACCTTTAATCTTGTATTTCTTGAAGAAATGAATTCCCATCATATGATCAAAAAAGTAAAAGTGATATTCTTTCAATGTATCCTATAGACATTGCAGCTTAAAATTCAATTTTACCTGTTCAATTCTACAAATAGCAATTTTATCATTTAATCCCTTCTTTTCACGTTCATAACAAAGTTCATAGTAGACTTTTCCTGTACAAAAGTTCAGTTTTTTAACATCATTGGGATTTTCGGCAGCTACTCCGTTTTCTGGAATAGCTCTCTGGAAACTACTACCCTCCGTCATTTCTTCAAACTTAGACCTGGCATCTTTGAGACGTAACAAATTCTTAGGAGACATAATAATCAACTGAAATAACAAATAATCTGTCAAAGTCAAAAATGGCTGGATATTGTTAAACAGGAAGTAGATGAGCAACAGACCTGAAATTAAATCCAATATTATGGGACCCAACCCTGATGCTGTATACCAAATATTAGGTGGCTGTGATAAGTAGTTGCTGAGAAAACTGTTCAGAAAATTTCTTCCATGCACACCACTTTTTATAACCCATATTTTCTCTACGTGAAATCCAGCAAACAATCAATAAATCAGTATCAAGCAATAAACATCTTTAAACATGGTTTGGTAATGTTCTGTACATTTTTAGGTAATACTGCCATATTGCAAATCAATCACTTAGTAAAGTTATACTTATGTAGTTCCATAAAGTGCAAAGTTTAAACAGTTTGTTTTGTTTTTTTAATTCATCAAAAACCTGAAAACTGTGAAAAATTATGATTTTGAGTGCATTTTACATACTTCAATAAACTTACAGGTTTTCTGAAAGGTAGAATAATCTGTCTTCTCATGGCATGGAAGAGATTGGCTGGTGTTGTCAGATTACATACAAACCAGTTAGTCTCGTGTAACTGCTGCATGACAAAGTTCTCATTCTCTGGCTGTAAGATAAAAGAGTTAAATGGAGGTAAATGACTATTGATAATACTACAACTAGTGGTTAAACTACAGAAAAGAGAATTTTATTGAATGTACAGAAAAAGGAAATCTTATGATAAATTGCTTGAAACTGAACCAATTTACAGTAAACTTAATGGAATAACTTGAAGAAAAAAATCTTTGATAAATAACTACTACTTGCAATCAAACTAAATTTCATTTTATTAAACTAAACAGCATTACAATCTTTTTTATAATCTGTTGAGATATTTTATCATTTGGAAATCATAAGGGTAAAGGCTTTTACAATGGTTAGGACATAAGTGTGACACTTTCACCTCAAGACATTTTTTACATAATTGTTTAATTGTTTAAAACTTACTGGGAAGAAATCAGCATCATCATTGCTCATCTGTAAAAATCTTTCTAATCTGGCACTGGAATGCTCTGGGCCCTGTAATAGAAGATTAGAACAAGGTTAGTCATAGATGAACTTGACAGGGTGGTTTTGTTTAACAGAAATGGTTAGTGACAGCCTATAGAATACATGACCCTAAGATGAAGCTGTATACCAAATATCAAATGCTGTGTAAAAAGTAATTGCTAAGACAAAGTAGTTCTCTGTCTCCTACACATGCTGCCACTTTCAGACATTCACCATACTACAACCTGGGTTTTCATTCAAAAATGCAGCTTTTAAATACATGAATATTTGTTATCCAAATTTTAACATTCTGTTTAACATTAAATCATTCCTTCTGAATATAATTTGGTACAACATGATTGAAGGTTTACATTCTACACATATTAAGTGCAGTTCTCCGTAAGAATCAGGCAAAATTGGAAAAAAAAATTGAATCATTTTAAAAAAACACATGGTTTTCACATTAAATTGTCATTCAAAATAGCCTTCCAATGAAGAAACAAACATTAGTTGTTGTCTTGAGTGTCAGAGGATGGAGAAAAATTTCTGTTAAAATGATAGGAATTTAGTGTGACTTGACAGAGTTCTCTCCCTTAGATTCAAATTTTATATGCATTTCAACCAAAATATATCTCAAATTACTGACTTTAAAAAAAAGTGCCAATGCATTTTTTGTTACTTTTTAAGCATTTTGAACAGTATTTTGAAGTCAAACTCGTGTGTTTTTTTAATCATGTGTGTTTTTTTAATCATGATTAACCCCTTGCCCGATTCTTACAGAGAATGACACATAAGTTCATTTTACATCTTACCATGCCATCATATCCATGTGGCAGCAACAGAGTAATGCCACTCTGCCTAGTCCACTTTGATTGTCCACTACTGATAAACTGATCTATGATACACTGGGCTGTGTTGGCAAAGTCTCCAAACTGAGCTTCCCAGATCACTAAAGCATTAGGATTCTCCAGAGAATACCCTACTTCAAAGCCTGCATAAAAAAAGCCATAATTTGATTTCAACAATAATGTTCTTGGTTAACTGTTGCTTAAATATTGAAACCTGTATTTGGTGATTTTCTTTCCTAATTCATGACTTTATCAACTTATTATTGAGCATAAAAATTTTTAGCTCATTCACTGAGCAACTGATTTAACAGTTTTTTGGTTTTTGGGTTCATTTTTTTTTTCAATATATCTTTTCATTTAGGTTCCCTAAAATACTTTACCGACAGAACAAAATTTGAAACCATATAGTCTGTTTCATCCATAATAAAAATTGAAATATGTACACTGTATCTTACATTTATCACACATTACAAAACCAGAAATAAAATGTACAAAGTTGTATGCAGACTCTTACCTAGCACACCATACTCTGAGAGTGAGCTGTTATGAACATGGTATTCAGCTTGATTTTCATACAGATGATTCAATGGTATATATTTCTTCTTATCCTCATTCTGATCAAATAATACTGAATGTCGGTGGCTAAAAGTAAATTATTGGTCATAAAAATTTTTAAATCATTTAAAGTAATAGAAAAAGAACAAAGACAATGTTGTTAGGATCATTCTGAATAAAGCTGATCATATAAGGTTAAAAATCTGTATGCCTGAAAATGTTGCCTGCATCTTTAAATATTCGGTAAACAGGAAGTAGATGAGTTACAGCTATAAGATTGCTTTACACCTTATAGTACTATAGGAGGCTACATGCCAAATATCAAGAGGCTGTGTCATGTAGTTGCCCGGAAAACTGTGACAGATTTATGTGACGCTGCAGGACAATGAAGCAAGACGATGGAAAGTGTCAAAGTGACTCATATATGTGGCTTTGCAACACATTGCAGACAACATAAAAATGGGTGCATTACATTAAACGGTAAGTAGGTGAGTGACATGATATGGACCCCTGATGCTGATGCTGCATATCTAATATGAAGAGGCTTGGATTATTAGCTGCTGAGAAAACTGATCTTAAGTTTTATTTTCCCATCCCACATGTTGTAGCCTAACATCAACCAATTTATACTTATGAACTGCATTACAAGACAAAAAGGCACATCTATCTTAAGGTAGCTGTAGGTTCTAAAACAAAGCATCTTTTTCAGTCATCTTGCTAAGTTTTAGCCTTTAATTCAATTCAAATGATTTATTGTAGCATAATTGATGTGACATTTATATATTTATCTTATTTTATTATTAATGAAAATAAAGAAAGAATGTGTCCATGGGACACGAATGCCCCCGCTGACCCAAACAGGAAGTTGATGTCCTACAGGTCTCAAAATCATTTAGGACGTAAAGTTTGTCATACTCAACCATCATACCAAGTCTCAAATCATTCTCATGTACAGTTCCTGAGAAAAGCTTGACGGAAATTTTCATAGTCATGTTCACATATTTTAAAATATAAAATAAAAATAAAAATACTATTGAGATGAGCACTTGAAAAGATATTAAGCTTTTTCTTAAAAATTCCCATTTCAGGGGAGATAATTGGCAGGAAAATGTATCACTAATTATTATAAAGAAATGTATTGGAAAATTATGTTTTCCTTAAAAATCACGAAAAGAAGTACCATGACCCCACGATTTCATTACAGAAATCAAAAGTATATCCTTTTATTGTTATCTTACACAAATTTGTGCTGAATTCTAAGAAAGGTTTTAATAAAGAATACATTTTGAGACTTTTTCCAATATAATCTATAAAAATTTCTTAAAGACTGAAACCTGATTATTTCAAAAATAAGCCATGACCTATTTTATATATATTTTTATGTATATTTTAAATGCTCATGCAAATGTCTATTTACTGTGAAAGTTTTTAATAAAAAATCTGTAAATCAAATTTTTAGACCCCCAACTACATTAAGAATGCTGGATTATGGGCATTTTCCCTCATAACACATTTACCTCATTCACACAATTATTTTTTTTTAATCTTAAAATAAAAGCCTAAATTCTGATAGACCTTAATTGATACCACTACCATCTTTCATACCTGAAAGTTCCTCTCTGTACATCCTGTCCACTGAGTCTGACATGGATGTTCTCCTTCAAGAGTGATCCCCAAGCAAAGGCTTCACCTAAAGCCCAATCTGCCTCTTTATCATCTACCATCTTCTTTCTGGCCTTCAATGTTCTCTTTAGTCCTGGAAAACAAAATCACAATATAAAATTAGCATGTCTTGCGGTCCTCCACCTGGCAATACTTGTGACATTGAACTTTGACCTACTGAATCCCAAAACAATAGGCTTTTCTTCCCATCCTAAATTAGCTG
Organism: Arcuatula senhousia; assembly: GCA_963971305.1. Classification (NCBI taxonomy): domain Eukaryota; kingdom Metazoa; phylum Mollusca; class Bivalvia; order Mytilida; family Mytilidae; genus Arcuatula; species Arcuatula senhousia. The sequence continues at coordinate 28,291,205 of OZ020307.1, read as the reverse complement.
TTAACTGTAATGTGTGCATGTCTTATGAAATTATATCACGGTGTTCAAAAAGTTGTGCTTCAGAAACCAATTTCACTTAAAAATTTAAGTAACTTGTGACCTTAGCCTTTGACCCCCCAAATCAAAAGACTTCTTTCATACCCTGTTTTTTTTTGTGTGTAAGTTTTCTGAAATTTTATCAAAGTGTTTAAAAATATTGCACACTGGAAAAAAGTTTGGACAGATTTAAAGCATTGCTCTATTTTTGTTTTTTGTTGTTGTTATCATCCATATTTTACTAACTCAACTGACCATTAACATACAGCAGGTGAGTAGCACTTGTATCGTCATTCTTCATATTCAAGCCATGACAGGGCTATAGATTTTCATTATACGCCTGGTCATTGACACTACTCACCTCCATGGATTTCTACATCTGTTGGTATTTCACTGACTTTGTTTCCTATGTGAGTTAGAGTTTCTTCGCTAACATATGTTTCTGGGTGTTTCATCTCATCCCTGCCTTCAAAGAAGCCAGTCCAGGGAGAATCCAACCACTCCAGGTTCCTGACACTGGTTTCCTTCTTGGCGTTCAGATAGGCATCTTCACAGATCTTGTTGTATTTCTCCACTTCTTCCTAAAATAGAAATAAATGATTGCATTGATTTATTGTTAGTCTTGGAGTTAATACATGTATAGACTTGTCTCCCTGAAAAATGAAAAGTATCTTCCTTATATACTGGGTTATTCAAGCCAATCATAACTTGAAAGTTGTCGGTCTGACAATCCAATACATTTTTTTTTGGTTGAAGTTAAAAATGGCTGGATTTCTTTGAATTAAATAGGAAGTATGTGAGTGAAAGTCCGGAAACTGATTGCAACAATATGGGACCATATGTGATAATGATACTGCGTACCAAATATCGAGAAGCTGTGATTGCCAGCTGCTAAAAAAAACTTATTTAAAACTTCCCTGCCCACCACTTAATAACAACATAGTTGAAATCAATGTGAAATCCAGCAAAAACTGAGACAAAAGTTTTGATAAGGACAGAAAAATGAACAGACAAACAGACAGACCAAGGTTAAACAGTATACCCCTCTCTTTTTAAAACTTGGGGTATTATAATGTGATTACTAGTACCGATATAAAACCTGTATGTAATTTTGCAAAAATGTCAAACCTGCCAGACCTTTAGAGTGGCTATAATGTCAGACCCAGTGTCCCAGACATTCATGCTGACTATTGTGAACACTAGAAATGAAGATCTGGAAAAACATGATTACCATAGATCTGGCATAATGCAAGTTGCTACCAGACCCATTGTCAGGAAGGTATCTACAGTTTTCTACAGCTCTGAATGCAGGTGACATTTTTTTTTTCGAAAATAATATGATTTTCAACAAAAACAAAAGGTTTTTTTTTTAAATATTTCAATTTTAAATTAATAATTATTTTATTCTTCAAAAACCAGCAAGAATGGCATATATATTTAAATTGTAAAAATAAAATGCAAATATGTTGATGTCAATACTAGTAACAACCATTTACATGCATAAAATATATGGGCAAGTGGAGACAAGGAAGACTATATCTGGTCCCTCTGTTGACACAGGCCACAAAAGTGAAATCCTAATCACCAATAAGTGTAGTTTCATTTGCATTTTCTTTTTAACTTTTCAAAAGCAAATTCAAGCTTGAAAGAAGATTAAAATTATAGAAAGCACTAGGGGTGTAACGATTCACCATGCACCGGTGCATCACGATATTTTATCCCATGATCCGGAAATAGATACTGTGTTTGACACCTCGCAATTCCGATCCGATCCCAAAAATGTCACATCCATCTTTGGATAAAAGAGCGTGCTTCCGGTGTCAACAATGGCACAAATCATTGTCTGTCGGACTGAAATAAAATCTTTTGCTTGAAAAGACTTTGGTTTACAGTCTATTTAACACATAAAAATTATACTTCTTTAACATTACCATCAATTTACAATGATATGACAAGCAGGTCTTTTGTAAGTAATGAAAGGAAAAGGTATCACGATACGCATCATATTGTGAGCCAGTTATAGTGATCTGTATCGGATCGTCGGGAAATGGTATTGTTACACCCCTAGAGTGCACAGAAAAGAGATGGGTTTTTTATTGGTTAATAAAGACACTAGATTTCATAATCTCTTTAAATGCTCTAAACATTTAAAAAGTTACTGTAGTTTGAACAGAAATTTTAGCAACTAGGTTATGTATGAAATTTTAAATATAGTTTTCATGTTATTCATTGAATCTTGTTCACCAGATGTTAAAATAAGAAATGAAAATGTGATTTAAAGCTTTCTAACTACTCATTAGATTTCACCAAGATAGGAAAAAATTGTCAATATTAAACAAAGGAATGAGGATATGCTTATTAATAACTCAACATTATGTGGAGAAAAGTATCAATAATGAGTCTTTATATTTCTATTTTTATTTAAGATCAAGGTTGGGTTAACTGTAGTTTTGTAAAATTCAGAAGTTGAAAAGTTATCAATTAATTACAAGTCTTTATAAAGCAACAATCTGACCAGAAATTTATTATGACACCATATACATCACCAACAATGCCTATTGACTTTAAAAACCAGGTCAAAAATTAGAACATGATAAATGTGTATCAAGCATATCATATATAAACCTCTCATATATGTTCACTTAAAATACTTACATGAAAACTAAACTAAAAAGAAAACATCTTTGATTGAATTATAATTTAGTATTTGTTTTCTTTTCAATTTGTTACTTAAAGTTTTACCTGCCAATTTTAAGCAATTTGCAAAAACTACATTTTTGGGTTTTTGGTTTTTTTTGCATAAATACCTCCCTTGATCACATATTGTTAAGCTATATTTTTTTACTGTAACTGCAAAGTTATCAACTTTTACCATAAAAGCTATGTTTGAAGGACATTTGAAGAAACTTATTTCTGTCATAAAACCTGTAATTCTAGTTTAGTCACATTTCCTTCTTTATAGCTTAAAATTTATTATAGTCATCTTTAAGAAATTCATGGTTTTTTTTAAACAAGAGATTTGTTTCTGACATTGTCTAATGATTCAGAGGCAGAATACACAATTCATTGCACATCAGGGATAGAATAAACCAAAAGGTTTAAGGAGCAAAAAAAATGGAAGCCAGATACATGCATGTCAATTTCCGTTAGCTTACTTCGTATGCTTGTTGAGATACAACTCCTTCTTCGATGATCTTTTTAGCGTACTGTTCCAGTACAGTTGTCTGTTGTGATATCTTCTTGTACATAAGGGGCTGAGTGAACATAGGTTCATCTGTTTCATTGTGACCATTTCTACGATAACACACCTAGAAAATAGTAAGATAAACATGTTTCATTGTGACCATTCCTACGATAACACACCTTGAAAATAGTAAGATAAACATGTTTCATTGTGACCATTCCTATGATAACACACCTTGAAAATAGTAAGATAAACATGTTTCATTGTGACCATTCCTACGATAACACACCTTGAAAATAGTAAGATAAACATGTTTCATTGCGACCATTCCTACGATAACACACCTTGAAAATAGTAAGATAAACATGCTTCATTGCGACCATTCCTACGATAACACACCTTGAAAATAGTAAGATAAACATGTTTCATTGTGACCATTCCTACGATAACACACCTAGAAAATAGCAAGATAAACATGTTTCATTGTGACCATTCCTACGATAACACACCTTGAAAATAGCAAGATAAACATGTTTCATTGTGACCATTCCTACGATAACACACCTTGAAAATAGCAAGATAAACCTGTTTCATTGTGACCATTCCTACGATAACACACCTTGAAAATAGTAAGATAAACATGTTTCATTGTGACCATTCCTACGATAACACACCTAGAAAATAGTAAGATAAACATGTTTCATTGTGACCATTCCTACGATAACACACCTTGAAAATAGCAAGATAAACCTGTTTCATTGTGACCATTTCTACGATAACACACCTTGAAAATAGTAAGATAAACATGTTTCATTGTGACCATTCCTACGATAACACACCTTGAAAATAGTAAGATAAACATGTTTCATTGTGACCATTCCTACGATAACACACCTTGAAAATAGCAAGATAAACCTGTTTCATTGTGACCATTTCTACGATAACACACCTTGAAAATAGTAAGATAAACATGTTTCATTGTGACCATTCCTACGATAACACACCTTAAAAATAGTAAGATAAACATATTTCATTGTGACCATTCCTACGATAACACACCTTGAAAATAGCAAGATGTTTATCAAGATGTGTCATTGTGACCATTCCTTCGATAACACACCTTGAAAATAGCAAGATAAACATGTTTCATTGTGACCATTCCTACAATAACACACCTTGAAAATAGTAAGATAAACGTGTTTCATTGTGACCATTCCTACGATAACACACCTTGAAAATAGTAAGATAAACATGTTTCATTGTGACCATTCCTACGATAACACACCTTGAAAATAGCAAGATAAACATGTTTCATTGTGACCATTCCTACGATAACACACCTTGAAAATAGTAAGATAAACATGTTTCATTGCGACCATTCCTACGATAACACACCTTGAAAATAGTAAGATAAACATGTTTCATTGCGACCATTCCTACGATAACACACCTTGAAAATAGTAAGATAAACATGTTTCATTGTGACCATTTCTACGATAACACACCTAGAAAATAGTAAGATAAACATGTTTCATTGTGACCATTCCTACGATAACACACCTTGAAAATAGTAAGATAAACATGTTTCATTGTGACCATTCCTACGATAACACACCTTCAAAATAGTAAGATAAACAGACACATTTTTCACTGGGTCTTCAGTATATTTTATGAAAACAATAAAGTATTCAAAAAGCAAACAATTGTAAGAGAGACTCTAGAGTTGTTCTCTTATAATTTCTTTATTTCTACCTATCAAATTGTTAATAGAGAATGCAGTGATCTATTGGTGTAATTAGAAACTTTACATTTGTTTTGTTTCATGTTTTTTTTTCCTTTTTGAAAAGAAACAAAATCATTATAAAAATACAACAAAACAAAGGAAAATCACTTTTAATGCTGTTCTTCATCTTTAAGTGACAGAGAGGCCTTCAAACATGGAGCCAAAGCTAGCACCTCACTAAAAGTTTTGAAAGAATCATTTGGAATCTTAGCATCGCTTTCAGCCGATTTTTTGCTGAATAAATATTTTGCTGTAAATCCTCTAACGTATAATTACCAGATCGATAACAACATCTTTACCAAATCTTTGCCTCCATTCTGCTGCTACCTTACACACATACATTACAGCTTCAGGGTCATCAGAGTTGACATGGAAAACTGGAGCATTCACCATACGTGCTCCATCAGTACAATATGCTGAGGAACGAGAAGATCGAGGATCTGTGGTAAAACCAATCTTAAAAGAAACATAATTCATTGATTAAGATATTTGTCAGATTTTCTAAATCTGATGGCAAAAAATCATGATTTCAACTAAAATTTTTCAGATATTTTAAAGTAGAAAAATGTTTTCGGAGTGGACTGAGATCTGGCAAAATAAAGAGAAATGTTATAAACCCTGAAATGAAATAAAATTTGTCAGAATTGTAACAAGACTTTTTTTTTGCAAAAATTAAATATACATCTAGGAGGGTAGGAATGTAGGGGTTCCTTCTTATTATTAAAGAAAGGGACCATAAGGTTCATATGTTTGTTTGGCAAGTCTTTTCCTGTTTCACCTTATATTTCTTAGTAAGCTGTGTTCTATAGTTTTCTTATTTTCTGTTAAATTTTGTTGCTTCTTGAAATTGAGTTGCCTATTTAAATTTCCTGTTTTGTTAAGCCTTGGGTAAGCACAATTTAATAAGACAAATTTACAAATGCTGATTTGTAACTTTAACTGTCCAAGAAATCTGTCATTGATGTAAGATTCATAGATTCTTATATAAGTTCTTGGGAAAGATCAGCTGATCTTTCTCAAGTGATAGAATTTTTCAGTCTTATTGCAGGTGGAGCACAGCAGAACAAGTCAAAAGACCTAAAAAATTCTATCACATCTGAAAGATCATGATTTGTTTTCGAAGCAAGCGTGTCCATACCTATTTCTTCAGCAAAAATTATATTTTTACACACTAAAATCCTGAAAGTTTTAAATAACATTGAGTTTCATTGGTCAACACCATAAATTACTATCGGAATGATGGTTTTGATTGGTTAATTGAACAGTGTGAGATTGGTGTGCTCTAATCCTGGTCATTTCACACTGAAAAGAGTCATTTATGGAAGAATCTATATATAACAGATATAATTATACCTGGTTATTGACCACTATATGTACTGTGCCATGAGTTGTGTAGTCTGGCAGATCACTTAAGTGGAAAGTTTCAAACACTACTCCCTGTCCAGAGAATGCAGCATCACCATGGAGCAACATACTCATAACCTGCAAAATAGACATATGATGGAATAAACTTATAATGATATTAATAATTGATTTTTCTATTGTTAATAACTTTCAGATCATAACTTAATCGGACTCTCTTTTTGTGGATAAATATTGCTTATTTCTTCAGTAATGGCAGCAGATTACATCTTAACTATTGAAAACTCCACATATCTGTGGTTGTTAAAACTATTATTTATTTGATCACAACAATATTTAGGAATGTTGCTTAGCTGACAATTTAATTTCAGAAATACAACATAAATAGTGATCAAAAACTTAAAATTTACTATAATCATAGACTTTGTATCATACATGGGCTTAGAAAATGATAACTCTTTTCCTTACCTTTTTGCCCTCTGTGTCACCTCTGTAGAACTGCTTAGCTCGTGTTTTTCCCTGCACTACTGGGTCAACAGCCTCTAAGTGAGAAGGATTGGCTACCACGGCTAGATTGACATATTTGTTTGTGACACGATTCAGTCTATGTTGTGACATTCCTAAATGGTACTTGACATCCCCAGATCCTTCATCAGAAGCTTCCAGCTCAGAATCAAACTGACAGAAAATTTTCTCTAAAGGTTTCCTACATACATTGGCTAAGACATTGAGTCTCCCTCTGAAAAATAAAACTAATATTTTAACTGATCAGGACATTGTGACTTAAAATGGTTATCTAACTAAAATGATTAATATAAAAAGTTAAATTACATTACTTTAATATGATTGTATTAAGCTTTAAGAATGCTTTGTTTTATTGTGTTGAGTATGTGAAAATTTGTGTTTCTTATAAAAAGTTGGTCACTACACATAGAAAGCTTCATAGGCTTCTTTTCCTTATTCATCAAATGGATGGTTAAAAACTTTGATATTTTTGACAGAAATACAGTTTGATTTCTTTCTGTAATGTATTACCTGTGTGGCATTCCAATAATAAAGTCATCTACCCCACACTCACTGGACTTACCTGTGTGGCATTCCAATAATAAAGTCATCTACTCCACACTCACTGGACTTACCTGTGTGGCATTCCAATAATAAAGTCATCTACTCCACACTCACTGGACTTACCTGTGTGGCATTCCAATAATAAAGTCATCTACCCCACACTCACTGGACTTACCTGTGTGGCATTCCAATAATAAAGTCATCTACCCCACACTCACTGGACTTACCTGTGTGGCATTCCAATAATAAAGTCATCGACTCCACACTCACTGGACTTACCTGTGTGGCATTCCAATAATAAAGTCATCTACCCCACACTCACTGGACTTACCTGTGTGGCATTCCAATAATAAAGTCATCTACCCCACACTCACTGGACTTACCTGTGTGGCATTCCAATAATAAAGTCATCTACTCCACACTCACTGGACTTACCTGTGTGGCATTCCAATAATAAAGTCATCTACTCCACACTCAATGGACTTACCTGTGTGGCATTCCAATAATAAAGTCATCTACCCCACACTCACTGGACTTACCTGTGTGGCATTCCAATAATAAAGTCATCGACTCCACACTCACTGGACTTACCTGTGTGGCATTCCAATAATAAAGTCATCGACTCCACACTCACTGGACTTACCTGTGTGGCATTCCAATAATAAAGTCATCGACTCCACACTCACTGGACTTACCTGTGTGGCATTCCAATAATAAAGTCATCTACCCCACACTCACTGGACTTACCTGTGTGGCATTCCAATAATAAAGTCATCTACTCCACACTCACTGGACTTACCTGTGTGGCATTCCAATAATAAAGTCATCTACCCCACACTCACTGGACTTACCTGTGTGGCATTCCAATAATAAAGTCATCTACCCCACACTCACTGGACTTATCAATACAAGATTTCATCGCAGGAATAAGTACTTCACATCCTTCTAATCCAAATCTCTTCTCAGATGACCATTTCTTAGCCAAAAATTCCTCAAATCTGAAAATACATGTATATCAAATGTCAAATGAAGTAATCTCTTCACTCTTAAGTTTTAGTATTTTTGTTTTTTAAGGGCGTTCGGCAACTCTGCACATGAACAGTTTTGCCTTCTAGTCTCAGTTTGATAAGAAATTAAAAATATTAAATGTCTCCACCTCTGTAACCATTTTTCAACATTTTTTGCTAAGAAAGGAAATTCAAAATACAAAACTCATTTTCAATTGTCAAAAAGAGGTAGAGATAATCATTTCAGTGTTTGAAAGCTGGATCTGTTTATATTTCAGTAATAAGAATTTGAACAAACTTTGCAGAGACATACAGGTTTCACAACTATTAGCAATGTGATACTGATTTTTATCACATTAAGTTAGATATTTGTCATAAAAGAAACCAGCACCTGCAAGTTTCTTTTTGACAAATATCTAACAAGTTGTGAAACCTTTTTCTCTAACTGTTAAATTGAATTATTCATTTGAAATCTTTCTGACCACTTTTTTATTCCTATCAGAACAAGAGGCTCCCAAGAGCCTGAATCGCTCACCTGGTCTTGAGTCAACCCTAAACATGTAAACACTTTTCTAGAGCTAAATGAGCTGAACACTTAAGCAAGCAACAGCTTTTCTCTGTCTTCTATAGTTTCATTCTAAAAGCCAAAAACATGAAAAAACGTTATGTTAGGGGCCGTCATCTGACAACTTTGACCCAATGAAAACTTTTGTAGAGCTAAATGAACTAAACATTTAAGCAAGCAACAGCTTTTCTCTATCTGCTATAGTTTTCATTCTATAGGCCAAAAACATGAAAAAAACATTATTTTAGGGGCCGTAACCCCTATAAGGGGTCATCTGACAACTTTGACCCTTTAAAGACTTTTGTATAGCCAAATGAACTAAACATTTAAGCAAGCAACAGCTTTTCTCTATCTGCTATAGTTTTCATTCTATAGGCCAAAAACATGAAAAAAACGTCATTTTATGGGGAGTTACCCCTATTAGGAGTCATCTGACAACTTCCATTCCTATGGAGACTTTTGTAGAGCTTTATGAGCTGAACATTTAAGCAAGCAACAGCTTCTCTTTATCTGCTATAGTTTTCATTCTATAGGCCAAAAACATGAAAAAACGTTATTTTAGGGGCTGTAACCCCTATAAGTGTTCATCTGACAACTTCGACCCTATGGAGACTTTTGTAGAGCTAAATGAGCTGAACATTTAAGCAAGCAACAACTTTTCTCTATCTGTAATAGTTTTCATTCTATAGGCCAAAAACATGAAAAAATGTTATTTTTCACCTTTAAGGGGCCATAACTCCTATAAGGGGTCATCTGACAACTTCGACTCAATGGAGACTTTTGAAGAGCTTTTGATTCTGAAGCAGCAGCGTGGCATCAGATTTCATCTATCTCTTATACTTTTTGATTTACAAGCCAAAAACAGTAGTCTGACCCCCCTAGTCTATTTTTAGTAACGGCGGCCATGTTGTTTGGACGGCGGTCACCATTTGTGCAATCTTGTTAGAGGACATCCCAAAGATGAAGTGTGCAAAGTTTCAAAGCAATCCCTTCAGTCGTTTCGGAGGAGAAGATTTTCAAAGAAAAGTTAACGACGACGACGACGGACGACGGACGACGACGACGGACGACGACGACGGACGCCAAGTGATGGCAATAGCTCACATGGACCTTCGGTCCAGGTGAGCTAACAAAATGAATATGCAAATTTGAAACATCATGCCATCTATAACATATGAATATATATGTAAATTCAGAAAATCACACTATCTGTAGATGAAAACTAATCAATATGGAGAACCAAAAATAACAGAGAATCAAAAATTGTTTCTAAAGATAGTTTGCCAATCAAAACCTTTGAGTAAAATGAATAAACAACAACAGATTACACACTGTTAGCCAATGAGAATCATTAAAAATGGGTTTTTTTCTAGGAATATCTCACCCTGTGGAGTGGGATATGCAAGAAAATCTCCTGATGCGTGAAATGATAATTTTGCACAACAGTTAGAGAAAAGCTGTTACAAGACATGTGTTGACATTTTACTGCAATCAGTTGGTGCATTGTACCAGAAAACCTTTGAATTATTTACATATCCTTTTGTTGTTTAATAATTAACAGAAAATTCTAAGAATTGTAGGTAGCCTTTTCATATAACTTCATCTTGTTTCAATCATACATTATACTTGTATTTTAGGCTGATCATATAGTTACCTTTGAGATCGTACAAGTCTTGCCAAGAGAGTTGTCTTCTCTTCATTGGTCAGTTTCATGATTCCTGGAGTTTCAAACTTTTGTTTGATCCAGTCTACTTGTTCCTTGTTGTTGATATGCATTAATTCAATTCCTATATGGTTACAATACACACTCTAAAATAGAAAGATCAAATTTGATGAAAAAAATTGTATATGGGCATGAAATACAAATTTGCCTCTTAATCTTATCAATCTTAATTTTTATATGAAGAACAGCATAAGAAGAGCTCTTTCTTTTATTTGATTTTCTTTCAATTTTATACAATGTAATGGGATTTGGGTTCATGCATAATTACTGTATTTTCTCTTCTTTTTTATGTTCAGTTTTAGGTTTTGAATGCTTCGCTGTTTTCAGTTTTGTGAGTGGTTTTTTTGGGGTTTGTCAGCTGCTTCTTGTTGCTTTCTTTTTCATCGACTGATTTTGTCTGTTTTTTTCAGACTTCAGACATTGAAATGCCCCATTGGTACTTCTTTGCTTCTGATTAAGTTTGTAAAACAGTCAACAATAAGTTCATGGTCTTGCTTAAAAGAAGGAAAAAGATATTTAACAATGTACAAATTAGGAGGTTGTGATTTCCATTTATAAATAAACCAAGTTTGTATTTTTATTCATGAATGTACTTGTAATTCTTTTAAATGGTCATGTCTTTGTAAGATCCTAAACATTATACGCTAAATTGGTCAATAACATTAAGAAATTATGTAATCTTTATTTATTAATATAATTATATCATTAAATTCTCTTTGGAGACGACTAAAAATTACAAGTCTCCCTATAAATCAGAAGGCTTATCCTTTTAATCCAGTCTTTGTGTTACTTGTAGAATGATATGAAGTTGTCTTTTGATAAAACATTACCTCTAATCTTTGTATGATTTCTCTGAGTGACAATTGAGTTTCATTCCCTCCAATATAAGTTGTGGTTGGAAGAGTAAATTGTCTATCCAAATCAGAATCATCTGCAGAAAGCCATATCAAATGATTTAATGAACTATAAAATATCTGATCTATACAATAAATTATTACTTTCTGAAAATATAAAAGCAGTATCCCCAGTCTCCTTCTCACCCCCTAAAAAAAAAGAAATCAAGGCTCTAAATTTTTTAAAATAATTTTGTTCCATTTCCTACTGGTACATGTTTATATGTATATTACTTTTTTCTATTGCCCATTAATTTTTTTTATTTTCCCAAATGTTTGCCTTACAATGGCGTGTATTTTATGTACAAAGTTTCATGTAGATCAGATTATCAATTTCTCAGAATAAGACAAATGTAAACCTTGAAAAATCACACATCAACTGACATAAAAATAGCCAATATCTGAAAAAATACAATGAATGATACAAAAAGACATGTAACCATGTTTATATGAAGATTAATCACAATAATAATTCATTTTATAGGTGTATTTATCTTATATTATGTTCATGGTGCTATTAAGTGCTTAATTTTGCCATTTCTACGCTAAACGAAGGTAGCATCAGTGCAATGCCAACATGCCAATGCAAGGAAATTTATTGAAAACATCAAAACAAAACTTAAAATACTACAAAGGAAACTTTTAAAATAAGATGGATAATTTTTTTTTAAAGTAAAACGGTTAAAAAAGTTTTAAGAAATGCAAAATTGTTAGTCAAATGTTAGTACTGGTTTCTTTTTCTGAAATGTTATGAAGAAAACAATGGGCATATACTCACCTCTGGTTAATGAGCCCAAAAAAATTGGTCATGTTGGTTAGAGTGTTTCTTATACAAACATGTGATCTTATTAAAGCAAATCAGAAAGGAAAATAAAGTGCATCAGTGCTAAATTTAACAAATGAAAACTCAATTCCATAAAAGTAATCGTGGCCACTTTTGTAGATTAACTAGCCTAAAGTTATGGTAGTTTGATTTCAAAAGTAGAAGGATTGGCCTGATTTCACTGATGGAAAAATCTGGGTTATAGAATGGTGAATGTCGGGGGCAGGGAAGAAATTTTAGTAACAGTTCTCTCAGCAACTACTCATCACAGCCGCTTGATATTTGGTGTGCAGCATCAGGGTTAAGATCCTTTACATGGGATTCCATTTCAAGTCTGTTGCTCACCTTCTTCATGTTTAACCAAATTGGGCCATTCTTGATTTTGACAGATTTTTATTTTGTGTTAAGCTGCAACATTTTACAGCTCTACAATTTGAATTTAAAAGTGAACATGAATTATGAATCAGCGAAAATGGAAATTGAGAGAAATTGTAAACTTATGTTGTAAACTTTTGTTGCAAACTTTAAACAAGACAAACAAGGCATACATAGTATTCACTGTGATTAATAGTGGTAAAAAGCCAAAGATTCATACATTTCTAAGATCAAAACAACAATATTGGGTCACAAATTAATTCTCTTTTCAGGGTTTTCAAGTTATTTCTCAAATAAATGTATTACTGGGTAACACAACACAGAAATCTTTATCTTGTCCTGACAAACCCTTGGTTACATAAATATTTTTATCTCTAGAAATGTAGATTGGTCAGAAAATTGATAAATTTCCTTCTTATTCACTCCAGTTCTTGCATTACAATTTGACCTTGATTATGACAAAAGTATATAACAGTTATTATTCTCAATGACAAACGTTTTGATCTTTTATCTGTTAGGATGTTATTGGACATGACTACTAGTATGAATTAATATTTGATATGTCATAAAAATAACTGAATTGCACCATAAAACCACTTGCAATTATAATTTCCCCTAAACTTTAACATGAATTTTTTAAAAGAAAAGAATTTTTTTGTTAGAAAAAGAAGGAAAAAGTTTGTTAAACATCAATGGTGTTAAAAAAACATCTCATAGATCTGTTTATTCTGTAACCCTAAACTAAGAAGGTCTATATATACTTTTTTCTTTTCTTTTTCATTTTCCAGTTTTATTTTTGCTGTATGACACACACCCTTCTCCAAATTGGTCACATGTTGTAAAAATCAACTCATAGTATACATGTAGAAGAAAGTGCAACAAGCAGCCATTTAAGTGTTATATGGACTTTAATAACAACAACAACAGTATCTTTCTAGGAATGGTATACATATTTTAAGAAGTCCAAAAATACTAACAAAAATTTCTAAAGAAAAATGTCATGTGATTTACATAAACAATTATGAATAGGGAAGTTTTGGATTCTTTTTATGACAAACATCAATCTTTTCAAAATGTCTAGTTATGCATGACAAATTTTGAAAAACATTTTTATGTTTACATATTAGAACATCTCCTTAATCAAACAAAGTTTCCTTTTGAAAGCCTGATTGATTTCTTATATTTCACAGTAGCTGTAATGATTGGATTAATAGGTTATACTTTCACATTATTAAATCTTTCAGAATTGAATCTAAGTTCAGCTTGCTTCTTCTTTCAGCAAGTAATTTGAAATTTCAATAAATAAGAAATATTGACATTTGTTGTGCCGTATTATTAAGTTCTTCATAATTTATTCAAGCAAGCAACTCTTTACCCCTTTCAAATCTTATTATATATTCATCGCAGTGGACCTATATATATTTATAGACACTAAACAACATTTCAATTCCTTTTGTATACCAATGTTATAACAAATACTTAATATAAGAGCCTAATAAATCGAGCAGTGTGATATACATAGAGAATGGGTTAATTGTGAGCAACTAAGAAGCATTAGACAAGCACAGAAACAGAGACACACCACCATGCTCAAATTACACGTAGCTTACCAAAATTAAACATTGAGTATGATAACTTAGTATTTTCCTCTTCTAAATTTGCCCGACTGATTTCTAATGGATCGAGTTTGGCTAAAGAATGGCCCAATGCCTAAAACATTCACACACAAAACTCCAAACAATTAATAAATAAGATCAAGTACAGTTTTATAAAATCGGCTTCCGAAATTTGGTCATGCAAGTGACATGCTTGGACAGCTACGAGCTAGCAAGTGACTTTCCATTTTATCAAAATGTTGCTAACAGTCTATTAGTTAAGGAGTTTACATGTAAATAATTGCCATCACCAGAATATAACATAGTGCCAAGAGCAATGGGGTAAGACTAAAGATAAAGACAAGCTAGAGGGTCAAAACAAGTGTACTGATGACCAAATTTTGGATGCAACTACCTACAATATAGTAATATTAAGTTCTAACAGTAATCATTAGTAAATTTTTTAACATAATACTTAATATATTGATAACACGGCAAATATAATACACTTTTATTTCACATATTTTGTATTTTATAATTGTTTGCAAATGATTATGATATCTTTTTTTTGAAAAGATATATCTATTTCATGTACCCTCCTAAAAAAGCTTTATTTCCTATTTTTGTCGCTAGTGACCAATGGTAAATGTCTATTCAAAAGAAACTATCTTTAAACTTTTCAGTAATCAACCTAATTCTAACCCCAACTTTACTATATGTAAAATACAATCAATGTGAAATAAAAGTCACAGTAACAAGGATTGGATGCTTCACCTGATATTTTAATTATTTGAAATATTGACCTTTTCCTAAAATAAAGTCTTTTTTTTTGTCAAATTTCCTTTGGTAACCCCCTTTTGCTCCAATCTCTGTTACTAAAAATATCAACCAATGGGCCTGTTTACCTACCCCAGTTATAATTAGACAGTAAAAGTTCCTTAGGGATTTCTGGATCAAGATCAGCATCGAGGATACCCAGTGGATCCAATGAAGCTATATTATGACCTCTTCTCTGTGTACATACATTGAATGTTTATTACACATCATCATGATCATAGCAAATGACAAAACACAAGATTAAAAATACATGTACATCCAAACTTCATGTAATATCAATATCTTATAACAGTCTTCACAAAGTTAGTTGTTGGCTTGTCGGAACTAACACAAATAATGCCAGACCTACTGAACTTCTGATGTAAATTTAACAAATTTGCCAGACAAGAGACAAATTTTCCAGGTTTTGTTGTTTGGGTCCAATGGACTGGCACATTTTGCTAATGAAGTTTTAAGTTACAGATAATGGTTCTAGGCCATTTGTCAAACCATGTAAGTTCATAAAGCCCCTTCAAAATTTGGAAAATCTTTCTTCCTCATTAAACTCTTAGTGGACACCCCATCCCCACCCTCCTTATTCAAAAATTTCTGGATCTCCCCCTGATGGGTCCCATAGCAAAAACAAGGATCCCATAACCTTCATATTCAATTTCAATAGGACAACATCGGTTACTAGATATGAAAAGGGTAACCAGATTATATGCAGAAAATCATTATGTACACCATATATCTAATAATTTAGAAGTAAAAGAATAAGAATACATGTATTACAGAATGACGAACAATCACCATAAATATGAATAATTTATTATTTATTAGTTTACCCAGGACTTTGTGAGTTATTGAGAGATTGGTATATAATACATGTATATTACACTGAAGGTACCTGTACATGTATTTTTAAGCATACTGATATAACCATGTAATGAATTAGTGATACCATCAACACTACATAGCATGGAACGATGAAGAGCAGAGCAGCACTGTCATTAAAAATACAACAAAACACTGCAAATTTAATCTACAGCATCATGTCATTGAGCAACAGTACATGTACATGTAAGTCACAGGATATAACAGAATTGTCACTTACAAAATACATGTACTGTAAGTTATGTGATAGCATATATATGTAGCCCTTTAGGAGTATAGAAGACAGGGGACATGAAAAATTGAAACAAAAAAAGACATAATGCCCCATCTCACAAAATTTGGAATGGACAGATAAATTGTCTGTCAAACTGTCCTGAAAAACTAAACGCCCCCTTCTTTCGTAGATAAGGCATTAAAAATGACCCAATCCCTTCTCAATTTAAAGTTTTACATTGTTTAACATTAAAGAATTTCATATCTAATGAAAATGCTGTTAATGTAAAATATGATTCCTAATTTTTGGCTTCAAAATGGAAAAAGCTCTATAAATCATTAGATGATGTATTAGTATGCATTAGAGCCTGATTCATCAATGAATAAAATTTCCATATTGAGCACACTAAACCAGACATGTTTGAATGATTGACTGATTTAACATTTTAAATTCTTTAAATAATTGCAGTATGTTACATCATTTTAAATCTAGTAAAATGTAATTTAATATTCATATTGCGCAATTAAGGTGTCCCCTGTAAACTTTTTTGCGGCAAGACTAATTGGGCAATAAAATAAATGGATTATATTTCATGTAAATAGGAACTTTCTAAGCTGTACAAAAATCTAATGAACAAGTTACATGTATGATAAAAGTAATTATGTAAATAAAAAGCGGTGCAGATAGATAAATAACAACTTAATTCCTGCATAAAGGGTTTGAATTGCATGTAGCAGTCACCCATGAACCAATGGCCCCAAAATTTTGCTGTGGGCTACAGCCTACTAGAATTTATACCCTTTTTTGCATAGAACCCTTTGGATGGGCTACTTAAATTGAGTTGTGGGCTATCAAACCAAAATTCTGAAGATAAATATTCATAAATCCCTGGACTACATATACATGTATCTAGTTGCTGAGAAAAGTTTTTAAAAACTTTATACAAGTTTATCACAACAGTGACACATACTATACACATATATATCTCATTATCTGAGAAGTATTATTTGAAAAACAAAAAAACACCTTTTTCAGGAATACATGTACATGGCATTTTATTTTTGAGATGGATTTTATCACGGGAAGTATCAGTTAAGCTGGTATATTGAAGTACAAATGTACCAGTTTTGCTTGCAATCTTCAAAATCTACACTAAAAGTGTATGAAGGATGGAAAAGCACAATCTATAGATATTGTTTCAACCATACCAAAAACAGTTAATCATGAAAAATGTTATGCATAAATGATAAAGCACACCTTCATTCAAATGACATGATGCAAATTCTATATCTTTTCCTCGTGTACATATAAAAGATAAATAGTGAGAGGTAAGCCTAATGGGCATCTTGCGTAACTTAAGAAAATATGATTAACAAAAACATAATCATGATTAAAGTTTGTTTTTGCAGGTTTTTGCCTACAAAAACAACGTCTCCCCCCATTCCCCCAATTTCCAATTTCAAAAGGTCCATAAATCCCACAAAAATTTGAGGAACAAAATGTACTGTTAATATGCACTACTACAAATGATCCCTTCCTACATACCATGTTTCATTGAAAATGGTTTAGTCGCTTCAAAGGAGTTGCGCCGACAAGGTGATAATGAGGATTTTTAACAAAATTTTAAGTTCAAAGGGTAATTACTCCCACAAAAATATGAGAGTCAAAATTCCCTGGTATTATGCACAACAACATATGATGTCCTTCCTTCATACCAAGTTTTGTTGAAATTGGTTCAGTAGTTTCAGAGGAGTTGTGCTGACAAGGTGATAATGAGGATTTTCGGCAAAATTTCGAAGTTAAAAGAGTCAAAACTCCTACAAAAATTTGAAGATCAAAATTTCCTGTCAATATTCACATCTACATATGGTGTCCTTCCTATATACCAAGTTTCATTGAAATCGGTTCAGCAGTTTCAGAGGAGTTGCTATGACAAGAGAGGATTTTCAGCAAATTTTAAGTTACAGGGCCATAACTTCAACAAAAATTTCAGGATCAAAATTTCCTGTCAACATGCACAACTACATATGGTGTCCTTCCTATATACCAAATTTCGCTGGTTGCGCTGACAATCTTTGTGACGGTCAGACTGATTCAGGACAAAAACAATATGTCTTCCCACAAAAGTGGGGGGGGGGAGACTTATAATCATTTAAGTCTAGTTTCATTTGAAAATTAAGATTATATATATTTTTTTTAAGTCACATTCAAAATTTAACATTCCAGTAACTATATTGTTGAGGTATATTTTAACAATACATTTTGAAGTGTTTGTGATGATTAATCAAATGGATAATCAGTTGTAAATATCTTTTAAACAGACTTTAAAAAACTTTTTTGGATATAATTTATACGAAGTCCACCTGAAACTTGAAAAGCTCCATGTATAATCATTTCAACTTTTATGATTGTAAATGTCCTTTTAAAATAAAATTTCCTGACATGCCTGATGTGAAATTTCTATTTGAAAAATCCTTATACCATAAATTGGGCTTTTTTGTGTAAATTTATTTCGGTTTCTTTAGCACCCACCCACTTAATGTGCCAAAATTAAAACAAACCAAAATAAATAAAAGTGCTTCACTATAATTGTGGTTGCAAGTTTGTGCTTGACAAATAAATCCTGCGCTTCCCAAATGAAAATATATTTGCATTAAATTCCTATAAATTGAAGTTAAAATTATGCATTAATCATGTTAATGCCAGATATCCAAAAAATTACAACATAATAAAAATTGAAAATAATGTAAAAACATGTTCATCTTTTACCTCAAGCCACCAAAACTTTCTTCTAATATATAAATTTTATTTCTATATATATATTTCTGGGTTTAATTCTTTTTTTATAAAACATGTAAGATGTTGTGTTCTAATCTTTTTTAACATGTGTAATTGACAGTGAGGTAAAAAATTATGTTTTGTTTATAAAATAACACAAAACATTAAATACATAGATGTAAGTAAATAAATAATGACACATGTACAACATGGTGTAATCATGAAAATGTTACATCTATATGTAAAGAAAGAAGTTTCATCATAGTATGTTAACATATCATATGATGTTGACATTTGTTGAAATCATTATTAATGTACTACTTTGTATCATATTTTGATATGAATTATGAAATATACCTTTTTAATGATCATAACATTACCTGATAAGATTCAATCAATTTTCCCACTTCTAAATTGTCCTTAATATCTTTTGATGAAACTGATGTTCCAAGCCCTAGGGAAGCTGGAGAAAGACTTCCCCCTAAGGTAGGGGGACTAACATATGGCTGGCCTCCAAAGTATACACTCCAAGACTAAAATAATTTCAACAAAAACATTTGAATACATTAATAAACAGTGCAACATTTATCTTTTCCTTTTGTATCCATTTTCTGGAAAAAAAAATGTTCATTCAAAATTTTTTTGAGTGGTAATTTTTTTTAATATGTTTATTTTGTAAAAGGCACTTGGTTTTATTAAAGAGTTTTATTAATATAGTATATTTTGTATGTGTACAGGATATTTCATGATATTGTTTTGATGCAAGAATATTTTTTGTCTGCACATATAAAATGTATGCATTATTATGATGGAAGCACATTTAGGTACATGTATATGAACATGATGAACTAGTCCAGAATATCATGATGTCTTTCTGGGGTTTTAGTCATCTGAACTTTTTATATCCCCAGACATGCAAAATGTAAAAAAATAATAAAAGGCTTCCAAGATAGCATAATTATTTGGACTAGTCATCGGAGGAAGCTACCAGAAACAACAACAATAACTAGCTATGAACTGAAAATACCACTTCATTAATTACACACCTTGTGTACACTATTGGGATCTTTCTTCCAAGCCTCATACATTTGTTCTGTATATGTCCCTGAACTTCCATTGAGAAAAGATTCTGCCTGTGCTGCTGATGCATACTTTCTCGTTGGGACACTTGTTACTCCAGTCAATTTAGAATGATGGAGGCATCTTCTTTCAATCTGTGAAAGAGCTGGCCTAGAGAGGCCACACACAATAGTCTTCACACGATACATCACGTCTTTAGTGTGTGAAAATGTCTTTTATTATGTCTTAAATCAATATTTAACTGAGGCTCCAGATTTTGGCAATCTATTACAACATGCCTTTCGGCAAAATTGCCAAGAATCAAACAATCAAAGGATGATTAAACAATTATTTAATTCCTCTAGGCAGAAATGTCACCAGTTTTCCTTCTGTTTAAACCGTTGTGTCAATATTGCGATGGTGGTTACTTTCAGTTTGATCTGGACTGGACAAAAAGTAGTGGAACAACAAACAATTGGTGAGGATGATTGAGTTTTGGCACTAACTACTGTAAAATAGAATGAATTATGTTAGAATCATTTATCAAAAATATAAAATTTAACATAAATAACATTTGGTTTCAATTCTAAAAGCGTATTTACCTTTAATTGTAGGTGACCTTTTTCAAAGTTATGGATTCACCAACGAAGGGAAAAACCGAAATTGACGTCACAAAATATGTCAAATATCAAATAATGTTTCATTGGACCATAAAATTATACTGTCCAATCTCTTTCTCTGTTACAAAATCTATTTTAGCTAAATACCGAAGTTTCTTCCTATGACAAAGCACAGGTGTATAACCTATAAAAATAGAAAAATAGAAAAAAAAACTCTTAAACTTAAGAACACGCCTTATATTACCACTTTTGTAGATTTACACCTGTATTCAGACTATGATTTATTTATTTATTTATTTATTTATTTATTTATTTATTTATTTATTTATTTATTTATTTATTTATTTATTTATTTATTTATTTATTTATTTATTTATTTATTTTATTTATTTATTTATCTATTTATTTATTTATTGGAGTACTATGATGGCGGCATTCCAAAGTCATGGCCAAGAAAAAAGTCATATACATGTATATTATAAGTCCAAAAAGATCATGACAAAACCTTAACTGGTCTTCATTTATCTATTCATTTATTATGGAGTACTAAGATTGCCGCATCCAAATTTTATTACCAGGAAAATAGGTCAAAATCCAAATAGCTGATCAAACCTGTTGCATGTGGAACTGGTCTGACTAGTTTAACTGTGACAAAAGCGGTTGGTCATAAAATCATGACAAAGGCAAACCACACAAAGTACAAAAACACATGTAGTTACAAAACTACAATCGGCAACGTGGACCTGAGTTGAATTTTGAAAGAACAGTGCATGAACCAAGACGCTCCAGATGAGTAAGCATTTCTTGCTTGCTAAAGCACACCCGTCACGTTAAGTGTAGGTCAAATCCGACCAAGGACGGCAATACTATAGACTTCTATGTTAAAACAACAATCTTACATCTATGCTCACTTCAGAGGCGGGAATTTCGTACTTGTCATCAAGCACATGATGCCAGTATTCCGTAAAATTTCTTGATTGTCAACAACAATCGGGGAGGAACATAACCGTGTGTTAGCCATTTGCCTCAGTGCAGGGATGGTGCTGAGATAATTAATTCATTATCTCAGGATTTTTTGAAGGGGGTTCCAACTATTGTTATTATACATGTATGATAGCCAAATAAGGGGGTAATATTTTTACTTTAGTCCTTCGTTGTTTAAAAAAGCAAGAAAACGATTATCATGAAAACAATTGCTTGTGAACTATGTACTTTTAATGTACTTTTTGCAAATCTTAAAAAAATATAGGATTGCATACTTATATTTGTATCCCGGATGTACTTTTAAAGCAATTACCAACAGTACATATTACATATAAATATATATATACACGGTATATCACAGATAATTAAACATCCACAAAAGAGAACAGAAAATTACAAATCTTTAAGGTAGTCAGAAAACTTATTTGATCAGTCACTAGCACCAGGGATTTATTGATATGTCGCGTGCCGGGAGAAAGTTGGGGGTAGTTCTTGTCAGACTGTAATCTAGTTATGCTGTATATATATGCATATAGGCACAAGTGACATAATAGAAGCACTGGAGTTGAAAATTTTGTGTTCCGAATGACACATCATACAACAAAACCTCAATAAGCTAAGTTTTTTTACTTAACCCCGCCACATATTACATGTGCCTGTCCTAAGCCAGGAATCCTTGACAAAGCTTTCGTTTGTACTTGTCTTTTTGATGTTTTCTGTTCCTTGTTTAAGAAGGGGGTCTATCTGTGACTATTTCAGGGCTGGATTTGAATTATATGCATCTTATTTAGACCATGGGCCAATTGCATAACCGCGAGCAGTGCCAAATGGCCTCGTTGAAGGCTGCTGGCGGTTGTCCATTGTGGTTTTTCTAAATTGCCGTTTAATTGTGGGCTGTGTCGCGTACACTTATTCCACATCTCTTTATTTTCTATTAAGCAGACATGTGCATAATGCATTAATTTCATTATAAAATTTACTTATTCATATACTTAACAAACTGATTTGTCTTTAAGTTCGAGTGGTGTTTTCATGGCTAAAACATGATAACATGCAAATGAAAAGGAGAACAATTCGTAGATTTTCTACTGTAAATTGTACTCCGAGTAGTCGCAAAACCATATAGGCCTGTATCAGAGGGCCTGTATATTAGATTATTATATTCTAATATACAGATCAATGAAAAAACATATTTTATAAAGAATCCGTTTGTCTGGTCTAGTTTCTTCCTTAAGTTATCGAGAATTCTGTTTTAGTCCCTAAAATGGCTGCACTGGCACTGTGTGAATTTGTTGAACCAGTTCAGTCAAAGGAATTGAAAGCTCATTTTTTTATATGATGATGATATCATAGACCTGTATATAAAAATTCTAATATAGAGGTCTATGATGATATGTCATTTATTTACAGGGCCGGTCTTGATGAGAAAAAAATGTAATTTGATGAAATTGATAATGAAATCTATTTCTTTACCACATGTCCTATGTCATAGACCTGTTTATTAAATATTCTAATATGCAGGTCTATGCGTATGTTTTCTGGTGTCCGAAATAAAATAGTTTAAAGCAGTAAAAAATAGTATTAACCTGAGAAAATTAAATTTGTTTTTATTTTCTCTGTATTAACTTACCCCAGTTATCAAAATTTCATAAATTTTACTGGAGCTTCAATAATCTTATTTTCATAGACCCTTGATCGGTCTTGATCCGGTGTGTCAGGCTAAATACCACATAGTCTGGGCTGGGCTAACGGTGCACGTAGCGCTTTAGAATCAATGTCCTAGTGCTACCACAGTAGATACATGTATATCCTTCTAATTGTCAGTATAAATATCATAAGTCGAAAGTTTTTTTAATCTTTTTATCAGTTTTTGAGTTACAGAAAGTTTTATATAATCCTTCAAGTAATCTTCCGCTGGCGGATTCCGGATCTGCTGGCGACCTTCCTCAATCCACATATACGTGTATTAATTGTCTGCCATAGCTTCAAATTGTCAAGTTTATGCTTATATTTACTGATCAAATTTGCCAGTTTGAATTTGTGCATGACCTTCGTATGGCTTAAATTGGCTAAATTAGATTTTCAGAATAAACACAATTTAAATAGAAAAAGAAATTATGTAGGCGGTTAATTGTTTCCATATGATTTTTTGTTTGGCACTGGATACAGTTACCTAGAAAAGTAACAATAAGAAAAAAATAGTGTTACCTGACACCGGAAGGACGGACTAACGGAAAACCGTGTAACGGACGCGGGCCTGTTTTTAATGGAAGTAACAATAAGTATTGTTCTTATTGTTACCTGGCGTTATTATAACCTGATTATATGAATTTGAATATTATTGTTGCATTTAAGAACACATAAATATTTCTTTAGTTATAATGTTTTTCTAATTGAAAACTTGAAATAAAAAATATTTTTTTACGATATTTTGTACAAAATAGATGATTTTTAGCTCACCGCCCTCCTTGTTGATAAACAATTAAACGAACAGATATTGCAATTTATAAAATATGAAGTCTAATGAACATCAAGGGAGCAATTACAAGAAAGTATATCAAAGATGATCTTTTTGGCCGATTTGGGACCTTCGTGGCTCTACTTCTTTATTATTGTTTTCATGTCACTGTATCATGTGTATTATAATAGGTTTATGAAGAATTTAAAAAAAAGAAGAATTTCGTTGTTAGTTAACACCTTTTCAGATAATAATTACGAGCGGTAACAATAAGAAGAATTCTTATTGTTTCTTTCATAAAAACAGGTCTGCATCCGTAGATCGGTTAATATTTTACTTTGACTTCCGGCGTCAGGTTACAATATTTTTTTCTTATTGTTACTTTTCCAGGTAATGGTAGCCAGTTTGTTTTTGTTTATAATACAGAAATATTATAAGAGAAAATAGACTATGCTCTGTATGTGAAGTTGTTGAAGATGAATACCATTTTCTTCTGTATTGTAACATTAACATCATCATCATCTTCCGGTGAGGAGTTGACTCAGTTTGAGTGTTAATACTCCTGTCGTACAGCTTAAAATCTCCTGCTATATACAATAAAACTTGGATTGGTATATGTACAATTAAAAACAGAGCTGATGAAGTTAGCAATGGATAAGGGTCGACACACTGGTCTCAGCCAAGTTGTGTCGAAATTGTTCCACTGTAGGTGCTGCTCGGATCTCTTGAGGGATGGAGTTCCAAGAGATGATGGTGGCTGGCACGAAGGAGTACTTGTAGCCGAGAGGTCCAGTCGAGTATATATTTGCCTGATGTTGTTAGCAGCTGAGCCTCGTGTCCTGGTGGTTTGGACGTGCAGTAAGTGGTGTATTGGTACCTCAACTATGTGGTTAATGATCTTATAGAACATGATGGTTCTGTTCCTGGCTCGTCTGTTTTGCAGTGGTCCCCAATTAAGCTGCTCAAGCATGTTGCTGACGCATCCAGGTTCCCGGGAATAGTAGTCAGTTGCAAATCGGGCTGCCTGGCGTTGGACAGCTTCTATCGCTGAATGTTCTGTAGTTGGTGAGGGCCCCACACAGAGCTACTGTACTCAAGTACCGGTCTAACTAGGGTAGTGTATGCCTGGCTACGGACTTCTTGCGGGCAGTGTCTAAGGTTTCTGCGGAGAAATCCAATGGATCTTGTGGCCTTGGCAGCTGTCTGGTTTATGTGTTCTTTCCATGAAAGATCTTGGCTGATGTACACCCCTAAGTATTTCCCTCCTGGTACACTTTCCAGTGTGTGGTGATGTAGCTGGTAGCTTGTCTTAAGTGGGATCTTTTTCTTGGTGATATGTATGGTGGTGCATTTCTGTGGATGGAATGCCATCTGCCAATCTTCTTCCCACTTTTGTAGGTTGTCAAGGTCTTGCTGCAGAATGGCTGAATCCCTTGGTGTTCGAATGGGTCTGTAGATCAAGCAATCGTCAGCAAATAATTTTACTGTGGAGTTGACTGTTTCGGGCAAGTCATTGATGAATACGAGAAATAGCAATGGTCCCATGACTGTGCCTTGAGGAACTCCAGAGACTACATCCGCTTCATCTGATGCCTTTCCTTCGACAAGTATACATGCTGTTTTCGTTCTTGAAGAAAACTTTGGATCCAGTTGTTGGTGTTGCTGCGGATGCCGTAGTAGTGTAATCTATTTAACAGTCGTTGGTGGGGTACCTTGTCGAACGCCTTGGCAAAATCCAGTAGAATGGCGTCAATTTGTAGGCCGTCAGCTGAGATGCCAATGGCTAGATCCTGGATAGTTGTAAGTAATTGAGTCTCACTGGATCGTTTGGAGCGAAAACCATGTTGAGCTGGAGTGAGTATTGAATGCTGTTCTAGGTGGTCCATTATTTGTGAATGCAGGATGTGTTCCATTTCTTTTGAGCAAACTGACTGGGTGAGTGATACCGGTCGATAGTTGGCCGCTGAGCTCTTGTCGCCTTTTTTGAAAACAGGGACTACGTGTGCCATGCGCCAGTCTTTCAGGGACATTTCCACTGAGGTTTGGAAGATGTATTTAAGAGTTGGTGCTAGTTCAACTGCCAATTCCTTGAGCAGGCGGGTTGAGATTAAGTCAGGACCCGTTGCTTTGTGGGTGTTGAGATTCTTAAGGAGCTTCTCTACGCCAATCTGTCCTACCACAATGTTTGGCATTGATGGATATGGGCTTGGTCCTTTATCTGGCATTGAATTGATATCCTCTTTGGTGAAGACTGACATGAATTGTCTGTTGAGGATGTTGGCCTTGGTTTCGGGTTAATTAACAAACAATTAAGACAAACTATGTTTAATAAATTAAATCTAAATCAAAACGTCGACTTAAATAATAAAATTGCACATATGCAACGAATTTTGAATCCCGATAGAGAACTGATTCCAATTGTATGCGACTTTATAAAGCAGTCATTGGTGCTATGAAAATAGGGTCCACATTGGCAGGAATGTCCAAAACAAGGGATGAGCAACTTCCAATACAAACTAACAAAAATTCAATATTTTTCTATGCCTCCCCATCTTTCTTCTTTATTTACACAAATTTTAAAAACTGAAGTTACACAATATTTATATCATTGGAAAGAGAAATTACTCAGGAATTATCATATATAAAATATTTGGCAATCACAATAAAAATATAGAAATTATATTGAATAATGTAAAGATGGTCCAAGTTTCTTAAGTAAAATTTTCAATAAACGTGCTAAATTGACAAGGAAAAAAAATCAATAATTGTACATTTTTATCAGTAAGTGCCTCAGGGGAATTACGTGAAATTGACAAATTTCTACCTGTTAATTGGCGGGCTTAATGGTATATTAGGGACACCTCGTCCATACTATGACTTCGGCCACGGACACATCGTCCATAGACACGTCGGCCGTAGTATAGGTCGGCCATACTGTATTAGGACACTTCGGCCATGGTTTTAAAAATGGGAATCGTACATGATGTTTAGGGACTGAGAGTTATAATATTCTCAGTTAGGGGTAATTTTTATGAAAATTTTGACAAATTGATTTTCTACTATTGGCATCTAGACCTGTATATTAGATAATTTAACTAGTTACAGGTATATGATGCTGGTTCATTTCTGGACCACCTGAGTCCCCCCACCTGAATTAACCTACGTGCTGACTCGAGTCGGCGTGGCTGATTTTTTCTTCAACTTCCAATTTATTTGTGCGACCCCCATAATAAAAGACCATTGGTATTCCTTAAGAATTCTTATTTATTCGGACAAAGGAATTAGATCTATATAGTTCTTTGTTCAGACTCTTATCAAAATAGCCTCCACCAAAACCAAGAAAGAAAAGATGACACGAAAAATAAATGTTTCTAGTTGCTCTGCATACTCAATCTTTTTAAATATGTTCGTTAATTTTAATAGCCATAACAGACATATAAACCAATGAACGTTGTAGCATGATAATTTTCATCAAAATTTCCTTGCATTTGAGTATTGGATTTGACATTAATATTACTGTAGATCATCAAATGATTCTTGTTGAATAATCGTGTCGAGTTCGAGTAAAAGACCATACTAATTGTTTTAAATTGAAATTCAATCAAGTGTTAGCGTGTGTCACAAACAACAAGGCTTCGATAATCATCTAAAACAACATTCCAGCCGAATATAATAATTCAATTAAGAAATAATTAGCCAAACACTATGCATCGAATTCTAATGGCCAATTTTATGGGTCTTAAACTAGAATAAATTCCACTTGATTTCTGGAAAATTCGTGTCATTTGAGAACTACTTGGAACTCACATGCCCCTTCTTTGTGTCTTATGACTTATAAGTTTAAGGTGTCTAAAAGACGGTTGATGGACTAGGCATGTATAATAGTTAGAGGTCATGTTAACGGTCACCGTAAGCAAAAACAGTTCTCTGTAAAATATATGCAATAGCGGATATAACCAGACCAGACAGGGTAAGTATCATACCACATTGATAGTGTTTTAATAGAAAATAATGTTTCATGAAAATACTAAAGAGAATATTTTCCCGATTTTTTTTCGCTGAAAAAAGGGAGATGCAAATCAAGTCTAAACTGAAAATTGTGTCTAAAATCTATCAACTGTGCATACACATGTAAAAGTTCCTTAAATAATTATTAAAATTAATAAAAATAAATATCATAATAATATGTCCTATGCCGCAGTATCATGAGTATGCTTTTTACATCTGCCTTTTATACTTATTTTTTCATTCGAAAGATTTTTTGTTTTGTTTATTGAAATATCATATAATCTGTCAGTTCAGACAACTCGATTTATACATTTGAAAAAAAAATCAGTTATTAAGAATATAGACTAAGTCCCTATACATCTGAGATTTATATAGTATGGCCGAAACATGTATGGCCGAAGTGTCTACGGCCGAGGAGTCATATGGCCGAGACTTCCTATGGACGAAAGAAAGTGTGGCCGAGGTGTCCAAATACCGTATATTACAGTCATAAAACTTATATTACATGAAAGCCCTTTCTCTGGTCTGTTTATTGAATATAAATTTGTTTAGATTCACAATAAAATTGTTTATTAATTAAGACCATGAAATAGCAAGAAATTCAAACTTTGATGTTTTTTTAAAGTTTTATTGAAGACAGGTAATTTTTATTCTTTGATATCTTTGGCATTTCTAAATATAGAAATACAGAGTTTTTAATTAGCATTTGAGAAAATAATTGTTTTTCAGAGGATATAATTTCCATTTTGATACATCTATTATTTTCAGAACCAATCCTGGAGAAATTTAACCCTTATGAACCTTCTGAAAATGACATTGAACTTAAATACACCTAAAATTAAACATGAAAATTTTCTCTTTTTTTAAGTTTGTTTCCCTTCACATGGCGAAATAGCTATTTTCCATTTTCCCCTCTTTTATTTGATATAAATTTCATTAAAAACTGTTAAGTAGTTTTAATGCATACCCTGGAGAAAGTTGACCTATTTTCAACAGAAAACATGCAGAAATATGACAAAATCTCAGGTAAACAGAGGAGGCATAGAGCATTAGTGATTATATACAGATACATATCCCATCAGTTTTATTTAATCCCTGACATTGGTCAAAATGTTCTTAAAACTATAACTCCATATGTTAATGTACTGTATACTCTGTTGTCTTCTGTATATGTTTTGTAATTTATAATCGTAAAAGGTGTGGGTGCGTTGTTGTCTCGTCCTTTACTTCGGTATTTTAGATAGACCTTACAAAAATTCTGTGTTTACCAAATTTTCAAATTTGTCGATTTCAAAATCCAATTTTTCATAGCGAGAAAATGTCTTGGGGAGGACCACCGCCTCAGCAATATGTAAGGAAATTGAGAAGCCTTTTAAAATACAATTTAAAGCTTTTTTGACCAAGTATACTTTGTCTTTTGAGTAATTACCAGCTTTTAACTATGTTACGTACATTTTGTATGACTTGTAACGGGGTTGTCCCCTTCGTACATTAATTAGTAGATTCAAATAGCCAGCCTTTATCACTGAACAAGGGAAGTACTTCTTTGGTTCAGAGGTAGAGCGCCTGACTGTAAACTTAGAGGTCCCGGGATCGAATCCCGCTCAGGACATAATTCATGCTCTCCGGTTACATTGGCGCCCAACTAAAAAACCCACGATGGTTAGAACAGGAAAACTAGCCAGGGTTAGTTGTGTTAAGAGTCATACATGAAGGTATGATGACTCTTGAGGAGGGGGAAGTGTAACGGGGTTGCCCCCCTTCGTACATTAATTAGTAGATTTAAATAGCCAGCCTTTATCCCTGAACAAGGGAAGTACTTCTTTGGTTCAGAGGTAGAGCGCCTGACTGTAAACTTAGAGGTCCCGGGATCGAATCCCGCTCAGGACATGTCGATTTTGTGAAGTAATTCATGCTCTCCGGTTACAGACTCTTAGTCTGAGGTGTAACTGTGTGTCATCATTAATTATGCTCTATTTTTTCATAAAAATACAAACTGCAATAAACATTCACATATCCCAATTGGGGTATATGCAAATATCCCAATTGGGGTTTCCCCACCTG
Organism: Arcuatula senhousia; assembly: GCA_963971305.1. Classification (NCBI taxonomy): domain Eukaryota; kingdom Metazoa; phylum Mollusca; class Bivalvia; order Mytilida; family Mytilidae; genus Arcuatula; species Arcuatula senhousia. The sequence continues at coordinate 28,260,896 of OZ020307.1, read as the reverse complement.
ATTGAATAAAAATTGCCAACATAATTTTACATTGCTACATGTATATCATGTACTGTCTATTCTATAGCGAGTTACAGTGTAAGCCTCTGGTGATCCACTACCAGCACCCGCGGGTGTCTCTATGTCTTGCGACAGTGTGTTTGTTTGTTTACAACCTCATTCTAGTTTAATTTCATCGTTATAACCTTTTGTATCGAACTAATAACTACATTTTCTGTGCATATAATTAAAATGAAGTAATTCCATTGGTTAGTTGGCTCATTGAATCGTCTTTAATATTTCCATGAAATGTCACTTGTGTCATGTGACTGTAACCGGGTCATGACCTTAATGTACTATATGCACAACTAAAATTTTAAATCTACCCGGTCATGCCGGTAGTTAAATTCTCACAACTTGATTTTTCATTTGGATATTAATGTGCAAATAAAAATGAAATAGAAATAAAAAAATACACAAACATACACCATAAAACAAAACAAAAATTCAGAAGCAAATAAAAAACATTAAAAAGTAACTATAAAAATTGAATGCATTTGATGTTTCATAAACAAGTACATGAAGTAAAACTGATGACCACTTGAAAATTTTTACATGAATTTTAACCGTGCTTTATTCAAAATGTGCTAAGGTGAAAGGATGCCAATGAAACATCAAAATATAATCATTCATTTCTTAATAGAACACACTTTATCTATATAAGGTCACAAATTGGGCTGAATACCAATACATGTAGTTGCTTTACAGACAACATATAAAACATGGAAACACAGAAACCACCAAATATCAATTAACAACACAAACTCTTGTCTTTATGAGAGTGAACTCAGGTGCTCCGGAAGAGTAAGCGGTTCCTGAAAATCAGATGTAAAAGATCATTCTGTGTGTGATTAGGTTTGTTAGTTACCTGCCCAGGGTCGATTGTTTTCTCCTGGGACTCTGGTTTCCTCCACCAATAAAATTGGATGCCCTACATGACCCAGGTGCATCAATAAAGGGCGTTTAACAAACACACACACACACACACACAAAAGTATCATGATTATTTAATGTATTCAAATTTCCAAATTACAAGTGTATAAATGTATATTCATACCACAACTATTCACAATCTGATTAAAATCAGCTGTTAGTTTGGCTCTGAGTACTCCACCGTTAGTGGTGGAGTACCCGGAGCCTAACTAACAGCTGATTTTAATCAGGTTATTGGTGGAGTATGCAGAGCCAAACCCCCAAGTTATAACCAGTATGTTTTAACTCACTAATTACATGAATAATAAAAAGCATACATGTATATTAAAATTGCTGTTTTTTAAGGATTGGTGACAATGAGATGTGGAATAAGTGTACCGGATGTTATTTTGTGTACATTTATTCCATATTTTTATTATCAGTATGTTAACTGCATTTTGGTCATGATACAGTGACACTTCTTTGTTTTACAGGGAGGATATGGAGCTCCACCACCCTACAGTCAAGGCCAGGCGCCACCACCACCGTCAGGACAACTTTATGGTCAAGGCAACCAGCCTAGGGGATATCAGCCACCACCAGGTGGACATCCCCCTCCCCAGGGATATCAACCACCACCTGGTGGACATCCCCCTCCCCAGGGCTATCAGCCACCCCCTGGAGGGCACCCTCCTCCACAAGGATATGGCGCTCCTGGAGGTCAACCCCCTCAGCAAGGTTACCAACAGCAGGGATATCAACCCCCTCCTCAACAGTCCTATGGACAGCAGAGACCTGGTCCTCAACAAGGAGGGTTTGGAGGAGGGGGGTATGGAGCCCCAGGGGGCTTTGGTCCACCACCAGGAGTAAATCCAGAACTTTGGAACTGGTTTCAGGTAAATGATTTTTCATGTATCACAAAAAAAAGACCACATGAATTATTTTCTGTATTGATTCATTATGCATTGGAGTTAAATTAAAAAAAACGTTTGTGTTAAAAGGGAAAGTTTGCATATGTAAGTCACAAAAGATTCAAGTGCAAAATTAAGTTTCAGAGCTTTAATTTTTTGCGGACATGTATAATATATTATGTTCCTTCTTGACTATCTTAATTTCTCCCCCCCCCCCCCCAAAAAAAAAATATGATATGCTTACAAACTTTTAATCCAACAATGAATAAAGTCTAAATTTAATGAATTACAAATGAATTTCTTATTGGTTTCGTTTTGTTTTGTTTTATTAGTACGATAGATCATGATACTTGTTAAATAAAAACAAAGATTAAATTTAAATGCTATACATTTCTTGTTTTGTAGATATCTAAAGGCAAGACATACACATCTCTATGGTTAGAGCACAAATAAAAAAGAATATTTGCATGTTTTCTTGTTTAAACGATTATATCTTTCAGGCAGTTGATCAGGATGGTTCTGGCAAGATTTCTGCTAATGAACTACAACTTGCGTTACTTAACGGCAACTTTTCACCGTTTAATCCAGAAACTTGTCGCCTCATGATCGGAATGTTTGACACTAACAAGTAAGATTTTATTTTCAGGCAGTTGATCAAGATCGGTCGGGTAAAATTACAGCGATAGAACTACGTCAGGCATTAATGAACGGAAATAGTACACCTTTTAATGAAGAAACTTGTCGTCTAATGGTGGGGATGTTTGATAAATCCAAGTAAGATTTCCAAAGCCATATATAGAGGTAGTCTGGCAGAATCAGGCAGTTAATTTAAAGTATTGTTGCCTTGCTTGAATAAGATTTTTATTCACTTAAATTAATAAATGATATATGTAAAAAGTTGAAAAAAGACTTTATAAGGGAGCCTAGCAAATATCATTATTGCAGAAAGTCTGCCCAAATATGTAGAGTCAAAAAAGGATGATCCTTAAAACTTTTTGCGCTCACTCCGATTTCTAAGGAGTGTTAAGTAAGTCCAGTCTAATGCAGTTTGAGGTTAAGCCTTGCTCTGAAAATATAAGACCCATTAAAAAAATATATATGATTTTTATACCCCCCACACGAAGTGGCAGGGTATTATGTTATACCCTCATTTTTTTTTCGGTGTCTGTCCGTCCCCCAAAGGTTTCCGACCAATAACTTAAAAAAACACCTCAAAGGATTTGAATGATATTTTGCACAGCTGTTAAGTACAATAAAATACAGGTCAAGTTTGATTTCCAGCATGATCCAAAAAATAGTTTTCTAGAAAGGCCACTTTGAAAAATCAAATTTCATGAAATTTTGATTTTCTGACCAATAACTTGAAAATGTGACAAGGGATTCAAATGATATTTTGTACAGCTATTAAGTACTATAAAATACAGGTCAATATTGATTTCCAGCATGATCCGAAAATTAGTTTTCGAGATAGGCCACTTTGAAAAATCAAATTTTATAACTTAAAAACGCGTCAAGGGATTTGAATGATATTTTACACAGCTGTTTAGTACAATAAAATACAGGTCAAGATCAATTTCCAGCATGATCTGAAAAATAGTTTTAGAGATTGGCCACTTTGAAAAATCAAATTTTATGAACTTTTGATATTATATCAATTTTTAGCTCAGCTGGACCGAAGGTCCATGTGAGCTATTACCATCACTTGGCGTCCGTCGTCGTCTGTCGTCGTTGTCTGTCGTCGTCGTCGTCTGTTAACAATTTTTCAAAAATCTTCTCCTCTGAAACTACCAAACAGAATTTAATAAAACTTGGTATGAATGATCCTTAGGGTGTCCTGCACCAAACTTGTGTTTTCATTTTTGATCCGATAAAAAACATGGCCGCCGTTACTAAAAATAGACTAGGGGGGTCAGACTACTGTTTTTGGCTTATAAATCAAAAAGTATAAGAGATAGAGGAAATCTGAGGACACGCTGCTGATTCAGCATCAAAAGCTCTACAAAAGTCTCCATTTGGTCAAAGTTGTCAGATGACCCCTTATAGGGGTTACGGCCCCTTAAAGGTGAAAAATAGCATTTTTTCATGTTTTTGGCCTACAGAATGAAAAATATTGCAGATAGAGATTAGCTGTTGCTTGCTTAAATGTTCAGCTCATTTAGCTCTACAAAAGTATCCATAGGGTCGAAGTTGTCAGATGACCCATTATAGGGGTTACGGCCCCTGAAAAATAGTGATTTTCATGTTTTTGGCCTACAGAATGAAAACTATTGCAGATAGAGATTAGCTGTTGCTTGCTTAAATGTTCAGCTCATTTAGCTTTACAAAATTCTCCATACGGTCGAAGTTGTCAGATAATTCCTTATAGGGGTTACGGCCCCTGAAAAATAGCAATTTTTCATGTTTTTGTCCTACAGAATGAAAACTATTGCAGATAGAGATTAGCTGTTGCTTGCTTAAATGTTCAGCTCATTTAGCTCTACAAAATTCTCCATAGGGTTGAAGTTGTCAGATGACCCCTTATAGGGGTTACGGCCCCTGAAAAATAAAGATTTTTCATGTTTTTGGCCTACAGAATGAAAACTATTGCAGATAGAGATTAACTGTTGCTTGCTTAAATGTTCAGCTCATTTAGGTCTACAAAATTCTCCATAGGGTCGAAGTTGTCAGATGACCCCTTATAGGGGTTACGGCCCCTGAAAAAAGCGATTTTTCATGTTTTTGGCCTACAGAATGAAAACTATTGCAGATAGAGATAAGCTGTTGCTTGCTTAAATGTTCAGCTCATTTAGCTCTACAAAAGTCTCCATAGAGTCAAAGTTGTCAGATGACTCCTTATAGGGGTTATGGCCCCTTATAGGTGAAAAATGGTGTTTTTGGCCTATAGAATGAAAACTATTGCAGGTAGAGAAAAGCTGTTGCTTGCTTAAATGTTCAGCTCATTTAGCTCTACAAAAGTATAGGGTCAACATCAAGACCAGGTGAGCGATTCAGGCTCCTGGGAGCCTCTTGTTGTTGAGGTATCATTTAATGTCCCATTACATGCCCTATTTTTCTCTTTTGCATCTTCACAAATTTGTAAAAGAATGTCTTCCTCCTTTTATCTATAAGATATATGTGGTTTAAGACACATTAATAAGTTATATAAGATTAGAGGAATTTTCTTATCTAAGACATTTTAACCAATGCCATCAATCTATAGATTTACAGAATATATAATTACAATTACATAAAATTTCTGCGTTTTTTTCTGATAACAATCTTTTTCTTTATTGCCTGTTTATGTTCTGACTACTATCTCTTTATGTTAGTGTAATCAGACCTTATTTCTGTCAAATCTACTGTGAAGGTATTTATGAAAATTTTTATAAGGATTCATTCATAAGATTATTTTAAAAAGCCATTCAATAATGCTAAAATAATTTAAATTAGTGTTTAATTTTGTTTAAGTTAGATTATTGTTAAATACATTGCATGGGTCAAATTCATGTCTCTATGCAAATTATATAAAACAACTTAAAAACAAACCTATAAGTACTTTCACAATAGATGTCTCTTCTCTAGCATTTTTGTCTACCTTTTGTCATTTTGTACTGCATGCATTATTTTTGTTTTGAAAATAATTTGTTTATTGTTCCTGTTATTCTTATTAAACAAGCTTTTCAAACACCAGTTAAAATCTGCTTGCTTCACAGTGTATCTCATTATTAAATCACATTGTATTGTTTAATGTTTTATGTGGTATTCAGTTCTTTTTTGTTTTAATGTTTAACTTTCTTGTTGGGCATGTATAATTTCATTTTACATATTAGTTTATTTGTTCATCTAATGCACCCAATTAACCTTTACATTAAACTGTATTTCAGAAGAAAATTTGTTCCAACATGTATTTAATAACTTTATCATGTTAATTTAAAAAACTTACAAATTTTTAGCAAGCTGGACATTCAACTTTGATTGTTATCATTTGCACATGCTCTTCCTTCCTACTAATCTTAATTGCCCAGTAGGGGATCCAGAATGGCTAGCTCCATACACAGTTTATTGACGAAGGGATTTGACCAAAGATCTAAACAAACATTTCAAAATTTCTGATGGAAACAGAGGGAAATACTCCTTCTGGATTCCCCAATGTTGCCAATTTTGTTTTTAAATGACAGAGATTCCAACTAAAAAAAATTGCATAAAAATTGTCTTTTTGCTTACGTTCACTAACTTTAAAACTTGCATGTATTTGATAACTTGACTTCACATGTTTTATCTCTGCTGTGCGAGTTGTAAGGTCTGATTACATTAGGCAGTGCATGTTTAGTGCATGAAATTTAATATGGTGACCCAAATATTGTCAACTTGTTAGTGGGGTACTAACTATCATAGTTCTCGAGAAATAAACACACTATTAAAATTTGATCTTAGACATAATTTAAGATTGATTTGAACTAAAAATTTTATTTCTTGGTTAATCCACACAAAAAAATTGAACTGTTAATGAACTTTTACAATTTGTTTTATGTATTTGAAATACTGGTAATTTGGATATCAAAGAATTATTATATATATGTCGTGTACAAGTTGCAACTTTGTACATGTTGCAACATGTACAGAAAAATTGTACAAGTTAAAAAAAATATTGAATGCCCTCTACATTATTAGACAAAACTTATTTTTTGTAATCATAAATGAGATTGGAATATTTTAAGAAAAGATGTATCATGAAGTTCACAATCGAGCCTATAAAATACAACTAGTTTGAAGAACTTATATTGCAAAATGATGGCAATATAAGTTCCCAAACTTTGATGTCTTGATTTCAGCAGCAACACCTTAAATGCTTTTGTTTTGCACTTCCATAATACTTTTTATGAATTATTAAGGATAATATTTCTTTAAAATGACATCCAGAATTTCAACAAAAAGTGTAATATCTCATATGGCTTCTTTGGGATTTCGTGTACTTGATGAAAGACATCCATGTCATATTTTGTCTTAACTTGTACAATTTATTTGTACATGTTGCAACATGTACAATATTGCAACTTGTACACAACATATATATCATATATATCATATTGAGAAAAGTTTTTTAACCTAAAAAAAATTTAGCTATCTGATCTATCAGAAATTTTACTTGGTAAATGAAAAGTTCATGTACTACATATATTTGGTTTATTTTTACAACAGAGATGGTACAATTGATATAAATGAGTTTGCTGCCTTATGGAAGTATGTCCAAGACTGGAGAGGATGTTTTGAAAGGTATGTGTTCTAGTTGGACTTAGACTTCAATTTATAGCATAAATAGGTTTTGAGATACTGTGGTTTGATTCTTTATTTGTTTGGTTACCAATTTTCGTGGTTTTCATGGTTGACAGTCAGCATAAAAAATAAGAATCCAAAAAGTGGTAATATTATGTTAGGACCAAATTCTTGAAATGAAATTAAAAATCAAAATGTCTTTGGAAGGGGGGGGGGAACCCTGAAAATTTCTTCCCACAAAAATAATTGTATCAACAGCAAATATCCTTAAACTTTACAAATATTGATTTAAAAAAAAATACTAAATTATATTTTCAATGTCAGGTCTATACAAAATGCAAAGTTATTTAAAACAATACAAAATGTCCACTGTAATATGATTTTAAATAATTTAGAAATGACGGAAAGTTATACTCAGTAGTATTAAAATACCAAAAGTAATTGCAAATACAGTAACCAATTGATACAATAAGACTCCATGATGATCATGATAGAGGCAAAGAACTGCTAAAGGTGTATTAGAATCTCAAAGTCTGTTGGATCAAAAACAAGGAGACCCTGAAGAAAGTAGTCCCACAAAAAAACCCTGAAAAACGAATAACACAACTAAACTGCAATCTGGGGGCCTTGTTGGCAGGGTGGTCTAAGGCGCTGGTCTAAATACCATGCTATTGATCACTAGCTGTTCATCTCTCAGGTGGTGTTAAAGTACCATTTGTCATTTACAAAAAAGGGACTTCACAACCTGTATGTGATTAAGTTTTTCATTTACCTGCCCAAGGTCTGTGGTTTCTTCCTGATACTCCAGTTCCCTCTACACCATTAAAACTGACCACCCTACATGGCCCAGGTACATCAAAAAGGGTGTTAAACGCTAATACACAAAACACACACATAAACTGCAATCAGCAACTGTTACTTTCATTTTGGTAAACAAGAGTGAACTTGGGTGTTCTAGAAAGGTGTCAACCTGGTACAACATTTATGTCGCCAATTAATTTTTAGGATAATGGTAATGGTCTTTATAATTTCAGGTTTGACACAGATAGATCGGGTAATATAGATGCCAATGAACTAGGGAATGCCTTCAGAACATTTGGTTATAATTTGTAAGTTTGGCTCAAGTTTTAGAGATGTCAAATAGCTTTAGACTTTATCAAAACAAATAGTTCTTTTCATCAGAATTTTATGTCTATATATAGAATGTATTGCACATCTCGTTAAGTAGTGGATGGTGAATTTTATTTGACAGAATAATAAACATATCCAGTGCTTTTGGGAAGATATGGTTTTGATAGGGTACATACCTTTGGGGGGGATGAAAAAAAACTTAAATACTACAATGTGTAAGCTATCTTTGAATGAAGATTAGATCTTTTATTGTCCCCCGTCGCATTGCGACGGAGGACATAGTAACGGTCTTCGTCTGTGGGTGTGTCTGTCCGTCTTTCCCACTTTTGTGAGCACAACTCCTCTGAGACCTCTCAACAGATTTTTAAGGAATTTTGTAGAATTGTTTGTCATCATATGTAGTTGATCATATCGTACCCTTATTTTGATTTGACAAATTTTATAGAAGTTATGGGACTTTATCGACTTTATCGATTTGTTCATTTTATGTCATAGGAACACTTTGTGAACGCAACGCGACAGAGGGACATAGTAACGGTCTTTGTCTGTGGGTGTGTCTGTCCGTCTTCCCCACTTTTGTGAGCACAACTCCTCTGAGACCTCTCAACAGATTTTAAAGAGATTTTGTAGAATTGTTTGTCATCATATCTAGTTGATCATATCGTACCCTTATTTTGATTTGACAAATTTTATAGAAGTTATGGGACTTTATCGATTTGTTCATTTTATGTCATAGGAACACTTTGTGAGCGCAACTCCTCTGAGTCTACTCAATGGATTTTGATGAAATTTTGTTGGATTGTTTGTCATGATAAGTAGTTGATGATATCGCACTGCCATTTTGATTTGACAAGTTTTATAGGAATTATTGGACTTTATTGTCTTGGTTCATTTTAGGTCATTTTAGGAACACTTTGTGAGCTCAGATTTTGATGAAATTTTGTAGGATTGTTTGACATGATATGTAGGTACTCATATCGCAAAGCCATTGAAATGTTTGTATACGACCGCAAAAAATTTGTGGTTGTATAATGTTATGGCGATGTCCTCTGCGTCTGTGTCTGCGTTGTCTGGGGACATTGTGTCCGTGCGATAACTTGAGTAGAAATTGACCGATTGTTATGAAATTTTGATATGATGTTTCTATTCATTATAGGAAGGTTGGTAATGCATTTGGGGTTGGTGGTTAACGATGATATTGAATTCTTAAACCAACTTATTGAATATATAGAATCCAACTACAATATTAGGAAAGCCAGTAAAAAATTACAAATCAAATAACTGTGATAATTATTTTTAAAAAGTACAACCTTTTTTATATGTTACTGTATGATGTGCACTGGTGATATTCATAAAAGGGTCATTAATAGACGGATGATGGTTGTACAAAAATATCGACTCTTATTTCGTTTTATGCAAAAGAACACGTACAATTAAGAATACAAAGTTTCAGGGGGCAAGGTTTCGTCAATTTTTTCATACATAAATGCAACTATAATGAATTTATAATTTTCTTAAAATTTCTGAACAGTATAAAACATGTCGCTCAAATATAATTTCCAAGAATGTTGGAATTCATGCAGAACTTTTCATAAGCGAGTGCTTTACGCCGTTATTTCTCCATAAAGATGAGGATTTTTACAAATTATACAATTTGAAACAGATTCTTGTTGTCAAAAACCCGTTCATTTTCGGCTGGCAAATAAGCCCACAGCAGCGGTCTTGTCGGTAAAAGTCCACTAAAAACCACTCAGAAACCTGACTGGGATGTGTACACCAGGTTGTTGAATGAGACAGCCCTGCATGTCATATTGAATACCGCCGACTCGTCAGGCTATAAAACTTCTGAATAAAAGTCTTACAACTATCCATAGTGGTGTACCGTCATGACCGTGTTTGGGAACATTCATCGCACAAATAAATTAAAGAACCTTGCTGCAGGTTTCGCTAATAGAAGGACCCTTAGGATCCTGATGCAGGAAGCTGAATAGCACGGTCATACTTTTTTTCCAATGGAAATTTCTTTCCTTCCTGGTTGCCCTTGAGTTCCTATTTCCTCCATCGACATTTCATGTTCATTGTGTCACCTTTTTCATGTTCTGCTATGACAAAATCTTACTACTTTGGAGTTTTGAAAAAATTTCGCAATCCGTTTTTTCAAGTCTATTATAGACAAATGATAATTCTGCCACCATAGAGTGATCTATATACGACATTTGATTGCCTTTTAAATACGTCTTTGCTTTTTCCATGTCCTCTTTCCATATTGCCACTTTTTAAGCTTAGGTCATGACAATCCAGCACACAGTTTTACATTTTTCACGTTTTGGCTGAAAGATGCTGCTTCGGAGGCTGCACTTGCAACTATATGAACTTAAATTATTTTATAACCGACTTTACAAAGGTATAAAAAAAAATTGTTTGATACTAAGCATGTAGGTTAACAGGGGAGATTGCCGTGTTAATAGAATGATTTTGTTTCTTAATCTTGAACTTTATGATATTATGTCATTTGGTGACACCCCCCTGACAAAATCCTGGATCTGCCCCTGCTTTACTGTTTCTATACCCCACGCAAAAAAGGGTATAATGTTTTTGACTGGTATGTCCGTCCGTCCGTCCGTCTGTGATCAAAGTTTGTAATCACAACTCCTCTTAAACTACTGAACAGAATTTAATGAAACTTGGTATGCAAGAAGTACACCATATGTAGTTGTGCATACTAACAGGAATTTTTAATACGCAAATTTTTGTAGGAGTTATGGCCCTTTGGACTTAGAAATTTGCAGAAAATCATGATCAAAGTTTGTGATTGCAACTCCTCTTAAACTACTGAACAGAATTTAATGAAACTTGGTATGCTCTTAAACTACTGAACAGAATTTAATGAAACTTGGTATGCAAGAAGTACACCATATGTAGTTGTGCATGTTACCAGGAATTTTTTATCCGCAAATTTTTGTGGGAGTTATGGCCCTTTGGACTTAGAACTTTGCAGAAAATCATGATAACAGTTTGTGAACGCAACTCCTCTTAAACTACTGAACAGAATTTAATGAAACTTTGTATGCAAGAAGTACACCATATGTAGTTATGCATGTTACCGGGAATTTTTTATCTGCCATTTTTTGTGGGAATTATGGCCCTTTGGACTTAGAAATTTGACATAATTTTGTTATGATATTCAAATACTTGCACATTCACTTTTCCAATCATCCAATATTATTGATTCCTTTAGCTCGATACTTATTCCTCAAGGATAACATTGATAGTCCAATAGCGGAACGCGTGGGGTATGTCAGCGTGCTCACTAAGGTTCTTTCATTTTTTTTTAAATAGGGGTCCAAAAGGACCAAATATGTCAATTAATATAAAGACCTTTTCTATAAGATGTTGATGTGAATATATATGTGTTAAATATGATTTTTAAAGTCCACCAAAGGGTGCATGTGTCAAAAATCTTTTATAAGTCCGTCATGGGCTACATGTGACCAAAGCAATAGACTATCCATATAGGGCCTCCAATGTACAGGGCTCAACATGTTGCGGTCGTATCATGCTGCGCTTGGCGTAGCTTTTTATTAATTTTCAACTTTAATACGATGGTGGGGGACGTAGGCTATGTGTAGCAATCTTGTTTTTAAATAAAAAATCAGCCATGTTAATGGAAGTTATCTTCAATGTACATTCATTGTTTAGAAAAAGACTACTTGTGAGGTGGGGCTTCATGTCTTTTGGACATATTCTTGTTAATTTTAGTGTAAATCCTTTTTTTCCAGATCCCCACAGTTTGGCCAGACAGTTATTAGAGTATTTGATAGAAGAGGATCAAGGACAATTAACTTTGATGATTTTATTCAAGCTTGTGTCATGTTAAAAACCCTGACAGATAAATTCAGGGTCAAGGACAAACAACAGAATGGGGTAGTCAATATTTCCTATGAAGAAGTAAGCCTTAAGTCTTTATGTCAGATTTTTGCATGAGTAAAATAAAATTACAATGGATTTTCAGAGAAAACATCTGCATGAGGCACATTTGTTCCATTAAAGGCATATTGTAAACACTTTAGTCAAGTTTTAATGCAGAAACTCAAAACAAGTATTCAAACGACATCATTTAAATTAGCACTGGTGAAAAGATTGTAAAAATTGTTTTGTGCATGTGAAATTTGTATTGAATCAAGGTTCAAGAAGAAAAAAAAGGAAACAAGCAAAAACATATCTAAGAAATAGATACTGTAACAATTTTGAGAATCTTGAAGTAAAATCTCTACTCATTTGTATTTAAGGAGCATTTTTTAATTAATCCTATAAAAAGTCTATTGATGTACTATTACACTTTCTTTTTCAGTTTTTAGAGATGGTATTAGATAATACTATTTTAGCTGTGAAATGAAGTCATTCTGTGATAACATGATGGACCAATCTACACAATCATGGCTGTTGTATGCCAAGAAAGATAGGTGTAAAATCGTCAAAGTACAGTGATTCAGTCTATGTTAAGCTCATTATTAGTGCTCTGTTTAATCAAATACATTTCAATGTTTAAAATCAATGTTTATCAGTAAGTTTTATTGCTCATTTTATTTAAATGCATTTGTTTGGGTTGAATGGAACATGTGACTGTATGAGAACTGATTTTTTACACAAAAAACTTCCATCATTTTTTTTCCATTTCGTTGACATATATTTCATCTGATGTTAAAGATTCTTTTTATATTAGAGCGACTCTCTCTGTCAATTATTATGGTAATAAATCATTTTGCATTATTTTTTCCATCTGCACCAATTTTCATCAAAATTAAGTAACTTCTCTTTAAGAAAATTCAATGAGCATTTAATCTAGTTGTATATTTACACATCAAATCCTCAATGTTGGAAATTAATTCAATAATGCAGATTAAAGCACAATTAAAATCAAAGTAGAAAAAAAGTAGAAACATATTTTCACTAGTACTATATGATAGTATTAATCTATAATATAGATTTTGACATACTAGAAATTAATAGAATTGTTCTGAATGATGAGTTTTATCGTTAAATTAAATACGAAAATATATATGATTCTGGTTTTTGTCTCGCCTGCGAAGCAGAGCGGGACATAGGTGTTACTTTACCGGCGGCGGCGGCGTTAACTTTTTGGAAAAGTTTTATGAGCACCTCCATATCTCAAGAACTATAAGTCCTAGGTTGATGAAACTTGGTATGCATATGCCCTAGTAGTAGCTTAGCACAGTTGCATCCCCATATTTTGACCTTGACCTTGATTTTCCGGTTGAATGACTTTGACAATTTTCAATACATATAATAGCAATGGAAAAGTTTTGCGAGCACCTCCATATCTCAAGAACTATAGGTCCTAGGTTGATGAAACTTGGTATGCATATGCCCCAAAAGTAGCTTAGCACAGTTGCATCCCCATCTTTTGACCTTGACCTTGATTTTCCGGTTGAGTGACTTTGACAATTTTCAATACATATAATAGCAATGGAAAAGTTTTGCTAGCACCTCCATATCTCAAGAACTATAGGTCCTTGGTTGATGAAACTTGGTATGCATATCCCCCAGTAGTAGCTTAGCACAGTTGCATCCCCATCTTTTGACCTTGACCTTGATTTTCCGGTTGAGTGACTTTGACAATTTTCAATACATATAATAGCAATGGAAAAGTTTTGTGAGCACCTCCATATCTCAAGAACTATAGGTCCTTGGTTGATGAAACTTGGTATGCATATGCCTCAGTAGTAGATTAGCACAGTTACATCCTCATCTTTTGACCTTGACCTTGATTTTCCGGTTGAGTGACTTTGATTATTTTTATTGCATATATTTGCAATGTTTAAGTTCTATAAACATTTTTTGATCTCAGAAACTGAAAATCCATGTAAATTCAAGATATAGTGGAAGTAAGAAAGAATAATTGTTTCTGATGGTGCCGGCAGGCGAGACATACTTTAGTGTTAACTCTTGTTTTTATATTTATCTGTACAATCAACTCTTGTTTTCTGTGCATAACATTTCATAAATGTCTATTTGACCAAATGTAACCACTCGTAGAAGTTTTAAAAGCTTCAATGACATGGGTTTTTAAAACCCAAGAGCTTTATAATTATTATTCAAGCACATAGCTTTATTTTTCTATTTAGAATTCCCTTCAAAATCATGTATTCACTGTACTTTAGTTGTATATTTCAGAATTAAATTTGGAGCAAAATTTTGCTTTCACATTTCTATAAAAAATGAAATCAACTGTAACTTTTAAGAAAAGATACATCAATTATGGACTTTGACCGTTCTATGGATCCAGAAAAATGTTATTGACTATATGGAGGAAGTCCAAATAGGTATTATGCTATTGGTCCAAAATGTATAAATGAAATGTACCATTTGGATTTTGATGCCATAGAGTTATCTTTCTTTATATATGTATCTACCTTTTTCTCAAAAAAGTTAATTTTCCAAGATTTTTTCCAATACTCTTACTTTTAAATTGAAATTACATGTAAAAACACTTAAAAACTTTTTTTTTAAATTTCTAAACGAGCATTATCATGTTAAATTACTTCTCCATCTAGCTTTATGTGATTCTAGAAGCCAAGCTTTAATAAGGCTGTAATATTGTATTGCAGACATGAAAATTTTCACTTGGTGATATTTTCACTCCTAGGAACACGCTAATCAATCCAGGTAATTTTTACTAAACTCCGCAAAAGATTTCTCTTATAATCAACTGCATTAACTTTATACTTATCAAAGCAAATTGATTGAAATAACTTTTCTTAAAATTCATTAAGGCTACGCTCGTTCAAAATATGAATTGTACGTTAGTCAAATTATTGAATTGTCGTGGAACTTAAACATTTCCCCATTGACACCATTTGTTAATAAATTGTTAAGGTAGAGATACACTATGGCTTTCCATACGACATAAAATTAGAGTCATGAAAAATCCTTTACATTTTAGTAAAAATCTTTAGACTCTATTCGCATACATAAAGTGTTAGTAAAAATTACCTGGATCGATTCACGTGTTTCATGTTTTTGTAAAGTTGACCTTTTGCATTTGGCATGTTTTTGTGTATTTCTTAAGATTTCTATTGTATACTGAACCAATAGTTTATTTATGTTGGGTTTCAAATTAAGTGCATATAACCCTTATTCAGAAATTTCATATTTAGTATTTGTTGATTTTTAGCTCACCTGGCCAAAGGCCATGTGAGCTATTGCCATCACTTGGCGTCCGTCGTCGTCGTCCGTCGTCGTCGTCGTCCGTCGTCGTTAACTTTTCTTCAAACTTCTTCTCCTCTGAAACCGCTGCACAGATTCAAACCAAACTTGGTCTGGTGGTACTTTAGGGTATCCCCCACAGAACTGATGTGGGGATTTTTGATTTGTCGAAAAACATGGCCGCCGTTGCTAAAAATAGACCAGGGGGGTCAGACTACTGTTTTTGGCTTGTAAATCAAATAGTATAAGAGATAGATGAAATCTGATGCCACCCTACTGCTTCAGCATCAAAAGTTCTACAAAAGTCTCCATTTGGTCCAAGTTGTCAGATGACCCCTTATAGGGGTTACAGCCCCTTAAAGGTGAAAAATAGCATTTTTTCATGTTTTTGCCCTATAGTATGAAAACTATTGCAGATAGAGAAAAGCTGTTGCTTGCTTAAATGTTCAGCTCATTTAGCTCTACAAAAGCCTCCATAGGGTCGAAGTTGTCAGATGACCCCTTATAGGGGTTACAGCCCCTTAAAGGTGTAAAATGGCGTTTTTTTTCATGTTTTTGCCCTATAGCATGAAAACTATAGCAGATAGAGAAAAGCTGTTGCTTGCTTAAATGTTCAGCACATTAAGCTCTACAAAAGTCTCCATAGGGTCGAAGTTGTCAGATGACCCCTTACAGTGGTTACGGCCCCTAAAATAACGGTTTTTTGTGTCTTTGGCCTATAGAATGAAAACTATAGTAGATAAAGAAAAGCTGTTGTTTGCTTAAATGTTCAGCTCATTTAGCTCTACTAAATATAGGATTGACATCAAGACCAGGTGAGCGATTTAGGCTCCTGGGAGGCTCTTGTTTTTTCACAATTTCATCTTTTTGTAGTGCTAATACATATCCCTCACATCTAATGTATTTATAATTTTATTCATTCCTCTATTTTTTTACCAATTTCTTAAGATAATATGATTGTGATATAAATGTGTAATTTCTATATGCACATGTAAATGTTTATGAAATCAGTATGTTATTTTATATTATTCTTTATGTTAAAGATGGAAATAAATGACTATATAATTATAGTAGAATCTTGATTGTAAATATCTGAAGTTTTTATTAGGGCATCAAACCTTGAGTGTGTCTCCTTCATTTTTTGTCTAAAAATCCTGGGTTATCAGATAGTCTAAGGCCCTGGTTTAAAAACTGTAATATATTTATTTACAGTACCATGCTATCAATTATTTGTCAATTTAAAAAAAAGACATTGTTATTATACCCCAGCTTCTAAGAAGAGGTGGGTATACTGGTTTACCTCTGTCCTTCCGTCTGTCCGTCCGCAACATAACTTTGGTAACAGTTTTCTCAACAACTACAGTGACTTGGAATTAGGTATATGGCTTCAGTATGATGTCTTTTATTGCGAGTATGGAAATAAGGTCTGTGGGATATCTTCTTCCTGTTTACTGACTTAGTCAAAGGTCAATTGTTGAAAAAATTTTGTAACATTTTTCTCAGCAACTACATATTACAGTGACTTGAAATTTTGTATATGGCTTCAATATGATGTACTTTATCAGGAGTATAAAAATTAGGTCTGTCAGGTATCTACTTCCTGTTAACCTACTTTAGTCAATTTTCAAAATTACTGGTCAACTGTTGTAAATTTTCATAACATTTTTCTCAGCAACTAGATATTACAGTGACTTGAAATTTGGTATATGGCTTCAGTATGAAGTCCTTTATTGTCAGTATCAAAATAAATTAAGTCTGTCTGATATCTACCTCTTGTTTACCCCCATAGTTAATTTTGGGGGTAGCGGGGGTACACTGAGTGAGCAGTAGCTCACAGATTCCTTGTTTACAAAAATGTCCTTCATTGTGAGATAAATTTGATAAATTTGTAAGGAAAATTTACATGAAAGAAGTATGGTTCATCATATTGAAATGTGCATGAAGAAACCTTGCTCTTGGCTATCAGAGACTTCAATATGAGCTGATGGATCCTTTTGTGAGCTGGCTTACAGTATTGCTAGTCCTCTGCCATTAAAACTGACATTCCTATACGACTAGTGTGTTTAATATAGGAAAGACAATAACACTCTAGCTCCATATTTTTTGGTCATCCTGTTTCTTTTTTCCATCTACTGGTGTCCCCTTTAAGGTAGTCTTAGTGATAAGAGTTATACAAGACAAGCAAAAATAAATAAAAGCACATGTAACAAAACTACTGTGGTTTCATTATTATTGGTGGGGTATCAATTTTCGTGGTTTTCGTGTGTAGCCTTTACCCACAAAATTTGATATCCCACAGAAAGGAAATTTAAAATAGATTGGTATGCGGCAGACTTCAGAACCACGAATTTAAGTACATGTATTAACAAAGCAGTCTTTTTTTTATCAAACCACAAAAGTTGGTACCCTCAGGAATCTGGAAAATAAATGAATCCACAGTAACCAGCATGAAATTTGGAAGTAATATCAAGAGTGATCCTGAAGCAAAAGAAGTCCTCACCTATCAGCACTACTGTGATACACATTAAAAGTCTATCTGCCTTGAGTTCTTGAGATAAGAGGTTAATTCAAGTCAAGGTCATGTGGCATTTGACTATATGAAATTTTACTACCAATAAGAATTCGTGGACCATCTGCAATGGTTCTACATATCAAAGTTATGGAGAAACTGACTAGCTAGCTAGACCAACAACAAAAAAATGAGCACAAAAATCAACAAATATTTACAGTCTTTAAAATTGTAAACCTAATTATAAGGTCAAGGTAATATGACCATACCACTTAATATCAGATACCAAGGTAAAAGACTTTACAGGTAATTTATTTTCCATGAAAGTCTTGCACTAAAGTTTACAGCTCCAAAAAGATGCAAGTTCACATTTACATATATGAAATGGGATCAAGGTCAAATGCATGGTAACAGGGTTGTAAACCATAACCCAAGATGCCTGTATACCAAATTTCACATGCCTAACTATTAAACTTTTCAAATCATTTTCCACAAGTCATATAAAAAAGTTCACAGTAATAGTATCAGGTTCACACAGCATGGTGACAGTTCTGTAGACCAAGACTCTAAGTGTTTGTACACAAAATATCAGATGCTTATGAATTATACTCATAAGTAATTTCCAACAAAAGTCTTTCAAAGAAGTAAACACCAAAATAAGACCGAAATTCACAATTGTCAAAGCATGATAATTGGTCAATTTCACTAAACTTGGTAACAGTTGCATAGACCATAACTCTATATATAAGTGTCTGTATACCAAATGCCCAAAATTATTTGTTTCAAGAAATTCTTTTTCCAAATAAGTTTATCCCTGCACCAATGTTACCAGAAAGAAATACATGTTGGCCTTCCACAACCATCCGTTACAGGAGAGACAATAATGAAAAGACAAAATATGGATACATAAAAATTAAAGGCAGGAAAAGGGATTGCTTGGAAATATAGAAAATTGCCAAATTTCATGCGATTCAAAATATGATGGCTACAAAAATCTATCTGTCACTCACTCAGATGGTCTTTGAAGTCTTAAAAGGTCTAGTCTCAAGTAATTATAAACTTGTGATATAACCATTTTTTGTAAATGTGTTAAATAAATATTGTCTATTATCTAGTAATTGGAGACAGTATTGATCTGAAAAATGACAAGAAATAATACCTGTCATCATTAATCACTTGAACTAACAATGTTAAATTTGTTTTTGTTTTGCATCTTAGCCAGCCTCCTTTCCCATTTGAACAATGGCAATGGTCGTCCAAAATTGGTGTTAAACTAGCAGTGGCAGTACCAGGGGGGTTCCAGGGGTCGGACCCCCCGTCACCTTTCCTCCGAAATTTTTAAATTTTTGTGTAGATTTTCAGCAATATTGGTCTGGAACCCCCCTTTTGGCCCACAGAACCCATTATGTGGAACCCCCCCCCCCTTTTCGAAAATTTCTTGATCCGCCCCTGACTAGGATTAATAAAATCAAACTTCAGCAAAGTTTGAACAAATATACGTCAAGACATAAATGAAAATTCCAGTGCATATACTTAGTTTTAAACCTATCAGGCATCCCTATAGACCTTAGATGAATGAAACTTGTTATGCAGGTTTCTTAGTCAGTGTTCAGCATCTATATCCCCTGCCATATGACTTTATACTTCAGGTTGGTGGCTCCCGCAGGGTTAAAAACGACCTGCGACCTGAGGGCTTTTTAGGGCGACTTCCAACCTACACTTCATAAAATCGACCTATGCCAAAAAACGACCTGCGACTCCGCCAAAATATGCCTTTTAAAAGCGACCTTGTGACCTCAGGTCCCTTTTAAAAGCGACCTTGCGACCTGAGGGGGGGGAGCCCCAGGTTGAATAAATGACACGAGATGAAAAATAAACGAACAAGTTACAGCTTTTTTTGGCACCTAGATTTCTCTAAAACTATGGACTAGTTTAATGAAAATTGGTATGCAGGTTCATTGGTTCATTCTCAACATTTGATTTCGACCTTCAAATTTAGGGTTTTATGACTTTTCAGAAGAGAAGTTTTAGCAGAAAAATAGTTAAACAGGATGAAAATTAGAGAAATGTATTTCATTTGTTGTTTCAAAGATCTAGAAAGTACAAATATTTCCAAGGATATTTAATGAAAAGTGTTTGATAAAAAATATTTTAGACATTTAATGCATTTTCCTAAGACAGGATAGGAGATGAGTTGATTCAATGCCTAAATATTAATTGGATTTTAAAATAAAATAAAAGATTGGTTTGATGATGAGAAAATATGTATTTTGTTTGTCAGAGTGTGGGTTATGAAAAAAATTAATACTCATAAATCAGAACTCTTTAGACTTTTCAACTGCCTCAAATAGATCTTTTTCTTTGCCTATATATCATCCACTGAATTTCAAAGGGCAGTGACCATTCAAACATTAGGGTATGCATACATGCAATCCATCACAAAGACATGTATTTATAATGATAAAGCATAAAATTATCACCAAAGTTATCTTTTCTGTCTATATTTGACAAATGTTCAATAACATAATTTTTATTTTTAGATAATTCATAGAAATATAAATTTTGCCCAGTCACTCTTTGTACTGGCTATCAAACAATTATCCTTGTATCAATATAATTTTAGATTATCTCCCTTTATCAGGACTCCCTTCGGTGTACAGTCTTTGATACCTGTTGTTGAATCACACCTGTAACTAGTATTTTACCTGTAATCAGTCAGACCGTCTCTTTCATCTTCCCCGTGGAATGTCATCAAGTAGATAAAGATATGTTTCTCTCTACCTGTGGGACTGGGCCAAATCAGGTACATGACTGACTTGGTGATAAAAACCAGCAAAGTTCAATGTGGTTTTTCCTCCTTGAATAACGGTCAGTGAAAGGCTATACACACTTAGATCTTGGTGTTGTATTTGTTATATTATGACTGGTTTGTCAGTTAAACACATTTATAAGATAGAGAACAACCCATTAAGGATTTGTACAGAATTAATCCCTTTATCTCCTGTGTTGATCATTTTTAACCTCTATTAGTTATGCTGCAGAGGAATTCACATTTTACGAATAATAAATAAGTTTATGATGGGATTGCCATAATATGAATAAAATTACGAATATGAATACGAATACGAATCTTTATTGTCATTAAACTTTTATACAGTTTGTGACACATAAACATACACAGATATAAAACTAACTAAAACACACAGTAATACATAGTTACAAGTAAAGAAAAAAATTAAGGGTCCCCTGTCCTCAGTTCAAAAGACTTTTTTATAAAGGATCCTAGTTTATTTACTTGCAATGGTGTTGAGGGGTTTAACAAATAAGTTACTTTTTCTTCATCATTCAGATTATTGAATGATATGTATTCTAAAGATAAAAAGTTAAAATAAGTTACTCTTAAGTTTGCATTGTAAGTACATCTAAGTAAAAAATGATTCTCATCGTCCAATACCTGACATTTTTGACATAATCTTTCTTCTCTAGGAATTTTAAGGTGCCTTCCTTTTTCAATTAATAGTTTGTGATCACTGATTCTTAATTTTGTAATCAGTTTCCTGAATTCAAAGTTTGAAATTGAGAGATATGGTTTTATTTTTAAGGCTGGATTCAACTTTTTATAGAAATTTAGTTTACTTTTATCATCAATACTATTCATTTTGTTTTTTACAATATTTTCATAGAATGAGTTTATTTGAGTTTTTACATATTTTTTAATGTTTTTCAGTTGTTTTAATTCCGTACAAGTCTCCAATAATAGGTAAATCAGATGGAAAGACCACACAACCTTTCATTTCAATTTTTTGGGACATATGTTTGAAATTGATAAGAGGTGTTAGGGTGCTAAAATGAAAAGTTTTTGGTTTTTGTTTGTTTGTATTTACCTTCATCAACATTAGAACTATTTTACAACAAATGTCCAAAACTATTTGTTCTGACTGTTTCACTGACCAATTATGGTCTATAAAGTGTAGTTAATATTGTGAACATTTTAAATTAACCAATACACATAGGTTTCAATGGTTTTTATAAATTGCATCAAATTCACACAGGATAGCCACAAATACTAAAATGCTAAAAAAGTCAGGAAGGGTCCAGTTGGCAAAATATTTTTGCTGATTTACATGAAATGTTAATAATCAAATCCTCAATTATGATTCAGTGTTAAAATTCAGATGAGTACCCTTAAAGTTGATAAGTTTTAGCATTCACAAAATTAGATTGGTGGTCTTCGATGGAAGACATATGTCGCCTGCCTCATAAAATATTCCATAAATAGGAAGTAGATGACCTACGGTTTAAACCATATAGTACTATAGAAAGAAGCAACATGCTAAATTTCAAGAGGCTGTGACATGTAGTTGCCCATGAAAATTTTTGTGATGAGGACGCCAGACGGATAGTGTCAAAGTGACCTGTATATGTCGCTTCGCACAAGACAAAGTGAAAACTAAAAGGTTTCTGTATCATCAACAATGTGGGACCCTTAAACACTTGTTAGTATCTAAACAAAGACTGCTCTAATTTTGGGTTGAGGCTATCACACAAAACATGAATATGATCCCTGTTTGACATGAGAAAATACAAGTATATTTTTGAATGCTTCGAGTCAACTTTTTTACACCTACTGTTCATTTTGTTGCCCTGAAGCCCATATCGAGCTTTTCATTGAGATTTGAATCTATCTGCCACAGGTCATTAGATTTCTAAAATCTTTGACACCTCTTTCATCCTATTTGCTGTTATGAAAGAAACGTATACCTTTATTTCTTATAATTCTTAAGCTTCCAAAGAACCACCAACATCTCCCACCTGGCATTTTAGTGAGACATGCAATGTCAACAGAACAAGGGATTACATTTAGTCGTGCTAAGCATACCCCCACTCGACCATTCAGAAAACAGGAAGTAGATGACCGACTGACCTGGAAAGAGGAGGCACAGTTAAACTAATCATGCTGAAGCTGTGTACCAAATTTGAAACCAATCCATCCAGTAGAAGCTGAGAAATCTGTTACGAAAAATTTCACATTTCAATTTTTTTTCCCTAAAAAAGTCTAAGTCGGCTCGGAAAACAGGAAGTAGATGATGGACTGACCTGGAAAGGGAGGCATGGTACAACTCATCATGTTGAAGCTGTGTACCAAATTTGAAACCAATCCATCCAGTAGAAGCAGAGAAATTGAACCGGACAGACAGACGGACGGACAAGGTGATTGCAATATAGCCCCCTCTCTTACGAGTGGGGGTATAATAATATGTATGATTTACACAGCGAGTACTGGCAAAAGTTTCTATCTTACCTCAGAAGTTTCAATGTGTTTAAGTTTCATAAAATTCTGCAAAGTCATGTTGAAGTTTTGACATGAAAATCAGGTTCATATGGAATGACAGTAAAACTCTATACTCTTCTGCTTTAAGGCAAGGTGGGGAACAATAAGTTTCAATAAAATCTCAAGATTTTTGCATCAATTGATTTTCTTAGTTAATCAAATGAAGTCTGCCATCCACTTGCCTTAGTGAAATAAAACTCCCTATTTCAAATGAGAAATATAAAAGCAAAACACTCTAACTTCAAAAGAAACACAAATTTCTTTATAAATGCATATAAAAAGTTTAATTTACAAAACAAAAGAAAAAACATTCAACAACTTTTAAAAGCACTATCTCCGTTTCCATACTTAAATCCAAGCATCATCACAGCTTAAGCATCCATGTGGCGTATCAGGTTTACACGATAAAAATTTCACACAGTAAACATTTTTAATTCAATATTTTATTATCCTGAACACTGTCCTTCACTGACCAATAATTACATGTTCTCAAGATACAGAGTTAAAAAGGCTCACTTCAAAAGCATCCACTCTGACTAGAAATGGTTGTTGATGAAAATTAACAAGGAAAATGTATGTAAATGTAAGTTAATTTATTTGGTAAATCTTGGTACCTTTTCGTATTCTGATATGGATTGGAATTTGAGAATGGTTTTGTTCAACTTTGAGTATCAGGTTAAGAGATTATAATTATTGTAAGGGTATATCTTAATTTCTCCATTTGATCAGAGGCAAGTGGCTTTTGAAATGATCCCTCTTGTTTTACCCTGAAGTCATACATAAAATATCAGCATGTCATTATAACACAAAATAAATCAACAGCATGAAAAAAGGGTAGAAATTCTATTCTAAGTGAAATGTAACGGTTGTTTTGTTTTTTATGAAGAATTTTTGTTAAGTTAAAATTCAGATTTTACTTACAAACTGATGAGAATATTGCAAAACTGGGTTAGTTGCATAAATAAAACATGTTGCATATCTTTTGCAATTAAACATTAAAATTCTACCCTCCAAAATGACAAATACCATTAATTGTAAAATTTGAACTTGTGTAAGAGCCAATATGAAATAAGCTGCAAGCTTTTCATTTTACCTTTTAAAGCTGTTTAATTTTTTACTTCAAAGATATGGATGTTTAAGTGACAACTCTTTTGATTGAGAACTTTTTGAAAATCCTCATTCGAAACAAAGAGTAAGACTTATTACATCAACAGTATAAAAAGAATATGGAGCAATTTAACCTTCCAAAAGGACGAAACTACAATTAACATGAAACGAAGGTTAAAATGCTCCATTACGGGAAATCTCTCTAACCAAGGAAAGATTACCACAAAAAATTAATAAACAAACATATTCTCTTTTTTATAACAATAGAAGATACATGGACTATTAAACACTGAGTCTTTTGTTCATTCTTATAACCAAAATATGCAATTAGACATTCTATTTATTGTATATTGAAAAGAATCTTTTAAGATAAGACATTTCATGCCTTTCAATTAAAGGGGGTACATAACAGTAGTTTGGAATAATTTCCTTGTTTTCAACTTTAACTTACTTAAAACTTTAATTCAAATTCAAACTTGAAAATAATCAAATCAAACTTTTCTCACCAAGAGGCTTGATTTCTTTGTTTAGGAAAAGTTAAACTAAAATACTCAACTGAATTAAGAGAGTTATTTCCCCTGAATGTTTAGTACCCCCTTTGAGAAAAAAAGTTACAAAACTGTCAATGACCAGCTTATGTCAAGTGACCTTGTAAATAAATGAAATTAAACAAGTTAACAAAATACAATCAAGAAAAATAGCACCAGCAAAAATGTTCAAAAATTCTATGAAATTACAAAATGTATTTACAGTTTTAACATTTCTATTGTCCAACTTTATCCTATCAAAATATCTTTTGTTTTCAAAAACTATTGTGATGAATTGAAAGTTAAGAAATATACAAGTATAAGATAAACCCTTACTCTTATGTATTATATTGTAATTGGCCGATAAGTAAATAATGATATATTCATAAATATAATGCCTATTTTTATTACACAACCTGAATTGAATGCATAGATGACAGTGGTTTTGGTACACATAAAATGCATGGTAAATTCCTGGTATTTCTATGTCATAAAAGTTTAAAACAACCTTGTAAAATTATAAATGTGAATTTTCTAAAAATCAAGTAGGATATTACTTTTACATGCAAATTAAAAATTGACAATCCAACCAAATTTTAAAGAGAATTTTAAAAACTTGATTTCGTCGAAACTAAAAATTCTATAAAACTGAATGATTAAAAACAAAGTGGCGAAATAAATGATCCATTTCCATTTCAATGATGATGGTTAAATTCCATTGGTTAAAAATAACATGATATTGTTTTAATATCCACCCGTAAGAGAATCTATAAATAACCCACATCAGGCTTTGGTCCACCTGGTGGTAAAAACCCTGAGTGACAGATAATCGAACATTTTGTATTATTTACAATCTTTCTTTATACAAATATACATATATATGTACAGTCAATTTTTAAATAAATAACCTAATTTATTCACCGCTATTCTTAGTCACTTTAGCTATGATTCGGCCTTCCCACAATGGTAATATTTCACTGTCTTTTGTTATTTCTTCAAACACAACCCCTTCTTCACCAAACTCATTGCTTCTCTTCTTGAAGAAATATCTGTTAGGAGAAAACAACATGAATATAGTAGTGACCATTGAATTTGAAAACCATGCAAAAAAAACATAATGATCGATATAATCAAAGAATTTTGTATGTGGTTTATTTTGGTAAGAAAAATACAAATACCAAAACGGGTATCAAAACCGGGAATTCGGTTATGCTGTATATCGATACTTCAAGAAATACATTTTAGAGAAAATGAAAGATGAGTGTAAACTGTCATTTATATGGTTTTTTATTAAGGAATTCAAATTTTTTAATTTGTTACATTTAAGATTCAAAAATTACAGTTCTCTGAACAGTTTATTGTTCCCACTTTTTGAGCAACAGAAATAGTGATCCTCATTTCTCAAAATAATATTATCAAATGATCAAGATACCCACCTATAGTTTCCCAGTCTGCCAATAAGATGCTTGAACTGTGCTAGTGTGACATTATTTCCAGGGACAGTGATTTTATAAGGAATCGGTTCCTGACAGAAATAATATCCTATCACAACTTCTTCACCAGTAGATCCAGAGGTATTAGCACTGCTGTTGGGTGACTTCTTCTTGCTCCTGAAACAGATCAATTATTTAGTTAAGCACCTTAAGCCAATTTTGTTTTAATAGTCATAATTGTTGTTGTTTGTTTTCAATTATATTTTATTTATTTTTTCAAAATTGTTTCCTTGTAATGTTTTAGACAATGTCTTTTCGATTAGAAAGCCAATCTGGTATTGTATTTTTCAATTATTTGCTGTCCACATATTCAACAATTGCAAGTTAGTTTTTTTTTCACCCCTTTCGTACTTTTTTAAAATCACATTCCTTTTCATATATCAAGACTTATGTTGTATGCATTTATTATTACAAACTTACTCTGTGACATGACTGTCAAAAGACATGTCTAGATCACTGGGAACAGTCCGTGTCATTGGCATCGATGGACGCATATTACCCTGGGATGTCATGCTGGGCTTCTTCTCTTTGGATGCAGCAAGGCCGCCGAAAGACCTGAAAAATAAGATACAGTGATAGTTGATATAAGATATTGATTTATTTAAATGAAAAAAATTTCTTTTATTTTTAGATTGATTGAAAAGGATGCCTTTATAAATGTACATGCAGTGTTTTCTATGAAGGAACAACATGGTGATGTTTTTTTTTTCTAAACAAATATGACTATTAACATCAGATCTTATCTTGGCAATATTCTAAGAAAGACTAGATTTGTGTAATGAATAGGCTACATCAGAAAAAAAAGCATGCCTCAGGGGTATTGAAATTTTTGCAATTTCTTTAATTATGAAAGGGTAAAACTGCTTCTTTATCCACCAGAAATTTGCTTCTAATCACTACA
This sequence comes from Arcuatula senhousia, assembly GCA_963971305.1. Lineage (NCBI taxonomy): Eukaryota > Metazoa > Mollusca > Bivalvia > Mytilida > Mytilidae > Arcuatula > Arcuatula senhousia. The sequence continues at coordinate 28,233,554 of OZ020307.1, read as the reverse complement.
AAGGTTCTTACTTGGATTTTACAGGGGGAACAGTGCGAGATTCTTCTAGCCGTCGCTTGGCTTCCTCTAGTTGTACTGTCGTACTTGGAGGTTTGTTGATTGGCATAGAAGGATCCTGAATGAAAGGCTGAGTAGGCATGGCTGCCGAGGGTGGCGGAATTGACATGTTCATACCACTACGATCCATAGAGGCCGAACGACTTGACCCATGTCCTGTTTTCTTAGATCTGTAATAAACAATGAAAATTTTCTTTAAAACAAATTATTTCTATTTTCTAGATGAATTCCCCATTGTTTAATTGAGTCTAGTTTTAAACATGCTACCACTTTCCCATTTTCAATCAATAGTCCGGGGCTTTTTTTTATTTTAAACTTCACTGTTTATAAATTGAATAACTCACATTTGGAACATTGTTTCTTAGTTCTATATCATTTTCAGTTGATTGTTATCGCAGTTTTTTTTTAATAATAGGGATTTGAAATTCTTTTCTCCAATCTTTTCAAGCTTTTTAAGTAGTACAATGTAACACTTTTGTCTGCAATGCTGATTTATTCTATTTCTAATATTTGTATCAGTCGGTGAATATTACAGGTTTAAATATAGTCATAGTTAATTATAGTACTGTCAACATTATATAACTATTTATATTCTTCCCGACTCAATATATCAAACTATATTTCCCATAGCAGGTCAGTTGCACCCTTGTATTGTCCTGAAACTAGGACATACTACTTACATGCAGTCATTCACATAAATGTTAATTGCACAGTAAGCAATTTTCATGATCAAAATAATAACATTGCTAATACAATAATTAGAGCAAATAGTACATGTACATACTATTATTTTAGAAGTATATGCAACCAGGAAGTGTTTTAGTACAAAATATACACCCTGTGAACCCATTTTTTCTGCATTTTTTTTTAATATGGGGACCCTCCTTTGAGGGTCAACTTACACAGGTTTTCTGGCAGCAGGCGTAGATGATGAAGTTGACCGAACACGTTTCTGTGATGAACCTTTATCAGAATCAGCATTATTTGTACCACCGATTCTATCACTTTCCATCATCCAAGTCAAAACCCTGAAGAAGAAAAAACATACATTAATACTCTAATATAAGGTAAAAAACATAAACCTAAGACCAATTTTATTCAGTACACAACATGATCAAGATTGGATACACAAAAGCATCAATAGGTAAATATATACAAGTATAAGTTACAATCCATTTTTCAGAGGAGGGTTGTTTAGAGAGAGGGAGAGGTTTGTAACTTATTTAAACCCCTATTCAACCCCTTTAGGTTATGTCAATTTAATTTCTTACAATGTACTACCAAAAACTAGTTAAACCCTGCCACATTTTAATGTTCCTGTTCTAAGCAGGAATCCTTGTCAAAGCTTTGGTTTGTCCATTTCATCCAGAAATGGGTCTTTCGTTAGGTTTTGAATCTTATGTCTTGGGCCAATGCAGGGCAACGAGCAGTGACTGCTGGCTGTTTTCCATTCTGATTTATTAAATTGCCCATTCCATATGTTGGTTGTGTCGCATACACTTATTCCACATTTCTTTATCATCTATTTATTAATTGCGATCTTGTATAAAATCAAGTGACCTACATGTATATGCTACCAAGGTTTAATTCAACAATGAACATAATAACATGTAGAATAGTATCAAAACTGAAGGAAGGTACACACCTACTAATCTTACAATAAATCTTTCAGTTCATATAACAATATACATTTTGTACATGTATTTCTAATAGGTAGATGATATTTCAATAAGACTTGCTCTCATTACTGTTTTCACAAAGACAAATTTGAAAAGGAAGTGTTGAATGGACATTTATATCATGTCAATTTACCTAAAACAAAAATGACAGGGGGATTTTAGTGTTTTGTTATGATTTATAAAGACAGAATTTGACATTCCTTTTGTCAAGACACAAACTCTTTTGATTTAATATGATAAGAGGCTTCATAAAGCAATCAATGCTATTAAAGTTCCATATAGGTATCATTTTCACGCCTTTTGATGTCTTTGTGATTCTTAACATCTATTAGGAATAAAGCTAATTATATTTCTTTATTCTTTTTATAAAACATTATATCAAAGAGCTTTTCCCTTCAACAGCTTATCATAATCACAGAAATATTTGTGCTTTACATTCAAACAATCTTTGTTATAAATAAATAAAAGATCAAACATTTCTTTATCAGTGAAGCAACTTGAAACACCTTTCAATTTAATGGTGTTGTGATTAAAGGGAAAGAACTCTTTTGAGGTTTGTAGCGTGCATACAAAAACAAAACAGACATGCCTTTTTAACAAATAAAAAAAAACCCCTCATTTTGGCTTTGAAGAAAACAGATCAAGCTTAAGACTATAATTACTTTGAATTTGTTACATAACAAGAGATAGCATTACACAATGAAGGACTGTAGAATTTAATTGGCAGGGACCATGATAAAGGATGTCTGCATTTTTACATGAAATTCAAACGACCCTTTTCCACCCATTTATTTTACAAATGTGAAGAATTGATGAAATAAAATTACCTTTTCCAACATTGTTTATTTCTTAAACAGTTTGTAAATAAATTTGTTTTAATTAAAAATATATCCCCCGTTTTTCACCCACAAAAGATAATCTTGATTTAAACTGTTTAGATCAAGAGTATCACTGATGACTATCAAAGAGAATTTAGGAGCATAGGGTTTTTTTGGGTATTCATTTATTCTCATCCCTTGAGAAGTCAACCACATTTGTGTCTTTTTCAACACTCAAATCACTATTCAATTAATATCTGAAATAAATAGTCCATTGTTTCCACTGCATGAAATATTCATTAAATTTTAATATTGCTTTAAAGCTCTTTCTTTGATATTTAAACTTTCCCCTATGAACCATAAAATACAAATTGGATCCTTTGGTTATCAGTCATTCCCTTTAATTAACAAATAATACCCAACTAGTGACATAGACATGGTTAACGGATACATTATAAATTCCGTTTGATGCGTGGCAGGATTACAGATATAATGTTTAACTTTTTTATTCCTCTCGGCTGGTCATATGATCATTATTATACATCAAAGCTTTTTATTCATTAACCTCTACAATCATTTTAAAACTTCTATTCTTTCCCATATTGATTTTTTGGTTTACAAAGGCGAGATCAAAGAGTATGGACATGTGTGCATGGCTAATTATAATTTTTGAGTTTTGATAAATTTAAGCCTTATCAAGGACCAAGTCAGCTGGGCTTATACTCAGGACCAATGTGTTACACTTTCATTTCAGTCTTTGAAGTTCCTACCAAGGGACTTGATTTCACAATAAACCCAAGATGGTGTACATTTCTTTGATGTTGGCTCAAGTTTCATGGATGTGACCACTAGAATAGCAAACATCAACTATTAATCATAAAAAAAAGTTTTGGAAACAACATCTGTCTCCAAAAATGAATTTAGTAAAACTTTGATTTTTTTTTAACTCTAATATGACTAATAACAAACCATTAAAGATCAATTTTATCTATTGTTTTTTTTATCTCCTTACTTCAAAGGGAACATTTAAACCTTAAAGGCATCTTAAATTCCATGCCACTAAACAACACCACAATCCAACATTTTTGTGTGCAGACTTAATTATCTGACAGTCTTTTAGCATGATTTCATGCTTACTACTTCTAACAAAGAAGGGATATTTAAAGAGAACATAGATTCCTTTAAAAACTTTATAGCTGAACAAAGTAAACATACTTGGAATAATTATTGTTACAACAAACTTTGACATTCAGTTTATGATCTAACCTTTTGGCTGGCAAATGTAATAAATCTTATATTTGCTAAGAAATAGAATCTGAAGAAATTTGAATATATTTTTATTGTTTTGTTTACATGTTTTTAATTTTAGATCTTCATAACGTGTGCGGAAATGGTAGGGTTTAAAATTTACTTTTCAGTCTGACAGCTAGATCTAACTTTACAAGTACAGTCAGTTTTCAACCTTTTATGAGGCATTTAGTGAAAAAATCAAAGACATAAAGCTCTTAATAATATATTTTTTCCGTGTAATTAAACAATGAGTCGCATGAAATATAAAACTTCAAAAGATTCATTTGTACATGTACTTGTACTATATACAATAAAGTTCTGGCTTTTCAAACATGAAAAATGCCTTGAATTTTTATTCCTAAAGTTTTAACAAGTTTAAGTTCTCTTTATTCATAATTGAAAGGAGATCAAAGGAAACTCAAGTGTTTTAAACAAATTCTAACATTATATAACATGCAATAAACTGAATGTCTCATTTAGTCTTTTAATAATTTGAGAAATGAAATTAAAATTGGAAAAAAAAAACCAACCAAGAAAAATTGATTCCTTTATTTAATCAGCTACAAAATGCAACAGATCGCTGATCACAATATTAATTGTACGGAAAACAAAAAAACACCCAAAGGAAACGACAACATAAAATATTAAAATTTCCTTTTTATAAACCTTGTCATTTAATAGTCATCAAAAGGAATATCAAAGTGGCGATTTAAGCTCAAACTAGTAATTTTTTGCCTTTCATCAAGCACTCTATAAATATACATGATGCAGGTATTGATTAAAGAAACACTTCACTGTAAGAGATCAAACAAAACTGTCAACTTTGATGCTAATAAAAGACTGGATTCAGAAAATTGAACAGATGCACCCTACTGAAACTTAGGAAGAGGTATAAAATATGTATGAAATGTTTTAAAAGGGAGATGGTTTGGAGAGATTATACCTGCTGGGGTAAAACGCTACCCATATATCAGCTGGAAAACTTATTTTTTTTCAATAACCTTAATTTGTATATCTAAATAAAGTATCTTGTTTCAAAATAAATATTGATGAATTTGAATTATTGGGACTGGAAAGGTAGAAAGATTCAGAGGATAAAAACATACCAGAAAATCACATTTACATACATTCTAAAAGTAGAACTTCCCAAGTATCCAGATCTATGTACTTTATATGTGACCTAAATTTTGACCACTTATTGCTTGATCTTTGTTACAAAGAAATCTTCTCTTTCATTTTCTCTGATAATTCCCTGTAGCTTCTTGACACTTGTACACCTCTTAGGGGAACACTTTAAAAAGTCTATATCAATTACACTAAGATTGTAGTCTTTGAAAAGAGAAATATGTCATATACTTCAGATAGAAAAATCAGAAATCATACAAGGGAAATTTCTTCTACATGTACATATTACACTTATTTTCGTAAAATGTACAGAAATTGGCACGTCTAAGTTTTTAACCAAAGAGACATTTTCAATTATGTAAAATCGTTTTTGTACTTTTTACCTGATGCATTGGAGTTAAACAGTATCTATTCAGTGAGTCTGTCCGTCTGCACATAAACTTTTTACAAACCTCCTGTATTCCTTAAAAGTCTGATACTTTAATAACATTATAAACAAACCTATTCTGATATTCTTTACTTACTTTTCACAGGATGGATCCCTCATGTTGGGCATAGATGGAATGGACTCAATCATACTAACACCACTGTCTATATTACTTGCTGAATCAGAATATTTCCGACTACCCCTTCCACGATCACTACCGAAATAACGCCCCTCATTGTCCAACTGAGATTTACAACCTTTTCCGTGATGGTGGTGGTGGTGGTGATGTATGTGACGATGTGTTTCGACGGCAGATCCTTTATCCTCTCCCATACCGCTATCAAACGACATGTGATAGTCAGGCCTCTTTTTATGCATTGTCCGAGAGCCTGCCAGAGGTTGCATTAAATGTGCAGGGTTCTTTTTATTTCTATCGGGGGACTTTGGTTTTGTGTTAGGGGGACTATGTCTACCAGGAGTTCGACTAGGAGTCTGTTGGGCAGAACTTTCCCAGATACGAGAACAATGTTCCTCCAAAATAGAATCGGCATTTTCTTCGTCTATCACAGCAGAGGTCATTAATGGTTGTAGCACTGAACTAGAGGTAGTATTATTATTGTTTTGTGTAAATGATGATGACATGGAACGATTCATTGGATTCTCCGCATCACTCTGTAAGAGACAAAGGTCAATCGTAAAGAAAAAATTTAAACTTGAAATTTATTGCATGCTTTGGGAGAAACAATCTAAAGGGACATCAAGACAGACATGCAGATGAAATGATTTCTATGCATTTATACCTCCTTCTTTGTTCAGTTGTGATTAATAAGGAAGTTTTACAAAATGAGGATCATATTGATTAAGGTAGTTCTGACATAGTTTCCTCTTTCTGCCCTTGTGTTACACTGTACTTACAAGAGATTAACACCTACAACATCTCCCTAATACAAAGATTAAAGATGTTAAACATAGCAAAAATCATAATCTTCCAGATACAACAGAATGGCTCAAGTTTAAATTACATGTGTACAGATTATCTAATGTTCACCCCCACATTTTGCCAAAATGTGCTTTTCAAATCTTTAATATGCATCTGGTTATTGTATTTAGACCACAGGACTTTCTGCAGTTGTAATTTTCTATAAAATAACAGCATATTTTAAACATCTCTCAATTTTAATTGCCTAACTGACAAGTTTTGCATGACAGGATCTTATTGACCTGAGCTCTGGATTAACCCTAGTATCCTCTCAATTAGTTTCCAACACATGTATACATGCACTTACCAAAACACATGGGGTAAGATTAAAACAAGGATGAGAATTGTCTGATCCAAAATACAAACATCTGTTTAACCAAAACACATGTTGGCTTTTTTGATGTCCAATACCTTGTGCTGATATTAATCCTAAATTCAATATTGATCTTCACCTTTTTGTAGTTCTTGAACAAACAGTATAGCTTTAGGGGTTTAAACAGTGTCTAATATTCACCTTCTGATTACAGCCCGACTAGCATAAAGTAATAATTCCTCAAAACATATTTATACAACATATCATTTGTCCATATAATTTGTCAATTGAATGTTTAGTGCCGCCACAGACGTTTAGAGTTACTTTGTAATCCTCAAGATCAAAAGGAATATCGATTTGAAACTACAGTTTGTAACATTTGTTTATTTTTCATATGCCGACTAAATTAATTGTAGTGTTGTTTCATCTAATAAAATTCTCTAAATGGCAAAAAAAACTTGCACATTAAGTCATGTCATCTCAACAATATTGTATTACTCAATATTGCTACCAATCAAAGATTATCAAACAAAAAATGATTCCAATTAATTTACATTGATTCATTTAATAAAACATGTGTCACCTCCTAAAAAAAACTTCAAAGAAATTGGTTACATAATAAACCAATATGTACTATTACAACATGCAGGGGTAAAAGACACTAAAAGTACATTTATCATGTTTATCAAAGTTAATTCTTGACCAAAATCAATAAGTTTTTCTCAATTTTTATGATCTGTATGAAATCAATCATAGCAGGTGCCCCCTTTGAAGTAACAATGCAATATTTATCAGGAATAACACCTCCCCATACTTCCATTAGCTTCATGATGTCTTTGAAGTACCCTTATCGATAATTGTCCAAATAAGGCATCCCATTGAGCCATTTTTGATAAGCCTTTAATTAGCTTACCATGCCTTTTACAGCTTAATTCTGTATTCTCTTTTCTTTTGAACTTGGCTATAAGATAAACACAAAGAGATCTGAGCAGACTTGATTTCATTTAACTGTGTTATCTGGTACAGGGCTAATGTTTTAGCACTACAAAAACATGCAGATTACCTCTTCAAATACACGACTCATGGAAGCTCGCAATCTCTCATCTTTTTCTTGCTTCTGTTCAAGCTTTTTCAGTTTTTCAATCAGCAATTCAGCAAAGGCCTTAGGGTTCACTTCAGCAATGTTTCTATCCTTGAGCTGTCGCTGTGTTCTCTGATGTAATTCAAAAATATAAATTTAAATAATTGGCAAAACTAAAATTGCTATCACACATATGTTATAATTGTGCAAGAATAGAAAAAAAATCACTGTTACTGTAAATCATCAATTTCCATTTAAGAAGGATAACCCAATAAAGATCTAAGTCTGCCCCTGGTAATAAGGAAACACACCCTTTACATTATTGTATGTCAAGCATTTCATCACAAAGCTTATTAAAGGAGGAAAGATGTCCCCTTTTCAATTGTTTCTTTCATCTTTTAAGGAGCACTTCACTTCTCATGTACAAATCCTTGCACTCAACGTTACGAGAGAGGAAAAGAATCCTTCAAATTAGTTTTAACAAAAGTACACCATTTCCACAACCTTTTTTTGAAGTCAGAGAGTGAACCAGTATAAAATTAGTTTGAATTACTATTATTAAACCAAGCAACATAGCTAGGTTAGACTTACAGGAATGAAAGGTTGATGAAAATTACTTTCTTTATTTTGCTCTGCCTTCAGCCTCATTCTTTTCTTCATACGTCTGAGCATTTTAGGGTCGCCATCTCTGCAAAAGAGATTATTTCTTATTAAACCCTATGGCATTCCTTGCAACTTGATACCTATTAAATCATACTTATAAATTATTTGTCAAAATTGAAATGTTATATTGCCAAAAGGAGTGAGAGAAAAAATACAACAACAACAAAGTAAAAGAATAAAGTACATGTAATCTTCTAATAAACAAAGTCAGATAATTACTTGACATTGATGTTCAGATCAAAGGGGAAATGTGGTAACATGTATTACAGTCAGCATTTGAAAATCTGCAACATTTTCTAATCACAAAGTTTCCTGGTAATTATAGAATTTTTTTTCATCACACACCAGTAGACTGAAGTAAAGGATATAATATCTTGATCTTCAACTTCAAAGGCTGTATTTTTTCAGCAATCTATTGATTAAATGAGTCACTTTTATGTGCCCACTTCTGTTTTAATTAATAGGGAAAAAACCAAGTCAAAGGGTTGATAAACTAGAAGCTCTTCCTGAATAATCAAACAAATCGACTCGACTCTCAGGTAACAATCGTATTACACATCAGAAAATATCTTATCAGCAGTTTTTTTTTCAAATATGTAAAAAAACACCAACCAACAAATTGCCTAGAGGTTTTACACAACAGTAAGAGATTTAGGCCGTGTTTACACTAGAGGAAAAAGATCGATCTTTTTGGAGATCGATTCAAAAAGCATCGATCTCTCTCTAGTGTAAACACTTTAGATCGATTGCAATCGATTTAAAAATAGTCCAGTTCAGGAGGTGGTTTATAATACATCGATTCAAAATAAATCGATCTATTTTTTGGTGTAAACACGTTGAAATCGATTGCAATCGATTTAAATGACGTAAATGATAAGTACGCATGTATGGCGCCAAATATCCACGTGTATTTTTCCCGGGTATTTTTCTTGGAGTCAAGTTCTAGACGAGAAACATAATAAGTTGTCGTTTTTTGGAAAAAAACTTCTTCTATAACGTAGCAAGCGGAGTGTTGTCTTCTCTTAAGTCTTTTAAGTCTTTCTTGTCGGTTCTTCTCATTGGTCATTTTCATTATCCTTGACCGCTCTAACATCCGAGAAATCAACAGAAAGAATAAAAGAATAAACGGCGAATAGCATTGTTCTTTTACGTACATGGTTGATTGTATAAAGACCCCATGTAAAAGCAGTACACGAGTATATGTGATAACCGCGAAAAAATGTGCATAAATACGATCTAAAAATAATTATTTGTTTACATATGACAGTTAAACCTATCGATTTATTTGATAGTGTAAACGTAGCGATTTAAAATAAATCGATTGCAATCGATTTCGCCTTGTGTAATCTGAACGCAAAACGGTTTGTATATAGATCGATTTAAATTGAATCGATTCTTAATAGGTCTAGTGTAAACACGGTCTTAGTCGAGTATCATGGAAAATACTTCAGACATACATTAAAGCACTTAACACACATCATCTCTGTACATCATGCCGTCTTCAAATAATTTCCATCTTGGTGAGCTTGGAACAAAGACTTTGAAGTTGTATTTTATTTGAAAAGATAGATTCAGAATATTAACAAGTTTAAGAGCCCTATCATCATCACATTTATGTATTCAAACTGAATTATATTTTATCTGCATTTTTATAATCTACAAAAAAAACTTGGTCATTTTATGAATGTTTTCTGGTGTAACATGCATAAAAAATCTGCTTTATTTATGCATTTTGGCCTAGATTTGAAAATTAAT